>CM067369.1:175257532-175977626 GCA_034401795.1 Chaetoderma sp. LZ-2023a | reverse complement strand
TTCCCATCCCCGCAGATAGTGATTGATTGCATGGGAGGACCTTCACAAATCCTGGGGTTATGTCCCTCATTTCCCGGAATAAAGCATCAAGAAAACTGTCGATCTCATCTGTGAACTTGGCTGGGGTTTCTGGCTCTGGGTGGCGGTGTTTCTCGGAAGTGGTTGGTAGCTTCCTACATGGTGTGGGCGTTGGCATCTCGGGAGTGTTTGGTAGCTTCATGCATGGGGCTGGGGTTGGCTTCTCGGGAAGGAGAGCTGCCAGGTTCTTGGCATAAGTATTATGGCTAATAAGCCCCTGCTGCAACAATCTCGCCAAATTTTGAAGCACTTCATCAATGTCCATAGCAGATACTTACCTATACAGTTGCGTTTCTCTAATAAGGGGATTTTAGATGGTATCACTCTTTACTAATAGTGGATTTGTAGTGTAAGTTTTGTACTTTCCTGGCGTGAATGAACTTATGATGTTGTAGGTCTAAATGGAAGTTTTGTACTTGCCTGGCATGGTCTGAACTCGACAAATGCCTGATGGGGGCCCACTGAGGGGTTGGGGTGGGCCCTACGTTATAAAACACATCACAGCCAATATATATGTCACCTCTGTTCTGATAACACCCCCCCCCTCCCTCCACTAGCCGCCAATCAGCGATCCGTGACTCCCACCAATTAAAACAGTCTACACCAGTCGGCCTCCTGTCGCTGCCTCTGTTCTGACCTGCCACCTCCCTCCTGTAGCTGCGGATCGCTGATCGGCAGCTCCCACCACGTTCTGGTTTGAAACACCCTATATATATATATATATATATATATATATATATATATATATATATATATATATATATATATATATATATAACTACCCCTTGTTATACAGCAGTAAGATTAAGTAATTATGTTGTTTTTCTTGTGTGGTGCTCGTCATTCGTCTGAAGTATAATTTGGGAAATGTTTTTCAAATTTACTGCGAATGTCCTCGACAAGGTTCCTGGTTCGTTTATACATTATGCAAGATCAATTTATATGAGTATGTTTTGGGGTTTAACGTTCTTATGGCCAGCTTACATGATCTTGGTTGTACCATTTTGGGTCTTAGTGCTGGGGGTTACCTTATAATGTATTGTCAAACTAATAGAAAATTATTTGGCTATCTTCCGTTTTGTATTGAATCGCTTGCTTATTGTAGTCCTGTGCTTATTTTATAGGCCAAGCCTGTGCCTCTTTTTTCGACATGCCATAAGTACACTCATGTCGCATTTCAGGGACATCTGTTTTAGATACTGAACCTGTAATATTGATGACTTGTTGTATTTGTTCAGTGTGGTCCCGAGAACTGATGGTTAAGTTTTTAGTGCAGAAGGAGTTGGGTGGGTCTGACACTGGGTGAAACAATTCTAAATTAAACACCTGTTTTGGCACAGGTTGGTGCTTCCCGTGCACAGGTAGAGGAATCAGGGTTGGCAACCCCTGCATGGTTCAGGCCCGCTATGCGAGGTTTCTTGCATAGCGTCCAGCCTACGCTTGTCATCCTTGATTCCAAAAGATGTGGCACAACCTCTTCCCATACTTGGCATGGATCTCCGCGGTCACCTCTGAGTGGTCCAGTAGCGGTAGCCAGTCTGTCAGGTATGGGAGTCGTTCGCCATGATGGCTCCAGTGTGTCATCCATTGATGACTCTTCGGAGTCGTAGGATGAGGACTCTCTGGAGGACAGGTTGTTGTGGCCCGAGATACCGCAGGTGCAGGATATGGAGGTCGATTCAGTCCTGGATGGAACCACCCTCCATGTGTCTGTCATGGCAACCACTCCACCCGTGGTTGAGGTCGCACCAGTACCAGGCACCCATCCAGTGACCATTGGTTTGCCACCAACCGACATGGTGATAGGTGCTGCTGGCCAAGTGTGGTACTCGCCTATCACACCTGAGCCGGCGGGGAACCGTCATGGGTACACACGGTTTTCCATGCAGACCTACTCATGGAATGCTTTGTTGTATGGGGTGGCGGCGGAACCATACAGTAGCGGTGCTGTTGGTCGACCCGTGGCCACATCAATGGGCGATGTGTTCATGGGAGTGTCATCTCAAATGGATTGGAGTGATGCCCTTCAGAGGAGGACATGTCCGGTCTGTCGGTTGCAGCCATATGGACGGGGGTCTTGACCGCGGCTAGGATCAAAGACCTGCTGAAATCTATGTATGCGAAGCAGTTGTCATCAAAGATCTAGCTCCCTGTGGCCTCCAGAAGTGTGTGGGCAAGGTGCAGCAGAGTATAAGTGGTACGATGCCGTCCCAACGGTCACAGAGGATGAGCATTGGATACTTGGTGTCCCCAGTGTTGGAACGGGTGTTCCCTCTCGGGCACTGGTGGATAAGAACCAGTCACACTCAGAAGAAGTCCTGGCCCTATGCGATGAGGGTGTGAGGGCGGCAATGAATGCTGTCAATAAATCCTATTGCTTGCTTCAGTTGGTGTGGACTGAAGTAGGGGCAGGCCACCCTGTGCCACCTGCAGTGCTTTCATGCGTAAATGATGCCTTGGTGCTGTCGATGGACGCACTGGCACGGGTGCATGTGCGTGTGACTGTCGCGTAGGCAGATAGATGGTCCTGGACCATATGCGTCCTGCTGTGGCCATCGGGGGCTAGTTACGTGGGACCCCCTTGAATGGACCGAGCCAAGTGTGGGCCATCTTAGAAGACTGAGTCGGCTGGCAGCCTTCCTCCAGAAAACACAGGTGCAAAGCAAAACCTGCGCCTTTCCCGAGGGTGGCTCTCTTAACATCCATCTGGACAGCAGCTGTGCAACAGGAACAGCGGTGCCTGTCAGACCAGTCAAGCCGAGACCAAAATGGTCCTCTCTCCCTCATTAAGAGTGGGGTGTGGGGGCCTTGAGCGGAGCGCGAGCCAGATATCCTCCATAAGCGTCAATGCACCTATAGTGAGGCGAAAGCTAAGCCTAGTGCCGCTTCTGCTTCTACTAGGTCTTTTCAGCCGCCTCCGGCGAAGAAGGCCAATAAGGTTGTGGAGGCCCCTACCCTCCCCAATGTTGCTCCTGATCGCCCGAGAGGCGGGAAGGGCAAGGGGAGGGGTAAGTCCTTTAAGGGTGGAAAGAAGGGAGCAGATCGTACCTGAGGGATAGGAAC
Organism: Chaetoderma sp. LZ-2023a; assembly: GCA_034401795.1. Classification (NCBI taxonomy): domain Eukaryota; kingdom Metazoa; phylum Mollusca; class Caudofoveata; order Chaetodermatida; family Chaetodermatidae; genus Chaetoderma; species Chaetoderma sp. LZ-2023a. The sequence continues at coordinate 175,974,485 of CM067369.1, read as the reverse complement.
AGCGGTGCCAGTTAGACCGGCCAAGCCAAGACCAAAATGGTTCTCTCTCTCTCACGTCAAGAGGGGGGGGGGGGGAGCGTATCGTGAGCCAGACACCCACATTGGACATCGATGCGTCTATAGTGGATGGAAGGCTCATACGTTTTGTCGAGCCTAGACGAACTGTGACGTCAGATAGTCTGGTCCTAGGATGGATATCTCGGGGATACATGCCAGATTGGTTGAACGTCCCTGAACAAAATCTGTCTTTGGTACCAGTCTGGACTCCCGTACCAAGGGAGCCTAACAAGTTAGAAGCCATTCAAAAGGAAGTGTCCGGCTTCCTTCTGAAAGGAGCAATTAAGCCAGCAAACCAGAACACTTCGGGCTTCTATTCAAACATATTTCTAGTCCTTAAGAGCACACAGGGTGTGGGGTGGAGACCCGTACTCAATCTCAGGCCATTGAATTGGTTTATCCCTATGCCTCCGTTCAAAATGGAAACACCGAGGACGGTAATGGCAGGATTGAGGAAAAGAATGTGATGTATCAATCGATCTGGAATATGCATATTTCCACATTCCAGTGAACAGGGGCTGTCACAGGTTTCTATGGTTTGCATTTCAGAATTATGTTTCGGCGTTTGTAGCACTCCCATTCAGCCTGTCGACGGCCCCAAGGGTTTTCACGAGAGTGGTCCTAGCAGTGACAGCGTTTCCCAGAAAAGAACGTGGTGCTTCACACCTACATATACTATTGGCTTATCAAGGCAGAGACGCCAGCCAGGTTAGAGATGGATACTGCTCTGACTCTGAAATTTCTTTCAGATCTAGGCTGGATAGTCAACAAGGAGAAATCCGAGTTGGCACCAACTCAACACTTCGTCTATTTGGGCATGCTATTCGATCTCGAGAAAGGCAGGGTGTACCCATGAGAGCCCAGATTCGAGTCTCTGAAAGCCATTCTCAAGAGTGTTAAATTGAAACGCCACATTCAGGCGAGGTTTCTTCAGATGCTGGGCATGGTCTCCATGGAGCAGGTGATCCCGTACACTGCTCTAATGCGAAGACATATCCAGTTGTATCTGATGTCTCTGTGGAAACAGAAGACCCCCTGTCAAAACCTTACAGTTTAGGAGCCGATAATATCACACCTTGCATGGTGGAAGGAGCGTCAGAATCTCCTAGTAGGAGTTTCGCTTCACCCATCTCACCCCCATCAGTCTGTATACATGGAAGCGTCGCTGAAGGGATGGGCGGCCTGCCTGGGAGAAAAGCAGGTATCTGGCACATGGACTTTCCTAGAGTCGGCTGCATATCAGTCTGTTAGAAATGATGGCAGCGGAACTGGCACTAGAGAGATTTCTTCCTAAAGTCGGGGCAATGTGATATTGATATGGTCAGACAATTCGTCAGTAGTATCATACATAAATCGCCAAGGCGAGACCAGGTCTCCCACACTGTATGAAAGTTGGTGCATGAATTACTCGGTTGTTTTGAAAGCAGCTCACATTCCTGGGCGATTGAACATTTTGGCGGATGCTTTGTCTCGCAGGCAGAATGGTCTCTCAACCCTCCGGTTCTATGAAGGATCTTCGAGCATTGGGGAAAACCCAACGTGGACTTGTTCACAACAAAGGAAAATGCTCAAATCACGACATGTCTAGCCGATTCCATATCCAAATGCCATCGATACAGACGCTCTGGCGATAAGGTGGAGAAGGATGCACATGTACGTGTATTAACCCACTATTCTTTTTTCGGTGTCAGTGAAAATTCGAGAGGAACCGTACCTGGTCCTACTGATAGCACCATTTTGGCCCTGCAGGGCGTGGTTCATGGATCCTTTGGATTTGTTAAAGGACAATCCAGTGCAGCTGCCCAAGATTCCGAACATAATCTCCCAGGCCAAGGGCAAATTGACTGCGTGTATATTATCAAACAATGTTCCATGTCAGAAGGCTTTTCTCAACAGGCTGCGAGTCTCAGCGCAGCTGCGAGAAGGACGTCAACCTTCAAGTCATATAACCAGAAGGTTAACAAATTTGCACAGTGGTGTGAAGGAAGGGATATTGATCCCTTTCAATCCACTATTCCGCAAATAGCTTCCTCTGAGCTATTCTTTACAGAATTAGCTCCTATCACTATTGCTGGATACACGTCAGCTCTGGCATGAGTTATCCACTGTCTAGCCAACAGAGATAGAACAGCATTGGACCAGTTAAACGTGATGGTGAAGGTAATAAGCAATCTCCGACCGAGATAACCTGTAGTAATTCCAGCCTGGAGTCTATCTTTGGTGGTTAATGTTCTAACCAAGCACCCTTTGGAACCCATGGGTTCGGATAGTCTAAAGCATCTGACTCTGAAGGCGGTATTTATATTGGCAGCTTCCTCAGCCAGAATTGAGATCTACACACTTTCAGCAGAGAAGGGCCGATTTAGTCTGGATTAGGTCTGCGACTGCTTCCAAGAGCAGAATTTGTCAAAGAACCAATCTGAGATATCTCGGCAAAACAATCTTTTCACCGAAACTTACATGGTATGATCATGCCATTGCTTGGTGTCCGACCCGTGCTTTAACCAAGTATAAGAAATGGGCAGCATCCATGGATACTATTTCTCGTTGGGAAGTGTATTCAAACCACCTACGAAATTGCGACCGATCACCAGGTGCAGTGTGCCAGGGCTCATGACATCAGAGGAGTAGCTGACTCGAATGCCCTATACAATGTCTCGTTAGAGGACATCATGGCCGTTGCGCAATGGTACTGGGAGTCCTCATTCATGTACTACTTACTATAAGATGGATAATTCAGACTCTGCCAATCCACTCGCCTTAACAGTTGTGAATGCTAGATAATTGACCACACCGATCGTTCTTAAGTAAAATAGTACTAATATTAGAGATTTACAGACATGGTCAGCAAGAGGATTTCAACCAGTAAAGTCATGTTGGGCCAATGGTGTGACGGTTGTGCCGTCGTGTCTAAATCCAAAAGTTTGATTGTTTTTTGCATTATGTTTATATATCATGTTCATTCATCTTATATATTCATGCTCATTCCCAGGCTATTGTGTGTCAAGAGCTGTTAACCCTCTTGGCATACTTGCGTTTCAGGCTAGACGCATGGTTGTTAGCTATCTTCCCTTATTGGATAAAGTGGGAGTGGGGTGGCGTTATGTGAATGTGAGTCGGTCTTAGCTTGATGGTTTGCTTGGAGAAGGCCTTGTGTCAAGTTTATCACAATCTTTCTCGAGGGGCACTGACGGTTTTGCTTGGCTTTCCCCTTCCCACCAGGTTACTGATCAAATCTGGTGTTATCAATAAGTAATGTAATGGGAAGTATTGATTGAAGGAGAATGAAGGGAATTTCGATTTCCTTTTTTCCTTGACCTAACAATACCTACCATTACATTAAGGACCCTGCCTCCCAGACCGGCGGAGGCAAGCCATGTGTTGGTCACGTTTGTAATTAGGCTATGCATACTAGTGGCAGGCTCATGGTTACGTGTACCGGGTTGTTGGGATGGATACCCGGTTCCAGGAACCAGCTAGAGCTTGTCAAATCAGAAGATTTTAGGCCACAGCTACTAGGTGGCTGTTAATCAATAAGTAATGAAATGGTTAGTAGTGTTATATCTCAGAGAAAGGGAAATAGAAATTTACTAATTTCTTGTTCATAGAAATCGGCATGATGACATTCAGATCATAATATCAAAGGGTAAGATTATCAGCAATGAGGAGGAAGGGGTACATTTAATTCCACGGAATTCTTGTTGACGTGTATGGCCTGTGTCTACATGCATATTTGCTTTACTGCTCGGATCCATGTCAGCCACGTAATCTGATGTGACTCCAATTTGAACAGAAGAGGTGTGACAGAAACTTAGGAATACCCAGCATTCGTTTCTACGTTCAATCTGTCCATATTTACATGCAATTTGTTCTAATCCTAGGTCTTTTACAAGCTGTGGAGGATTTCCGTCTGGATTTGTACAATATAATTCGTGGCCAGGAGCTGAGTGGAGACGCTGCTCCACAGGTGAACGTCCTCCTGCCAATTGTCATGAGGAAATTACGTGCCTTATTCCAAACGAAAGTAACAGACTGCTTCAGCAGCCTAGGACTGAAAAATGCATACTTGTCTTATTTAAATCGGACTGCAACCTCGTAAGTGTTCAGTATGTATGCAACGAATGAATACAATCTGTCACTCAATTATATGACGTCATACTGAATTATGCTACATGTGAGATGACGTCACACTCAAAATTTGTAATGAATGACGTATTAACCTAAATAGTCTGTCAACTGTCCGTATTGTATGTCTACTATTTACTAAACATTATGCGGAGTATTTTGAAACTAATTTGACTGGGCACTGTTGCTGCCACAACTTGTCTACAACTGTATCTGGACAAGTCACTAGAATGTATGGCTACTAATGCTTCTCAAACTAAAGTACCAGACCTGAGAGCCTGTATAGTTTTCTGGAAATTGATTGTTCAATCACAACACTAGCGAAATGTGGGTAGAGCTTAGCTAAAGATGGGCGTGATATAGCTAAAACTGGATTCCTCCATTCAGGTATCAAGATCGATTCCAACATGCATGAAAGTGTGGGTGGCGTGGGGGTAGCTTTAGTTAAAATGGGTTTGGTATAGTTAGAAATGGATCCCTCTATTCTATGAATATTTAAGCCGAATTTTGTCGGAACACGAATAATGCAAGACTGGACAAATCCAAGTTTGTAACCATAAATGAATCACACTACATCAAACTGGTATATGAATTCGTTGATCTGAATCTGAACAACAGATGTGAGTGATTAGTTAATCTGTAGAGGAAATTTTTGTCTCGACTGCGAAGCAGGAAGAGGAGCATAGGTATCACTTTTCCGGCGGCTGCGTTAACCTTACGGTTTATGTACAGTTATTTTATCTCGCATTTTCACGAAATTGAAGAGATTTTCGGAGGGGGGAAAATGTCGGAGGTTGCATCCGGACAGGTTTATCTTTTTAAAATAACATTTGTGGTTATCCAATTTGTAAAATAATTACACAGATGTGTTCTATGGAATGCTTAGGACTAGTCTGCATCAAAATTTTAAAAGAATTTCCATACTTTTATCATGTTTGAACATAGACTATTTTATGTGTCAAGAGTTCTCTTTCTTGGCCATGTTAAGGGTTTTTAAAATGACATTTTCACCCACAAGCGATTATTCGATTTAAAAAACAACTTCACACATTTATTCTATACGATGCTTACGACCAGTCCACGTCCAGAAGAAATCGACTTTCAAATTTCTTCCATTTTTTTTCGGCGTTTGAACTTTGACTATTTCAGTGCTCATTTGCATGCAGATTATATCCTGGTTATGGTTCTTGGCTGTGTTAAGTTTTTAGCTCACCTGACCTAAAAGGCCAAGTGAGCTTATGCCGTGGCGACCATTCATCCGTCCGTCGTCTGTCTATCATCCATCAACTTTTACTTTAAAACGCTACTCCTTAACCAATAGCCGAATCTTCACTAAATTTTGGTCAAAGGATGCTATTGTGCTCGGATCAGGAATTTCTATTTGGAATTTTGATTCATAAATTTTTTGGGTCAAAATGTTAGATTTTTGTCTCGCCTGCAAAGCAGAAGCGAGACAGGGATTGCTCATTCCGGCGTTGGTGGCAGCGGCATTGTCCATATAGATTTGTACTTTTAGTTAGTTTTTTTATTGGCTTATCTCATCAAAGGCTCATCTAATTTCAGTGAAACTTTGCAGAATTGGTCTACACTATACAAGGATGCTATCTCTATGGCAACCAATATCATTTTGGAACATCTTAATCATATTTTTCATGGTTTTGGACTTAGATTTTTTATGTATTTTCTGTGCCTGTACTTTTGGTTACGGTTTATTCATTGGCTTATATTTCATCAATTGCTTATCTAATTTCAATGAAACTGCAAAATTGGTCTACACTATACAAGGATGAAATCTCCATGGCAACCATTAGAATTTTAGGATATTCATGAATTTTCTGTACAGAATTTTCATTTCATTTGGACTCCCTTTTTATTTTTGGCTAAGGTTTTGGTTTACGGTTTTAAAGGCAGCTATGCCTCTGCAATGCCACATCAAATTTTGATTAAACATCATGACCTTGTTTTCCTTCACATTTGCTGTGTTACCAGTTTTCTGTATGTGCATCATATGATGTGGCTATGGTGGATTTTGTCTCGCCTGCGAAGCAGAAAGCGAGACATAGGGATCACCAATTCCGGTGGTGGCGTCGTCGTTGGCAGCATCATCGTCCGTCATTTGTGCAGTTTTGGTTAAGGTTTTTTAATCAACTTATTTTTCAGCACTGGCTCATCCAATCTCAATGAAACTTTACAGAAGTGATCTACTATACAGGGATGTGATCCACATAACAATAGATTTAATTTTGGGGCATTTTAACTTGTTTCTCACGGTTTTGGACTTGGACTTTTTTCATGTATTTTGCAAGTGCAGTTTTGGCCTGTAATTATCTATTGTAATGCAACACCTCCTAGACCATTTCAGATAGAAACTTGAAACTTAGGGATAATTGCACATATGGACAGGGATATGCATGGTACTTAGAATTTTGGCATGACCCCCAGGGGCAGGAGGGGCCTGGGGGTGGGGAATGTGGGGTAAAAAATTAAATTTTCCGTAGGTTGTCATGTTGCATATCATTTTCAAGCCCCAGATGAGTAGACTACAGTACAAGGGATTATTTTGATCTTGGGTCACAAACTGGGGATGGGGGAGTCAAAAGTGGGCACCAATCTATTGCAATGCAACTCATAGACCATTTTAAATAGAAATGGGGATGATTAAACATATGGCCAGGGATGTGCATGACACTTTGAATTTTGGTAGGACTCCAGGGGTACGGGCCTGGGGGTGTGAAATGTGGGCTAAAAAAGAATTTTTTTCCAAAGCGTGTCATGTCGCATATCACTTTCAAGACAATGATGAGTAGACTATAGCACAGTGAATTATTTTGATCTTGGGTCAAACTGAGGGTGGAGTGTCGGGGTCAAAAGTGGGCACCAATCAATTGTAATGCAACTCCTAGACCATTTCACATAGAAACTTGAAACTTTCGGTATGATTAAACATATGGCCAGCGATGTGCATGACACATTGGAATTTTGATATCACCCCCCAGGGGCAGAAATGGGGAAATGGTGGGCAGAAAATACATTTTTCAAATGTGTTCATGTCACATATCATTTTGAAGCTTGTAGTTAGACTACAGTACAACAAATTATTTTGTTGTTCTTGAGTCAATCTGAGGGCAGTGGCCAGGGGTCAAATGGGCAATCTAATTCTATATATGTACATGGCTTGGATATTATTTTTTCGCAGAATATTTAGTCCTGGGAAGACCGGGTCATGTACTACTTTTTTCACAGTTTTGCACTTTTCGGATAGTTTTTTATGGACTACTGAGTTATATGCTATGCAGTGGTACTATCTGCATCATTACTAGATTCAAGATCATACTATCAACAGTTGGGTAAAATTGTCCATGTTTGATTCGTTACACTGATTTTTTGGTGCCTTACTGAATATGTGTATTACTAACCAATCCAAGTTTGCTTTGGCAATCTACACTATCCATGCCTTTACAGGCGAGACATTGTACGCTTCAGCATTCTTGTAATACAAAATTTCCCGGAAATTGTTAAATTGCTTCTTCTCCTTACACTTTTGACCGATTTCAACCAAATTGGGCTGAAAGAATCCTATGGTCATAGGCTCTAGAACCTTCTTTCAGAATTTTGTTGTGTGAATATTTTGAGTGAAAATTCGCGATTTTATTTTTAATTTAGTGGAAATTATCAAATTGCTTCTTCTCCTTACCTGTTTGACCGATTTCAATCAAATTTGGCTGAAACGATTCTATGGTCATAGGCTGTAGAACCTCCATTCAGAATTTTGTTGCGTAAATATTTTGGGTGAAAATCCTAGATTTTATTTAAAAAATTTAACAGAAATTGTCAAATCTCTACTTCTCTTTACCATTTTGACAGATTTCAACCAAATTGGACTGAAAGGATGTATTCTGATAGGCTCTAGTACTTCTATTCGGAATTTTGATTCATGAATTTTTTTATGAAAAATCTACCCGAAATTGTCAAAATGATACTCCTCCTTATATTTCAACCACATTTGACTAGATGCATTGTATGGTTGTAGGCTCTAGAACATTTATTAAGAATTTTGATTGATAAATTTCTTTGGTGAAAATCATGATTTTATTATGAAATATTTACTGGAAATTTTCAAGACACATCTTAACAGCTTGGCAGATTTTAACAAAATTTGACTTTGATTATCCTATAGTGCTAGAATCTGGACTTTCTATTTATAATTTTGATTGGTCGATTTTTTCAGTGACCATCTGTTTAATGTAAAGATTCATGTATATTTAAATGCAAATGTTTCAAATGCTAATGGTACAGGTGATTGATTATTTTAAGGCTGATTTGTATGCAGGTTATATATCCTGTTTATGATTCTTGGCTGTGGTGTTTTTGTCACGCCTGCGAATCAGGATCGTGACATAGGTATCACTTGCCTAATCCAATTGGAACCAAACTTGGGTGCATGGTAATATACATCGAAAGGAAGCAGCCCGCCGATAAAAATGCCATGAGGTCAAGGTTACAGGGGTCAAAGGTTACAGTATAATCTTTGTTAATTTACGTTAAACAAAGGTTATTGCCTTATATCTCGGCAATGCCTGATCCAATTGGAACCAAACCTGGGTACATGGTGATATACATTGAATGGAAGCAGCACGCTGATGCAGGCATCATGCGTTCAAGGTTATGGGGTCAAATGTCACAGTATAATCTTTGTTAATATTTTACGTTACATTTTTGCGTTAAACAAAGGTTAGTCTTATATCTCAGCAATACCCGATCCAATTGGAACCAAACTTGGATACATGGCTACCTATAATGATAGGAAGCAGCATGATGATGTTGGGGTCACGAGGTCAAGGTCGCCTTGGTACAGAACTGTTATTTCAACATTAAGGTCATGCGTCTCAGCTTATATTTCAGGATTGGTTAAGCCTATTGTAACTGAACTTAGATACATGTTTACCTATAATGTTAGGGAGCAGCATTATGATGTTGGCATCACAAGGTCAAAGCTCAAGGTCACTGTGCCCTTGATATAGAATGAAGGAAATATCAATTTCCCTTTCTCGGACATCTAAAACAATACTCACCATTCTATTACTTCTGATACAAGCTATCCTGAATAGCTGGCCCTAGGACTATAGACTTAGTAAGCTTTACCGATTCCTGGAACCGGGTATTCGGCTCCCAACTGCCGAGTACCCGTTTGCTTTGAAGCTCATATTGTTTGCATAGCCACCAAACAAGATATACCCATGGCTTGCCTCCGCGGGGCTGGAAGGCTGGGTCAGTAATAGAATGGTGAGTATTGTTAGATCTCGGAGAAAGGGAAATTGAAATTTCCTTAATTCTCCTTCGATCAATACTCACCACTCTATTACTTCTGATATACACCATATTTAGACAGTAACATGGTTGGAAAGGGCAAGCCATCAATTGCTACTTTTGCCCTTTGGAGAAAGAGCTAGACTTATACTTGATAAATGGAGACATAAAAGGACCAAGTTAACGGAACCGAATCACAATCGCATCACTGCCCCGCTCCCCATCTTTTTTTCTCCTAAGAAAAGGGAGATAACTCACGAACATGCATCTTGCCTGAAACACAAATATGCCAAGAGGGTTAACTGCTCTTTGCATATATTAGCCTGGGAATGAGCATGAATATATAAGATGAATGATCATGATATATAGACATGATACAAAACACTCTCAATCGTGAATTACCTCATGATATTTGGATTTCAGACGTGGAGCCTCCAACCATTCACTCATCCAGCCATCAGTGACACAATCTGGTTGACATCCTCTCGCTCGACCATGTCTGCTTCTTAAATCTTTATTGCAAATCCCAAAAAGTGGTCGTATAACTATCGTTTCAAAACAGCTAAAGCGAGTGGATTGGCGGAGTCTGACACATCCCTCATATAGTAATCCGTGAAAGAGGACTCAGTGCCATTGTGCAACAGCCATGATGTCCTCTAATGGAACACCATTGTAAAGGGCGGTCGAGGTGGCTATTCCTCTAACATCGTGCCCTTGCGCATTGCACCTGGTGCCCAGTCGCAATCTCATGGGTAGTCTGAATGCATTCGACTACCCAACGAGAGATAGAATCCATGGATGCGGCGCCATATGGCAGATCCACAGATGTCTATCATTCGACCGTAACGAGTCTGTCCGTTTTCTGTACTTAGTCAAAGCACGGACTGGGCACCAGACACTGGCATCACGATTAAACCTTGTTAGTTTCGGTATAATGATCAGTTTGCCGGGATATCTGAAAGATTGATTATTTGCCATAAACTCTGCTCTTGGCAATAGACGCAGACCCTCTCCGGAGACAATAAATCGGTCCCTCTCTGCTGAAAGTGCATGGATCTTACTGCGCCTTCTAGCTGAGGAAGCTGCCAATAGAAAGACTGCATTTAGAGTCAAATGCTTTAGACTAGTCGAACGCAATGGTTCGAAAGGGTGCTTGGCCAGTACATTAAGCACTAAAGATAAACTCCAGGCTGGAATGACTACCGGTTGTCTCGGTCGGAGATTGCTCATTCCCTTCACCATCACATTCAACTGGGCCACATCTGGACTATCCCTGTTGGCTAGACAAGGGTTAGCTGATGCCAAAGCCGACTTGTATCCAGCAATTGTGACAGGATCTAGTTCTGAAAAGAACAGCTCACAGAGAAAGTCTGCTTTTTGCTGAATAGTGGATTGAAAGGTATCAATACCCTTTCCTTCACACCAGTCTGCAAATCTGTTAACCTTGTTGTTATATGACTTGAAGGTTGACCTCCTTCTCGCAGCTGCGATGAAATTCGCAGCTTGTCGAGAAAGGCCTTACGACGTGGAACGTTGTTTGATAACATCCATGAAGTCAATTTGAACATTTAAGGACGCTCGTGTAGGAAGCGTCAATATGCCAGGGAGATTATGTTCGGAATCTCAGGCAACTGCACTTGATTTTCCACCAGCAGATCTAGAAGATCTGTGAACCACGCCCTGCTGGGCCAAAATGGCGCTATTAGCAGGACCAGGCACGGTTCCTCCCTGATCTTCACCAATATCTTCAGTAGAAGAATGGTTGGTGGGTACGCGTAAGCGTGCATCCCTCTCCAGCTTATCGCCAGAGTGTCTGTATCGATGGCATTTGGATCTGGAATCGGTGAGACATAAGTCATGATTTGAGCATTTTCCCTTGTGGCGAACAAGTCCACGTTGGGTTTGCCCCAATGCTTGAAGATCCTGTGAAGAACTGGAGGGTTGAGAGCCCATTCTGTTGGCAGAATTCTGTCTCCGAGACGAAGCATCTGCCAGAATGTTCAATCGCCCAGGAATGTGAGCTGCTTTCAAAACAACCGAGTAATTCCTGCACCATTGAATCAAGTGCCACACTTTGATACATAGTGTGGGTGACTTGGTTTCGCCTTGGCGATTTATGTGTGATACCACTGTCGAGTTGTCCGACCGTATCAATATCGCCTCGCCCCTGACTTGGAAGAAACTTTTCCAATGCCATCATTTCCAACAGATTGATATGCAGCTGGCTCTCTTGAAGAGTCCATGTGCCCGAGACCTGGTGTTCTCCCAGGTAGGACCCCCACCATCACTCCAGCGATGCATCCGTGTACACGGACAGCTGGGGTGGGGTAGGTGGAGCGAAACTCCTACTAGGAGATTCTGACGCTTTTTCCACCATACAAGATGCGACATTATTGGCTCCAAAACTGGCACCAGCTTTGACAGGGGTTCAGTTCTCTGTTTCCACAGAGACATCAGATACAACTGGATAGGGCCTCGCATCAGAGCAGCGTACAGGATTACCTGCTCCATGGAGACCATCATGCGCAGCATCTGAAGAAACTGCTTCACCTGAATGTGGTTTCCCAATCGAAAACTCTTGAGGATGGCTAACAGAGACACCACTCTGGGCTCTGACGGGTGAACCCTGCCCTCCTCGAGATCGAATCGCATCCCTAAATAAACGAACTGTTGAGTGGGTGTCAACTCGGATTTCTCCTTGTTGACTATCCAGCCTAGATCTGAAAGTAACTTCAGAATCAGAGCAGTATCCACTTCTAACCTGGCTGATGTGTCTGCTTTGATCAGCCAATCGTCTATGTAGGTGTGTAGTACCACGTTCTCTTTTCTGAGAAACGCTGTCACTGCAAGGACCACTCTGGTGAACACCCATGGAGCTGTCGACAGGCCAAATGGGAGAACTACAAACTCCCACACTTGATTCTGAAACGCAAATCTCAGACACCTGTGACAACTCCTGTTCATTGGAATGTGGAAATATGCATCTTTCAGATCGATCGATACACACCACATTCCCTTCCTCAATCCTGCCATTACCGACCTCGGAGTTTCCATCTGAAACCGAAGCGTATGGATAAACCAATTTAATGGCCTGAGATTGAGTACGGGTCTCCATCCCCCTGTGCTCTTGGGAACAAGGAACATGTTTGAATAGAAGCCTGGAGTGTTCCGGTTTGCTGGTTTTATTGCTCCATTCAGAAGCAAACCTGACACTTCGTTTTGAATGACTTCTAACTTGTCTGATTCCATTGGTACGGGTGTCCAGATAGGTGCCAAAGACAGATTCTGTGGTGGAAAATCCCACCACTCCGGCATATACCCCTGGGATAACCATCCCAGGACCAGACTGTCTGACGTCACACCTCGCCAAGCCTCGACGAAATGCATGAGCCTTCCACCCACTATCGACGCCTAATGCGGGTGTCTGGATCACGAGAGAGTGAGAACCATTTTGGGCTTGGCTTGGCCGGTCTAACTGGCACCGTTGTTCCTGTCGCACAGGTGCGGTCCAGGCTGATACGAAGGGACCCCTCGTACCCTCGGGTACGATCCGCTCCCTTTTTTTCACACTTTGAGGACTTACCCTTCCCCTTGGCCTTTCCGCCTCTCGGGCGATCAGGAGCAACATTGGGGAGGGTAGGGGCCTCCACAACCTTATTGGCCTTCTTCGCCGGAGGCGCCTGAAAAGACCCAGTAGAAGCAGAAGCAGCACTAGGCTTAGCTTTCGCCTTGCTGTTGTGCTTCTGCTTCTTAGAAGGTTGTCCTGTTAGCGGCTTGGCTACATCCCTTAGTGCGTGCGCCTGATGCACTAGCTCTAGCTGTAGATTAACCACCAACCAATTCTGCGCGATGCTGGCCGTGTCTTCTAAGATGGCCTGTACTTGGCCACCAAAGATGCTAGGGCCTGTAAGGGGATTCCCAAGAAGATGCTCCCTAATGTCAGTAGCTGGACGCATATGGTCAAGGGCCATCTGCCTCCTAGACTTCGTCACATGCGCTTGCACCCTTGCCAATGCGTCCATAGACAGCACCAGGCCGTCGTTAAACATGAAAGTGCCACAGGTGGCACAGGGTGGCCTGCCCCCACTTCAGCCCACACCGACTGAAGAAAGCGATGAGTGGTTGACAGCACTCATTGCTGCCCTAACCCCCGCATCACATAGGGAAAGGGCTTCGTCATGGTGTACCTGAGACTTGTCCACCAGTGCCGGGGCGGGGCCACCTGCCCTAGCACTCTGTACACCCAGCACCCAGCGGTCATCATCGGTGACCATTGGGACAACACCATGGCTGTCATATCCCCCCCGCCTCCCGCAGAATACGACACCTCGCCCGCACCTCCATGGAGGCCGCAGGAATCTGGCCCTTGGTCAGGAGTTATTTGCTATAAATAGCATCCAATAACTCCATAAACCTTGGATCCAGTCCAATAGACTGGATCCGGCCTGTGGGCAAGATCCCCGTCGTAATCGATGCCACCAATGGACGGGGTGCAGCCTCCTCGGCCGTGGTCGAAACCCCAGATGGGTCTACCATGGCTAGCCAATCCAGAGCCTCTGACCAATCTGTCTCCGAGGAGGACACTTCCGCGAACACGTCACCCGTTGACGTGTTCACGGCCCTACCAGCAACGGCCTCCCAGCTAGGAGCAATGGCTGATATGCCAGGAACTCCGGTACCGTACAGTTCCACTGCCACCCCATGAAAAACACCAGTCCATGGAGTAGGCCAGCATGGAAAACCGTGCGGACCCGTAACAGTTGAAGAACCTTGGCCAAACACGGGCGCCAATGGCACCCCATGCCTGACCACTAGACCAGGCGAGATAGGTGAGTACCACGCCTGGCCAACCACACCCGTCACTGTGTCGGTTGGTGGCAAACCACCCATCACGGGACTGGTTCCCAGTACCGGAGTGGGCTCAACCACGGGCGGAGCCACTGCCCTGGCTTGCGCCAAGCCACACAGATGGAGGACGGTTCCGTCCAGGACGGAATCGACCTCCATGCTCTCCACCCATGGCATCTGAGGCCGCAGCAATCTCCACCTCGGCTTACTCATCTTCAGACCCCAAAGAGTCGTCACTAGACGAGGAAACCGTGGACGGCTCCCATGCCTGACGGACCGGTCACTGCTACTGGACCACCCGGAGGTGACTGCAGAGAGACAGAGCCCATCAGGCAGGAGCCCAATGGGACTGCCAGGGAGCCATACGAGACGGCTCCCTCGGTGGCCAGTCCAGAACCCTGTCCAAAGACAGGGTCTGAATCAAACACGGGAAGAGACTGCCCTACAACTTTTGGCAGCAGGGACGACACCAGCGTGAGCAGAACACTATGCAAGAAGCCTTGCATAGCAGGACCAAAGCACGCTGGCAGTGCCATCTCCGCCACCTCCGGTTGCAGACGTGGAACGCCCCCAAGGGCCAAAACGGATGCTCCATGATTTGCTTTTGGACCGCCTGACCACGCGTCAGACCCTGCAAAGTCCTTCTGGGCAAGGAACTTAACCATCATGTCGGGTGACTACACTGTCAAGATTACATTTGGTACAACGGAAACAGACATGGTCCTTGAATAGAACCCTCACGAATTTATGGCACTTGCCACATGATGGCGGGACTGGCTTGACCTATAAATAAGCACAAACCTACAATAAGCCAGCGGAACAAAACAAAAATGGAAGGCAGACAATTAATTTTCAAATATTTTGATCATAAATTAACTGTTAACCCTCCCGCACCCCACCCCGCAACACTACAGCAAAGATCGCATTGATTATGATGACAAGAACGAAGCGGGCAATAATACACCCATAAACTGATCCTCAAGGATGTATAATGGAACCAGGAAACATATTGCGTAGCTTTCGGGGTATATTTACTAATCAATATAAATTATACTTCTAACGAAGGCCAAAACGATATGTGAAAAAACAACAAAATGTAAACAAACTGCTTTAGCACATGGTAAAACCGCAGACTACACATCTAAATCAAGAATTTTGAAACCACCGATCATTGTAGATTTTCATTTGAAAATTCAAAAGTTTTTCTGGTACCAATAAAGTACGCAGCACCCAGAATCAGATGCGCGAATTAATGAAACATTTTCGTCACCTAAAAATCCGAGACACCATGGGTGTGACGTCACCCGCTCGGATCTTATGGAGAACGCGGTCAGCCGATTTTCGTGTAAAACACCGTAAAGCCAACACCTTATTTCATATCTGCTGATCGCCTGTTGGGGTTAAAGCAAGGCGATCAATCTGGCATATTTCGTTGTTAACACACGTCCCAGATTCGGGGTCAGAAATTGGAACATGCCACACAGACGAAAGTCTTAACTATGGAATAACATGAAATTATACAACCTGGTTATCATCGGCTCCATCCATGGTAATCCAATATAATCCTTAGAGAACGTACAAAGCTATCACAATTACACAGAAAAAGACTTAGATTAACTCAAGACTCCAACTGCACAAAAAAGCATGTAGCTCTTGTTGCTATGCAAACAAGAATGAGCTTCATGGCAAACGGTTACTCGGCAGTTGGGAGCCGAGTACCCGGTTCCAGGAGTCGGTAAAGCTTACTAAGTCTATAGTCCTAGGGCCAGCTATTCAGGATAGCTTGTATCAGAAGTAATAGAATGGTGAGTATTGTTTTAGATGTCGGAGAAAGGGAAATTGAAATTTCCTTCATTCTATATCAAGGGCACAGTGACCTTGAGCTTTGACCTTGTGATGCCAACATCATAATGCTGCTCCCTAACATTATAGGTAAACACGTAATAGAATGGTGAGTATTGATCGAAGGAGAACTCTGTTATTTCAACAAATAAGTTTTTGCGTTTAGCAAAACTTCTCAGCTTGTATTTCAGAATTGGTTATGCCTATTGCGACTGAACTTGGATACATGGTTACCTATCACGTTAGGAAGCATCATGATGATGTTGGGGGCACAAGGTTAACGGTAAAGGTAATTTTGACAAACAGGAGTCAGGCGAGACATTTAATTCCGCGGAATTCTTGTTTAAAACGACATTTGCACCCACAAGGGTTTTCAGATTTCAGTAAAACTTCACAGATTTGTTCTATACCATGCGTATGCTTAGTCCACATTAAAAGGAAAATGATTTTCAAAATTTTCCATAATTTGGGGGGGTGTTTGGACTTTGATAAGTTTAGGCCCGATTTGCATCCAGGTGTTATGAATTATGCCATGAGTAAGGTTTTTTCAAAGGACAATTTAATCAGCAAAGACTTGCTTTTGAAACTTGAAACCTTGGGGATGATTATACATATGGGCAACGATGTGGATGACCCTTTTGGAATTTGGTTCTAACCCCCTGAGCCCAGGGGTCAAAAGTTCAAAATTGCCCAGTAATTTTCGATTGTAATGCAACTCCTCATAGACCATTTCAGGTAGAAACTTGAAACTTTGAGGATGATTGCACATATAGCCAGAGATGTGCATGCCACGTTTAGGAATTTTGGTATAACCCCAGGGGTATGGTCATTATTAGGCATGGGCGGTATTACCGATACATCGACATAAATTGATACAAATACAGCTGCAATACGTATCGTGATACATTCGCCGTGAACCGATATTTTTGTGGAAAAACATCAATCTTCACTATTTCATGAGATTCTGATAAATATGCCAAAATATTCGCAAAGAGTTACTATTTACTTATTTTAGTTACAAGCATTTACACGGAATACGGTTACTATAAATAATACAACAAAAATCTCTGATTCGGCCCAAACAAACTCGGCCAGTGGCAATGTAGATTTTCTTTGCTTAAATCAGGGCCCGTCATCGCAAATTCGTTTTTGAGAATAATTCTCACTGCTGGCGAATAAAACACAAATTTAGGCGAGATTCATGGAGAACGCAAAATAATACTTACACAATTCAAAAAATGGAGCTGGCGAACAGCTTTTCTGCAAACGCGAACGTATTTATGTAGTTTCCAGTAAACCTGAAACTAGCGATCGCACCTAACCGAAGTCATAGACTAATTATATAAAGATGCGACAGACTGTACTAGGCGTAATACCAAATTTATAATCAGCACCACCTGAAGTTAGTCACGGTAAACTGCGCCCTTAGTATGGAAACGATGTTTATGACTACGTTACTCGAAACGTAGTTATCCTACTTGAATACCACTTTTTCACCGATAGTTTACTGCGACTATCGCCAGGGGGCGAATTCCGCAAGTGACATCAACTCGGCACGTCTTTATATAGTTAGTCTATGGGTATACTTGGCTACATTACATTGCAATAGTGAATCCGAAAGCTACCGAATGTCACAAAAAGAAAATCATTAAATCACTACAGGTGTTTTATTTCCGCGAAAAGCCAATGAGATATTGGTACATGTTACAACACAATGGGCGCAGAGTTTTATAACAAGCCCTGAACTAGTCTTTCTTACTAGAGCACCGATGGGGGTATTGTGGTAGCGGGCACGAATCTGCTAAGTTGTGCGTCATATCATCCGCATGTTTTACTAAAAAAGTGTCTACATTAGTCGAGCATCGATACACCTATGGTATATTTTGACAGATTTAATCCACAATTTGCGTTTATTCACTTTTTGTTCATCGCGAACACAGGTGATGCGTAAACGTGATAATGAAGTTGCTTACTGCCGATGTCAGTTAAATAATATGCAAATAAATATAACATTCGGTTGTTTTCGAATTCACTACTATCCACTCTCGTTAACCGAAAATTCCCGATTATACAGCGTGTGAAACGGTTCCATTTTGGAACAGTCTCCCATGGTTAGTTAAAAGTTTTGACAGAAAGAAAATGGCATCACAGAGTAAAATAAACACATTTTTCATTCGAATAAAGCGACCTATCGAAGTAAATAACGATGATGTGGATACATATGCACCCAACTTAAATGTCTAGATTCAAGTTTTATTTGACAATGATGGTCAAGCAATGATTAAATATTTGTGATCATCTTTATTTCTTATTGATCAGAGACCCACTCACCTGATGAAGCATCTAATTCTAACTCTTACATTGTACATGCTGACCATCAACTTTGATTTGATTATTCATGATCAATGGCATCTGCATTGAACAAGGCAGATGGAGTCAGTGCCCAGATCAAGATGATCCATGACATGGTCTACTGTGTCACAGTATGCATCAATTTATTTATTTCATTTGAATAAGGATGGGAAGTGAACAACTTGTCAGTGGTAAATAATAGGTGAAAATAACAAACAGCAGTCAGTTGCTAGTAGACAATTCTTTTAATTATTTATTATTATTATTATTATACAATTGATCTTGATTTTGACAGATTTGTGGTGTACAGAATATGCTTTGGCTAAGAAAACACAGAAATAGGCTAATTAAGAAAAAAACTTGTCTGGCTAAGACAACCAATATCTGGCTAAGAGAATTCCAAAATAGGCTAATATGCTGGCTAATAAATTCTGAACTGGCTAACAAAATTCGAAAATAGGCTGATCTACTGTAAATCGCTATATTTTTTCAGCAAACCGATGTTACGGGGCGGGAAATTGTTGAAAACGGACGACGGATGCAATACATTGTTTGTCATCATTTTTATTTTGCTAGACATTTGGAATTCTAATATATTGCCTGTAAATAGCCGTAAACCAGCCCAGAATTGAGAGAAAACCCATACTTGGAAGGGTACGAGTTTGCTTGGGTCGAAAGTGCGGTAAATACACGCAGTAATATTGAGTCAGCTTTGCAGAAAGTAAATTATACCCCAGTGATTAGTATGCGAACAAAAAATAGCGGGTTGATATATGTACTGCACGGAATTCCATGAGATTACCGATGTTTGCCGAGTCTTTAGTTTTGGGCCACATAAATAATAAAATATTTATCTACCAAACATATTTTAGTGAAACTGGTTTGAAAAGATTTAAATCATGGTAGATACATTTAGATAAATAATTCTTGAAAATTTTTTTTGGCGTCACATGATCACAGTTATTTCACGTGATCACAGCAATAAAAATGTTCAGAGTAATGATTCTTCTGGTGTTGCTATACTTAACATTTGACAATGTCTTTGTTTTTTCTCTCATCTACTGCTCAGTCCCACTCGGTGTCAAAGACTTTGTATTAATAAATTGAGGATTTACTATTTTACATAGTTGTAATGTAATCTTCTCAGTCATTTCACTATATTACCATGTATTGACAAATTCCTTGACAAGACAAAAGATTTAGAAACCAGACACTGGAACATAATAACCTTGGTGAATTGGTGATTTTATATTTATATCAGTACCCAGTAGTATATTACACTGGTTTAGGTTGTTAACTGAATTGGGGAAATTGGGGCTCATGATCAGAAAAAGAACACGAGCTGGGAAATGAGATTATATGTACTGGTACAGTGGTATTCTATTTACAATCGATGAATTTGATGTGTAAATATATTTACAACATTTAATATTAATATTTACTTATGTGAAATTGCTTAGCAAATGCTCTAAGTTGGCTCAGGATGTGGAGTTCATTGTTATTCACATCTTGCCAGTTCTTGCAACAATTGTGATTGGTAAATGGGCTTGAAATGGCAGCTATTTTCAATCTGGTGCCTCCCTGTAATAATTACAATATATCGCGATATTATCACGATACAGTAACTGTGTATCACATCGTATCGTGATACAGTAATGTTCGTGATACCCATGACTAGTCATCATTTTCAAGCCAATGACTGTGGGTAAAAAATTAAATTTATCTAAGGGTGGTCATGTCACATATCATTTTCAAGCCAATGATGAGTAGACTACAGTACAAAGAATTATTTTGATCCTGGGTCAAACTGAGGGTAGAGGGTGGGATCAAAAGTGGGCACCAATCGATTGTAATGTAACTCCTAGGCCATTTCACATCCAAATATGTATTATGCTGATTTTTTTTTTTAATGTTTCTTCTTTATTCAGACTATGAACTTTGCTCGTTTGGCCCATGTACCTTTCGGTTAGCCCCAGGGTTCCAGTTGTCATTACAATGAGTAATGACTTCAGGTTACTCCTAGACAGAAAGGGTTTATGGTTCAGTCTCCAAGCTATGCTTACCCGATGGGTAATACTGTGGGTGTTTTGAATCGGCATGTTTATTGTCAATTTCAAAATGAGACCACCCAGTGAGTGGTCCATCATATCCTGTGATGTATAATTAATATACAATAGAGGTAAGCTATTTGCTATCTTCTGATAGCTCTTGTGGAATTTTGGTATGACCCCAGGGGCACGGCACGTACGGTCCTGGGGTGGGAAATGTGAAGTAAACAATTACCAAAGGTGGTTATGTCACATTATTTTGAAGCCAATGATGAGTAGACTACAGTGTAAAGAATTATTTTGATCTTGGGCTAAACTGAGAGTAGGGGGCGGGGTCAAAAGTGGACACCCATCGATTGTAATGCAACTCGTCCTAGACCATTTCAGGTAGAAACTTGAAACTTTGGGGATGATGGCCAGGGATTGGAATTTTGGTATGACCCCAGGGGTACGGCCCTGGGGTGGGGAATGTGGAGTCAAAAATAAAAAAATTCCAAAGGTTTGCATGTCGCATATCAATTTCAAGCCAATGATGAGTAGACTACAGTACAAGGAATTATTTTGATCTTGGGTCAAATTGAGGGTAGGGTGTGGCACCAATCGATTGTAAAGCAACTAGACCATTTAACATAGTAACTTTCGGTATGGGTACACATATGGCCAGGAATGTGCATGATACATTGGTATTTTGGTATCACTCCCCCAGGGGCAGGGGTGTGGGGGAAATGGTGGGCAAAAAAATAAATTTTATCTAATGTGGTCATGTCACATCATTTTGAAGCTCGTAGTTAGTAGACTACAGTACAAAAAATTATTTTGTTCTTGAGTAAATCTGAGGAAAATGGTCAGAAAATGGGCAATCTAATTCTACATATGTTAATGGCATGGACATTATTTTTTCTCAGAATATTTGGTCCTGGGCAGACCGGGTCCTGTGGCAGCCGGATCTTGCGGTAACTTTAAAATGTGAGATATTGGTTTCTTCTGATACCTCTCTTCAAACATTTTCATCAACAATTGGATTATCCGATTTGAATAAAGCTTTATAGATGCGTTCTACATGATTAAAACTTTATAGATGCGTTCTACATGATTAAAACTAGTCTGCATCAAAATGAAATTGATTTTCTAAATTCTTCCATAGTTTTAGTGTTTGAACTATGATTATTTCATGGTCCATTTGCATCCAGGTTAGACATTTTTCAAGTGACAATTTAGTTAACAAGGGTTTATCTGATTTGAGTAAAACCTCGGATTCATTTTATGAGATGATCCATGTCTAGTCTGCATTAAGAAGACATAGACTTTAATTAGATGTTGACATACTTTTACTGGGTTTGGTTATTTTAGGGCTGATATGCATCCTGGTGCTTCTTAATATGCTGCTGTTAAGGTTTTATCAAAAACAATTCTAAAACTTAGATTTAGATCAAATGTTAGTCCTTCTTCATTCTTTGCCCACTGTCTTGTCCTCAGTTGTAATCCTTAGCATCC
Organism: Chaetoderma sp. LZ-2023a; assembly: GCA_034401795.1. Classification (NCBI taxonomy): domain Eukaryota; kingdom Metazoa; phylum Mollusca; class Caudofoveata; order Chaetodermatida; family Chaetodermatidae; genus Chaetoderma; species Chaetoderma sp. LZ-2023a. Next base: position 175,952,412 of record CM067369.1, on the reverse strand, counting down.
TCAGGTCCATTCTTGACTTGAGTATATCGAGTACTGCTTTCTTGAGATCACCTCATAGCACGCTTAGCAGATGTATGCAATGACGTCATCTCCTGTCTTTATATTTGCTAGCTCCGAGTAGGGCGAATTCCAAGGCTCTGTGCTGGTCTCTCTTCTGGCATCCTTAGCACATGACCAAACATGGACCATCTTTGCTGGGTGACTTACAGATAGATTACACATCTTGTATAGTACATCATTGGAAATTATACTGTCTGGCCACAAGGATGTTGGCAGCGTATTATCTAATGGCGCCATCTGTCCGTGCGGACATGTGTGCTGGTGGCAGTGGTTTCCGGACAATAGCTAGACTCAGATTGGTTTGAAACTTAATAGGTTTATTATACTAGGTCTGAGGAAGAGACCTATCGAAATTGACGATAATCATAAATCCAAGATGGCCTCCAGCCACTGACAGCCATCTTGAAAATCGGTTTCCAAAGGGTGGCGTATTATGTGCCGTTTGCGGAGCTCTTGTTTAAATATGTTAATGGTCCTTAACAGTTTTAGCTATGCCCGGCCCATCTCTAGATATGCTCCACTCATACCTCGCTCATGTTGGGATCGATCAATCTGTGAACTCACTGACTCAATTTCAAGAAAATTATACAGGTAAGCCTATGGCAGCAATGAAGCCCGGTCAAATTAGTTTCAAAATATTCAACACCATGTTTATTAAACCGCAAAGACATGCAATTGGTACAATGTGTAGGACTATTGATGGAGTCATTTATGACGTCATTATTGTGACTTCATCCGACACATTACATAGTTGATTATGACTTCGTATGATGGATGGATAAAATGGAAAGGTCCATTGCGGACACAGTGGCGAGTAGTTATTACTCTAAAATTGATTAAGGTCAATTACATTTCTGATGTCAATTTTCAGGCTTCAGAAAGAGCAATTCATTCTTGATATTACATTGTTCCTGAGCACCGTTCATGGTATCCGCTTAAGTTCAGTGAGCATACAGACAGTTGTCCAGATCATCATCTGGTACATTGATGGAGGCATTGCAGCTATATCTTACTACCGGGATCAACTGCAAAATGGATTCCTAAATTCCGATGCACCTGATGTGTTCAGTAAGTATGTGTGACTAGTTCACATTGACCTATGTGATAGCTGTCTATCCCAGCAGTGTAGGCATTGTCTACTAATATCCTACACCAAAGGATATAATGCCATCGTAATGAAAACCAATTAAAGAAACATCAGACTTCAAACCCATGTTGCATAAACTCTTTGAGATGTTAAATTGCCAGTTGGAACTATTGCATAAGTTAGTTTACCGGTCCATCTATCGGTGGGCTAATGTGTTTAGCTTTCTGGCAAAGTTGCCTATAATTGCAAGTTTAGTGTTTCTGACTTAGACAATTAAATTAGGAAGCCAAATGTGTTAATTTGACATTGGCTGATGTCAGTCAATTTAGTTACATGAGCACTACCTTGTTCATAATCACAGTCCATAATGTGTCGCTTGTGCAATATCACCTAGTATAGGGCATGTATATTACAAAATCAAGTGAGTGTAGTTTATGAAAAAAGCTTCGACTTTGGCACTGTTGAGTATTATTTATTGAATGATATTAGATAATGCCAGTGCCATGTTTTCTACTGGCTCCTATGATGGACGAATCCATATCCACACCGACTAAACTTTGGTGGGTCCACAGTTGTAAATGCTCATAAGAAAATAGCTGCTACCGCCTTAGTTTATAAAACTGCATTTATCAAAATTAGTTAATGAATGGCTGTAGATAGTGAAAATAATAGTTTTTGGACCTTGACCTCAACAGTATGAATGTCTGTGCTGCTCCTACTGGTTGAGGTAACTGTATGACGATGTTTAGTTGCAATAATTCTGCCAATTTTTAAATAAAGGCCAGATGAGCTAATCAATACCAAACTGTTAGTCTACATTTTATACAAATATTACAATGACCTTGGCATATGACCTCATGAACCAATCCTGAAATAAGACTATGTTGAACTAAACCAAAAATTTAACCAAAAAGAATAGTTTTATATCAAGGCCACAGTGAACTTAGACTGCCCTCATGACCTCACTAGGATTTTACTGTATCTGATTGATTTATGTCACCATGTCTCCCAAGTTTATTCACAATAGAGTGAACCAAACCGTACATATAAAACGATATGTTGAACAAAACCAAAAACTTATTGGAAAATAGAGTATTATACCAATATCACGATGACCATGATCTTTGAACTCAATATCATTGCTCTCCATCCTGTCTGCAATCATGTGTCCAGATTTGGTCACAATAGGGTGAAGTCATGGTGAGATATGGCATTATGTTGAGCTAGAACAAAAACTTAGCCATAAAAACGTGTTATACCAGGGTCACAGCGCCCTTGCAAGTTGTCCCCATCTAGACATAAGGAAGCGTGTGACCAAGTTTAGTCTCAGTCAGTTGAACCGATCCTGGGATATAAGACAGGATGTTGAACTAACCTGTTTGTTCAACGGAACTTGATTTGTCAAAATTCTACGGCAGCCATCTTGGATAACCTAGTTTTTGTGAAAACTCCAGAACTGCTGAACGGATCGGGCTGAAATTTTGGAGATATGATTAGTACTAAGAAACGTTAAAATTTGTTCAACGAAGTTGGTTCATAAAAACATGGCCGTGATGGCTCAGTCAAAATATACCATGTTTGCCAGTCACGTTGGAGTTTTTTATTTGATGGATTTTGAAGTCGAAACTGGTTTTGCATAGGTTTTTTAGTACACTGATTTCTAATTAGTCACTTTTGAAACTGTGGGATAAATGGTTTGAGGGCCATCATGGATCATTTTCCCGCAAAAATATCCTAAAGCAATACATTTAAAATATTTCATTGAGATCAACTGGGTATTGATTCAGAACTCTTGAAAAATCATCTAGGTCAACAGCTGGACCAAGTTTATTCAATAGAACTTGATTGGCAATATGCATCAGCAGCCATCATGGATGAACGAGTTTTCGCCATAACCAACGTCTCCAAAACCACTGAACAGATGGGACTGAAATTGTGACGATATTATTCAGGACTAAAGGCCATCAAAAACATTCACGTTGTTTACCAATCAAAATGTAGCATGTTTGCCATATTGGATGAGGTTAGTTATTTGATGGATTTTAAGGCCGAAATTGGTTTTGCCAGTTTTTGGGTATGCTGATTTCAAAGTTGCCACTTTCATAACTGTCGGATAAACAGGCACCCATCTTCAATTATCTTCCCGCCAAAATCTCCCATACTAAAGCAGTAGGAAATTTAAAATGTCCTCGTGAACAGGTGGACCAATTTTAGACCAATTTGTTAGGATGCATCTTTGTTATTGCAATTCTTGCCAAAACTTACGGTTTTACTTATAGGCGATGGCCTTTCAAAGGCCTTTGATCCAAGTGAGCGATACAGGCCACTTGGACTTCTTGTTAATTTGAAAACTCGGAATTGTGTGTTAGTCTACAATAGTCTATAGTTGTTTACTTTACATCTTTTTTTATCCCACTTAGAAGCAGATCCTTAACGCATAATATACCTTTCAGTTTGTTTGCTATGCCCCGCTCATCTATAGCTAAGCTCCACCCAGACCTCACTCATGTTGGGCTCTATCGATCTCTGAACTTCCTGACTATCAATTTCCAGAAAACTATAGCTTTGACTGAGTGCGGTTGCTGCCATAGGCAGCAAGAGCGCCCAGTCAAATTAGTTTCAAAATATTCAACCGCATGTTTATTAAATAGTAGATACTATTCGTTCAACGTGTCGCACTATAATTAAGAGATAAAGACGGGCCGAATAGAATCATTTATGACGTAATTATGACGTCACCATTCACGCCGCTTAGCTGAGCATGGCGTCAGATCATCAATTGATACTCTGGAAAAGTGAATTGGTTTGTGTTTAGTTTGGAAAGATTCATATTCTGGCCCACTGTGGTTTTCAATTTCATTGATAATATCTGCTTTAATTTGTCGACGAAAACTGGCGGAATGGCCTCGTGTTTTCAAAGCATCAAACAGAATAGACATTTTTACTCTGAATGCTGACAGATTATGAACATGTAGTTATCCGAGGTAAAAAGAGCACAGTATTTTGGTTGCTTTGTTCAGTCCCTCTTCCCACTCAGCAACCATAAATCGTGGCAAAATTTGAGCTAAATCCTTTACTAATTGCACAATACCCCAACAAATTTGAAGATAATTTTAACCGTTAAATTTGAAGATTTCAAAACTTAGTTCTAACAAATTTAGATCTCCGTAATCGGATGGTCTGGATCTGGAAATTTGCTGCACCCACATAAACATTGACAATTTAGTGAATTGTAAGAATTTTATGACTAATGAATCTACATTTTGTAGAATATTTTAACTAATTTGACTGGGCACATAATATTCAACAGCTTACTAGTATAGTTACCTTGAAATTGGGATTCTGAAAATTCAGTGTTCAGAGTATATAAAACGATCTCAACGTGCGCACTGCGTGGGCGGAGCCTAGCCGGAAATGGGCGGGCATAGCTAGAAATGGAACATTCAATTGGAGATTAGAAAAAAATCTTCATGTTCAAAACAGTTTGATATTATTCAGATAGATGGATAAGATGTAAAAGTTAAAAACATGATTCAGGAGTAATTGTCTCCTGTAAATTTATGCAAGTCATAAATATGCTTAACATGGACAATGAAATGAATATTAAGTTTGTGTTGTTTTGCTTTTTAACATTGCAGCAATTGAACAAGTGTATTACATGAATGTTCTGTTTTATCGCTTGGGTTGGCTTGCAATTCCACAGGCTCCAGCTGGTAAGTAGCCTGCACCCTTGAAGCGTGTATAAGTAAAGAACCTAAATAGATTTCATAAAGTATTCTCTTTATGATGAAAGTAAAATTCTTGGATATTTCGAAACTAAATTGAGTGTAATATGATGAAATTAAGGTTTTTCGTCCCACTAGCCCACCACACCCCATCAGCGTCCATAATCAACAGCTACAATAGAAACGCCCCCCCCCCCCCCGCATCAGTCCACATCCATATTTGGTTTCCGATCAATAACTCCAGCTCTGCATTGGCCTTGACTGATATTGTGTATGCCAGAAGCCCGGCTGTAATCATCAGAGGGCATCCCTTGATTTTTTTTAATAGTAAAATATTTTGTTTCCATTGATAACCAGGTAGCCTGCATGTATTCAGTTCATATTTTGAAATGCATGGCTTTGCATGAGACATTGAAAAGGATTACATTTGTTTGAAATCTGGATCACCCGAGTTAGCAACCCACACCCCACACCCCAACCCTTGGATTCAAAATGTAAAAATATTTCCATCCAGACGCGTGATCAGAACTGGTCTTTTAGTTAGTGTTCAGCTAGTGAAAGTACATTAGCAATAGTGGAATGCATTTTACTAATCAATAATATGACATCATAATCAAATACGTCATGAATGGAATATTCTTAGTTGTACGAATTGTATGTCTTTACCATTTATTTAAATAACATTTTGTTGAATATTTTGAAACAAATTTGACGGGCACCTTTGCTGCCATATGCAACATGCCTCTTCAGCATAGCCCAGTCAAATTAGATTCAAAATATTCAAAACTTTACCTGTATAGTTTTCTGGAAATTGAGAATAATAATAATCGATCGATCCCAACACAGGCTTAGCTAGAGATGGGCGTGACATAGCCAAAACTGTATTCCTCCATTAAAAACTCATCAATTATTATTCATTCGATAAGCTAGCCTTCTGTCTAGTTATGATTAACCCAGCATGTTGGCCTAGTTTTAACCCTTTGAAACAGGAATTTAAAGATAACTATACAGATAATCTGTTTAATATTCTGCTGTCAAATATAAAATCCGCCTCGCGCTACTTAAGTGTAGCACTCAATATTGCTCTATATATATATATATTCTATGATCTATATGTATATGTATAATTTTCTAGTGATACATGAAAGGTTACTGTATGGTTTTAGAGTTGTCAGGTGACGGGAGGGACTAGACAACCCGGAATCGGTAACCCACCCCCTGGGATATGCTACAGCCACCCTATGGACATATAATGGCGAAAATGTCTTAAGACACGATTTGCCCTCTGTGCATGCGCCGGGCCACTGGAAGTACTTCATATAAGGGGATATGAGACTGATGACTTAGTGGACATTTTAGCTTTTCATATACATGATCTTTGCACGTTACAGCTATGATCACAACAGTTTTCGTGGATGTTTGGTACCTTTGGAAGGTCTGAAGACTCGACTTCCTCGTCATGTAATATCAGGTCACGGCCAAGAGGAAGCCACTTATAAAACATTAATTCCTAAACTCCTTGGAAGAAAGCAACCAAAAATGCAATGTTGAAATTTAACCTGCTGCTACTACCGATACCTCCACACCCGAAAAGATGAATACCGATTGGTTGAAAGATTCTAAAAGAAAGTAAGAAAACAAAGATTAGATGCAGAGCAGAGGGTATAAAAGCTGCTCGCTCTGATCTCGGCACCGAGCCACTGAAAGATTGCTCTGTCGCTGCCTCACCAAGGACCCCAGTCAACAGTATACATCCCGTTCAACCGCTCATGTGCCGTCATCTATACAGGCAGCGGGGCAACCAATTTCTCAGCCTCTAACAAACCACTGCCTCTGCACTGCTCTAAAAACCTCACTGATCTGAGACCTCCGCACTGTTGATTCCTTCTCACAAAGACCCCACCTGAAACATCTCGGCCACACTCCGAAAAACTCGACAAATGCTGCTTGGCATCAGCCTCTGAGCGAGCTCGTCTTCCACCGTCTACGATCTTCGTGGCACAGACCATTCTGCTGCTTGTTGTTTTCGCTCTAGAAGAATAGACTTTACCACTACCTAAAACAACAGCTTAGGCATATTCAATTGTAGCTGTGACATTAACTAGATTCGTCCTCCCCACGGGACGAACTTGCTCTTTCAACGCCGCCACTTCATGACCACTTATTACGTGACGAAGTGTTGGGTCGAAGCATCTGCATAGTTCCTCGTTATGGGCGTCCGGTCCGTACGCAAGATACGAATCGGCCCAACGGATGTGCTGGTCAGTCATTCCTGTATGTATCGTGGTTCCACATCACGGTTTCATCCGTACTGTTGGTTAATCTGGTGTGATAGGTATACATGCTATCCACTGGTTTATACTTGCTTATAGATGTAGGTTTGACGCTGGTTTAATTCGGGTTAAGCCAATGTTTTACTCGCTGATTTAGTGAGAGCTACTGTCTAGCTGATTGGTATCTCGCCAGAGAAATAATCTTTTACAATAACTAAATGACAAATAATGACAGAGGGTCACGAAACCCTTCAAAAATAACCTTAGAGAAGCGTTTGCTGAAGCGAGAGGAAAAACCTCATGTGAGCCGTCGTCAATATATGTTCATTCAACCACAGTTGAATGCAGGCCAGGAAAAACAGGCCACCTGCGGCCGCTTGTCCTCCCACACCCACCTACACATGCATGAACCACCTGTTCCCCACTGGATCTATGTGAACGGATCCCTCTCCCCGGAAGGACCCACCTGTCAGCCTGGGGATGCCTTATTGACCAAGAGCACCAGGGAGATTCGCCCCCCCCCCCTTGTCGCCAGCAGAGCCCTAGCCAACACCACAAAAACATCCGCTGACATAACCAACACTACCACCGCCGCCACCGCTGGGACTCCTACAGCCACCTACCCTGCCACAAGAACCCTTTCATTCAGACCACCTTCAAGAACGAACGTACTCATCGATGCCACCGTCCTCCGCCTGGACTGAGCAGGGAAAAGCAAGAGCGTGCATGACCTACCTCAGGCAAGGAAGATGACCAAGGTCGGCAGGGCCCCACTGCACCTCGGGCTCCCTTAAGAGGTCGACGAGGATGAGGCTGGCGTACCCGCCGCCAGGGGCGAATCAACCACGCCGCTGCTGGCTGGCCATGTACAGGCACCTACCTAACTATGCTGTAAATGTTCAGGTGGGCCTCCGCCTCTCTGTGGAGGAGCCCTAACCTCAAACAATTCAGCATCGCATGCCCTGAGACCGGCACCAAGGACCGACAGATGTCTGGCAGGGCTAACAAGTGCAGGGAGCCTCGGTGGCGCGGGTCCTCGCTGCTTGACTTGCTCTTCTGCCCAGACGGCACCTGAAGGACCACAGAGAGAGGAGGAATACTTGCGGGATGCCAGACCTCCAGATCCCCCCCCAAACCTCGCCCACCCCCACCCCCACCCCCAGACACTGGGAGAAACTAGCGCGGGATGGCGGCCGCCTGGCCACGTTAAGGTTACATGGCCATCATAACATTTCTACAAACATCAATTTTTGCAAAGCGACTGAAATTTGTCTCTTACCTTTATTAGTATCGGTTGGTGTTGGCCGGTGTGGTAGTAATTTGATCATGAAAACGTTTAGTAGCGAGTGACACTTGATTGTGTTATATAGATGGATACTGATAACATTTCAAATGCTCTACCACAATATCTTCCCAGCGCATTCTTTCAATAGTATCGCAGTGGAAAAATCCAGTTTTAGCTATTCCCCGGCCATCACTAGCTAAGCTCCACTCACGCTTTGTCAGTGCTGGGATGAATCAATCCCTGCACTCCCTTAATCTCAATTTCAGAAAATTAAGCTGTTGGATATTTTGAAACTAATTGGACACCACCGGTCAAATTAATTTCAAAATATTCAACAGCATGTTTATTAAATAGTAAAGATATACAATTCGTACAACAATGCATAGTCAGTTATCAATTAAGTGTTAGCGACGAACTTAGATATGCTATTCATGACGTAATTGATTATGAGGTCAGCATACACCTCACTTAGTTGATTATGCCGCCATATGATTGATGTACAAACGGGAATCCTCCATTATTTGTTATTTAACATCGTGTTAATGTCGAACTGTGGTCGCCACCATTTTGTCTTAACCTGCGATAGAGTGTATGTGCCGATGCAACACCTTTAGTATTACGTAATAATTATCATGTCTAGTTTGAAAGTAATTCGCCTGGAAGCCTAAGGCAGCAGCAGCTTCCTGTTAAATTAGTTTTAAAATATTCACCATCCTTCATGTTGAAAGTTGATTGTACACCAATGCTGCCAATTCTTTGATTACACCTTTTGACTAAGCGCATATACCGAGGCAGACGGCCTATGTTTTCCCAATTGGTTGAAATGTGACTCATGTTAGCCTCAATGGACTGGAGGAATGTTAATTTAACTATTAAAACTTGAATATCATTTTAGCTCGACCTTACAAAGTAAAACAAGCTATTGCCATACCCTGCACACCGTCCGGCGGTGGTGGCAGCGGCGGCGGCATCCAATTTGCGTTTAGGTCAGCTTTTGGGCACATGCTTCCTTATAATGATACAGGATCTCACGATGTTGTGTAGGTCGACTTTTCTGTTTATACTCGGCCCAAACTTGGACACATACCTCCTTATAGTGACACAGCAATCACACAATGATGTTTTGGTCCAAAGGTCAAGGTCACTGATATGCATGGCGACCATCTGTCATCCATCATCCATCTGTCAACCTTTGCTTAAAAACGCTACTCATTAACCGATTTGCGGATTTCAACCTAATTTGGCTGGATGGTGCATATGGTAGGCTTCAGAAGTTGGGGTTTTTTTAATTATCCATCATGTCTACCAGTATTTAAATGCAAATGGTTCATATCCTTATGGTCCCTTATTGATAAGGCCTTCTATATTTATTTTAGGTTTGAAGTTAAGCTTCATAGTTCATTGCAAATTCGTAAAGTCAAACTTTATGGTTGCATTGCCACCACATTTCTGGTTTGAAAGCATGACAGAAATCTTAAGCCACCTGTAATAACTAACAAGTCCAGACGATTGTTAATAGTCTACTTAAAGGGGCTTTGGTACACGAAACTGAAATATGACAAGAGCAATAATTAGCTAAGAAATCGATGTAGTGCTACAGTCAATACACCACCGTGAATATGTCATGTTTACCATATAGTATTAATCACCTAGTAGATACTAACAGTGCAGTGAGATTTCATTTTAGATATTTGGATGGACAGAATTTATCTTATTTATACTGCTCTCTTTTAGCCCTGCCAATAAAGCCGCAGACCAGTTTAGCAGATACATACACACGTCTGATTGATGAAATTATCGCACAAAAGCAAGCTGTAGATGGGTAAGAGATTCACTAATGCATGTACATTACAGCTCAGAAAATAACTTGACATGTTTTGAGTGGAAGCCATTGAAGTAATGGTTTCCAATCAAAATAAGTCCAAAAATATCCAACAGACCTGAAGGGATGGGTGCAAGTTTTCTTTTAATCAGGCATCCGAGTCCTCTCTTTCAGCTGATATCTGTTTCCCATGAGTTCGTAGTTAATCAGCCATTGAATATGCCAGCCAGATTAAAGAATTATATTACTAAATAAGGACGTGCTCATGGGATGTACCCCGAGTACCCTGTGTCGATAATGTACACATCATGTGTCAATAGTGTACATCTGTAAATAGTGTGCTCTGTCGATAGTATACCCTCTGTCGATAGTATACCTTGTGTCAATAATGTACCCTCTGTCAATAGTGTACATCTGCCAATAGTGTACCCTCTGTCGATGGTTTACCCTGTGTTTATAATGTACATCGTATTGAGAGTATATTGATTGCGAAATCGAATCAGATTTCCAAAATGCAGCCACCGATGGACAAATACTAATTGATGGACAAAATGCAATTCCCTCTAATCCCATCAGGGGCGCTGGTAATAACTCATTTGAGCAGGTATAAATGTGATACCTGAACTGATGTGCATTTGTAACAACATTTGTCAATAACATTTTCCAAATAAACATCTGTTTATCTTAAGTATGTTGCTGTAGAGTGTTGTTGATGTACCAGACCAGACATCGCCATACAACGATAAGACTCTTTCGATAAGACTATCAGCTTTAGGTCTAGAAGTCCTAAAAATTAATGCAAATAATGAGCTTGGAAGTATAGCTTATAATTCACTGAAGTTTGTAAATATTTTTGTTTGCTTTTAGCTTCACCAGTTATCTGAAGGACAAGCCTCGAGTGGAACATGCATGCCATGTGGAATCAATAGAGTTCTTACAATTTCTCTCAGGCCGTGTTAACGATTCACTTATTCACCACCTTATCCCCAGAAAGAAATTACCTTAAGTTCGCCATATATGTGCACGCTTACTCCAATCTCGCAATCATTAACTGTCTTCCTACTGAATCTCTGGAGACTACATTTCCATGGGGTTTAACTCTGGAAATGCTAAATATTTTGAAAGCAATAAAGTTGTTGGTGGCTAAGCCACCAACAACTATCAATGAAAATTGTTTCACAATATTCAGTCGTCCAGAGTTATTACCCATTGAAATTATTGTCTTGTGGCTTGCAGCAGTGTGTGTGTGTGTGTGTGTGTGTGTGTGTGTGTGTGTGTGTGTGTGTGTGTGTGTGTGTGTGTGTGTGTGTGTTTCATATAAGATTAACACTACATAGTTCCTTTTATAAAAGTTATGCAGTTATCTGTTTCCAAAGTATTATATAAAATACAATGCATAGCGATAGCCTTAATTTACTAACATATATAATTAAAGGTGCATATCCACAGCAGAATGCTTGAAAATAAATTGTTAAAATTGTATACTTTTAGAGGCTTAAATTGTCGGCCTAGATGTAAAGAAACGAAATAAATCTTAACATATGGTGATTTCATCACATATAAATTAATATAATTTTTTTAAGTTGTGAAAATGAATTAGAGGCACGAGTCCCTATTTAAAATTCAGAACTAAAAAAATTATAATAATTTGTACTTTGTACGGAATGAAATCATATGCTAAGATTTATTTCCTTTCATTCATTACATCTAGAAAACGATTTAGGCCTCTAAATTCTACAATTTTAGCAATTTTATTTTCAGGCATTTTGGTGTGAATGTCCCTTTAAAATTTTTGCCCAATATTCCGAAACTGTTGCCTCGGTATATGCCTGGTTCCGTGTTAGTTAGAGTATTCTGTTATTATTAATGTCAGTTATTCCAAAGACAATGTGATATAATATAAACCAATCGCTACTTTATTGATGTTATTGACATTGTTATTATTTGAAAATAAAAGATAAATGTCTGAAATTGTCCTTGTTTGGAGTTTACTGGAAGTGTTGTAAACACGTTTGATGTGGTGTTAAATAGATGCAAATATTCTATATAATCAGCCGCATTTGTTGGTTGATTTGTCTTCCGAGATTTTATATGCAAAAGACATCTGAAGAATCTCTCATTTACAAAAACCAGTTCGTATGCTAGGTGAGGTTTTTATGTTTGAAAATGGCAATGGAGGGATCTGATCTGTCACTCACTTCTGATTAAATACATCACATATTAGCTTATGTCACAATCAAAATGGCGTATAGGTTAGCTATATTGTAAAGGCCTGTGACGAAAATCGATAAGTCTGTCACAAAGTATAAGAATTGTATGTTTTTATGAATTTCCAATTTAATAAACATAATGTTGAATGTATTGAAACTAATTTGACTGGGAGAGGTTGCCGACATGAAGCCACCATAAGGTTTCATAGAGACGCCAAAGAGACGCGTTCACCAACACATTATTGGGCACACCCTTGTTAAATTTAATAGAATGCAATTTTAAAACTACATATGTGTATACACACCCACGCTAATAGACACCTAGCTTAACTTGTTCTATTACAAACATTGTCACTTATATTGGACTCTAGCTTTGCACAGGGGTCTCGAATAACCCATTGACCTTCGTGTCCATATGACCTAGAATTACATTTATAAGGCACGGTTACCTTTGGCCAATTTTACTCATTACCTACCTTCCCCCCCCCCCCAAGAAATCATTTGTTGTTTGTGTGTCAAAGGTTAATCATGACCCCCTCCCCTCCACTCAATCAGCTGTTGTAAACTTTTGAATCCGTCTGAATGAGTCTGTCAATACTAGGTTTCAAGAGATTAATCGTTCCCTCTATATTTTCTCAATCATATGACGTCATGATCAACTACATCACATGTAACCTCATGTTCTAATCAATTGCGTCATGAATGACGTGATTAAGTCCGCCATACACGTTTAGTGGCCTGTAAAGGTGTATGAATTGTATGTCATTACTATGTAATAAACATTGTTGAATATTTTGAAATTAATTTGACTGAGTAGTTTTCAGGAAATTGTGATTCAGAAAGTACAGTGATGGATTGATCCCAGCACTAACAAGGCGTGAGTGGAGCTTAGCTCTTGATTGACAGGACATGGCTAAATCTGGATTCCTCCATTATCCCCTTAGTGCAGCAGATATGTGAAATATGGGGAGGTATTGTGTATTTTATGATAAAAGCAACAAATCTGGAACACACTATATGCACCTGTCCTAAGAAAGATTTTTAGCTATAAGGGTCATCACAGATTTGTCCTGTTAGTGAAATTGCGGCCATTTTCCAAAATAGATAGCCATATAGAGCATTCAAAATGCAGATGAACCTCGATGAAATTGCATCGCAGTTTTCATTATATTTCCTATGACTATATTTCTTTGTAACATAGCAAAAATCTGGTCTCCAGAAAGGCCATTTTGATGTTACTCAAGGTCATTACGTCATATTCTATGCGAGTATAGGTCTATAGCATATCAAATGAAATCGGAAGTCTACATTACAGATAGCTTTACTGGAATCGGTTTACTTTAAAAGAACGCGTATTTGAAACATGTTTAGAGTCAATATATATCTGGAAAATCTGATGTCGCAATAGATTAAAATCTTTAAGACATATAAGCTATATACACATAACTATGTATATGCTTATTTTGATGATTTTATCATAAAATGCGAAATACCTCCCTATTTTTCGTATGTCCTCTACACTAAGAACAGAAAAATCCTTTATAATAGATGAAATATTTTATTGAATACTTTAAACCGGTTTAGACTGGAAACTGTTGCTGCCTATGGCATCAACAGGTTCCTGCCAGGTTGTGTTTAAGAGTTAACAGCTTACCTGTAGTGTTGCTTTAAAATTGAGTCACTGAGGAATATGACAATTTATGCACAATCTCCACTACATTGGTAAAGGGCAGTGCATTGGAGAGCTACCTTGATGCATTCGCAGTTTTCTGTAGTCCTTTTGTAAACACAGCGTAGGATCTCTGGCAAACTTCCATGGCTTCTGCAAGAGCTGTTACTTGGACATGGAAGGATAGGAGCAGCTCTTATTGTATTCGAGTTCTGCTTTTGTCCAGGGAATATCAAGTGTTCTGCTTTTCTGAGTGAATAGCTGCTTGCGAGTCTGGTTGACATATTCTTTGTTGCTGGTGCAGTCATAAGGCAGAATCACAAAACGTTCCAGTGGTTTGAACCAGCGCTTCTATTCTGTGTAACTTCCTTAGATGCCCATGTAGACCAGTTAAAATGTGGATGATAAGCTTTCGGGGGTAGTACCCATCTCGCACAATATCAACTCGGTTGTCTTCCTGCAGCCGGCATGTTGACGATAGCAGCCCCAGCAAGGATTGCAATGTCGGCATCGGATATGTGAATATTGTCTTGCATAGTTACCAAATTCTCCAAGAAATGTATCAGATTAGATTTTGTTCAAGTTATTATCTTGCGCATTTGTGATAATGCTGGTGGGCATACTTGGATGCCATGATCAAATAGCTCGTCGCGGTCTCCGTCTCCTCTGTGATGCAATGTAAAGCCTGGTAAAGAGGGAACAGTTGTTTTTTACAGATGATACCTGAAGCTGTGTTTTTTACTTCTCTCTGATTGAAGGTAAACCAAACAGGGGTTGTTTGTTCCTCTTAATGGCGGCAGCAATGGACTTTAATTGTTGGGTGGATAAGACATTTCACAAACGTGTCATATCGTTCTTGTCCAATTTTCTTAATATGACGCACCTTATCTACGATGGCTGGATCGGCAAGGTCTCTGCTGTCAAGTGCGAGGAACTCACCACGTTCTTCACTGAATAAGATCCCAAGTTCTATGGACACGTTTTAGCGATTTTACATCGTTCAAAAAGGTGATGTGTTTATTCGGCGTCTGATAATGATGCTAGATATCTGTTCACTTTCTGTTGTCTATTAAAATTTCTAACTCCAATCACTCGGGCCATCTCAGGACTTGACACCACCAGTGCCACAAACCTGCATGGTTTATTGCGAGTCTCACCATCCCACCATCTTTCACTACCGCATTGACAATGGACCTTTCCATTTTTTAGCTATGCCCCGCCCATCACTAGCTAAGCTCCACCCACACCCACACCTCGCCGTGTTGGGATTGATCGATCCCCCAAATGCCCTAGCTATCAATTTCCTGAAAACTATACAGGGAAGCTGTTGAATATTTTGTAACTAATTTGACTGGGTCAACAGCACCCAGTCAAATTTGTTTCAAAATATTCAACAGAATGTTTATTAAATAGTAAAAGCAAACAATTTGTACAACAACGCATAGACCATCTTCAAATATGCTTTCGTGACGTACTTTTCGACGTCATTCATTATGACGTTATTGTACGCATCACGCAGTTCATTATGACGTCATATGATGGGTGGGTACCCTGGAAAGGTGAATTACCATCACCAACAAACAAGCAATTAGCCCACATCACACTGGTGTGCTATGTATCAGGTCTTGCTCCGTGCAATCATGAGACTGATATAGTAATTTCCCTCCATGTGGAAGATGCTGTAAAACAAGAGAAGATATGGATGCAGTTAGTGTGGACATGACAGCAGTCCAGCACTTCAACATCCCTGAGCGGTGGCTTGCTTTTGGAACTGGAGACAACTTTCGAGTATTAGCAGCTCATGATATGGTCAAAGTACTTGAAAGGTAGAGGAAAAAGACGACATGGAGCATTTTCTATTAGGTCACACTGGTATTCTGTGCTCTGGCTGATATACCAGAGTTTATTCATGACAGGGATTAGACCCTTTATAGGCGAGGGGCAGGATTTTTTTAATTTAATGCACACATCAGCCATACACCCACGTCATACATCAGTGGAAAGGCCTGAATCTCTACTTTCAGAATATATATGATGTGGAGTGTTGCCGTGGTGAAATTCCCAGGAAAAGGAGCAAAAACAATGGGACCCTAACACCAATTTTTCTCATTTTACGTTATTGGTTTTGGGGAAATAATACCAGACACGTCTGGAAGTGTCTCTGAGGTAACAGTCAATCCGTTATTTAATTACTCTGGGTAAAATAATATCCAGTTACATTTTGAAGTTCATAATAGCATTTCTGACAGTACATCGTGATTTACTGCGATCGGTGCCATCAGCGTGTCAGTCTTTCCTACTGTCTGCCTGTCTGTTTATTTGTTTGTCTGCATGATAATTCCTGAGGGGAAGAAGCTAGAATCACCAAATTTGGTACGGAGCTACACGATGTCATTTGGTATAAATAGTTACCATTTGGGAGGGGGGGGGGGGTTTGTAAGAATGTCAAAGATCTACACATCACTAAGTGGATGGCAAAACATGTTTTGGTTATATATCCAGAATACAAAAAAGTAGAAATGCCGCATTTGGCACACTGCTTCATAATAGCTAAGTGTAGAAATGTCAACTCTTTCGACCAGTCAGATCTGATATGATAAATTCTTTACGTTGTAAGAAATTTTCTGTTGAATATTTCGAAATTAAATTACAGGAAAGCTATTTTGCCGAAGTAAGTAACATTTTCCGTTCAAATTATTTTCAAAATGTTTAACATTTTCCCTCTATACATGTAGTTGCCCTGACGTTGATATAAAGGGGATTTCATTGGTTAAATCGTTAAACTAACTTCATTTAACCAGCAGCCAATTCTATCTACACCAAATATGTGCCTATACTTCCAAAGATAGTAGTTTGTAATATGGCGGTTATTGAGACCATCCATCTTAAAGAACTACAATCCGTGAGAGCTGAAACTATTTACTATAGCACATTGGTGGTGGATTTATGTGACTACCTGTCTTAGTGCCTATTGTAATTACCTCTACCTGTTATAATCACATTTGACTGTATTGTGGAAATATGCAACCCATGACCATCGAGACCTTGTCATTTTGAATTCAACTTTCATCATTATACCGAAATATGATTTCAGCATTACATTGATATGGCTATCATTACATGCTTGCTTCCGTAGGAAGCATGCCATGATAGCCATATAACTGAGGGATTTCAATTACCATAACATCTACATACATTTTACTAATCCTCATCATTCGCAATGTCACTATAATATGTGTGCTTATTTCTGCAATCCTCACTTCCATTGCAGGAGCACAGCTCTGTACATGCTAAGTTTTGTCGACTACACGTACAGTTTAATCCACACACGCTTCTTCCTCCACATGCACAGATGAGATCATCTAGTACTTCAGAAACCATAAGACCTTTATAAAAGCTGTTGCCAACCGTGATCAAATGGAGTCCCGAGGTTTTGCATGGCAATATGGGAGTTCATCCAGATTCTGGTTTGCCATGATGTTCGTTTTACATGCTCTACAAAACTAGTCTAACATTCTTCTTGTATGTTAAACGTACACGTAGATCATTAAGGTTCTTGTGAGCCACTTTAATAAACTTTTTTCTGCGGTCATACAGAACGGCTATAAGTTTTCTAGCAGCGGCAATCGAATCGCCGTCCTGACCTGACAGCTGTAAGATCGCTAACGCCAACATCCCTATCGTAAAGAAGTTTAAATACCGATTTCTTGCCGATGCTGACTATTACAGATGTACAATCACAACCAGTTTTTCCATGTGCAGCAAGGTCACGCAAATTGAATGTACAGGAATGTAACGTCGCAAATCGATATTATTAGTCCCAGTCTGAAACCAGAATTCCGTCGGATTATTCATCCTAGCGAAATAGTGAACAGCGAGAACTAAAACGTCTGTGTCTGGTGATTTGATCATACTTCTGCCGTCTATATTTTCTGATTGGAATGTTGAGCCCGCATGTATTGTATGAAACAGCGTTCGTGTATCTGTTTCTTCATGAGTATTGTATAGTGCCTGAGCTTCGTGAACTAATTTGACATGTTCAGGATCAGCAAAACTAATTCTTAATCACAAAGTCACGTAGAAGCCTAATCAACTTCTTGTTTGATTTGACATTCAGGAACTTTTTCCACGGAGGAACTGACCGACCATCAATTACTTCGTACTAAGATGAGCCTAAGCTATGGCTACTAATGTTTGCCCCACGATCTCGCTCTCCGCTCTTAACTGCATTTGGCACACCATTGCCCCAACACACACCCCCCCCCCCCGCCCGAAACCCCAGCCACACACACACACACCCCAACCCCCCCCCACCCCCCCACCCCCCACCCCCCCCCCCACACACACAACCCCTCCCCCCCACCCCCACCCCGACCACTCATCTCGCAATCAGTAATGATATAGCAAATAGCAATTTGGTTAAATTTAACTACACGATTTTGGAGGAAATATCGTAAACAATGAGATGTTTATGAGAAAACGGTTAACCCCGCTCGTGATCCTAAAATAAGTGTTCTCGTGTAGTCTGCAATGAGTTGGGTAACTTATATAATAATGCATTACGAATTACGCCAATTGGTACGTGAGGACAGAAGGATGTACGGGCCCTAGACGGATGGTCGGCAGGCAGGCAGGCGGGCAGGCAATATATCGGCCGTTTTAGCTGCGGCTAGCAGCTCAATAAAGCGCCATTCCCTTAGTTAGTCAATTAGTTAGTCACTTAGAAAAGATTGTGCCGGGTTGTATCTTAACTACGTAATAGATTGGGCTAAAAGTTTAACACAACGAAGCAACTTGCCCTGCAACGTGATTTCCAGAATGTGTCCGTGATCTGGATAAAAGAATCCTGATCTGGATCAGATCAAATTCAAGATCTGTCGATATCTCGGAAACTGCTCGTCTGATTTGGCTCGAATTTAACACAGAGAAACGGTGTGACCATACACTAGCATGACACGACTGTGGACGTAATCCAACAAAATCTATGAAATCTAAAAAATCCATAAAATCCGAAAAAATCTGGAAGACGTAGGTACCGAGATTCTACAGACCTTGTTTCAACATGTTTGGGCATACCTATCGACGACTACCAAAGTCAAAATAATATAACCATGATCAGAACAATCGAATGTTAAAAGATTTAAAAAAAGCATTAGCAAGAACAGGCGAACGTGGGGTGGTGGTGGCGGCGTCAGTTGTGTTGGTGGTCGCGGTGATGGTGGTTGTGCTACTGCTACTGCTGCTAATGAGGTGATGGGACAAAATCCCACCGGACATAATCCCACTGAACAAAATCCCACTGGATATTATCGGGAAAGGCGGTCTTCATACTCTTATCCTCGAATAGACAATACTTAAATTAGTGGGGATAAGCCTTTGATGAACCCATACTGGAGTCGAGACTGACTCATGGGTAGCTGATTTTTAATAAGATTTAGAATCGTGTGCTCAAAACCTTTTCAATAATGGAGACAAGTGTGATGCAACGGTAGTTACTTGGAGTCGCTGAGTCTTTGCCTTTCTTAAGAACCGGGGTAATCACGCCTGTCTTGAACAGCTCTGGAATTTGTTTAGAAGTCATAATGAGATTGAATAGGTACACCACACAGGGGGTAATGCTATCCATAGTATAGATGAAATGTTCAGCACTTATACCACCTTCGTCAGTGGACTTGCCTGTATGCAAATTATGTATTGATGACCTAACGCCATTTTCAGTAATTGTTGGGCATAGCTGTTCATTGGAATGATATAATTCCTGTATTAATTGAAGGTCAGAGTTCAAGTTGTCCATATGATGAGGGTCACAATGTGGGTAATTTTACGGAGCAGCAAGATCTTCATAGAAGTTTGCCAGAGATTGACACTGTTCAGTGGGGTCATATATAATCAGTGCTTTTACCATGCTGTCTTGTGCAATTAATAAGTTTGTGGAAATTGCTCTTATTGCTATCTTGCATGATCTTATTGTAAAAGGAGTTCTCTCACATGCTACTTCCTTGCGAAGTTGGGAATGGAGTCCCTTTTTCACATCTGTCCATAAGTGGCAGATGGGATGGTCTGGACCGGGTTTGTCTAGCTTTAGCCATTGAACGTAGAGTTGTTTGCCTTTACTAAAGAGATTCTTAACAGTTAGGGAGGGCTTCCACTTGGGACCATTGATCCTAACTTGTTTGCGTGGAACTGCTTTCTGGGCGGCTTCTAGCAGAGCCTTCTGCACTGCAGCAGCAAGTGATTCCACATTTAGTGATTGAGCAACATTAGCAGTGTTAAGGTTCTGTTGTATAGACCTTGCATGTGCTGATAAATCAGCATGCACCCATAGTAGTCTGGGTGTACAGGTAGGCAACTGTTTTGTACAGGGAAGGTGCTCCACTGATGTAAGAATATGGCAAACAACAGGCACATGAGTAGACGTCTTACAGTCCTCTTTTGGTTTACTCTGTAAATTCAAAGTAGCGAAGGATCATGTGTGAAGAAATAATCAATTTGGGAGCAATTTCCAGCATGACTGTAAGTTGCCTGACTGAGAATGTCTATTATAGTAGATAGACCTTCACGAGAGAGGAAGTGTGTTAGGAGTTTGTCGGATCTGTTGTTCCTCTGCTCTTGTATGGTTGTGTTCATGTCTCCCAACCAAATAACAGGATGGGTTGATTTGAATCTAGCAACCATAGTGTACAGTACATCAAGACAGTTTTGGTATTCTTCAGCAATATTCGAATAGCCGGAAGGTGGCATATAACTGTTAACCAGAAGGACAGGTTTTGGTATTATATGATATGATATGATATGGTATGATATGATATTGTAGTAACTTAGCTACATATAAACGGTTACTCACCCAACAGAGGTCTCGAATCAGCCTGTGGAACCGGTGGCAGATATGCGCTGTTCAAGTTCCAAGGTACGACTGCCGGGCATCCATAGAAATGGCGGGAATCAGCTAGCCTGGCAGCTGCAAAACGTGAACTCCGGGATTGCGGGATACCGCCGGCACCACACTCTACCCCATTTAAAAAAACATAAACTGCCAGTTTAGACATGGACAAATTAATTGAAAATTTATAATCTGTGTGTCCATTGTCTAATTAAAGGTTTTGCTTTAAAAATCTATAGGTAAAACAAAACTTCCAATATAAAATTCATGTGTAAAATGACCAGAGATGATGTAACTGTAATTTGTAACTGACTAACTTAATTACATTTTTCATGTAAGTGAAGTAACTTGTAATTGAAGAATTGTTTTAAAAATTATAAATACAATTGTAAGGCCATTGCCGCTCAACTACTAAAGGTAGAATTAGAATTTACCACAATTAAAAAAAATTTGCCCATAGTATGTGTCGATCCATCCAGAAAGAATGAGCTGCTAATAATAAAACAGATGGATAGATCAACAGCTGCCGGACGAGTGCCATCGTTACAGATTTTAAAATAGCATAGCATCCCTAACTAAAATTAAGGACAGTGGTTTTCCCACCACAGCAGAAAAATCGTCGGAATTGCCAAATTGATAAATGGAAGTAATAACAATAATCTCACATGAATTTAATGAAGTGTTATCTGAGATTAAAATATAATGTGAGATTCAAGGAAAACTTCTGAATGCGCATAAAGTTTTAATTTAGTGATCATCTCTAACCTTAACATATATGATATAAGACATATATCTCTTATATAACGGAACGATCAGAATTTACAAATTTAGGAAATCCGGAAAACCACCATCCCTATCACAATAAAGATATCTGAATGAAGCTAAAATGGAACAGATAATACAGCAGAAGAAAGAAACATGAATTTGCGCTATGACTAACACGTCAATTACTTCACGCATTATGAAATGGTAAGCACAAGAAATACATCTGCACGATTTATGCAGTCTTTGCTAAATGCATATTATAAACATGCTGTCATATGCAGGACCTCTGCATTATAGAGTACTGCACATTATCAATATGCATGAGTTATGCATTATAGAGTAACAATGCATCATTGCATCATTTTAACATGTAATTGTTACACGTTTAATAAATGAAATACCTAGGTATGGCAGTATGTAATATGTTGGCCTAATATAAAATATCTGAACTGACCTATGTGGAATTAATATATCTGGGCTATCCTATAAAATATCTGAGCTGGCATAATAAAACTATATATGTATTTGAGCTACCCTATAAAATATCTGAGCTGACAAATGTAGAACTGACATAGTGTAGCTAACCTAAACTAAATTTCACTATACATAGATGAGTTTGCATCATAACATATGATGCATATACTTATAAAAAGTGTGTAAATGGATTTAATCCATATACACATAAACAGCGAACATTATTATGACTACACGTCATGCCGGACAATAAATACAGTTAACAATACAATACGTGTGATTAATGCGTAACAATTTACACACCATTTGACAACGTATATTTGTAATGCGTGATCAAGAAATGCATAAATATAACCACGCATTACTAGGCGCAATTATTCATGTGTCATTTGAAAAATGCGTAATTATAATAACGTGTTCTGTGAGTCATACAGCAATGGACCCCTGTTGGTTTTTGGTATCTCAAGGAGTATTATTGCTGGAAAAAGCCACTATGTGCTTATGTGTCCAACTAATTTAGTTTCCCAAAAACTTACAAAGAATAGAACATCACAATTTTGCTGTTGCTGAAACTAAAGCTAAGATGAAAACGGAAAATAAGCCAATGATTAAAAATGTTTTCCGGACAAGTTGAATGTCTTCAGTGTCATGCAGAATGTTAAAATTTTAAGTCATAATTTCATATCATCTGGATTACAGTAATTCTTTTAATATTGAATTACTGTTACCATTGTACATTATCACACTACTATTACAGTACTTTACTACGACCAAAAAGCTACCCGCAGTCCGCAACAGTACCATGACCAAATGAATCCGAAATAGGATGAAACCAGAGGAACATATATGCAGGTGGACAAGTAGGGTCCATGAAGACTTACATAGTCTAATTCACGAATGCTTAAAGAGCATTCTAATACAGTTCATAATCTAGGAACCTGTTGGGAAGATGGCACTGCCTTCCTGTTCGACTCTGAATGGTGTGAGTTTGGAGTTGGTCATTTCTAGATGTGTGATGTATTTCCCCTCGGACATGACACCTCATGCGCCTAGGGGAAAAAGTGTGATGCGGTTCCCCTCGGACCTGACACCTCATGCGCCTAGGGGAAGTGTGATGCATTTCTCCTCGGACCTGACGCCTCATGCGCCTAGGAGAGTGATGCTGTGTTTGTGGGATGGGTAAAACAGGGTCGATATCCAGGTCATCTCTCAAAACAGCATCTAGATCATTATACAGAATTGATGAGGATGGATCAATATCATATGGAATGGTTTCATCCAAATCCTCTCCAAAAATGGATACATGGTTGCCATCAGATAACCTACCGCTATTATCAGGGGATAATAAGGCATCATCATCGCCATGATCTTCAGAGCGTATAGCACGTCTCATTCACAATATCCAGAGAGGTAAATCACGATTTCTGCACAGCGTTAATCTATCATGGTGGACAACTAGTTCCCGGCGTTGGGTTTTTTATACCAAACAGTGCTTCTGACAACTTTTTATAAATAATAAATGGACCAGTCCAAGGAGGTTGTAGTTTACTGGACTGACCTATCTTAGTTGCAGAATTAGCAAGATAAACTACATCACAAACATGATAGGCACGCTCATGCAAACGTAGATCATACTCTTTTTGCTGGCGCTTCTGAGCCATTTTACGGTTTATCCCGTGCTATCTCATGAGTTTCGTGCAATGTTTGCTGTAACTGTTGGACGAAGTCACTGGCATCTGAAGGGGCATCCTCTTGTTGTTGCAGACACAGGACATTTGCACATTATGGCAATAGGCTGTAGCACTTCTCGACCAAGCATCATCATGTTGGGAGTATAACCCGTCTGTCAGTTTACAGTAGATCGAATAGCTCCAGCAATGAAAGGAATACACTTGTCCCAATCTTTCTGTCTGTCATGCTCTTGCAGGTAACACTGTATACACTGCAACACAGTACGGTTTATGCATTCAATCTGTCCATTCGAACATGGTCTATAAGCTGTGGTGCGTGTTTTTTAAATCTCCAGTAGATGGCACAGTTCCTTAAATAAATTGCTCCCAAAGTTACGACCCTGGTCGGTGTGTAAGTAAGAACAGCCAAATGTGGTGACAAAATGCTCCACATACGCTTTGGCTACCAGTTCTGCCCCTTGTTCAGGGAGTGCATAGCACTCAACCCATTTAGTGAACTGATCTATGATCATCAACCCATATCTATTTCCCAGTGCAGATGTGATAAAGGGGCCCAAAATGTCCATATGTACCCGTTCCAAGGGAAAACCAGCATGGAACTCGCCCAGAGCAGCTCTAGGTGGGATGGAAGCTTTTTTTGCTACAACTACAAATCCGACAGGATTTCACATACGCCACCACATCACAAGAGTATCTATGCCAGATATATTTAGCCTTCCCTCTGTCTCTAATGTCTTCTGCTCACCCATGTGACTGGCAAGCTTGGAATCATGAACATTTTCCAAAACCAGCTTCTGGAGGGACTTTGGGACTACCAGTAGATTCTGTGTGGTATTTGCTTCTACCCAGAGGTAGTGCAAAATGATATCGACAAAAATCAATTGATCACGACGAGCCCACCAAAACTTGACAACTGGAATAGCTAAATATAGCTCTGCGTCAGAAGGTGTGTGTGACTGCTCAATCCATGATACAACTGTCTTCTGATCAGGATCCTCCAACTGATGCTCCCTTAGATCTTCCAAAGCGAATGCGTCTAACCAATTTGACCGATCCGATAACCTGGTCTGTTTAGGGGACACCATCCAGCAGTCTGTCTGGATCGTCGCTGTCTATGTCGCTGTCTGCTAGGTCATTATTACTCAGTTGAAGGGCCCTTATGGTTTGAAAACCCAAGGAATTACATCATCAACATCTTGTTCAAATTGAGACCATTGTTGCTGAAGCTTGGTACAATATTTGCACCCACCACATGGTAATGAACTAAGAGATTGGCCAGCTTTATAACAGTGGCAAGGGAAGAATCACTTGGAACTCGTGATAGACCATCAGCATTAGAGTGCTGTTTACTGGGCCTGTACTGCATCGTCATATTATATTGGGACAGTTCTTCTAGTCATCTAGCTAGTTGTCCTTCGATGTGCTTGAAACTGAGCAGCCACATGAGACTGTGATGGTCAGTCCGCACAATAAATGACCGTCCTAGCAAGTACATACAGTACGGCCTAGTAAATGCTACCACGGCTAGCAACTCATTGCATGTAACACAATATTTACGCTGAGCCGGTGTCAACGTTCGGCTCGCAAAACCAATAAGCACCTCTTTCCCATTCTGAATTTGTGATAACTCTGCACCAATAGCAGCCTCTGAAGCATCAGTATCCAGTAGGAAGGTACCATCCGGTGTCGGATAACCTAACACTGCAGGGTTGGCCATAGCACCCTGAAGTGTTTTTAAAGCTACCTGATGCTCTAGAGTCCAGTCATACTCTACTTTGGAACTGGTAAGTGCAGAGAGAGGTGCAGAAATACCAGCAAAACCCTGTATGTGCTCTCGGTGGTAATTCATGAACCCTAGGAAAGATTCCAGCTCTTTCCTGGTCTTGGGAACAGGCCAATTAGCGACGCTTTCCATATTGTTTGGCTTAACAGCGATTCCCTTATCACTCACCAACTTACCTAAGAAACAATGTTCTGTACGGATCAAATTACACTTCTTAGGTTTTAATTTAAGTTTGTGCAACAGGAATCGGGAAAGGACAGCTTTCAAGTTGGTCATATGACTGTCAAAGTCAGTCCCTATCACTACCACATCATCTAAATACGCAAGATACTCGCACCTGTTAAGGCCTTGCAACACCAGCTGAACAACCTTCTGAAAGGTAGCCGGGCTGTTGCACGTACCAAATGGCATCCGGACAAATTCAAAGAGCTCATATCTTGTGATAAATGCGAGCTTGTGGCGGTCCTCTGGATCAACCTCGACCTGCCAATACCCGGCTGCCATATCAAGTGTGCTGAAGAATTTAGAACCACCAAGTGCATCCAGACATGTCTCAATGTTTTGTAAGGGGTAAAGGTCTTTGAGAGTTAGACTGTTCAGAGCTCGAAAATCGATGCAGTACCGCACGGTACTGTCTTTCTTCCGAACTAATACTGGGGCTGATGACCACTCAGATTTTGACGGAACTATGATACCTTTCTCTAACATTTCCACAAGGTGTTTCTCTTCCTCATTCTCAAAACCAAGAGGAGTTCGTCTAAGTTTAGAATGAACAGGTTCTGCATTAGCTGTGTCACCCTTATGTCTTATCCCCTTGAACAAACCCAAATCAAGATCATCTTTTGCAAATGCATCCTGATACTCGATTAACATGGATTTAACTTGCAAAGACTGCGTCTCTGATAAACCCGATGTCGACCTCTCATACAGATCCTGTAAAAACACAGGGATGTCCACCTCAGCGGCTGTAGAAGTCTGTAAACCATCCTGATTTATGGGGTTACCAACAAGTTGAAATTCTGTTCCAGGGTCTAAAACCTCCTCAATTTCTGTGACAATACCAAGGTTGTGGTCTTGTTCCAGAGTAATATATTGGGCCGACAGGTTCCTTAACAAAATAAGAATCTGCGAATCTTTGGCAGTGGCCACTGTATGAGCATTACCAGACCCTCCAGTTTAGAAGAGGGCTGGAGCACAACATCATTCTGTACCTCCCGATCCAGAACGCCTGTGGTCTTCACGGCCTCAAATGGTTCAACGACCACTTTCTGCTTCAATGTTACCCGAGCTACTTGGGCTTCCTTCCAATGAGCTCTCAACATTGATGCTTGAACCGGTTCTCCATTAATTGTCAGACACAGTCTAGTCAGATCAATGGTGGCCTTGTGTGCCATCAAGAAATCCAGGCCTAATATAATCGGATCATTAATATTGGCAAGAAGGACTGGCCAGTTGAACATCATGGAGCCTAATACAATTGTGACTGGCTCAACACTTTCTGCAGGGATAATATTGTCTATACCTGCACCTTTCAATGAAATAGACTCCAACTTCTTTAAAGGGTACGGTAATTTATTTGCAAAGAAATTGCCAATTAGTGTCACTTGTGTCGCAGTGTCCACTACTGCATCAACGGAAACACCATTTACTTTAATGGGAATGACTAGTGTCATAGGGTCACGATTAAACTCATACATGTGAACATCATATGATCGCACAGGCGAAGATCTCCGTGAAGCAGAAGGTGATGGCGACCATGTACGCCTCGGATCCGGACACTCATGGGAAGCATGGCCCTCTAAATTGCAATTAAAGCATTTTCACAATATGAGGGGAGAAGGAGAATGCGATGGAATGACCTTCCCTCATGGAGGAGAATGACCTCGACTGAATTGACCAGATATAAGATTCAAAATCTTAGCAACATCTACCCTCATCTCCGCCATATCCTTCCTAAGTCCTTCGACATCTTTCTCTAATTTATCTATCCTGCTTGGAGCTGTTATGCCTCTCAACTGCTCAGGATTATCTGCCTCAATCAAACCAGAAGCATCGTCTGGAAAACAGACCTTTCGAACCTCACGTCTTCTGGAACGAACCCATGATCAATCGTTGATTATGCATAGCTGCATTGACCATTTGCACAGCTTGGATCTTTATCCATAGCTATTAGAGTGGCTCGTTTATGCTCAACACCCCATGCATCAATGGCAATTGTCTCACCCAAACTCTCTGAGGCATCAGGATAGCCATCTAAAGTGAGCTCCTGAATGGTATCTGCAAATTCTTCTAAAGAGTTACTCTCTTGTCGAATGTCTTGCATTTTTTTCCTGATGATGTGGGGCAGATCTTTCTTCCCGAATCGCAACCTTAATTTGTCGAATAAACTGAAGTAATCATTCTGAACTTGCACAGAACAGATGCAGTGAAACTTTAAGGCCTTGCCCATTAAAGCTGAGATGAGCATGTCTAATTTATATGTATCAGACCAATGGTACCTTGAAGCAGTATGCTCAAACCGTATGAAAAATTGTTTCGACTCACATTTTCCATCAAAGGTTGACATTTTAGGTGGAGGAGGACCATCAGAGTAGCTTCTACGACCGGGTGATGACATTCTAGAGTCATTGTACGAAGAGCCATCCGAGTAGGCTCTACGAACAGGTGATGACATCCTAGTGTCATGGTGAGAAACTGATCTCGATTCCCTCTTAGGTTCTCTAGGGGTATATACGCCCCTAGGAGCCAGGTTATCAACTATGGTCTGTTCACCTCTTTGTCGATTAGTAGAGTTAAGGAGTGCCTTATACTTGATACCTTGAGCTAGAAGTTCCATGTTCAGTCTAGCTACTTGCTCTTCCAAGGATTCTTCCCTTGGGTGCGAGTCGACCCCACCAACAGCACCTTCATCATTGAGGTCAAATACGATGTCCCCAGCATGGAGCAATCATTCAAGGATAGTAGCTCTGGCAAGCAGATCAGGATCTGCCTTAATGTCGGCCAGAGATATGGAACCTCCTCTGGACTCACGGAAACTAACTATGCCAGCAGCTCGAATTTTACCAATATTATGGAGTGCACTAAGTTTCTCTGCGGTTGCAGTGTTAATACACAAAGGTTTCGTCATTATGGGTCACCTGTTGATTTATACCAGGGAAGCGAAATTAATATTTGCTAAAAATGTAATATCAGTTACTGAATTAAGTTGTGAGCGTATGGTTACTGGAAAAATATAACTTACTGAGTAGTGATGGTGGTGCAACTCCGGAGAACGTCTAAATGAATCTTCCGAAGCAAACCAGATTCAGTAGCATACCTGCATGCAAACCATCCTTCAGAAACTCGAAAGTATAATGATAACGGACGCATTTACGTGCACTAGATTTTTTACGGAGTATTAACTCTACACTGCATTTGATGGCGTGTACACCAATATCTGCATTAATTTTCTCAATTCCACCATTGAGAAAAGAGAGTTGGTCATGCAGTTGCAACTCTTGGTCTTTGAAGGAACAGGGATTCAAATGGTGCAGTTGCTCATTATACAGGACCAGAGAATATGCGGGGATATCAATAAACTTCACCATTTGGCAGTAACGCCTCACTATGTCTATCGTACGGTGATAGTGGTGGCAAATGCGGTCTACCGCGAGTTCATCATCGGCCGTTCTTGAATAGACAAAACCATCGCCTCGTTTCTCGGTAAGGTCGCAGGTTCCGGCCCAGATATAGAAAACGATACAGTGAAATTTCTGAATGGTGTTGGCTATTCTCGACTGCAAAATATTAACCAGGTCTTGTGTAGTACCACCGCTTTTACACCAACACTCAACAACCCCGGTTTGATCAGCCCTTTTCAAAATGAAACCTTTACTTGTACCCAACAAAATTGCGTTGTGGGTAAAGGATTGATCCACAGAAAACTGGGTGTGAGCCAAAAACTCTTCAGATTTAACTTGAAAGGAAGGCATAAGCGGAGTAGTGTTTTAACGGAGTAGCTAGCAATGTGATAATGAACTTTTTGAATTAATAATAACAAGAAAAAACAAATAATTTTCAGCGTAATTAGTAAACCTAATATTACAATTGAAACATATTTGTTGATTAGAAGGGAGATTACCCTCTAATGTTCAAAAAGTTAATAATAATAATAATAATAATAATAATAATAATAATAATAATAATAATAATAATAACAACAACAACAACAACAACAACAACAACAACAACAACAGTGATTTATATCACTTCTTTATTTCAAATAATTCTGAAATAAACAACGAAATTGGACTGTAATTAAAGTATAAAGAAATATCCAAAATCTGACGGTTAAACTACAGCGCAGAATCGCGGTGCTCTACATATTGAAAAATTTGGGATGGGCATGGCCTCTTCAAGAATCGGGATCGCTTACCATGATCTACGCTCCCACTTCACTACTTGAAACTTTTATAGTGTTGCTGCGACAACGTCGCCAGCGGTGATGAAGGAGTAACTGCAGTCGGCTCGCCTCGTCTGACAGATGGTGAAGTAGACGATATTTAATTTCTGACTGCTTTGCCTAATCTGAATCGGTAAGATCCTGGTAAGGACTGGGTGTTGCTCACAGCTCAGCTAGTCTCCTAATCAAACTTAACAAATGACTTGTCTTACATATACGTTAGATGAAAACTTTATTTACAGATAAAAGAAGTTTGAAATACTAGAGCAAGATCGCTCACAAAGAAACACTTAGTGCAATTCATTGTACAAAACTCCTAGCTAAATTAATCTAAGTCCTAATCCTATTCTAACCTATCAAAGCTACGTTAGGCATAAGACCCACAGCTTCATGAACTACGCAAGCAAGATGCTTAGTGAATCAGAGATGGTGGTTGATTGATTTATTCTGAGAGAAGTGCCATCTTTTATAGCTCCAATTTGGACTTTCTGCATTTCGCAGAAATACACAGCTCTCAGAATCTATTCCAATCCATTCCTACAACTCTTCTAGTTATGCAATAGGCACACCTTGATTGGCCGAACAATACAGTCACCAATCAACCTCTGCTTATTTCTTCCTAGAAGTTCTAACCCAATAACTGATTGGTCGTTTCAGCCAATCAGTGATTCCTCCCTCACTTGCCTGGTGCACAAATTTATTCTTTATAGTCCTTTACTGCAGGGTCTGATCGATCTTGATTGGTTATGACGTCATTCTAACCACTCACACTCTGCCCAATTCTTCCATTAAGATTGCGCCTCATATATACAAAGCAGTGGGGATCGGTTCTGGTTTGATGTGATCTGTCAGCTAACTAACAACATTATGGTATGTGTTGTTGTTGCATACCATAAAATGAGTGGCATATAGTTTATCAATACCGATTCTGTTATGAATTCCTAAAAGTCGCTATAATTTCCATGTCCTGTCCATTGCGTACTAATGGAGAAGTCTCAAGAACCATAGGGTGCTAGGCACACATGCTGGATGAATCATTACCAGATGGTGTTGTTCTAGCCCACGGTTAAATACTAGAGTGCTTACATCATCAACTATGTCGGTCAGTCATGTTCAATTTATTCTCATAATTCATGATCCCAACACTTGCCACTAAACACTGATTATTTCCAAAACTACAACTATCAACAACTGCTGAATATCATAAAAGTGAATGCCGGCTAAGCAGCAACAACTTTTATCTAAACCATTTTCAAATACACATCAACTCAGAACCATGGAATCTTTTCTAGTTAATTCATCCATTTCCAACAGTATCATATTAATCTTATCTGCTGGTTATGCAACGCTATAAACAGCATCCTATCCATTTAGCATTAGTGCACTTCTATTACATACAAAGAGCTTACCTTTCCACCATCACAATGATTGACACATATTTATAAATAACAGGTGGTCGGTCGACTCAGCCATGGTACACTTAGTCATCATAACTTTCCCGTTTTGAATTGTATGTTATAAATACTCTTGATGCAATGCTACGTCATCCATCTTTAGCTCACCTGGACTTTTAGCTCACCTGGTATTTTCAAAACATCATTTCTTTTGGAACTTATGTGAATTATAAGACATCCTGCGGGGTCATGACTTCCCACAAAACAATCCCATATTTACACATGCCCACCAACCAAAGTTAATTAACCGTCTCTTAAGCGCTTAAAAAAGCATTGATTAACTCGTTGTGTACCATCTACAACCAAAACACACCTATACCAGGGCTACCCAGATGAAACAGCTAACACCTAAACAATAT
This sequence comes from Chaetoderma sp. LZ-2023a, assembly GCA_034401795.1. Classification (NCBI taxonomy): domain Eukaryota; kingdom Metazoa; phylum Mollusca; class Caudofoveata; order Chaetodermatida; family Chaetodermatidae; genus Chaetoderma; species Chaetoderma sp. LZ-2023a. Next base: position 175,920,434 of record CM067369.1, on the reverse strand, counting down.
ATGACAATAAATCAACCAAATCAACGATACAGTAATAAATCAATGAAAAGAACAATAACTAGCAATACGATAGCAATCAAAATCCAAACAACGCAATATTACTCAGTAATTAAACAACAATAAATTGAAAGAAAACAGTAAATAAAACAATATAAATAATTAAATGCAATAGCACAGTGCATTGATCCGCACAACTATACCTAAATACAGAATGTCCACCTAGATAATATAAGAAATAAGATAAATTGACAATGTTCAAATCAGAATTTCAGAGAGATCTGGAATGACCTCCACACCCGCCTGGTAAGAAGCCGTGGGTGATGTCGTGCCTCTGGTTATGGTTGGCCGGTCCCTGTCATTAGGTGTCACCGCTGGCCATTGTGACCAACGAGCCCAGGCAGATCCGAATCGTGGAACCCTGGCCGTGGCTAGCTTTCATGAGATACACATCCACACACGGCTAAGGATTCCACACTTGTATAAAACACATGCTAGCCCTATTAATGAGGCAGCAGAAGCCACCAAATATAATAACAGGGATCCAGTACCGATGCTTTCGACCATCGCTGGGTCGATCTCGGACAATGGTGCTAGAGGAACATACTTAGTTTTCTGTAAATGGTTCCATTTCTCCACGTTTAAGTGGTTAACAATCAAAGATTGGTTCAGTACACTGGCCACACTCAATCTTAGTACCTCAATGGCCAAACTGATCCGAGCCTGTAGGTCTGTATGGGTCCGAATTTCCATCCAGCACCACTGTAATCACACTTACTCAACATTAACGCATAAACGCCATTCGTTAATTCACACCTCTTGGTCAATTGTCCACCACAATGTACTTCTACAAGTTCACCGAATGTTTGCAATACCACTCCAATCCCTTTATGAGCAAACAGCCTACTAGCAGTGTCATTAGATTGTGACAACTTAACTGTGCACGTACTATCAGTCAAATTGGTTAACAAACTCACAATCCACGGTACATGAGTCTTATTGACCCGTAACTGTCCGCGACATACCCGAGGATCAACTCCTCGGCATTCAGATGGAGTGAAATACAAACCAGTCTTAGTGTCTAACCCAATACTGGTTCGAGCAATTATTACCTGCATGTAATGTCCTACTATACCTAAAGGTTCGGACCATGAATACATGCCATATTCAATGTAATTCCCCCCATCAATTAACGGTAAAGTAGCAACATAATGTAACTGAGAGCCATCCTTACACAATGGATACATAATGATGTTTCGGTAATACCACTGATATGGTTTAATCAATTCAAATCCTACACTAACCTGTTTTGCAACTTCTGATAAATCAAATGGACTAAATTATTCTCGGTTAGTCTCCCCAATTCGAGGGAAGCAGTCTGCCTATGAAATTGCGCAGACAGCTTTTGATAACTATACACCACATTTTCCGCTGAATCGATTATATGTCCTAAACGTACTAATGCGTATAAATGTTGACTAAGTAATTTACTCACATTCTTGGTCAAGCTGACCAAACTGTCTGTGACTTCATTAATCCTATTAGTGTTGACGTTAATCTCCTCGAAAGCATGTTTCACCTGAGATGATAAGTCATTAGAAAAGTGAACTAGTCTATTCATATTTTTCATAGCCTTTTTGACAACATTCTTAAGTGCCTTGACGTCGCTGGATATCGCTACTCCAAATAAGGATGACGCAACATCACCAACAAAGTTGAATAGTCCTCGCTTTTGTCATCCACCTATACGATGTAACATTGTCCATTGTGTCTTGACAACAATCTTTTTAATGACGATGATTCGATGTTGAAGTCCAAAGATGTCGTTATTACTAAGTGAAGTTTTACTGCCTGTGTCAGCAACCAATACACGAAATTGGTCTAAACAGTTAATAAAGTTAGGTGGTAAGTATGGATGGTTGATAGATACTACTATCATCCGTTCGGCTCGTACTACCGAAATTCATTGATGATTAGTGATCATCACACCATTCTGTAATTTACGAATGTTCGAATTTTTACAAAGTCCAAAAACAATACTAATTAATACTACCGCTACACATAAACGTAAAATATACATGATTATTACTTGACAATTACGATGTTATTACCAAAAGTATCGAACAACAACTAATGCTTTTTCGTACCACATTGACTTATAATGGCTTCAATACGTCTAACAAAGTCAGCGAAGATCGACCAGCCAAACGCGCCAATCCTAGTGTGTTTATTGGCTGATGACTCAGAATAAGAGTTATGACTGCGCTTGGGCAGATTATAAGAGTGCGAGAATTGCACTTCCATTGGTTCACTGGCAGGCTCGGGTATATTCTCTGATGTATCCATTGGTGAGTCATCACCGAGAGTCTCTGATGTATCCATCGGTGACTCATAATTAGGATCACTACTCATACCCGGCTGAGCCACCTTCATGTCAGCTTCCGTACGTACATCCGGTACCTTTGCAGGTACTGGTTGCACCTTACGGGCTACCTTACTAGGTGTTGGTGTAAATTCAGGTAGCCCCGGTACCATGGCAGGTACTGATGTAAACTCCAGCCGAGGTGTTATTTTCGGAAGATGATTTGCTTTAGTACCTTCAACAGGGTTTCTAATAGGGCGTGGTCTCACCTTGTCCCAACACATTTCTGAATCGACTATGCGTAATTTTGAGATGTTTAGAATGCATACCTTTCCAGATCTTTGACGTCGGACATGAGCCACGGGTCCATTAATTTTGAAAATTTCGTACTCAGGGTCACTGCGAGAGGTCAACTTCATGCCCTCCTCAGCTTTTACAACCACTGAGTCGCCAACCTTGTACTCACCAGTGTTTGCACGCTTATTAATTTGCTCACGATGATGTTCTCGTGACTTGGCTGTCTCTCCGCGAGCACACAATAAGGTGCCATTAAGACACTTAAGTCTTGCGCCGCATCGAGTGGAATAGCTAACGGAAGTCTCGCTCATCGACCATATGTCAGATAGAATGGCATATATCCAGTCGTAGCATGGCGAGTATTGTTGTACGCTGTTAAAGCTGCGCCCAACTCGTCTTTCCATGCTTGAGACTCGTTATTGACACCTTTCTGTATCAAGTCTTTCAATGTTCTGTTGAATCTCTCCATCCGTCTGTTTGCATGTGGGTGATACTGACTTGTTCTTCGATGGTCAAGACCATGCTCTGCATACCTTTGCTCAAGTGAGTTCGAACAAAACTCCTTTCCTTAATCAGTAATGAGAATTTCCGGTATGCCATGACCAGCTACGTATTCATTGAAGAATTTGTCTTCCACATTCCGTGATGTCTTAGCTGAGATTGGGTAGGCTTCGCCCACGCAGAACAATGATCAACAATCGTCATTATGTAGACGTTACTTTTGTTGGACTCTAAAAGTGGACCGATTAGTTCCATTCCAATTATCTGACCAGGATAATTGGCCATAGGCATTTCCATATACCTAGGTTGGGTCGTGACAGGTTGGTTGACCTGGCAGGTTGTACACCTATCTAACATATAGACAACATCCTTTCTCAAGGATGGCCAAACAAAGGCATCTCTTACTATTCCTATAGTTTTCTTAAGACCTTGGTGACCAGCTCGTTCATGATCCTTCCGGAGCACTTTCTCACGGAACTTACCAGGTAACAATATCCTTGGATATTCAGCGTCCAATGCTGAGGGTGGAATTAAAGAATATAAAATACTGTTATTAACCATATACTCCTCCGGCGTGTTCTTAAACAACTCCAGGAATTCCTTGGTCTGCTCGGTACATAATTCGGCATAAGGCACATTGTATACCTCTAGAGGAACATGAGGTAAGACACCCTCTTTCACTTCCGGTATGACGTAGTCACCAGTATCTAACATGGCGACCTCAACGGGATGATGTAAACTGGACAACATGTCCGCACAAATATTCTTAGAACCCTGGATGTATTCTATCTTACATCCATACTCAGCAATCAATACTGCCCAGCGCTGCACTTTTGTATTCTTGACCTCACCCACAAACAAACTCTTCAGAGGTTTGTGGTCAGTATACACAGTGAACTCAGTGCCAAATAGATAAGGACGAAGCTTTTTCAATGCATAGATCAGAGCGTAAGCTTCCTTTTCTACTATGGGCCAATTTAACTGACTATCTTTCAAGGTTAAGCTGACATATTGAATCACACGCTCGACACCGCTATCGTCAACTTGCACTAAAATCGCACTTATTGCATAACTCGATGCGTCCGTGTACAGTTTATACGGTTTATTCAAGTTTGGATAAGTGAGAATGGTCTCACTACACAGCAAGTTCTTCAATTTCTCAAACGCTAGCTGCTCATGTTTTCCCCATTCAAACCTTTTATACTTCTTGGTTAATTCTATTAAAGGTTTAGCAATTTCGGCATAACCTTTCACGCAAGATCTATAATAGCCAGTAGCTCCGAGAAAACTTCTGACTTCACCCACATCACATGGTGATGACATTTCTCGTATGACTTTGACCTTTTGACTCTGAGGAGCTACTCCTTGGCTTGAAATGTGATAGCCTAATAAGTCCACGGACTTGCTTGCAAAGTCACATTTCTTTTTCTTCAATTGCAAATTATACACTTGAATTTTGCTCATAACCAGACGTAAATGACGTGCATGTTCAGTCGGACTTCATGAATATACGACTACGTCATCGACAAAAACATGCATGAATTTTCCTACAAAATCACTGAAAATATCGTTCATCGCATTTTGAAATACTTCACCTGAGTTGCAAAAACCAAAGGGCATCCGAATCCATTCGAAAAGACCTTCCATGCAGATGAACGCCGTCTTCTCAATGTCTTGGCTAGCCATGGGTATTTGCCAATAGCCAGACTTCAAGTCCATTGTAGAAAACAGTGTCGTGCCTCTCATTGAATCTAAAATATCGGAGATATTGGGCAACGGATAACAATCCTTACGTCACACAAAATTCAGTTTCCTAAAATCTACACAGCAACGAGTATCACCATCCTTCTTAGGAACCAAGGTGATAGGTGACGCCCAAGGAGATGACGATGGTCTTATGACGCCAGCTGCTAGCATTTCTTTGCCTTGATTTTTTACCAAGTATGCTTTTGCTAAGGGTATCCTATATGCTTTCTGTCGAATAGGAGAGTGATCTCCCATCGGAATTACACATCTTACCTGGGGCATACGTCCAAGAGTGTTGGGACGAGCCGTATCGAAATTATTGGCAAAGTCACTTAATACTTTGTCAATAACTGCATATCCGGTTGTTTCTTTACAGCTAGCATAAACATAATCGTTTTGAGATCTAAATGGTATTCTAAAGGGATATTTCTTTCCAAACCATATTACTTCTTGAGTCCCATAATTGATCCTTGCGTTTCCCATATGCAAAGCATCCGCACCAATCAAACATTCATGCCTCATGCATACCACAATCATACTTGGAATTGGCCTGGCATCTATAAACTTAATTTGTGTTTCTCCTAACACATTGATTGGTGAACCATTTACAGCTAACAAAGTTTTGGCCTTCTTTAATGGACGAGTACTCAAGATACACCTCCATATATCCTTCCTATAAGGGAAGTACTAGCACCAGTATCAATTAAGGCATCTAGGTACTCACCCTTCTCATTTCTTTGACCACTTAGTTCGACTTCGAGTCGGATAAGGAACCTTTCGGTCACTGACTCCCTCCAAACTCATTTAACGAGCGTCTCCGCCAATCCACAGCTTCGGCGTATGATCGCCGACATCCTTTACCTGACGAGGCTCCTCCATAACCATATGAATAATGGCCATACTCATTGGTGTGCGAATCTGTCAGAACAAACTGTCACGATCTTCATAGTCACAGTCGCGGCTCATGTGGTTTACCATGTCCTTTCGCGTATTCCGTGAATATGCACGTGTGGTCATTTCCTGTCACAAATCATAGGAATCACAGTCATCAAAATCGGAATACCGACGACTCACCTCGTCGACCTGCATCTGTGTTTCATTGCGATAACCGCCATTATCGGGCTGACGCAGTCGCTTCATCGCTTCTCTTGGTTGGCTAGATGGCTGATTTAATGGGCAGTCACTCTGATAATGTCCGGTCTTTTGACATCTATAACAAGTTACTGTGCGCTTAGGTGGGCTAGGCGCAGTTGGTGCAACATGGCACTTGGATGCCATGTGTCCAAGCCTGCCACAGTTGAAACAAGTGATGGGCAGTCTCGGTGTGCACAGTGTACATGGTGCATGTGGAGCTGATTGACGGTTCGGCATTGGTTGAACTGCATGGGTGCAGTCCCGCTTCATATGCCCCTTGCATCCGCAATTGAAACATGTCCGAGCTTCTTGTTTCTTAGGCGCTGCTTTTGGAGTTGCTTTGGCGCGTGGTTGTTTTGGCTGTGGGACTGGCATAGACTGCAATCCTTCTATCACGGAACACAGTTTCTTGATCATCCGGCTTCGCTGTGTGATTTGCTTCCGCATATCTCGAATAATCGACCAGATATCCTTTCCTTCATCTTGGGAGATCATGTCAATCTCCATGTCCCGTCCTTGTCGGACCGGGATCTTCATAGCCTGCAACAAGTCATTGCAGCACTCCTCGTCTTCAGTGATAGCCATCGTTTCATCCATAGACTTGGCCTTCTTTCGCATGATCCTCCTTCCCATACCCTGATCGTATAGTGCACGTACGTATGCTGAAAGCACTATCCGCTTGGTGTCCTCATTGACGGTAGGGTAAGCTCGTGTCGATAACTCGCGGTAACGACGATTAAATGAAATAATCGTCTCGCTGGACCGCTGCTTTACTGCATCCAAGTCGTACTTGATTCGCTCCTTTTCATTCGCTGAAATAAAATTCAGCATCACCAACTGTTCAATTTGGGCGTACGTAACATCGTTCTTAACTTTCCCTAGCACGAATTGATTGACTGCTTTACTCAAGGGTCCTCTTGAGGCCTGTGCCATAATATAGACCGGCATTCCCTTTACTTTCCCTTCCGTTGCATGCCAGACCCTACGGGTCGTGTTTAAGAACTGACACACCTCCTCCGGTATAAGTCTGTCGCATGGCTTGACGCGTTTGACCAGTTCACGTACCTCTTGACGATGTACATGTTCCCTCTCTCGTCTATCCTCCTCTTTGGTCACTACATTGGCAATTCGTAGTCCAATATTTTGCATCACATCCACAGAGGCTTGGGATGGATTTACTGCTGCTATGTGGGTCGCCATCTTGTACTCTTTACTGCTCATGTAATTTTGATGATACTACTGATAATATAACTGTACCACCATGCGTTTTAACCGAGGTTGGTCTTCACAACGCACGTCAGTCGTAATTCTGATGATACTGTTCTCGTGACATTCGTGATGCTAAACCACCTTAGGGCTGTCTGATAATTTAGCTAGATCAATGAAATGTGTTATTCTGTTGTTTAAATTGTTCGATACTGAATTTACTGGCCGTTCCAATGGAGTGTTCATGATTAAGCGTACTTACATGATTCACAGTTCTGCACTCCAGTGCGAATAATAAATGTCCGAAAATGAATTTTACATTAATTTAATGAATCTAGTGATGAATCTAGGATGAATCTAGGATCCTGGCAGGCTCGCCATTGAAGATTTTGGGATGATCGTGGCCTATTCAAGAATTGCGGATCTCTTACTAAGATCTACGCTCCCGCTTCACTAATGGAAACTTTTATAGTGTTGCTGCGACAACGTCGCCGGCGGTGATGAAGGAGTAACTGCAGTCGGCTCGCCTCGTCTGACAGATGATGAAGTAGACGATATTTAATTTCTGACTGCTGGGCCTAATCTGACTCACTAAGATCCTGGTACGGACTGGGTGTTGCTCCCAGCTCAGCTAGACTCTTAATCAAACATAACAAACAACTTGTCTTACATATACGTAAGATGAAAACTTTATTTACAGATAAAAGAAGTTTGAAATACTAGAGCAAGATCGCTCACAAAGAAACACTTAGTACAATTCGTTGTACAAAACTCCTAGCTAAATTAATCTTAAGTCCTAATCCTATTCTAACCTATCAAAGCTACGTTAGGCATAAGAGCCACAGCTTCATGAAGTAAGTAAGCGAGATGCTTAGTGAATCAGAGATGGTGGTTGATTGATTTATTCTGAGAGAAGTGCCATCTTTTACAGCTCCAATTTGGACTCCCTGCATTTCGCAGTAATACACAGCTCTCAGAATCTATTCCAATCCATTCCTACAACTCTTCTAGTTTGGCCGAACAATACAGTCACCAATCAACCTCTGCTTATTTCTTCCTAGAAGTTCTAACCTAATAACTGATTGGTCCTTTCAGCCAATCAGTGATTCCTCCCTCACTTACCTGGCGCACAAATTTATTCTTTATTATTCTTTACTGCAGAGTCTGATCGATCTTGATTGGTTATGACGTCATTCTAACCAATCATACTCTACCCAATTCTGCCATGAAGATTGCGCCTCACATATACAAAGCAGTGGGGACCGGTTCTGGTTTGATGTGATCTGTCAGCTAACTAACAACATTATGGTATGTGTTATTGTTGCATACCATAAAATGAGTGGCATATAGTTTAGCAATACCGATTCTGTTATGAATTCCTAAAAGACGCTATAATTTCCATGTCCTGTCCATTGCGTACTAATGGAGAGGTTTCAAGAACCATAGGGTGCGAGGCACACATGCTGGATGAATCATTACCAGATGGTGTTGTTCTAGCCCACAGTTAAATACTAGAGTGCTTACATCATCAACTATGTCAGTCAGTCATGTTCAATTTATTCTCATAATTCATGATCCCAACACTTGCCACTAAACACTGATTATTTCCAAAACTACAACTATCAACAACTGCTGAATATCATAAAAGTGAATGCCGGCTAAGCAGCAACAACTTTTATCTAAACCATTTTCAAATACACATCAACTCAGAACCATGGAATCTTTTCCAGTTAATTCATCCATTTCCAACATTATCATATTAATCTTATCTGCTGGTTATGCAACGCTATAAACAGCATCCTATCCATTTAGCATTAGTGCACTTCTATTACATACAAAGAGCTGACCTGGCTGGCTCGACTTTCCACCATCACAATGATTGACACATATTTATAAATAACAGGTGGTCGACTCAGCCATGGTACACTTAGTCATCATAACTTTCCCGTTTTGAATTGTATTTTATAAATACTCTTGATGCAATGCTACGGTATCCATCTTTAGCTCACCTGGACTTTTAGCTCACCTGGTATTTTCAAAACACAATTTCTCATGGGTCTTACGTGAATTATAAGACATCCTGCCGGGTCATGACTTCCCACAAGACAATCCCATATTTACAATATGACACTGAAGACAACTAACAATAACAATCCAGAAACTATAGGGTTGTCATTCCACGGAATACTGACATAGATGATAGAAACTTACCACGAAAACATACCTCGATTCATTACAGTTCAAATAAATAACATTGAATCTTGAATCTATGACGTATGTGTGTAAGGTATATTAATCTATATACCCGACATTTGCATGCTATAGTATAAATAAATAATATATATTTTACTATAACTCACCTATCATCCGTGATTATTAAATAATAAAACATTAAAACAAAATCAAAATGGCGGCCAGAGTCTGTCAAATTGATGTTAGGGCAGGACTGGAGTATGCCTTATATTTCCGAGAATTCTATCTATTTTTAACAACAGAATCGTGAGTAGAATTCAGAAATAACTAACAATAATTTTTAATTTAGGGCCCAACGTACTCCTGACACCATTTGTAGTAACTTAGCTACATATAAAAGGTTACTCACCCACCAGAGGTCTCGAATCGGCCCATGGAACCGGCGGCAGATATGCGCTGTTCAAGTTCCAAGGTACGACTGCCGGGCGTCCGTAGAAAGGGCGGGAATCAGCTAGCCCGGCAGCCGCGAAACCCGAACTCCGGGATTGCGGGATACCGCCGGCACCACACTATGATATGATATGATATGATATGATATGATATGATATGATATGATATGATATGATATGATATGATATGATATTATATGATATGATATGTTAGAAGCCCAGCAATGACAAAGATGTGGACAGAATGTATTGCTGAGACAAGAGGTGCCACAAGGCGGAGTATTATCACCAACTCTGTTCATACTCTTCATTAATAACATTGTAGCAGAGCTGCCCAATGGAATCCAAGCAGCCCTCTATGCAGGTGACCTCGTACTCTGGTGCACCGTTGAGTACACAACGACTGCCACGTACAGATTGCAGCTCGCCTTGGACAGAATTACAGCTTGGGCCAATCGCTGGTGTATTACCATCAACAAAGAAAAAGCATCAGCCATGCTATTCTCACTGTCCACCAAAACCAAGGTTGGCAATCTGACACTGGGTGGTACTCCACTCGAGTACGAGGACCAGCAGACATACCTGGGAGTCACCTACGACAGAAGATTAACATGGAAGGAGCACATACAGAATGCAGAGGCAAAGGCCAGAAGAAAGCTAAACATCATGAGGAAGCTGGCAGGAACAAAGTGGGGTGCCAATGAAAGGATCCTCAAGACCATCTACCTAGGTGCCGTACGACCACACCTTGAGTATGGATCCAGCTCATGGATGACAGCAGCTAAATCTCATCAACAGAACCTCGACAGAGTACAAAACCAGGCACTGCGCATCATCACAGGTGGAATGAGATCAACACCAATAGAAAAAATGGAGCAGACAGCAGGCATCCCCCCATTTAGTAAAGGAAGGGAATGCAAAGCACTGATCCAAGCTGCAAAGTTCAAATCGTTCAGCAACCACCCGATGAAGATCAGGCAAGCACAGCTGTCATCAGGAAGACCTAAAAGATCAAGTTTTGTGAAAGAGACAAAAGCACTTCAAAGGAAACATCGAGAAAAGTTGCCAGCACAAATAGAAGACCCAAACCACACCCTTGATCCTCCACCCTGGGAAAACAAACTAGAGAGCATAGCTATTCGCACCACAGTACCTCATCTCACAACCAAAGATGAACACAGTGATGTGAGCAAGAAGGCCCTGACCCTAGCCATGCTGGAAGAAATGTACCCTCAGGAGACATGGATAAGGATCTACACAGATGGATCAGCCAAAGATGCAATTAGGAGCGGAGGTGCTGGACTGCACATACAGTATCCAAACGGACAACATGAGTCAGCTGCAATACAGATGGGCAAACACTGCACAAACTACAGAGCTGAAGTCGAAGCACTGGTTCATGGAGCTAATACCATCAGCAGAACAGCAGACCCTATTGCACAGATTGTCTTTTTATCTGATGCCCGCTCCGTCCTTGAGGCTATCACCAAAGGTAAGCTGCCACAACTTGAAGAAGCACTACAAACCATCAAATGCTTTCGGATAGCATTGCAGTGGATCCCCTCACACTGTGGAGTCCAAGGAAATGAGGAAGCAGACAAGATGGCAAAGGTGGGTGCAGAAGAGAATCAGACAGAAAACATGGTTACCCATACAGAGATGAAGACTATCATCAAGTCACTCTATAGAACACCTCAATCAGAAGATGCCTACCATCATCTCTCGAGGCCAGAGCAAGTGACCATTTTTCGTCTCAGAACTGGACACAACAGACTAAACCAACACATGTACATGCGGTTCCACATTACAACATCACCTGCTTGTCCTTGTGGAGAAGCAGAACAGACCACAGAGCACAACCTTCAATGTTGCAGTACGTATCAGCTGATGATACTGAGAGAAGAGATCTGGCCTTTGTCAACCTCTTTTCTTGAAAAACTGTATGGGCCTGTGGAAGAACTGCAGAAAACCACAGATTTCATCTTGAGAACGGCTCTCCAAGTGTGATACCAGCGATCGAAAAGAAGAAGAAGACAAAGATCAGAACATTGATGCAGCAACAGAATATCACGATTACAGACGAATACTATATACAAATGATATTTGATGCGAGTAAGCTTACCTTCGAGACATTAAAAAAAATATGCAAGAGAACTATATATGCTTTAACCTATATTATAAGATAAGATAAGATAAGATTGATTTGCAGAACGCAGTCTAAAAAGCCTCTATGTTCCATTTTGTGTTAGGCTGCTATAGAGTTAGGCTGCTATGATAGTTAAATCTTAGTTCTTGGTTTGCCATGTATGTGTCTAATCTATTCTTGAAGATGTTTAAATTTTTCGATGTTACAATGTGATCAGATAGTGAATTCCAGGCATCGATTATTCTATTGGTAAAGTAATGTTTTCTGAAATCATGTGAAAAGCGATGTTACTTTAGTTTATGTGTGTCCTCTTGCTATTGAATTGTTTAATGTGAAAAGATGTTTTGTTAGATGTGTGTCGTAATAACCGTGTATGATTTTATATAATTCAATCATATCTCCCCGGTGTCATCTGTATTTTAGAGTTGGAAGATTTAGTCTCTTTAGCCTGTCATGGTAGCTCAGTCCCTTCAATGAAGGAATCTGTCTGGTTGCCCTCCTTTGAACATTGTTGATAGTATTGATATCTTTTTCTTTGTATGGGCACCCGACACAGTTAGCATATTCAAGGTGAGGGCGTACTAATGCTTTGTACAGCAAGGTGAAATTGTCATTATTTAGGTATGTGTAGGTTCTGCGAATTATTCCCATTATCCTGTTGGCTTTATTTACCTGTTCCTGTATATGTTTTCGAAAGTTAAGTTGTCTGTCTATAAATATGCCTAGATCTTTTTCAAAACTCAACAGATTCAAGTGGTATTGGGAGACCATCCTCTCTGTGTAGGTGATAGGATCTGTTTTCAACATTTTGTTTGCTTTTTAGTTCCAGAACTCTACATTTGTTTGGATGGAATTTTAGTAGCCATGTAGAAGCCCAGTCGGTCATGGAGTCAAGATCATCCTGTATTATTTTACTGTCTGTTTTGTCATGAATTTCTTTATAAATCTTTGTGTCATCTGCGAATAAGTAGATTTCAGAACTGACATTATCTGGTAGGTCATTTATATATATAACAAACAGGATAGGGCCTATCACACTACCCTGTGGTACCCCCACTGGCTATATCTTGCCATGCAGAAAATTTGTTATTAATCCGGACTCTCTGTTTACGATTTTTTAAGAATTCCCTTGTCCATTGGCACATTGTATCACTAAATCCATATGCCTTCAATTTGATCACAAGTCGTTCATGTGGGACCCTATCGAATGCCTTCATTAGGTCCATAAATACTACGTTTATTTCACTATTGTGTCCAATATTTTTGTCCAGTGGTCTAAAACATTTAATAATTGCAGTGTTGTTGACCTCCCGGAAATAAAACCAAATTGTTTATTAGTGAGTAGATCATTTGACGTTATGTGCTTTAATATCTTATCCCAAATGAGCTTTTCCATGAGTTTGCAAACTACACTTGTAAGGCTTATTGGTCTGTAGTTGCCTGGGTCCTTTTTATCCCCCTTTTTAAAAATTGGTGTAACGTTTGCAAGTTTCCAATGGGTAGGTACACATCCTGAGACAAATGATTTGTTGAATATGATGTTAAGTGGTTTATGTAGTACTTCTCTTAATTCATATATGAGGCGAGGATGTACCTCATCAGGTCCAGGTGATTTAGAAATGTTTATTGATTCCATAATTGTAAGTGTTTCGCTGAGGCTGAAGGTAGTGTCACTAGAGAGAATTGTGTAGTTTCGCCTAGTAAGGTGTGGAAGCGTATTAGTATCTTCATCAATGAAAACAGTAGTATAGAAATTTGCCAATACATCCGCCTTGTCAATATCATTTTGTACTTTCAGGACTGGACCATTTGCTTCAACCTCAAGTTCAGGTATTCTGGAGGTGAGTTTTCTTGTACAGTTGACATGTTACAAAATTTTTTAGGATTCCTTTTTACACTTCTGGCTATTTCTTTTTCTTTTTCGCGTTTAGCATTTCTTGTGAGTGTCTTAAGTTTGTTTCGCTGGTGTGTATATTTAAGCCTGTCTTTGTCTGTTCTGGTTTTCATATAGTTCGTCCAACCTCTATTTTTAGCTTTTATTAGTCTAAGAATTTCTGATGTGATAGCTGCTTTCTTTCCCTTGTTGTGTGTCTTGTATCTGGGGATATGCGCTATTTCTGCTAACTTTAGTTTGTTAGAAAAGGTGGAATACATGTCTTCAACATCTTTACCTTCTAATATTTTATCCCAGTCGACATTTAGTTCATGTTTCATTGCCCCATAGTTCCCTTTGTCGTAGTTTAATTTTTCTATTTCAGTTGTCACTGTCTCATTTGCACATTGGCGATTACATGTGATCACAACGTATAATATAAGAAACGCTCCGGTATACTCAGACTTAACCTCGATAGAAATCGTCTATGAAATCAAATGACGTCGCGATTAATTGTAAAGAACATATAACAAAAACCCAAATAGTGAAATCAGATAGGAATATACTCCGTATTTGGAGGTTAGCCTGAAGGAAACTCCGAGAAGCGGAATTTACATAACAAGCACAAGATAAAAAGTGTTTTTTAAAGACATTTTCAGCTTTAAATCTCAGAATATTAGCAGGATGGCCACTGGTGGTGGGAGCTACCGCAGCTTAGCATCCGCAAATGATAGACGAGTGGATCATGACGATGTACCATATAACATAATATATACCCTTGTTGTATCTCTTTGTTTAAAGCGTTTTGATGTGAATATAATATTAATTATATCAGACATCAGTTTTCGAGAAAGATGATAATAAAATAATCATACTTGTTCTGAATCTCGAAGTCCGAATTGGGGAAGTCGAGCTTGATGTGTGGGTTGGGGGGGTTTGTTTAGGTGTTGGGGGTGGAGGGGGGTGTTTGGCGGGGAGGATAATCTTCATACCTACATTCATTCAGGGAAATGGAGATATTTCTTTTAATGAGAGAGCGCACTCAGATAAAATAATTTAACAGTTACATTGTGTTCTCTGTATTTGCGCATCCCCTCCTTTTGCGCATGCACTTTTAGACCGCTCGTGAGGTTGCCTCGTGATTGGTACACGCGTGTTTTGATTTTCCTGATATCTACAGATATAAATTTTTGACCGCAAAATTTTTCGGTTTAAACAGTGAAATTACAGGTCAGTATACATTTAAAGCGGAGCTGTTCATTTCTATCACTCCCATATTACTATATTTCATAAATATCACTAAATTTACTCCCAGAAACATAAAACTTTAAAATATGTACCTATATTTGATGATCAAAGAGTTTCTGATGACATTTTCTTTGTCTTTGAGAATGACCCTGTTGTTTTTCCGCAGCCGGGGTCACATTTGTCAATGCGGGCTTTCATATTCTACATATGTTACCATTGACTATCTATATCAGGCACTCCAACTGCGATGGACTCGGCCGTATACTATTATTATGCTAAGTTGCAAAATTGCCAAAATTAAAACAAAATATATTTCACAGACTTGTGGACTTTGCAACTGTAGAATATGTGTGTGTGTGTGTCATTTTTATCCTCTCCCCTCTCTCCCCCCCCCCCCCCCCCCTCTGGTCTGGAAGATGGGGGTGGGGGGGGGGGAGGGGGGAATGATATAGCAATCAACATGTCCATCCGTCTTGTCAACGCAACTCCTCCTAGATGTCACAATGGATTAACTTAAAATTTCGTCCACATTGTCATTATCATGTGCGGTTGTGCATGTGTTTTTTTCGCGTCCGAAATATTGTTAATTACAGAGTTATCCCCCTTTATATATCTTAAAGCCAATACATAAACTGCATTGCCAATCATTTCTTGTCAATGCAACTCCTAGAGGTCTCAATGGATTAACTTAAAATTTTGTCGACATCAGTATCATTACAGTAAATAACAATGTGGTCAGTAATATGAGCTACTAGAAGGTATTTAGCCTGACGCTTGGTCGCGATGTGAGACCAAAAGTCTGAAAGGTGCGCAGATGACGACTCCACTGTCTTAAGAAGGCAAACTCAATATTATAAGTTTACATATAATACTTATTTTTCACAACCGCTTCTGCGTGTCTGTAACAACAATGCAGTCATTAAAGACTTAGAAACGTACTCATCCTCGTTTGTCTTTAACCAATCATATTCCCCACTAACCATGCAAACCGTTAGTCTTCTTGATAAAGGTTTAGGATTCAGTCCTACGGTTTCAGAACCAAACATGGGCAGCCTCTATACTGATTTACAGGCCTTTTTCAGACGCATGCGCCTGAGACACTTCTTCACCCACCCACACACCCCACACGCACTCCTACAACAGGGAACCGGTGCGACATTCCTTCCCATAGCACCGGCTCCACCAACATTCCAAGACGTCATAATCAGAAAATTTGCTGCCAAAAAAACTTCAATGCCACCTCCAACCTTGGATGCGCCATTTGAAGCTTTTTTCAAAGCAATCAGGTACGAATTTAGTAGACACATTCACCACAGAACTAATACCAGCAATCTGAGCGAGCAGGAACAGGAAGCTCTAGTGCAACTCCAGCACAACCGCACAATAGTGGTAAAAAAAAGCTCACAAAGGGCAAGCAACCGTCATCCAAAGCACAACAGATTACATAGCAGAAGCAAATCGCCAGCTAGCGGATGAACGGTTCTATACAAAGGTTGAACAAGATCTAACATATAAACACACAAAACTGGTTGAAAAACGACTAGACCAACTAGTCAGGGACAAGGAAATTGATGCTACAACCGCCAGTAGATTAATTCCAAACCCTCCAATAACCGCCAGATTCTACCTACTACCCAAAGTGCACAAAAAGAAGCAAAATGGCCTAGTTCCCGGCAGACCTATCATCAGTGGTATAGGCTTCCCGACGGAGCTGATAAGCAGTTTCGTGGATGAACACATCAAAGTGCATGTCACTAAGATCAAATCGTATGTGAAAGACACCACGGATTTCATAAACCAGATTGAAGCCTTTGGCAATACAAAGCCCGGCACTCTTCTGGTGACCATGGACGTCACATCACTATACACAAACATCCCCAACAACGAGGGACTCAGAGCAGTAGCCAGATTCTGCCACAAATATGGAGTACCAGGTGATCTATCAATCAGAGGTCTTCTCAACCTCCTAAAACTTGTCTTAGAATGCAACAATTTCGAGTTTAACGGCGAACATTACCTACAAGTTGGAGGCACCGCCATGGGAAGCAAAGCTGCATGCACTTTTGCATGCATCTTTATGGCGGATTTAGAAGAAAAACTCCTACAAGCGGCTCCCCACAAGCCAGCCTTCTATGTCAGATACATAGATGACATATTCATGTTTTGGGAACATGGCAAACCCGCCCTAGATGAATTTGTCACATACATGAATGCAGAGCACCATAGCATCAAATTCACAATGGAGTCTTCAAAAACACATGTTTCTTTCCTTGACACCATGGTCAAACAAACAGAAGAACATGACATCATTTTCAACCTCTACACAAAACCAACAGACACCCACGGCTACCTCCACTACAATTCAGCACACCCCTCCTCCTGCAAGGATTCGTGCCCATATGGACAATTCCTCAGGTTGAGATGCATCTGTAGTCAAATACAAGACTACGACAAAAATAGTATTATTCTACGAGGATACTTTGAAGCAAGGGGTTACCCTATCAAAATTCTCAACGAATCCAGGCAAAGGCCAGATCAAATGACAGACACAGCATCCTCCACCCACCCACCACCAAAGACAACCGCCACAAACACTCTACAGGGGCCCATTGTCGTCTGCGAGTTCACACGAACTGGCATTTTCCTGAAGAAAACCATCAAGAAGTTCGGGGCAATTCTGGAAGCTAGCAGCAAATGCAGAAAGGCTTTCCCAGAGCCTCCTCTCTTCGGTTATAGAAGAAACAAAACAATCAAAGATATGATTGTCAGGGCTAAACTTCCATCAGATAACGCCCCCACACAACACAGAAACCCTCTAAAAGCATGCACCACCAAGAACTGTAACATCTGCAAATGGATGCAAAAAAGCAGATTCTTCTCTAGCTCACACACAGGCCTAACATATAGATCCAAGATCATAGGCAACTGCCAGACGAGGAACATCGTCTACCTACTAACTTGCAACAAATGTAAGAAACAGTAAGTAAGAGAAACTCTACGCACCTTCAAAATCAGAATCCAAGAACATCTGAAATTGATATCAAACCTCCACAGGAATGAACGATACGACACACCTGTATCCAGACATTCTAGAACTGACATGCAGTTTAGAATTATCCAGGTACTCTCATCAAACCCAGACAATGAAAACTCCACCCCATGGAGAAAACAGAAGGAATGTCATTGGATACACCAGCTCCACACAATGGAACCTATGGGCATAAACTAAGCCGGATAAGGGACGCTTCTCCCCTGGACCAACACGCCTACCACGGACGGACACGGCCAGTATGTCGTTATTAAACATTATCAGTATCATGTGCAGATGTGCATGTGCTTTTTTCGTGACCAAAAAATTGTTCATTACAGAGTTATCCCCCTTTAAATATCTTAAAGCCGATACATAAACTGCATTGCTAATCATTTCTTGTCAACGCAACTCCTACAGTTTAGCTCTGATTCTTTTGGAAATTTTCCGTGTTATCATTACCACGTGTAGGTGTGCATGTGCTATGTGTGTACCTGTACATCCATCCAGCTGTCCAAAATGTATGTATGTTCGTCTGTCCATCTATCTCTGACAATCATTTCTTGTCAGCGCAACAGCTCCTAGAGGTCTCAATGGATTAACTTTAAATTTTGTTCACATTATCAGTATCATGTGCAGAATCGCAGCCAAAAAATTGTTCATTACAGCGTTATCCCCCTTTAAATATCTTAAAGCTGATACATAAACTGCATTGCCAATCATTTCTTGTCAATGCAATTCCTACAGTTTAGCTCCGATTCTTTTGAAACTTGCTAAGTGTTATCATTACGACATGAAGATGTGCATTTGCTATCCGTATACTTTTACAACCATCCATCTGTCCAAAATGTATGTTTGTCTGTCGGTCCATCCTTGTCTTTTCAACTCCTACAGTTTAGTTACAATATTTTTGAAACATAAATCTAATCATTACAGGGAATATTTTGAGCGGTATCGCATTGCAAAATGCGATGAAAATGAGTACCTGTTGCTACACATTCACAACTTCGCATAGCTATTTGCTGCGATACATAATTTTGATGTAAAATTCAGTCAATTCACTTAATTTTGAAATATTTTTGATAAAAAGTCGCTAAAAGTTGCAAAACGCTTGTCAAATTTAGTAAGGAAGCGAGATACGCATGCGTTGGAGACTGATTTCCGATATAGTCCATAGACATATATAGCTATAGAGCGCATATCTTCATACCTTCCTTCACTATGACTGCCAGTGACGCGAGTTCAGTAAGCACTCTATAGATCAAAATTCTAAAAGCTAGCGATGCGCGCATGCGTTAGCGGCTTCCTTCTTCTGGTATAATAATAAACTGTTACAGACTTCAGTTTTGAGTTTGGACACCAGTCGGAAACTCGCAATATGTATCACGGGGTATTCACGGTCGTCGACATATTGCTTGTCACAGACTCTCTTGTAAATCTAAATTCTCCTATAGGGGTGTATTGCTATTGATCATTGCCTCGTCTTTAGTTAGCGTTATGATAAACTTTAAAAATACAAGTTTATCTAGGCTGGTTCTGGTCGATTTAGACAATGTTTGTCTCGGAAACAGTTATATCATCGGGAATGCTAAACTCCTGTTAGCGCATCCCCAAATCAAGGCCGACACAGTATAGTTAGCCATGCTACGGCGGCATATCTCTCTTGATTTGCGCAAGCAACAGATTAAGAATGGCATGTCGCCAAGATCAACGCATGCGCGAGAGCGTTCTCGAGTACTCTTCTCCAAAGTCGGGAAAATACTTTCTCGCAAGATTATTGGTTAATAAATATAACTATATAGAAAGCAACCAATGAAACTACCGACAGTAAAGAAAATACACAATGTTTTACGTACTAATTTTATGAATGACGTAGTAGTATCTCTATATATAGCATTCGTAGTAAAACTAATAACACGGTAGACCAATTGATACACGCTGATCACAGTAAAACCTTTTATCATTCACTATTTAAGCCAGAGAAAACAACCATTAGTAATTTTTAAATAAAAATTGTTAACTCTTTCAACTGAAGTCATAGTATCGCAGAAATTCAATTTCATCTTAATAAGCTGTTGAATATGTTTCAAGTTTTTAAGGGGGACCTGTTGCTCACAGCTGCCATAGCCTACAACAGCTTCCAGTTAAACACTAACACTATTCAGCCTTTTTACATTGTATTGAATGATGTGTACTTTGTTTAGCCTACCAGTTGAAAGGGATATGTGATGTAGGTTGGTAAGTTACAAAATATATAGTTAAACCTAGTCAATGAAATCACAGTATTCATGGGAGGTTGTTGATTTTTTTTTTAAATAATTTAACTGGGATATGTTGCTGCCTTAAGTAGCAACAGCGTCCAATCAATGTAATTGCCAAATCTGCCAATACGTAGTATTTTAGGTTGCCTATGCTGCCTGACCTTGGCCAGAGCCAGTACATGCATATTCTGAATCGGACATATGTTATACTGACAAATAACAATACTGGCTACTGTAGACCTGAAGACTGATACACTATCCTCAATAACATTCTCAGAAGTCCAATATTAATTATTCAACCATCTGTTCATGTCAGATTTGTGCAATTTGTGTAAACTACGTGTCGCATATTACACGCCTTACGGACTACTAATTTTTTAGACGGACTACTGATTTGCCAGGTCTGGTAGTTCTTCGTCCTCGTTGGAACACCAACCAGTTTCAACACAGTTTGTTTGCTATGCAAGTGCTATGAACTGCTATGCATTATTCGATTTGTTTAGCAGTTACTGCTATGCAATTTTTTTCCAACAAAATATTCCCTGCATTACCTTCCGAAGATGTGCATGTGCTTTTTTCGCAGCCAGAAAATTATTCATTACAGCGTTATCTCCCTTTAAACACCTTTAAGCCGATACATAAACTGCAGTACCAATCATTTCTTGTCAAAACAACTCCTACGATTTAACTGTGATTCTATTGAAACTTAGTAATGATTCTCATTACTACTTGAAGATGTGCATGTGCTATCCGTATGCTTGTACATCCATTCGTCTGTATAGAATGTATGTGTGTCAGTCTGTCGCTCCGTCCATCTCTGACAATCATTTCAAGACGTCAACACAACTACAGTTTAGCTACGATGTATGTTTATCTGAAATGATTGGATCCGGGTGGGATATGCCGTCTTCTGATGGCTCTTGTTTACTAGAATAATCATGCTGAGAGCAAAGAAGCCAAGAGTATTGTACAAACCTGATGCTGTATGTAGAGCAAAAACATTAGTTGATGAAGAGGTACCAGAGAGAAAAGCTGCAGCAACGTACAGAATACCAGAAAGCAAGATACAATATTAAACATCCAAAACACGAAACAACTAGCAAAAGTTGCCATTTTTCTGAAGTTGTTGAATCCAGACTTGCAAATCACTGTATTCGGTTACCACAGTTAGGTTATGGCTATACACAGTGGCAGGTGATAGAGCTGGCATCATCTATAAATGATGAGGTGAAACCATGCAATCATTGGCTTTATGGATTCATGGCAAGAAATCTGATGCTTAAAATGGCTAAACCTCACGCACTAGAAAAAGCTAGAAATGACGCATTAAACACAGAAACCATTTTGCTGAACTTAAAACAATTTTAGATAAGTATGACCTGATTAATCAAGGAGACCGGATTTGGAATGTTGACGAGACTGGGATAATGCTGGGGAATAATTTGCCAAAGACCATCACACAAAAGGGTGTGCGTACATATGGCATGTCTGCACCAAAGTCCAGCACCACAACAGTTCTGGCTACCAGAAATGCATTAGGTGAATCATTACCACCATATAGCATCTACAAGGGAAAACACCATACCCCAGACCTTATCAAAGATGGTATACCTGGTACCAAATACACAATATCAGAAACAGGGTGGTCAAACTCAGAAATATTCTTTGATTACTTCACAAATCACTTTTTTCCACATGTTACAACACCATGATTGCTGTTATACGATCGGCACACCAGCCATATAAATGGTAACATTATTGAGACTGCACATGAACATGACATACATCTTTTTGTCATTCCAGCTCATACCAGTCATGTATTACAACCTCTCGATGTAGCCGTTTTCAGCCCATTCAAATCTTGCTTTTCAAAAGAGTGTCACCAGTTTCAGGATAAGAATCCAGGACAGTAATCACATGTAACCACTTATCCAGCATCATAGCTACATGTTGCACAAAATCAACCAACTACCACAATCTTACATCAGCATTTAGAAAAAATGGAATTGTCCCTTTCAATCCAAGCACAGTGTCGAGGAAGTTCATTTTGGGAACGTTATATCCATAGAGGCAAACTGCACTAACTGTACTTGCGAAGATGCTTGAAATATTGCCGATGTCTTTATCTGGTTGTGTGTAATGGTCATATTTGCTCTGGTATGCATTTAATCTCCCTGAATTGACATCCCCATTTCAGACTTCCTTGGTTCGGACTAAGTATGATCACATTATTCCAGTTTTCAGAAGATTCATGATTGCCCTACCCGTGAAGGAAACACTCGATTTAATCGCAACAACATTACCTGGTCAATTAAGTAGTAACCATCAGTGACCATGATGCTGTTATGGTCACAGTGTTGCCCACAACATCTGATTTTTGGGGCTCACAAGGACCCCACACTCAGATTTGGGGGTTCCACTGTACAATCTGGGGGTCCTCATCTGAAATATAGGGGGGTCCCATGTTTTTTTCTTCAAATAAACACAACACATTGATCTAATTATAAAGCACTTTATTAAACAAGTTGAAAGCACTAGGTATGACATTGTGTAAATACTGTTAATGTATATATGGAGAATATTAACTATGCATAGTTTATTAACCTTTAGCACTTAACTCTTTTGGCCACCATTGCAGATCACCAAAATACCTATTTTTGAAAGTTTAACACAGGAATGACTGGCTCTAAACAGTGCCAGTCATTCCAGTGGTAAATTTTCAATAATATGTGTTCTGTGATCTACAATGGTGGCTAAAATTGATCTATTGCAATGGCCCTTGTATAATATAACTAATAACATTTGAACTGCATGTCAATAAACAATAACTTAAAGCACTGTACTTGTTTGTTGTTATCGTGAACCTCACTTTTCCCTCTTCTTCATCTTATTGAACTCTAAGACAGCCAAATTCACATTAAAGGACCCTATCTCTGGGCCATTCAGCTTGACATAACTTGTCTAACCTGTCAGATGTCATTTTGTTCCTGAGTTTGTTTTTGACCGGGGTCTGAATTGAAAATCCCCACTCACAAGGTACACATGTGACAGGAATTACCATGGCAATTGATAACAGTATGCAGAGGTCAGGAAATACATCTGCATAGTCACTCAAAATTCTCCCTTTGTAATGTTCCACAAGAACAGATAACTCTTCATTACCATGCTTAGCTAGTTGAGTTTTATCTGATGGATATGCCTTACAGTTAAAAACAACATCTAAACAACGTAAGATGTCATTGGTTTCAGTGGAGAAGCGATCTCTTAGATTGTTAACTGGACATTGCAGGTAACTTTGTTTTACGTTACCAAATTTGCAGTCTTTAGCTGTTTCAGCTTGAAAGCTCATTGTGTTTTCAACCTTGACACCTGCTTCATTCACACAATGATATTTGTACACCTGTTCACCATCCACAATAGTGATACTCTGTAAGAAAGCAGAGGTTTGGACAGTTGCTATCATCAGCCATGGCATCTAATGTGTCAATAGCAGAGGAAACTGTCTTGCTGACCATAGAGAAATTGATGTCATCTTTCTGGAAGAGCCTGCTTACAGCACATATCGCGATCATGACATCCACCATCAGACATGTTGTTGCCATGAATGTGTATGACTCTAAGCAATGCAATAGACCCTTAGATTTGGCAGACTGGTTGTTCTCACATTCATGACTCGGGGAGTAAACCAAGGAAGGCCAACACTCCTTGATCATTTCGACAGCTGATTGGATTGACAGCCATCTGACCATAGTGGGTTCATGGACCTGCTGAATATGGCCATGTAATAATAGTTGCCTTGGCAGCCTGCGAAGAAGCCAAGTTTAATTTGTGTGCCTCACAATGTATTTTTATACGGCCACTGCACTTGTCTTTCAGTTTAGCACCCACACCATTTTTGTGTCCCATCATAACACTAGCCCCATCAGTACCGATCCCAACAACACGTTTAACATCAACATTACAGTCTGAAAGCTTAAGACGTATCGCATCACATAATGTTGCAGCCATTCCGTCAGCCAAATTAACATTTCCTAGATAAATAGTCGCTGCCTTCCCACCATTAAGAATCTGTGCATACATTATAAGTTTCTTACATGTGATGATGTCATTAGTCTCGTCAGCCATGATTCCTATGAATGGGCTGCTGTCGATCTTCTGTACCGTAGCTGTTATCACGGTCGAAATAGCATCCTCCATGTCAATCACTGCAGACTTTCCTCTGTATGAATTGTCTAGGTTTGGACAGCCATTCGCAATCTGAAAATTAATAAGCAAAGTAAAGTTGACAATCTTATCTGATAAACCAACCAACCTACATTGACAACCTTGTATGATTAACATTTCCAAAGACCACTACATTAGTAATTAGCAAAGACCACTGTATTAGTTTTTCTATAAAATCCTAACTTTACTATGGACGAATTGAAAAATTACAAGTATCTGGGGCGAGTTTGCCCAAGGACGACTTGACCTACTTCGATATAATGTGTGCGTATTTTTTATAATGTAACTGGAATGACTAAATATAGTGGAATACTTAGGCTAAGATCAGACAAAACAATAATTTATCAAAAATAATCTGTATAAATCAGATTAAACTGCGTAATTAGTGAAAATATATCAGCCAATAACCGGATATGTCTAATTCATAGGGAGTAACTATGTAACATGATTGCTGATTGGTTGAAGCATAGATAATGCATTAGCGTGTATCCAATAAGGACGCTTGTATCGGGGAGCTTTGAGCTACATGTATACGCTAGATATATAGACAAAAATCTATATTTTAACGTATGCCTACCTGTAGATCGACGATATCGTTGAACATCGCTGCTGGGATGAGCTTTTTACTCATCATATATACCGTCCTGATCCCGGCATATATAACTGATGATCGAACTCTTCATTTGATGCAGCCACTGATTTTTCTAATCGAATCCGTAGGACGGAAGCAGTCTCTGCCTCCTTGTGGTCTTGCGATGCAATATGTCAGTCTAATGTGGATTTCTGATAATTTGTACTACCGCTCACGAAATTATTAGTCTTCTTCACACTGATACATAACGTACACTTTATCTTACCATCCAGGACCTCAAGCCATTTACTATGCGCCAGTGTTTTTAACCAAACGTCACTGAATTTCCTAGACTTCACTTGCTTTACTTTAACCACATTTTCACAAATTTTCGCACTGGTGTCACAAGACTCGCTACAAATTTTGCTACGCTTTGCCGTACTTTCATCGTTATCATCACTATCAGCACATGTAGAATCTAGAGGTCGCTTAACGCCAAACTGAAACAAGCTTTGTTGCATTTTGACTAAATTAATTAAGTCAATATTTCTCGTATATATACATGTACACAGATAAATCAAGTCTACTACTCGACATGATTTACTCAATTATTGTCTTAAATTCAAAGAGAATGCCGAAGCGGACAAATTCTATTCAGATCAATTTAGTTGAGAAATTGGGAACACCTAGCGATCGAGTATTGTTAAACATTATAAACACTAATCCATCAGTCAATCAATCAGCCACTATTGTTAAATAAAAGACGGCTTATAGCACGTATTGATACCGTTATTCAAACAGCAATACAAAGACACTGCCGCTAATCCGTCAAATGACCATTCAAATGTAAAAGATATCACAATATCTTCCATATATTCCTTCATCCATTTAGATATTTTGATAAGTAAATAGAAAAAAATATTTTTCTTGTAAGTCGTTGCTGCTTTGGTCAAGTAGGCATGCGCAAATTAATTTCAAAATATTCAGCAGATTAGTGATAACAACTTTGTGATCTGTCCAATGTTCTGAGCTGTGAAAGGGTTAAGACGCCCAGACACGTTTGTATACGCTTGATCAGTTGTATTGGATTTCTCAAGCATGAGTTCCTCTAGAGGGAGATTCCGCTGTTATCCAATCAAATACTGACACGTCACACTGACGTTTAGCACAACAGACAGGGGTATTTTTGCAATTTGTAGGCCAAACAAGCCGACTAACATCGGGCTTGTAAACTCATTATTTATAAAAAATTAGATCAAATAGAATACTAAGGATGATTTGGGGATTGTGTTTACAATTAAATGTGGTGGTTGAATCTGATTTATAGGCATTAACAACTTTGAGTTGTGCAAGAAAACATACAACAAATCATAGTCTTAAACAACGCAGTAATTTCATTTTTATTGAACACACAATATATTAGGTATATTTTTTAAAGTAAAAACATGCACAAATAAATATACACACATGATAATATAATCGATAATTAAGCACACGCAAAGTTACCAGTTTCCGTTACACTTTTTCACTGCATCCCTCTGCCATTTTTATGCGTATATACGCGCAAAAGGTTGCATAATGGCAACTCTGTATGGCTACCCTCATCTGTAACATCTCTGACAAAAAGAAACCACGTAGACAGTTCTTTCAATATTCTAAAGGAGACTATGCGTAAAGATACATTGGAGTTTGCAAGAACGAAGTACTTCAATGGTCATGAGAGTAGCCAGAACATCGAAACCAATTGGCAGCTAATTAAGAATTTTATAAATGAAACCACCCGAAAAAATGTCCCTAGTAAGCTATCACGCTCCTAACAATCATTACCCTGGATAAACAACGAGATAAGGGCATTGATTATGCGTGGGAACAAAACACACAGTCAGTTTAAATAGACTGGCAGCCTACGCCTAAAAGATAGTTGGAAAGCTCTGCGAAAGCAAATTAAGAAAGAACACCACAACAACGTTGTCAACAATTTGCTCAGTGACATCAAAGCTGACTCGAAACACTTTTGGAAGTATATTAACAGCCAAAAATCTGACAAACGGAATCCCGCCACTCAAAACAAATGGAATTCTCGTAGATACTGACCTCAACAAAGCCGAAGCACTTAACAGCCAATTTACTAGTGTGTTCACCGAAACAACCTTTAGCGAAATACCATACTCAATTCCTAAAACAAGCAAAATGGAAAACATCACCATCAGTCCAAATGGAATTAAGAAATTATTAAATGGTTTGAAAACATCAAAAGCAATGGGGCCAGATGAAATACATGTGTACATCTGCAAATACTCAAAGAACTGTGAACAGAACTGTCAGACATAGTATCACATTTTTCCCAACCGTCCTTAGACAAAGGAGTTATCCCAACTGAATGGAAATCAGCAAACATTTGTCCTTTATATAAAAAAAGCGACCGGTCCTTACCAAGTAACTATAGACCGGTTTCCCTCACATGCATTTGCTGTAAGATGCTGGAACACATCATCTGTTCTAATTTAATGAGCCATTTCGAACAAAATAACATCCTAACTCACAGACAATACAACACGCCTTCCGAAAATTTCACAGTTGTGAAACTCAACTAATTAATGTCATCAATGTTTGGGCTTCATCCGTTGATAAACTGTAGTTCGGATCGACTGGTCAGATACTGGCCGTACCAGCTGAGCTGGGTACGCGCCACCCGTCCTGGATTCGTTTCCTGAACAAGCCCCTCTGGGTAGAGCCATAAGTGTATATAGGCCTATGGGAGAGGTAGCGTGTCGGAAAAACGACTAAGTTTGTTGATGCGCATGCGCGCGCCGGGACGCTGTTTATATGGAGCGCGTAGTTACGACCTAGATAGGATGGCGCTTTTAGTGTACCGAGATGGCACCCTGTAATCCTTATTGATTGCCTGTTCCCGTTAAATCTGGCATTAATCAAGACCAAAATTCAACGGGCTTTTCAAATCTGTAAACCATGTCATAATCGGTTGAGAAATGGCTGAGTTATCCAAGAAAATCTCTTCATGATTATCTTCAAAATATTGCCATGATGTCATAACCACGTGGACGCAAAACTTCTAGAACGTTCGACTGCGCTATTATTAGCTACGCGCTGATTGGCTATTGCTCGAACGATGATTGAATGAAGCCTGTGCCTGTGACATCACGAGGAATATAAAAGGAGAAGCGATCCAGTGATCGAGAGCATCCTCGGCCAGGGGCCGAATAGGTTGGATCTGTACCAGCTACTAACAAGCGCGACAGACAATACGCCTCTTCTTTCTCTATGTGTCAGGTTTTTATCCCGTAGCGTTCTCCAACCCACTGCACTAAAACAATTTTGTAACTCCCCATTTACGGGAGTAATTTGGAACTTGTGATAATTGTTCACGAATACTAACATCTACATTCGGAACACAAATTTGCGTTGAGGCCTTTATGGCCTGAATATGTGAGTCTACAGATGTAGAGGCAGGATGTTCTTTGATCGATGACTCGCCGGATCTGCCGCCCACGCCTAAAAGTGGTATTTCAATCGCCGCCGCATTGATAGTGTAGGTTCTTTCTACTTTCGACCGCAGCAAGTAAACTCGGCCTGGTGCATCTTCAGAGCTGGCTAACGTACCCGTGAAGCTTTGGTTTGTATCTTCATTTGCCTCTGACAACCCCCGCCATTGACGGGTTGTTTACACCTTCCATCCGTGCCATCGGTGTATGGGAACTTTCTTCACCACGTAGTACTATCGTATCTTTTACTGACTGCTCGTTAGACATTGTATTAGGCCCATAGCACTGAGTGATGTACTCCCACCATGAGTCTTCTTACGGGAGTTGTTTGCGGAAAACAGCTTGCGGGAACCGACCTGCGGGAACTTTCCAGCTTCCGGAGAGCGCATCATCTCACGTCGACTACGTATTGACGTATCAATTTCAGTAACACAGTAGCCTAACTTAGGAATGACTACCAAGTATTCAAGTAACTATACTACACAGTTTAATTATTTCTCTATATAGGTTTTGTTAATTATATTGTATCCGCAAGAACAGTCCCGATGACTAAAAGGAACCGTAACGGGCTTAGGACCGATAGTTATAATTTCTGTCTTTGTTGATAATTATTCTCATTTTCCTCAATGTATTGCTAACTGATATATATATTTTAATCATTTGACACCATATTGTTTGTTCTGGTTAGATTATGTATATATATATATATATATGGCCAGGGCCATCTGTTCATATGTTTTGTTTATTCATAGAAAATATAGGACTGCAGTGCACGTAGGAAACACTATACAGCAACATTTTTATATGCAACACTTTCTCCCGCCACCAACAATTTTTCACTGAGGTCGCTGTCCGTGCTATAACTCTGTTTAGGCCGGCATACTACCGACTAAACCTTTTCTATTCAGCTCAATAGGATAGGTTCAAAATGATTAGAGACACTTTCTTCATTACATACCTGTACTGTGTAATATATTCTTCTCTTCCGGTAGTGCGATAATCTAGCCCCGCACTCCAGTAAGACTCATAAGTAAGATTTTGTCTCTCTTCGTTCTCCACTCAGCCTTGTGGCTTCTTAATTGTTTGGATGTCCCCGTCCGCACCATGGGTTGATCCGACTCGGGGAAACTGTTGGGGTTTCCGAGCAGTGATAGCCGGGGTGCGGTATCACACACATTCCCGTGTATCGTTGGATACTTAGTAGTTAGTGCTTTAAGCCAATGTAGGAAAGCACTGCGAAAACACATGTATTAATTATTATTTTATTTACTGACAATCCTCCCGCACCGCAGTGCAAAACTGGCAACTTGTATATAAACCTAATGACAGGTAAAACGGTTAGTTCCATAGGACCCGGTGACGGGCGAGATACACATTCCCACCGAATTCTGTTAAAATGTCTGGGCATGATATTTAGATCTGCCACGCCCTTGTGGGAAGGACATTTACGGTGGGTATTCGTCTCTCTTACCCCCACCATAACGATAAGAGAAATGGTCTAATAATGCTTTTGTGAAATGTAACCCATGTCTTGTAATGTTTTATGTGGTTGCGGGGTGGGATGTCCGGATTCTTATCCAGTTCGGAGATCTTGCTACGTAACATGTATGAGCGCTGTCTCTAGTAATTGATGTCTTGGGGCATCTGTTCTCTGTGACAGCCATGTCTAATAGCTAGGTAGATATCAGCCAGTTGCGGCCTAATATAATTCTTGTTCTGCAAACAACTAAAAGGAATTAAGCAAAGCAGAAGGCCCGCAGAAATAAAGCGGCAACTACTAATACATCAAACCGAGAATTACATAAGACGGTGACAAGGGAATCCATCAGGAATCCCCCGTCCCGTCTTCACGTAAAACAGTACGCACCCCTATAGTCATAATCTCACTAGGTACATGTATGGTCTTGTCTTTCTAAAGCATTTTTGATTGAAATATTAGAGTAAGCCCATTTTTGCGTACTGTTCTTCTCCCGCTTTAAGCAGTGGCGACACCTTCCCGAGACAGAGGTCCACGCGATGCACTTGCCTCTCACAAGGATTCAGCGACGACGGTCCATGCCAGGATAATACTCCTCACCCAAAACTTGCACTAGTAGTGCCCGCGTGAGGCACATAACTTTTCGTCCGAGGTAACCTTCTTCCTTTCAGCTTAGAGGTATAATAACTTATATTAAGTTAAATAGTTACGTCTCGTGTACGGGAGCCTCCCTTGCGGGGATACCTCTGCGGACCTACGAGTCTGTGTGGTACCTCCGGGAGCCCCATGTTTAAAAGTTCATCTGTCTGTCTCTATGTCTCGTATTTTCGTATGCTCTTATTACTGTAGTGTTATCTAGCATAGTTATAATTGTTTAGATACACTCATTGTATAGACTTATATTTTTAGGTCACCAAATCAAATCTTGTAAGTCCATAGATCACGAAATTGCTATGGACAGGCATACTGGTGACACAAACTCGTGGGATGAGACATTTGTGTTTACTGTTCGCGACCCCACCGGAACGATTGAGTTCCACCAGCCTTAGGAGCCGGTTTTTGTTTCCCGCAGGCCAGTCTTGTACAAGGTCTGTCACCCCCGAGACCGGATGCGTCATCACTCGTCGTGCACTTGCGGCGCGGCAAGTCGACATACTACACCGGAACGGCCCAACACTACCCGGCGAGCTACAAAACGGAAACAACTGGACATTTTTATTCTCGACTTTGAAAAGGCTTTTGATACTATTCCACATGAACTTTTGAAATCTAAATTGCACAGATGTAGTGTGTCAAAAAACGTACTAAATTGGATTGACTCTTAACAGGTTGCAAACAGTGTGTAGTAGTCAGTGGTGCCAAATCAAACGTTGCTGATGTTGTTTCTGGAGTACCTCAAGGAACCATTCTAGGCCCGTTATTGTTTTCAGTCCACATAAATGATATAGTCCAGGACATTTCCTCAGAGATCAGGCTCTTCGCTGATGGTTGCGTATGCTACCGGGAAATTGATGATCCCAAGGATGGTGAGGCACTCCAACAAGACATAAACATGTTAGTTAACGGGGCTACCACTTGGGGAATGCACTTCCAACCAGTAAAATGCAACATGATAAGCCTAACCAAAAAAAAACGAACGGAATGAGTAAGTTTTGTTTCATCAGTAAAGTACATCACAGATCTGCAGCAAATCATACAGAACCTTAGGACTATTGCGGAGAAATTTATCATTCTGTTCCCAAGAAATCAGAGTTTGAAAAAATTAAGATTCTTTCGAAAAAATCAGATCTTTTCGATTTAATCAGATTTTTTCGATTTTTATGATTTTTTTTACTAAAACTATAACAAAATCAGTGATCTTTTTGACATGGACTCATGTTCGAAACTAAATAGAATATTATCACTCTAAAATTGTTGACCTTATTTATAGGCATCCCAGAATTTGGTCTTGTTGTTCTTAAGACATTTTTAGCTCACCTGGCCTGAAAGGCCAAGTGAGCTTATGCCGTGGCGATCGTCCGTCTTGTGTCCGTCCGTCATCCGTCCATCAACTTTTCCTTTAAATGACTCCTCAAGAACCACTGGGCCGATTTCAATTATATTTGGCAGACAGCATCCTTAGGGCATAGGGATCCAAGTTTGTTCAAATGGAGCCAATTTCTGGGATTTCGGCCGATTTTAGAAAACGTCTAAAAAATCTTCTGCGAAACCACTTGAGGAATCGATTCAAAACTCATGAAACATCATCTAGGGAAAGAGGTAAGCCAAGTTTGTTCAAGAAAACTTGATTGACCAAATGGTTCGGTGGCGATCTTGGATGACCTAGTTTTCCCAAAAAGGACTTCTCGAGAACCGCTGAAGGGATCAGGCCAAATTTGGAAGATATGATCAGGAACTAAGGGCCATTAAAGGTTGTTCAAGGGAAGTTGATCCGTCTAAAAACATGGCTGCCGCGGGCCAATCAAAATGTAGCATTTGGCGGCCATATTTGATTTTTTTATTTGATGGATTTTGAGGCCGAAATTGGTTCTATATATGGTTTTGGGTATTCTGAGCTCAAATTTGCCATTTTCGAAACCATCTGATAAACGGTTTGCTGGCCATCTTGGATTATTTTCCAACCAAAGGCGCCCATACTAAAGCAATGGGAAATTTAAAATGTCTTCTTCTGGAGAACTACAAGGCCGATTTCAATTATATTTAGCAGGATTTAACATCTTGGATTTTGGCCGATTTTAGGAAATGTCTTTAAAAATCTTCTCCGAAATCGCTTGGCGAATCGATTCAAAACTTATGAAACCTCATCTAGGGAAAGACGTAAGCCAAGTTTGCTCAAGGTGACTTGATTGACATAATGGTTCGGCGGCCATCTTGGATGATCTAGTTTTCCCGAAAACTACTCTTCCAGAACCGCTGAAGGGATCAGGTCGAAATTTGGGAGGTATGATCAGGGACTAAAGGCCATTAAAAGTTGTTCAAGGGAAGTTGCTCCATCAAAAAACATGGCCACCGTGGGCCAGTCAAAGTGTAGCCTGTTTGGCGGCCATATTAGATTTTTTTATTTGATGGATTTTGAGGCCAAAATTGGTTCTATATATATTTTTGTGTATTCTGATCACAAATTTGCAATTTTCAAAACTGTCGTATAAACGGTTTGGCGGCCATCTTGGATCATTTTCCCGCCAAAAGCTCCAATACTAAAGCAATCGGAAATTTAAAATGTCCTCGAGAACTACTGGGCCAGTTTCAGTTATATTTGGCAGGAAGCATCCTTAGGGTGTAGAGATTCAAGTTTGTTCAAATGAAGCCAATCAGGCAATTTGTCCGGCGGCCATCTTGGATTTTGGCTGATTTTTAGAGATGTCTTTAAAAAGCTTCGCTGAAACTGAGCGATTGATTCAAAAGTCATAAAATATCATTTAGGGCACGAGCTGAACCAAGTTTGTTCAAGGGAACTTGATTTGCCAAATGGATGGGCGGCCATCTTGGATGGCCTGGTTTTCATGAAAGCAACTTCGTCTCCAGAGCCACTGAACGGATTGGGCCGAAATTTGGGAGATATAATATTGATGACTACGTGCCATTAAAGTTTGTTCAAGAGAAGTTGATACATAAAGAAACATGGCCTCTGTTTTCTTGTTACAAGTCTGCTCAACTCATTAGAGTTTTACTTACATGTGTATTGTTAATGACCATTCTAGTTGAGATGACTATGGTCTAGGTGAGCGATACAGGCCCCCTTGGGCCTCTTGTTTCAAAATTGGACCCCAACCCGGTTTGACCTGTGGGGGCATGGCCGCCATGCAGATTTGCAATCTCTCATATCTCGGCTAATAATGGAGATAAGAACTTAATTTTGCTGTCGATACATATGTTTTCAAGGTCAGGGAATCTAAATATAACACAATCTTCAAAATATCTTGTGTCAGCCATTTTGCTTTCCAATATGGCCACCATTTTATGTTAGATTTCATATCTTGGCTCAGAATAATGATATAGACTTGATTTTTGTCTCGGCATCAATGTATTCATTGCCAAAGATTCCAATAATAACAATAGTTTGCATGTTTTCTATGTGGTCTCCTGTTGTTTCTTCCACAACGTTCACCATTTATCATTAACATCGCGTGATTCATTACCATACCACAGTCCATAATACAGATATTCCACTACTCCATTGGCCTGTTTTTTGTACGCTAATTGTTTTAGGGACAAGGGAATAAAATGTCATAAACTTTTCATTATTATATTAATGTATGCACATGTAGTTTTTTCTTTTTTATTCTTAAGATTCAAATAGTTTAAAATGGTATTGAAATTTATGACAAGTGACATTTCTCTCTCTACTATGTCGCAGTCACCCATAGATTGGAGTAACTGTTTCCTGTGTGAACAAGTAACCGATGAAAAATTGACGTGTCCTTTGGATCATGCCTTTGGTGGTGCTAGATACAAAATACTAACTAAAGATCTTCCAATCTTCTATGAGCTTGGCCAGTCGCCATCCTTGGTAAAACTGGATCGTCATGATGGCAGTGATGGTCTTGAACCCGCATTCAAACAGAGACATGTCGAGTATCATAAGAGCTGAAGTTTAAAATTTAATGAGAAAAATCTACGAAACGCAAGAGTGCTGATGAGATGCCTCTCGGCCCATTCACATACAACCTGTCTCTTCTGCAACAAACCTGGAACATCAAATAATCCTGTCCACAATGCATCCACTGGGGATCTAGACACAAAAGGAAAGCAATGTACAATTAATCTTCAAGATCAGTATCTATTAGCTAAGTTGAGTAGAGGGGATGTCGTAGTTATAAACATGAAATATAATCCTCAATGTCTAGTAGCCCTCTATAATAGAGATCGTGCTCAATTGAATACATCACAAAAACGGACTACACAAGACACACCCAGAAACATTGCCTTTACAGCAGAACTAATCTCCACCATGCAAGAAATCTTGTATAGTGATGAGGCAACACCAGTATTTCAGCTTTCAGAACTGGTCAAACTGTATACATGTACATCCATGCTAAATCATCTAAAAGAGGATGCACCATCAAGCATCCATGCGACCTGATTCAAGAATAGGGTACTTTCGTACTTCCCCTAGTTAAGGGAACATAGTTAGGGCCGTGACATTCTATTAGTACCAAGTGGAACTGCTGGCAAACCTATTAGGAAAATGTGTAAATTCAGCGGAGAAAGTGAGACTGCCATTATGTCACGTGTTGCCAATACCATCCATCGTGAAATGTTCAACAATGAATGGCCATCGTTGTATGGTATGTTCACAGTCGACTGTCAGCAAAGATCGGTGCCTTCATCATTGGTAAGGCTTGTTATAATGATACTCCATGATACCAGCATCAAGAACGAAGCAAATTATCAAGCGCAAGTGACACTGTCTCTCTCACTCAGCTGTTACTATATAACACTGTTCGCCATCTGAAAACAGAACCAACATATACTAGACATAGTCGATATCGTGAACCTCCACTGCCTCTGTTCCTTGGAGCATATCCGCATTCCAAGACTAGATCCAAGGACGTTATTGACACCCTTTAATAGATGGGACTTTCTGTAACATATGACTGTGTTCTTCATATGCCTGCTGATCTGTCAAACTTTGCTATCAACCACTTCGAATCAATAGGAGCTGTTTGTACACAATTACTCAAGATTGGCATCTTTACAACATCAGCAGTAGACAACCTAGATCACGATCCTACCTCAACTAGTGCGCAAATATCATTCCATAGGACTGCTATTTCTATCTTCCAGCACCCAGATGTTGACAATGACATTGAACAAGCATGTGCCCCGCTTGTCAAGTCAACCAGCCAGAATGCCAAACTTCCAAATGACTACACCTTATTCCCAGCTGTTGTGGTGATCAAGAATCCATCCATTCCAGAAATAAATGATCTAAAGAAACCTGATTCTATAGCTGATCTGGTAGTGGACACTCAGTGATGTCAACATGTCTGTGATGACTTCAGTGTGCCACAAAACTGTGACAACCAAAACGGAGTCCCATGGAAAGGACAGAAAGCATGTATCATGGGCTGCTCACCAAGCTACCCACCAAAGTGAGATTAAAAGTCAAACAGGAATCAGTACACTGCTGTCATTATACTAATGTGTGGTGATGTTGGGTGTTTTTTTTTATCAAGATGACATTCCCCTTTATCGACATAATTAGTAGAGGTCCACTGGCTCTTAACCCGAAGAATGGTTGCTAATTATACCATTGTGGATTCCATACATACGATTGAGAAGCTGGGACAGGAATGGTGTTTCTTCTAAGGCTGCCTGATTGCCGATGTGACACCCCTTCATGAACCATGACACCAGCGCAAAAGCAAAATTCTCGCTTTTTGCCAGATATGTGCTTAATGAGAAATCACGAGATCAGAAACGGTTTAAATCCTTGAAACTTGATCGCACCTTATACTCTACCGTATACATTGCATGTCAAGCATGACAAACCAACATGGCAGAATTCTTCTCACATGAGAATCAGTCATATAGAAGTCTTCCATAGAAGACGTATTGAATATATAGGATCATACCATCACACAGTTAACCCAGATGTCCAGATGATCATCCTGGGTGGTGCTGCGATTATCAACATGATCAACCCGGGAACATCTGATTCATTCGATGATTGTGTCACGAAGGTCATGGAATGCATCCATAAATAATTTAGTGGTGATGTCCTGCGAGTCGATATGGTGTTTGATATCTATAGGAAGCACACGGTACAAAACTGAAGTGGTATTTTGTCTATTCAAATGCCAAGGGTCCAGGTGAGTGCTAAGACCTTTGGTTCTCTTGTTTGGTGGGCGTCTTGGATTGTCTGAAAATTATCCATCAAATCTATATAAATGCTAATGGTCCAGGTGAACGTCTTGCTTTAGTGAATAGCATTTAGGTTTGACCGAAATGTAGAGAAGGCATAGAGAATTGTTTTTTTAGAAAACCACTGCGCCAGACTTTTAAAAACCACTGACCCGCAGGAACACGACTAAATCACATCTGCATGTACCTGAATTTACATTTCTCTTGGGTCGTTCATGTCTCGCCAGATTATATTGATATTATGTTGAGAAATCGTACTGTAATGTTTATAATAGTGTATTATAATTGTGATTGTGAGTGCATTCTATTATTATCTAGCAATGGACCTTTCCATTTTTACTTACGCCCCGCCTAGGCTCCACCCACACCTCGCTCATGTTGGGATTGATCAATGTCTGAACTCCTTGACTAGAAATTTCTAGAAAATTATGCAGGTAAGCTGTTGAATATTTTGAAACTAATTTGGCTGTGTGCTGTTGCTGCCAGCATGTTTATTAAATAGTAGAGACATACAATTCTTACAACGTGTCGAACTATTAAGAGTTAAAGATGGGCCTAATAGAATCGTTTACATGTATGACGCAATGATTATGACATCATCCTACACGCCGCTAATTGCTGATTATGACATCATATGACATCAAATCATCGATGGATACTCTGGAAAGGTGAATTAGACTGAATATGTTTTTATTGGGCTGGTCAGTCATACAAATTTTTATCCTTAGTGATTCCCATGTGAAGTAAAGTTTGTTGCTCTTAGATATTGCCAATAATAGCGGTTCTGAAAGCTTTATGCCTTCCCAACCTTACCCCCACCAGTACATTTATGATTAATTGAATAATCACGATTCTTTATCTTACAAATGTAAATGATCGCGATTATAAATATTGCATAATCGTGCAAACCTACCTGAAGGATTAAGCTTTCATCCTTTGATAGCTGATGTAATCTTCTCATTTCAGCATCCAATACTCGAGTGTCGCGTCTGTCAAGATGTATTCTGTCTGCAGGGTGACAAAGTGCCGCGTCTCTTATTCTGCGGCCATACTGTCTGCCATTGGTGTTTGACTCAGATTCAACAAAATGGACGATCTGTTCTGTGCCCATTTGACCGGCAGCCTACAGCAATCGGTGACTCGGGTGTTTGGGGGCTGAAGAAGAACTTTGCTCTTCTTGAATTACTGGAAAGAATTCAGTTCTCAGGCAACAGATCTAGATTAAGGAGCGTGTTTTCTGAAGAAGGATTGATGCAAGAAAAAAAGGTAAGAAAAGACAGTTTATGAAAAAATGTATAACCTTTTTACACTTTGACTTGTCTGAAAATGGCAACATCAAAACATGTCTTATGTTCTGTGACTGGAACAATCACTCACCTTTACAGAACAGGGATAACATTTTTCCTAATTTTATATGAAATCCTATTTTTTCTAACAAGATTTATAGGAAATCCTATAATTTTGTTGGCCATATTTTCAAGAAGCATCATACTTGCAGAAATAGTGTAATCTTTTCCATTTGATCAAGAAAATCTAAATTTGTGTTTAGTGAATGTTCATTTGCAGGAAAAGGGAAGATAAATTTTGAAAATTTATCTCACTGGAATGACCGGCTCGGTAACCGAGCCAGTCATTCCAGTGGTAAATTGTCAAAAAATGACTTCTTGTCCTGCAAATGGATATTTCTCAGGACCATTGCATAGGTTTTTTGACTCGCCTGGCAATTTAAGGGTTAATTGGCTTAAGAGTTCATGACCATTGTTAAGTCAAGAAGGACTGACACCGCATCGAGCCATTTCCAATTTTTTTTCTTGAAATCAATCACATCCCTGACAGAATCATTTTTATCAGCAGTAACCAATTTTGGCTTTGCATTTACAGATGTACTGAAATATTCAACAGGGCTTAAAGCTTTTGGCCATCAAAATGCCAGTGTCTCATTTTCAACACAGCTATAAAAGCTGTTGAATATTTGAAACTAAGTCGACTGGCACCCGTTGCTGACAATATAAAGAATTTACCATTTCTGGCCTGTTATGATTAAATGCTTGATGTCCTTCCAAATGAATGATTCATTGATGTATTCTGTCAATCAAACATTCTGTCATTATCCAGCTAATGTCTATCTTCAACTAATGTCGCAATCAAATGTGGTCATATAACAGAGTATTGGAAGACTAGTGTAAAGAGAGAATGCGCATCATTCACTTAAAGGGATGCTAATCTCATCTCAAATGTTGTATTGTACTGATAGATTAAGCTATTTAGATTCCAGATCAGTCATATCCTATCACATTCCCATATCTGTATCACAATTATCTGTTTTGTAATATCGCGTAAATGTTGAACGGTGATGTCCACCATTTTGTCTCCTCAAGCGATAGTGTGTGATGTCATGTAAGTGCCAATGCCTATGGTAGTAACAACTTTCAGTCAAATTTTTACCACATAGCCAAACTATAGACGGCTCCTGTATGACTGAGTGTGTATACCGAGGCAGACACGCTAGGCTTTTCTGATCACAATTATCTGTTTTGTAATATCGCGTAAATGTTGAACAGTGATGCCCACCATTTTGTCTCCTCAAGCGATAGTGTGTGATGTCATGTAAGTGCCAATGCCTATGGCAGCAACAACTTTCAGTCGAATTTTATACCACATTGTCAAACTATAGACGGCTCCTCTATGACTGAGTGTGTATACCGAGGCAGACACGCTAGGCTTTTTTGATTGGTTATAAAAGTAAATCATGACAGCCATCATATGTTGTAGAAATGTATCAAAATTTAACTACTAAAGCCTGAATATGTTTGTCGGCATGACAAAAACCTTAAAATGTCATGGATGGATTATGGTGGCAAATTCTATAACCGGAATGATTAGTATAAGATAAGGAGAGTTTTCTTTTAAAGGCGCACATTCACATAAACAAGACATTTGTCCCATACCCGCGTCGTTGATATAGTTTTCAATCAGGCCATTGTACTGTCAATGTGTCTCTTTTGAAAACAATGTCTCTGAAAGCTGTTGCTGTTGCATTCTAGCTTTTTCCTCCAGCATTGCCGTACGTCTTCGTGACCCCCTGAGCCAGCTTCCACCCAAGTTTGGAGAAGATCGCTCGGGTAGAAGCAGCATTATTGAAAAATGTCTATATTGAAAACAAAGTTGTTGAAAGCTGTTGCTGTTGCATTTTAGATTTTGACACCAAAATTGACATACGTCTCTAGGATGCCATTGGCAAGCTTCCACGCAAGTTTGGAGAAGATCCCTTCAGTAGAACCAGCCTTATTGAAAA
Organism: Chaetoderma sp. LZ-2023a; assembly: GCA_034401795.1. Lineage (NCBI taxonomy): Eukaryota > Metazoa > Mollusca > Caudofoveata > Chaetodermatida > Chaetodermatidae > Chaetoderma > Chaetoderma sp. LZ-2023a. Next base: position 175,880,056 of record CM067369.1, on the reverse strand, counting down.
AATGTCTATTGATTTAACAATGTTGCTGAAAGCTACATGTATTGCTGTTGCATATTAGATTTTGACCCGAAAATCGGCATACATATTTGGGACCCCACAGACAAGCTTCCAGCCATGTCTGGAGGAAATCCCTCTAGTGGAACCAGAGTTGTTAGAAAATGTCTTAAGAATGACAAGAACAACAGCCAGCACTCCATGCTTGCATTATCGCTGCAGGGAATATTTTGAGCGGTATCACATCGCAAAATGCGATGCAAATGAGTACCTGTTGCTACACATTCACAACTTCGCATAGCTATTTGCTACGATACATAATTTTGATGCAAAATTCAGTCAGTTCACTTAATTTTGAAATATTTTTGATAAAACGTCGCTAAAAGTTGCAAAGCGCTGATCAAATTTTGTAAGGAAGCGAGATGCGCATGCGTTGGAGGCTGATTTCCGATATAGCCCATAGACATATATAGCTATAGAGCGCATATCTTCATACCTTCCTTCACTATGGGACAAATGACCGCCGGTGACGCGAGTTCAGTAAGCGGTCTATCGATCAAAATTCTAAAAGCTAGCGATGCGCGCATGCGTTAGCGGCTTCCTTCTTCTGGTATAATAATAAACTGTTACAGACTTCAGTTTTGAGTTTGGACACCAGTCGGAAACTCGCAATATGTATCACGAGGTATTCACGGTCGTCAACATATTGCTCGTAACAGACTCTTGTAAATCTAAATTCTCCTATAAGGGGCTATGGCTATTGATCATTGGCTCGTCATTAGTTAGCGTTAGCGTTATGATAAACTTTAAAAATACAAGTTTATCTAGGCTGATTCTTGTCGATTTAGACAATGTTTGTTGCGCATCCCCAAATCAAGGCCGACACAGTATAGTTAGCCATGCTACGGCGGCGTATCGCACTTGATTCGCGCAAGCAACAGATTTAGAATGGCATGTCGCCAAGATTGACGCATGCACGATAGTGTTCGCGAGTACTCTTCTCCAAAGTCGGGGAACATACTTTCTCGCAAGATTATTGGTTAATAAATATAACTATATAGAAAGCAACCAATGAATCGCAAGGAAACTACCGACAGTAAAGAAAATAAACAGTGTTTTACGTGGTAATTTTATGAGTGACATAGTAGTATCTCTATATATAACATTCGTATTCGTAGTAAAACTAGTAACACGGTGAACCGATTGATACACGCTGATCACAGTAAAACCTTTTATCATTCACTATTTAAGCCATTAGTAATTTTTAAATAAAAATTGTTAACTCTTTCAACTGAAGTCATATTATCGCAGAAATTCAATTTCATCTTAATAAGCTGTTGAATATGTTGCAAGTTTTTAAGGTGGGTGGGTGGGGTGTGTGTGTGTGCTGTTGCTCACAGCAGCCATAGCCTGCAACAGCTTCCAGTTAAGCACTAACACTATTCAGCCTTCTTACATTGTATTGAATGATGTGTACTTTGTTTAGCCTACCAGTTGGAAGGTATATGGGATGTAGGTTGGTAAGTTACAAAATATATGTTAACCCTAGGCAATGAAATCACAGTATTCATGGGAGGTACATTATTGACTACTTTGAAAATAATTTGACTGGGATGTGTTGCTGCCTTAAGTAGCAACAGCTTCCAATCAATGTAATTGCCAAATCTGCCAATACGTATTATTTTAGGTTTCCTATACTCCCTAACCTTGGCCAGAGCCAGTACATGCATATTCTGAATCTGACATATGTTATACTGACAAATGACAATACTGGCTACTGTAGACCTTAAGATCGTCAATAACATTCTCAGAAGTCCAATATTAATTATTCAACCATTTGTTCATGTTAGATTTGTGCAATTTGTGTAAACTACATGTCGCAAATTACACGCCTTACAGACCACTAATTTTTTAGACGGACTACTGATTTGCCAAGTCTGGTAGTCCTTCGTCCCCGGTGGAACACCAACCAGTTTCAACACAGTTTGTTTGCTATGCAAGTGCTATGAACTGCTATGCATTATTCGATTTGTTTAGCAGTTACTGCTATGCAATTTTTTTCCAACAAAATATTCCCTGCGCTGGTGTCTTGCGTATACTTTTAGTGTTAAATTGTGTACCTCAGTGTAATGAAATGAAATACATCTTAGCATATGATGATTTCATTTTATGTAATATATATTTGTATAAATTATTATGTTTCTTTTGGTTGTGAATTTGAAAATCTTCGCGACTAAAAACAATATAATAATTTATACGGATGTGAAATCATATACTATTGCTAAGATTTAGTTCATTCCATTATGTTGAGGTACACAATTTACATGTAAGCCTCTAAAAGTATACAATTTAAAATTTTTATTTTCAGCCATTTTGGTGTAAATGTACACCGTTAACCCTTTCAATGACAAATCCCTGATAAAAGAAATAATTTATGAATTCCTGATAAAATAATTAATTTATGAATCCCTGATAAAATAATTAATTTATGAATCCCTGATAAAATAATTAATTTATGAATCCCTGATAAAATAATTAATTTACGAATCCCTGATAAAATAATTAATTTATGAAAAGTGTATTCTACTGTTGATCAAATATCTTGAGCTTAACCCATTAATGGTCATTCCGGCCAAAACCGGAATCTGCAGTGGTCTTGAGGAATGACCATTTGCAGGCCAAAAGAAGACTATTTTTGAAAACTTACCACAAATGCCTGGCTCGATAATCGAACCAGTTATTACACTGGTAAATTTTAAAAAATAATCCTTTCTTAGCCTGCAAATGGACATTCAATAAGCAAATATTTAGATTTTCTTGATCAAATTTAACCGTTAAAGGTTTAATATGACTGTTAGTTGTTGCTACCAAAGGCCATAATAGCAATGTTATCGAGCTTAGCTACTTCATTGCTTATAAATAATCTTCCCTTGACCTACAATGGCAGCAATGGCTTCCAGTTCAAATTAATTTCAAAATATTCCACAGGTTTCCTGTACGTTTGACTTGATTTAAATGAGATATCGGGAATTCATCTATGAAAGGGTTAATTAGTAAAACTGAATCCTTTAGCACTCCTGCCGGTCAAAAACAGCCTCTGTAGTGGTCTTGAGAAATGTCAATTTGCAGCCCAATTAATTGCAAGTGATCAAGACTTTTTAATGTATCACTGGAATGACTGGCTCGGCTATCGTTGTTTTGTAAATTATTTGAGTAATTGTCATTGCCTGCCTGCTGAAATTCTGCAGACTATATGTTCCATGGGGTTTAACTCTGCATACGCCAAATATTTTGAAAACAATTTGACTGAATGTTGTTGGTGGCTTAGCCACCAACAACTTTCAGTCAAATTGTTTTCAAAATATTCAGCAGGTCCAGAGTTCTTGCCCATTGAAATTATTGTCTGGTGGCTTGCAGGAGCGAGACGGTTAAATATCTATCATTTCTCTGCCATGTACATGTACCTCCACGTATCTCTCTATCTAGAGCGATCATGGTGAAAAGTGACTAACCTGATTAATGTACAGCTTTGAAATAATTTGTGTATAATTTTATGTTGTCAGTTGGCCATACCCTGTGATGAAAAAAGCCACCATATAGCAGTACTGTATTGTACCATATGCAGCACAAATCTTTGTTTATCATGCTCAGAGACTACCCATTCCACTCGCACGTTGAGTCGACACAAGCGGGTGCCACTTTCTGAGAAGCCAAAAGAGATTCCTAAGTGTCCGTACCACCCTCAGCATTTTGTTGAGTTTGTTTGTTTGGAGGATGGATGTCAGACTGCAGCACTTATGTGCTATATCTGTAAGGACTATGGCCGACATACTGAACATGCGGTAAGAGATGATTTAATGTTTGATGATCTGTTGGGGGGGTTCAGAGATGGAATGGTTCATGTATATTTAATCTGTAATGATCACGATACACTGGTCACAATACAGTGTATGCAATATGATGCATAATTTTTGTTTCGCCTGCAAAGCGGTGATGTTAGGTTTTGCATTTAGCAAAACTTCAGCTTATATTTCAGGATCAGTGAATCCTATTGCAACTAAGCTTGGCTACGTGGTCGACTATAACGTTAGGAAGCAGCATGATGAGGTCGCAAGGTCATAGGTCACTGACAAAACGGAGACAGGCGAGACATTTAATTCCGCGGAATTTTCATCTGAACCTGTCCGTTTTATGCGACTCAGATTCTCAGTGCTCATTAACAAATAATAAACATATTCAGATCTTTAAATAGTTACATCCCTAATGTACATGTATGTTAATTTGTCAAGTGATTGAAGCCTGTCTGTGGTCAGCAAAGCCTGCTTCGTATCCTCACTCGTTTTGAAAAAACAGCGGGGATATTGCAATTTTCTCTTCGTCCATCCGGCTATCTCCGAGACCATCGGGCCAATTCAAGCAAGTTTGTTTTGTTCCAAAATGTAGTTATTCATATGATTACAGATTGCAAGACGACGTAAATTTCTGTTTGCCTCCACCCTCCTAGGAGCACACAGTGCAGGGTCAAAAAGTCAAATATAAAAACTGAATCTGTCATGCGCTCTCTTCTAAAAATGTTTGGTGGAATTTAACCAAATTATTGTTGTGAGTTGTCCAGGGATATGATTGCCAGATGACATATAGTGTGTGTGTGCGTGTGTGGTGGGGAGTGTGTGTTTTGGAAGGGCAGAGACCAGAGTCAATAGTGCAACTCTACAAATTCTATGCATCATGATCTTGCCTCCGAAATCATTTGGATATTCACCTTTCCAGAGTATCCATCCATCATCTGACCTCGTATGACGTCATAATCAACTCAGCGCGTGTATGATGACGTCACAATCATTACATCACAAAGGGTTCCATATAGACCGTCATCAAATCTCAAATGGTCCGATACGTTGTATGAATTGTATGTCTTTGTAATTCTTTGCTATTTAATAAACATGCTGTTGAATATTTTGAAACTAATTTGACTGGGCCTTAGGCAGCAACAGCAACCAATCAAATTAGTTTCAAAATATTCAACAGCTTACCTGTGTAGTTTTTTGGAAATTGATAGTCAGGGTGTTCAGAGATCAATCGATCCCAACACGAGCAAGGTGTGGGTGGAGCTTAGTTAGAGATGGGCGGGGCATAGCTAAAGCCGAAAGGTCCATTCAATGACATTTTTTTTGTAAGTTAACCCTATCATTGTGCATACGGAGATGACATTTATGCTGTGCTTGATCACTTTGTGATGGTGTGCATTGGCTGCATGCTATAACATTGTGCCACATCAGCGAATGCTTAACCCTTTATTGGTCAAGCCCGCCAAAACCAACCTTTGCAGTGATCTGAGAAATGTCCATTTCCAGACCAAAAGAAGACTATTGAATGATGTGTACTTTGTTTAGCCTACCAGTTGAAAGGGATATGTGATGTAGGTTGGTAAGTTACAAAATATATGTTAACCCTAGTCAATGAAATCACAGTATTTATGGGCGGTACATTATTGATTATTTTGAAAATAATTTGACTGGGATGTGTTGCTGCCTTAAGCAGCAACAGCTTCCAATCAATGTAATTGCCAAATCTGCCAATACGTATTATTTTAGGTTTCCTATACTCCCTGACCTTGGCCAGAGCCAGTACATGCATATTCTGAATCTGACATATGTTATACTGACAAATGACAATACTGGCTACTGTAGAGATGAAGACTGATACACTATCCTCAATAACATTCTCAGAAGTCCAATATTAATTATTCAACCATCTGTTCATGTCAGATTTGTGCAATTTGTGTAAACTACGTGTCGCATATTACACGCCTTACGGATTACTAATTTTTTAGACGGACTACTGATTTGCCTAGTCTGGTAGTCCTTCGTCCCCGGTGGAACACCAAACAATTTTCAACACAGTTTGTGTGCTATGCAAGTACTATGAACTGCTATGCAATATTCAATTTGTTTAGCCGTTAGCGCTGTGCAATTTCTTTCCAACAAAATATTCCCTGTATTGTGTGCGTCTAACGGCTAAAGATCTTAGCGTATAGGCCAGTCTCGGCCAGTGTAGTCCTGATTGCACTGGTTGGCTATGGCCAGTGTAGGTACGAAAGGGTTAAAACAGCAGATGTTGAGAAGTCACTCAAAGCCCTAGAAAATGGATCTGGATCTGGGCCTGATGGCATGAGCAATGAACTATTCAAACATGTCAAATATGCAAGTGGCATTACATGTATCTCAAAACCGAGCACGTACCTAATCAATTCAGCATTTATTCACCACCTTCCTCCCATCGATGCTGTACGCCAAGGTACCCTTATCATGCTGCCCATGCCCAAGAAGCTACCCAGCTCCCCCCCTCCCCCTCCAGCCAATGTGTGACCCATTGTGCTCCTCAACAGCATACAGAAAATCCTATTTAATATTAGTCTATGCCGCATCTGAGACAAGATCGATGACTTCACTGGATCATGTCAAAGTGTGTTTAAATGTCGACACAGCTACTCTTGTCAGTAGTCATGTCCAAACACCCGGATTTCAACAAAATTGGCATTAACATGCCACAAGCCTTCGACACAATTAAACGCTCCACGATGTACTACACTAGACCAGTTGCAATGAAGATGAGCTACGATTAGTGAGACCACTGCTCGAAGACACTAAGCAGAGAGTATGAGTCAAGCCAATGAAGTCTGCATAGTTTGAGACATCAATCGGCTCCCCTCAGGGTGCTGCTGCATTGAAATCTGTGCGGGAAAATTCCACAAAACCAAACCCGCAGTGTACACACTGAATATGCCGTTGGAGATGGAATATGCTGATAATGTGGACTTCATAGATCATGATGTGGAAAAGAAGCCCCTTGACAAACCGTATTTATTCTAATTTTCCCGCCCCTCCCAATTATACCGCCCCCCCCCCATGTTTTTGAGAATGGTGAAAAAACCCACTAAATTACTAATAGTAAGAAATATTAAATCTTCTGCTGTCATCTCGTCTTCAAAGAAGAAAAACATCCAGGAAATATAAAATATACAGCAACATTTTGCTCATTTTCGTGATTACATGCTAAAAAAAACAACCTGTTTTTCGTCAGCTTATCCTGTCGTTCAATGACACAGCATCTAACGCTGTTGTTGAATTGGCATTAAGATACGGCTATAAATTTTCTAATGTATCACTGAACGCATCACAAACGCGCCTCCAGTCAATTCGACCAATGCCTAAATTGTTTCTGATCAGTATCTTGCCGTTCGGTGATAGAACCGCTAACGTGAATTATGCGCTGAGATATGGCTATGGCATATTTTCCGATGTATCAGTGAACGCATCATAAACGCGCCTCCATCCAATTTAACAACGGATAAATCATTTGTTCCTAGCTTCACTAAATGTCACCTTTATGTCCTAAATAAAGCCTCTGAATAAATCTAATGTGAACCGAGTAGTTTTTATGAATATTTGAGCATATTTAGCAGAGGTTGCATGGAATACTATAATTATATACTGATTCGGAAAACCGTTCTAATTTCGTGGTACATTTTTCAAACTTTCCACCCTAATTAACCCGCCCCGTTTGGTGTCCGCTACCCGCCCAGCGGTATAATTAGAATAAATATGATACTCCCATTATCTGCAAGCAAACTATGAGTTGAGAATCTCTTTATGAATGAATCGAAAACAGAATTCACCCACATACATGTACCTATCAACTGAGCTGGAAACTAAAGACAATGACGATCCACTTCGTGGCGAGGACCCATGGAATTAAAGTAAAATCCTGGACTCACTGCTTTGCAGTACTGCTGACATTGCTGCATGCTGCGTCATGGGGAACAGCTTTCCAGTCCTTCTGGAAGCTATGGATTCGTAGATTAAAGATTCCCATGACAAAAAGACTACGTTTATACAACGCAATCTACGTATCATTAATACTCTATAACTGTAACAGCTGGCCAGCTCCAAAGGGAGCTCTAGACAAACTCGATGCCTGCCACCGCAAACACCTCCACAGAATCACGGGACACCGATGGCCGGACAGCATAATTTCCAACGATGCACTATACAAGTCTGTAAAGGTCACCCAGCAAAGATGGCCCATGTTTGGCCATCTGCTAAGGATGCCAGAAGACATGGCAGCACAGAGAGCCTTGAAATTTTCCCTAATGGGAGCCAGCAAATATAAAGCCAGGAGAGCTAGGACGTCATTACATAAATCTGTTAAGCGTGCTGCGAGGTGACCTCAAGAAAGCAGGACTCGGTACACTCAGATTAAGAATGGGCCTGAGGAAGCTAAAGATTTTGGCTGAGGACAAGACATTAGGTCAAAAACAAAGAATGGCTGATTGTAGGATGTTTCTACAGTCACAGAATACAGTAATCATACATTCGTGCTAATCCTTTAATGGTACACCTAACAATTAAAATCTTGATATATTTATTTTACATATTTAAAGGGATGACAAATTCCTTATCTTCGATTATCCATTCCAAGGAGACTTCTTCTTCTTCTTTTCGTTCGCTAATCATACTGCGAGTCCTGTAAGTGACTATCGACATGATCATAGGCGTTAAGTGCGTGGATCCATGGTTTATTAGAGTGCGCCGTGCGGCCTGGAACCTCCGTCTTCACCACTCGAGGTTTCTGTCAGGGTTACCTCACCCTTACCTCCTTTAGTCGCCTCTTATGACACGCAGAGGATACGGAAGGTGTATTCTAAGCCCCACCTACAGGGCATTCCAAGGAGACAATATGCCACAAATAAATTATGCATGACATTTTTAGTTTTTTATCATTTCGTCAAAGAAACATTTAGACTTTAATAGCGGAATGTATAGAAATAGAGAATTAAAATTCAATAGCTCGCTTCTTGTGTTGGCGAGACAACAACAAAACTTGTGATTTGAGGTGCATGTTTTCGCGAGATCTCATACACTAACGTGAGTTTGAGACAGGGAAGTTAGATCGCATCGATCTATAACCCATCTTGTTATCAATCAGGTACCGAGTACTCGCTCTAAAAATTGTTGATACTTCTTAATTTGATTTAACCTGAGCGGATTGCTAATATCACATGATTTATATTTTCTCACGACATTTTCTTACATTTTGTATTAATTTTTAATGCAATAAACGTTCTTTGTTAAAGGATACATAATATTTAGGTGGCCCTATTTAATAATTTTACTTCCGCGATAATGTATTTGAGGTATATATTGAACATGTTAAACATAGACGTAAGGCAGCAACAATTTGTAGCAGGAAATTACTCAATTTTCTTGGCAGTTTCTCAGTTTAACCATTTTAGAGAATGGATTTCAAATTTTTCTTAAAATATACCTAAAATAAGCCCACCCCCTTTCTCAGAGACATTTCTTTCGAAATTGATCAGCTCTTGCCCTAATAGAAGCCTAGGCTACTAATAGGCGATTACGTTATTTACATTTTGAAAAACCACTATCTTTGAGATTGAAAATCTTTGAATATTCGATTATTTGGTTTTGTAATCGTCCACGATCATATTTTAAATAATAATCACAATTAATCGAATAATTGTGCAAGCCTATTTTGTTGTAGTATTTGTACAACGTGATTGGGCACAAGTTTCAACAACTTATTTCAAGACTCTCCCTACTGAATAATGAATTAGCTGATCTTTCAAGTACACATTCTGACACAGGGACAGACATTCGCCAATTCACTTTTGAGATACATGTAATTTTCTTGGTTCGCTAATAAAATGTCAAAATAGACTAATTCACTGGCTAATGATTTTACATGTACGGTGGTAAGTGGTCAGTTCCTCTTAAACCATGATGACACATCTAATTCTATCCAATATTTTATTTCTTACATGACCTGCTGGTCATCTCTTACTTGGTTATTAGCCTTAAGATCTAGCAGGATCATAAAGGATTAGATTGATAGGTTATTGGTCAGGCTATGAAAGTCCAGATTTGACTAAAGAAATCCCAAAATAGGCTAATTCACTGGCTAATGGTTTCAAATGAGTAGGTCAGACCCAGACAGATAATCATCATATTTCCTCATACAGCAAGCTTATAAAATAAAATATAACCTAACACATACTGTTGAATATTTTGAACATAATTGGATCGGAAGACATTGTGTTTAAAATATTCAATGAACATTTCTTGCGAACTAACATGTTTCTGTTTTTATTTTGGAAACATGTTAACCTATGACCTGTGTTTCTTGAGCTGTACTGTAGGCATGTTGTATCAGCTTTATAGTCATCTATCTTTCCAGAAAACATTGCTGGAGACTGAGGCAGAAAATGTTCGTGCATCCATTCTGAGTGCAGTCCATCAAATCAAATCATTTGCCGAGGAGGTCGCCGCATCAGCTCAAAAACTATCTACCGTTATACAAAGAACAGAAGGCTCCTTACATGTCACACATCAGGGTAATGCCACCACAGAGACACATGAGGTATATACATGTATATAAATAGAGGGATCTAATCTGTTACTCAAGTATCTGACATCATAATTATAATACGTCACTTGTTAGCTGATGTCACAATCAAAATGGTGTATGTTTGTCACAAAACTGGAAAAGTCTCAAGAGTCTGAACTGTATGTTTTTGGTGAATTTACAATTTATCCCTTTAAGCCTTAAATTTGTTCAAGAAAATATCAGTTTTCTCAAAGAAAATGTCAATTTGCAAACCAAGAGAAGACAATTTTTGCAGATTTACTAGTGGAATGACGGGCTCGCTTATCGAGCCAGTCATTCCAGTGGTAAATTTTCAACATTAGTCTTCTCTTCATCTGCAAATTGACATTTCTCAGGAACACTGCAAAAAGCGTTTTGGGCTGATATGAGTGTTAAAAGGTTAATAAACATTATGTTGAATATTTTGAAATTATTTTACCTGAGAGCTGTTGCTGCTATCAAATTAAGTTTTCAAATATTCAACAGCTTAGCTGGATAGTTACAATTACAGTTATTGAGCCAGTCATTCCAGTGATGAATTTCCAGAACTTTCAGGAGTAATCTTCTCTTGGTCTGCAAGCTAGAGGACATTTTCTATGAGAAAATGGAACTATTCATGACCAGATTTGAACATTAACCCTTTAACCCTCGAATTTGAAGAAAATTTCAATTTTCTCAACAGAAAATATCCATTTGCAGACCAAGAGATGAGTATTATTGAAAATCTACCACATGACTGGCTTGGTTATTGAGCCAGTCATTCTAGGTCAATTTTTCAAAAATATTCCTCTTGGTCTGCAAATAGACACTTCTCAAGACCACTGCCGAGGATGTTTTTGGCTGATATGAGTGTTAAAGTGTTAATGAGTTAAGATAGGTAATTGAAATATTCTCCTTCTCTTAAGATTTGTTCTCTTTGCAGCAAATGCTAACTGATTTGTCATGTTTGTAATGATATTCCTCCTCTCTCTAGTGACTGATATGCAGGATTACCCTCACATGGTCTCACCCTTGAGCTCTGTAATGGTCAAGACTGGTTAAGAAAATTAACATTTTTACTCTAAATGTCCATTTGCAGGAGAAAAGAAAACTATTTTTGACAATTTACCAATGAAATAACTGGCTCATTTATTGAACCAGCCATTCCAGTGATCAAATGTTAAAAATAGTCTTCTCTTGGTCTGCAAATGGACATTACTCAAGAAATACTGCTCAGGCCGCTTTTGGCTGGCTTGACGATTAAATGGTTATATCTTTTCAGACCAGAAATGACAAATTCTTTATGAAATTTTCTGTTGAATATTTTTAGCTGTAGGTAGCAGCTCAATAAACTGTCATGTTTCATAGACAGTTTGTCGGTTGGCCGGTAAGTCAGTCAGTCAGTCAGTTGTTAGTCAGTTATAGTCAGTCACAAAAGCTTATTCTGGGCCAGCTGTCGTTTCGAGATTTTTTTTATAAGCAGTAATCAAACTTGGCGAAAAGGTTGCTGCCCATGAAGTCCTGAAGATGTGTGTTATAGTTGGGGTCAAAAGGACAAATGTAAAAGCTACAGCGACCAAATTAAAATGATTATTTTGTAAACTATACACCTGAAAGACATGTTTGTCAATAACTCTGGTTCTAATGACGAGATCTGGACCAGTCTTGTGTGGAAGCTTGCCCGTGGGGTCCTGAAGGTGTGTGGTCAATATGTCAAAGGTCAAGAACATGGTGACCTGATTAATATGTTTATTTTGAAAACCATGTGCATGAAAGTAACATTGTTTATGCATTTTCATGCATTGTACATGTAGGCTTCAGGTATGGAGCGTTAGAAATGTAGGTCAGTGTGACCTACTTTTCATACTTCAGCTGCAGCTACCGAGTTTCTATTGAGCTTGTTTGAAACTAATTTCACTAAGAGCTGTTTCCGCCAGTTAAATTAGTTTCGTAACATTTTCAAAAATATAATTGCAAGCTCTGTGCTCAAATTAGAAATATATATCTTCGTTATTTAAATATGTGATACGTCATGTACATTGGTTAAATTTCTATTGCCGGATGAGGCGTAAGTTGGATGTTTTTCTCGCTGTCATCCAACACTATCGCAATAAAATTGCGAATTGCATTTTCATAAGGGGGTTCTCTTCAGCAATTTTAGGAATATCTAAACTATATTTGTGGAAATGTTGAATAATATATAACAGTCCTTTGTCTGATTTCTCTGATGGTGCTGATTTTGACATCAAGTTTTGATCTTGAGATAAATGAATGACGCGATAGTATAGGCATATCAATACAATTGCCACTTTTGAATCAAGTCCACTCTCACTGCGGCTACGGCAGATAATGTTATTAAAGTTTCATCTATTAATATGAAAGTTTAAATAGTTCTTACATACATCCAGTCCATCTTTAGGTACTTATGCTTTCATACTAGCCTCAAAACCTGATATATTGTAATATTCATGTAATTGTCAGGTATCTTTATAGAAAATGGCCATGTTACGGTTCGGCAACTAATGTATGAAAATAACCAATACATTTCATAAATATGCGATAGTGTGATAAACATCTTAATCTCTTCAATCTGTACATATATAAATGATGTCGATGGCATTATCACCGATAGAGATATCACGATCCAAAGCATTCACTCCTGTCTTCAGTGTGCCGTTATCATGTTTTTGTCGGATGGGATTCAACCTATAACGTCATAGGTTTAATTAACTCACAAAAAGTTATAGTAACATAGCGTTTTTTAGCACAATTTTAATTGGATTTATATATAAATGTTGCAGGAAATCTTTACACATTAGCTTAAATATGGGTTCTACGATAGAACTGCATGTTTTATACAAACGATGGCGACCCTTCTTGTGTTCCCCTTTTTACACTCATATCAGCCAAAAACAGCTTCTCTAGGTGTCTTGAGAAATGTCCATTTGCAGACTAAGAGAAGACAATTTTTGAAAATTTACCACTGGAATGACTGGCTCGATTATCGTCTTGTTCTGCAAATGGACATTTTCTATGAGAAAATTGACGTTTTCTTGAACAAATTTGAGTCTTAAAGGGTTATCTGTCATTAACCTTAATCAGGTAAATGTAAAGATTTCCCTGCTCTGCCTAGGTTGGTTATGGTTATGTGATGATTAATAGCTGCCTAGAGCTGACATCACAATCAGAAGCTGCGGTGTTCGCCACTGATTTTTAGCTGCGACGCAGTTTCACACTACTATTAGCGTCCGCCAGTTTGTCTGTCAAATTGTTGACATTCCTGACAAAGATACCTATGGCGTGTCTATTGCAGTTGTTAACAAAATCTTGATATTCAGGGACAGATCTGGCTTTTTCAATGTGCTAACCAATAGATAATTAACCAAATACCATTTTTGTTTGCCAAATAATAAATACATTGTATTTTAGCCACATCTTTACTTCAATGTCACTTATGAACATGTTTGCAGTCAGTCATCATCAGTTAATACGATCAATTATACAGTCCATAGACAATAGCGTCTTAATATATAAGAAATGTATTGAATGTTTTGTAACTAATATGACTTTCAGTCATATTAGTTTCAAAATAGTCAACAACGTAAACAGGAATTTTTGCAGGAATTTTTGCAATGGAATTGTAACTCTGGAATGAGTCAGCCAATATTGATCAAGAAAATTTAGCCAATTCTACTTTTCATTGGCCAAATTTCAGTTTTACTAGCTTTTGGATAATTGGCAAGTAGGTAGATCAGATTGCTCAGGTAATATAGCATCACTTCATGTGAACTGGTAGGCATCCCTTAACCCCTTTTATGTCAACAGTGCCTCAAATACTACTTATATCAATTAATCATTGTAATGGTCAACACTTCAAGAAGACAATTTTTTGGTAAATTTACCTCTGAAATTTTTGAAATGGATAATGGTAAAGAAAATTCCATCTGGCTTACCCAATATCCATTTGCAGGTCTAGAGAATAGTATTTTTGAAAATTTACCACTGGAATGACTGGCTCGGTTACGACTCCAGTGGTTAATTTTCAAAAATACTCTTCTCTTGACCTGCTAATAGACATGCCTCAAGACCACTGCAGAGTTGTTTTGGTCAGTTTGACCATTAAACGGTTAAGTTGACACAAGAGGGGTTAAAGATGGCCGGTTCCTTGTTTGGTTCCTGGCACCATATCACTAATTTCTGGTGCTATTTTACCTTGTTTTATAAAATTTTCATCCAAAATTTTATGACGATTTTTCGATTTTGTTGCATTCACATTTTAGAAGATCAATATGTTAAAAAAATTGGATATTTGGTTAGATGATAAGATCTCCAAAAGTAGTGCAAACACAACTTAAGCCAATGATTAGATTCTCTTTCCTGCTTGTTCATATATCAGTAAAGACCATGTAGGGTTGCGCGATTTTTGCTCTGAAACATCGCGATCGATTTTATACAAAAAATTGCAATTTTCGATTAAATCGTAGGACAAAATTCCCAAAAGTATAAACCGGGATAACGTGACTTTTTTCTTGAAAAAGTTGAAATAAATGATACAAAAATAGCATGAAATTGAAACACATTTTCATGTGATGAATTCTTACCATCCTACGTCTATGCTTAATGTATACCTTATAGCCACGCGGCAGTGAAATTATTAATTGGGACCGCCTAAATAGTGCGTATAGTTTAATAAACATTATTTATTTCATCAAAATTTGAGATAAAATATCGCCGAGAAAATAATATAAATTACATGATGTATCGGCTTCCGCTTATAGCCTCCCTTTGTAGGACGTGTTTAGGTCATTACCAGATTACGGCGAAAACGCTAATATTAGTACCCAGGGAGATACTGCACAATTCACATACATAGGACGGTAGCTTTGAGTAACTAGGATAGTAACGCTATAAACCCGTCCTAGAGTGCACTTTATAGTTGCTTTCAGAATGTATGATTTACATTTAAGAGTAATCAACAGAACGCACAGTTAAAAATCAAGCAATCTGAAATGCTGTTGCTTTATTTTCTTTAATTTGACATGACAACCAAATCAAAAATAAAAAATTATTACACCGCCTGAAATTGCTAACTCTAGAATTAAAAAGAATTATGTTCACTGATTGCCTAACACTCTGCAACTAAGTATATACTTGGCATTTCACGACAGACTCAGGGTCTGCAGCAAAAGAAAGAAAATTATATGGCGATTCGACGGAGTAACTAGCTGGTTTTCTCAATGACAAAGGTGTTACCTCGTTATTGTTAGCTTGTTTATTGTAGATCTTTGTGTTGTGATTAGTAATTATTCGACACGTGCATGGCACGGCGGGATATAAACACAATGAGCACAGGCGTGAATCGATTATAATTGTACTCATGTACTGATAAAATGTGACGGAAAAGTACACACCAGATTTTTTAAAAACATGAAATTTTTGACGATTTTCCGATTTTTCCTCAATTACATCGTGAAAATCGCGATTTTAAAAATAAATCGAACATCACGATTAAATCGAAAAATCACGCAAGCCTAAGACCATGTCTATCAATTTGAATCTTTATTATATGATATACATGTATAAAGACGAACGAAACTCATGCTTGTCATTCAGACTGAAATCAACTTCAGCCAGCATCGAGCATACATGTAATTGTTATATATTCTGCTGCCGATTTCCTTTTGTTCAGGGGTAGATTTTGAGGATTTTTTTCTACTAACCCTGTCGGGATAGTGTATCATTGATTTTGCAAATGTACTATCCCGCAGCAAATTTCACTAACCCAATGTTTGTAATCTCAAAGCTGATCACTTCTTTAATCCATTCACCGATGGATCCCTGTAAAATTCATTTCCAAGAAAACCATACAGAGAAACTGTTGAATATTTTGAAATTAATTTGTCTGGAAAGCCGTTGCTGCCTAAGGCAGCAACGGCTTTCCGAACAAATTAATTTCAAAATATTCAATAAAGCATTGAAGGTAGCAGAAAATATGTTCTTTTGTCAATTTTTGGTGGCTACTGACCATAATGGCATTATAACTGTTTTTTCTTATTTCGTCTTGTGAGAACAATTTTACTAACCCGGATGGGTTAGTGCAGGTGTAGTTTTACTAACCCATATGAAATTCTACTATCCTCGGGTTAACGGGTTAGTGTTAAAATCGAGCCCTGTAAATGTGTGTATTTTCAGATTCCAGGAACAGCAACTGATGCGAGAACAAAAGTTCGACAATACTTTAATGAGTTACGTACGACATTGGATTGTCAAGAGATGGCGGCCATGGCTGTTGTAGATACACATATCAGAGAAAAGTTATGCATGTGTCGCCAGCAACAAGAAGACATGTCTATTTTGTTAGCACAAATTTCAGCAGTTTGTCAACAGTGTGAGGCAACACTAAAAGAGGTAACTGTCAGGGGTCGAACTAAGGCCCTTTTATATGCATAATACAGGTAAAAAATGGCTAGTGCAGGTAAATTTGTAATACTGGGTGCACAGGGTGAATACACAATTCTGGATGATGAGCTATAATGTTAACCCACTCACCGACAAATCCCTGAAAAAAGGAAATTCTTTAATATAAAACTTACTCTGTCGAATATTTTGAAATTAATTGGACTAGAAGACGTTGCTGCCTAAGGCAGCAACGGCTTCCAGTCAAATTAATTTCAAAATATTCAACAGTTTTCCTGTGTGGTTGAAATTGTGTTGAAACTGAGATATAGGGAATTCATACGTATCGGGTGAAAGGATTAATTTATGTGCGTGTAGATCATGATTTGCTGTGTAGGCAAAATCCTTCATCATGAATTTCGGGCATATAGCTTAATTGAGGAATCCAGTTTAAGCTATGCCCTGCTCATCTCTAGCTAAGCTACACTCACGCTTTTCCCATGTTGGGATCAATCGAACCCAGTATTCTCTGAATCTCAATTTACAGAAAACTACAGATTAGCTGTTCAATATTTTGAAATTAATTTGACTGGGCATATGGCACAGCACACCAGTTAAATTAATTTCAAAATATTCAACAGAATGTTTATTAAATAGTAAAGACATACAATTCGAACAACTTGACGAACTATTAAGCACTTACGATGGACTACATCACGTCACTCATGTCGTTATTTATTATATTATTTTGATGGAATCTAACCATAATCGCCAGAGTTACCTCCCCGGAAACCCTTAAAATTTGTCAACATGTTCCTACATGTATCTGATCCAAATCTCCGGAAATTTAAAACCTTGCAATTTCAGCGGATCTATTACATGTAGGTATAGAGGAAATGTCATTATTTTGTTCTGCAGAATTCATCCTTATTCGCCAGAGTTACCTCCTTTGAAAGACAGAATTTGTCAGAATTTCCTTGTCTGATCTATATCGCGGAGAGATCTGTTCTTACACTATTAATTCTTTTAACCAATATATTAGGGTGAGTCAATTTCCCAGAAATGGACAAGATCTACGTTTGTGGTGATTTCCCAGAATGCTCCAATCTCTTCATGTTGGCATTTCAGAAAAGACAGGATAAATATGCAGTGGACTTGATAGAGAAGCTTTCGCATGTATACAATGGAGGTATCTGATCTATCACTCAAGTACCTAACGTCATAATCAAAATACATCACTTGTTAGCTGACATCTTAATCAAAATCACGTAGCTTTGTCAGGAAAATCCAAAAGTGTATGAATTGTATGTCTGATGAATTTACTATTTAATAAATAATTCTTTTGAATATTTTGAAACTAATTTGATTGGCAGCAACAGCCCCCAGCCAAATTAATTTCAAAATATTCAACAGCTTACCACTATAATTATCTTGAAATTCTGGAAATTCGAGTTTCAAAGTTGGAAATTGATTCTAACACATGTAAAAAAGTGGTCAGAACTTAGGTAGAAACGGGCGGCTCATAGCTAGAAGTGGATCCCTCTATTGCAAACTAGAAAATTGCATGTTGTTGATTCTTAGAGATCTGCTGTAGTTGAATGGATTTTATTCACAAACTTATTGGTACTAGAGCTTATACTGCTCAAGAATTGCTATGGATAACATTGTGGCTTGGGTGTAAATAAAGAAATTGAAATTCAATTGAACATAGGGATACAAATCGGAATCCACACAGCCTTAACTACATTTATTTTGCAATAATTAACATAGAAAAACAGTGTCAAGTATTGAGCAACCAAGCATAACAAGCCCAGTGAACAGATCTGACCCTGTAGCATACTGTTGAGGAACTACAACCATGTCCAGATGAGGCTCCTAAGTGCCTTAGTCAGGGGTTCCCGAGTACTCACTACTGCATATGACCACTCCTAGCACTGATTACAACCTTATTTACATGCTGTCAGTTAAAGATCAACTTGCGATATGTTGGCCCACTCCTCTGTCATGGCCTGCCCACGCTCTTTGAGGCTGATGCTTTTGACTGGTCAAGCTGAAATGGCTGCAGACTTTAATTTGCAATGGTGGTTCAGTTTCGGTAGGCAAGAAACCGGCCCTGTGGTTGTGTTGTAGCCCTCGCACATTATCTGCCATGATGTCTTTTCACTTGACCGGTCTCCTTATACTAGTTGCATACGTGGGAGATGACACTGACTATTAGACTCCAGTGGCAGCAGCTACTCTTTGCTGTATCCAGCCACCTTGAAGCAAAAGGCGAAAGAAAGTAGGTGCTTCACTGAATATCAGCAGACTGCACTTTACATGCTCAATCTGAGTCTTATGTGGTGAAATCTCTGTCTAATGTTATTGTGAGTCATTCTGACTTTGTCATTCTAGTCATAAATGCTAGATGGTCTCACTTGCATATAAATATAAACAGTTTTTCTGTTCTTGTTTAAATACAGGATGATTGCCGCGTACTTCTTGCTAGACAGGACGTAAAACAGCTTGTTGAAACAATCCATAAACAACAACATCAGTTCTCAGATTTACCTGAGCAGTTGATGCTCGATCCATCAATACCCATCACATTTACGAAGGTAAAGATAAATAAGACTCTGATGACATAAACAACATCACAAACGAGAATTAGATTTCAATAAAGCACCAAAATAATTTCCAACGATACACTATACAAGATGTGTAATATGCCGCCCCTGTCTGTAAAAGTCGCCCAGCAAAGATGGTCCATGTTTGGCCATGTGCTAACGATGCCAGAAGACACGCCAGCACAGAGAGCCTTGGAATTCGCCCTACATGGAGCCAGCAAATACAGAGCCAGGAGAGGACGTCGTTGCATAAATTTGATAAGCGTGCTACGAGGTGACCTCAAGAAAGCAGGATTAGGTACACTCAAGTCAAGAATGGACCTGAGGAAGCTAAGGATTTTGGCTGAGGACAAGACACAGTGGGCAAAAGTGAAGAAGGACTGACTGCAGCTGTAGGATGTTTCTACTACTACAGCCACGGAATACAGTAATCATACATACATAAAGCATCAAAACTAAAAGATTGAATGAAAATGAATTTGAACAAGTTTCACAAAATCTATCTTTTTTTACTCGGCTTTACGAAGTAAAATGAGCTTTTGTAATGCCCTGCACATCGTCCAGCAGCGATGGTGGTGTCAGCACCATCCAATTGGCATTTAGTTCAACTTTCCTGTTTATATCTCGTGTTTGGTTATCATACTGGGACCAATCTTGGACACATGCTTCCTTATAATGACACTCACACAACAACCGTAGGGTCAAAAGGTCACATATCACGGTCACTGTGACCGTAGTAAAATACATTGGGTTTTTCCAACTTTAACATTTTCCGCATTATGCAGAGATGTTGGAGTCAACAGGGCAAAGGTCAAGGTTATTGTGACATTTGTAAATACTTCAACATTAACATTTTGTCTTTGGCTTAACTTAGCAGTTCATATCTCATGTTTGCTTAATCGTCCCTGACACAAATTTGTATACTTATAAGGAGAGGGCACAACACAATGATCTGTGCACTAAAAGGTCAATATTATTGTGAGATTGGTAAATGACTGGGGGTTTTCAACATTAACATTTTGCGTTCATGTCTCATGTGTGGTTAATCATACTGGACACAAACTTAAACACATGCTTCCTTATAATGAGAGCTCATAACACAATGTCCTTCGGGATGAAAAGTTTAAAGGTCATTGTGGTTTTGGGAAACCTGGTTTCTTTTAGCTCAATTTCACTGTTTATACCTCAGGTTTGCTTAATCATACTTGAGCCAGTGTTGGACACCTGTTTCTTTATCATGAGTGGGAATGACATATGACTCTGGATTCAAATGTCAAGGTCACTATGTCCTTGCTAAAACCTAGTTTTTATCGAACAGGGCCCACATTCAGCCACATCATTCCTTATAATGAGATCACATGACACAATCACCTTGGCATCAAAATGTCAAGGTCAGTGTAATGATGGCAAAACTCAAGGGTTTTCTCAACAATAACATTTTGCTTTTACCTCAACATAGTAGTTCATATCTCATGTTGTGTTAATCATACTACACATTCTAGTTTTCATTTGTGGATGTTAGCCTGGCTTTGTTTAAGGATGGAGATAAAAAGTATGAGACATGTGGGAACATCTCCAATTCCAGATTACTTGCCGAGGCCAACATTACCAATGACAATCATAGCAAAGATTTTCCTTGAAGAGTGCTCTCCCTTTAGCTGTTGCCTGTTAGCCATCTGCGATATTCAGGCATATTTGTTTGATGAAATACATCGTCAGTATATATATAAAGCCTGTGCCAGCTATAGCTCCCAATCAAATTAATTTCAAACTATTCAACAGAATGTTTATTAAATTATAAATTAACCAACTCAAATAATTCAAACACTTTAATTTCGTGGTGTACAATAAGGCCTCTGCTGTTCATTTTCAGCACAAGAGACTATTTTTGAAATTTTACCTTTGGAATGACTGGCTGGATTACCACACCAGTAATTTCAGTGGTAAGTTTACAAAAATACTCCACTTAGCCTGCAAATGGTGATGCCATTTGAATTGATGTCAGTTGCAGTGATGTCAGATGGATAATAAAAGGGTGCTTGATTAGTAGATCTGATCTGTGAATTATCATGCTCTCACAAGATCACACATGCACATGTGCATGCGTACAGAATAATGCGTGCAAACATGTACGCACACAGTCATGTATGGATGCACACCCACGCACACACATATGCATGCACACACAGTACTACATTTGTTTGTGTTGGTATACATGCGTTTCAACCTCTAAGACTTTATAGGACAATCGTGTTCACATTGGACCTAAAATGGAGATGCGAGTCGTAACGCTTGGCCTTGATGATTCTGGTAAAACTACCATCTTATTCAAGCTAGCCCAGGATGAGTTTATACAGGCAATTCCTACCTTAGGTAATGTGAATACAAGTGGCGATTGCATGATTTAGGACATATATGCTATGTGTAATTTACTAATTTATAGTAGTTGAAATTTGGAAAACAATTTAACTGAAGTTTGCTGCTTCTTAAAATAGTAACATCTTGAAATGAGTCACATTAAAAAAAAAAATCATGAAGTCTTGTGACAATTTTTAAAGTAGCAACTTGCTTTAAAGACTGTCATGCAATAGAAGGGTCCATTTCTAGCTATGCCCTGCCCATTTCTATCTAATCTCCATCCACTCCATGTGTGTTGGAATTGATTTGAAACTTTGACAAATCAATTCCCAAAATTCTTAATCTCAAGGTAACTATACTGGGCCCATGTTCTCGAAGCTATCGTTAGGATAGCGATATCGTTACTCCAATAGCATGACATGAGTGTACCGATGGTGCTATCATACCGATACCAAATATTTTGAAACTAATTCGACCAGTGGCTCCTTGTCAAATTAGCGTCAAAGTATTCAACAGAATATTTATTAAATTGTGAGTTGTGAACGTCGACCAACTTGTGATGTAATTGATTATGTTAATTATCAGATATTTGAATGACACTTCAGATCACTCTATTGGCATATGATCATTATTGTAAGTGGAATGGCTCACAGAATCAATCTAAGTCTTCAACATCCTTATTACTAACTGCATTTGGTTTATATTGGATAAACTCTATTTTATCATAAATGAATTACCTCTCGTTTTTAGCACGATATGAGTTTACAGCTCATAAATAACCTAACGCCTCCAAACACAAACATGTTGGTTAGTACGAAAGGTGCTCTTGATTATTTTGAACATAATTGGATTGGAAGACATTTCTGCCTGAGGGAGTAATGTCTTCCAATTCAATTATCTTCATAATATTCAACAGTACATTTTATTTTGTTTTGGAAACAAGTTATTTCTGAGCTGTTTTGTAAAAATATGTCTAGACATTCACTGACCTTACCATTGTCCCATTTACGTCTTCTCTTACAAATGCATAGGCCCAGTATTTTCTCAATTTCAGGTTTCAATGTTGAGATGATCGAGTACAAGAACCTAAAGTTTACTATCTGGGATGTTGGTGGCCAGGACAAACTGAGGCCTCTTTGGAAGCATTATTATCTCAACACACAGGGTATGAAGAATAAAAACTATGGAGGAATCCAGTTTTAGTTATGCCCCGCCCATCTCAAGTTAGCTCCACCTACACTTCGCCGTGTTGTGATTGATCGATCCATCAACTTCCTGACTATCAATTTCCAGAAAATTACAAGTAAGGTGTTGAATATTTTGAAACTAATTTGACTGGGTGCAGATGCTGCTGTGGTGGTGGCGCTGTAGGTTTGGCGGTGGGGTTTGTGTGTTTGTTGGGGTTGAGGTGGTGTTGATCATATATAGCTAAACTTTGATTACTATTGTCAATAGTTATTATCCACACACACCCTCCGGTCTGGAAGGAGACAGGAGGATATAGCGATCAGCATGTCCATCCGTCTGTCCCTGTCTTGTCAACGCAACTCCTAGAGGTCTCAATGGATTGACCTAAAATTTCGTCCACATTATCAGTATCATGTGCAGATGTGCATGTGCTTTTTTCGCGGCCAAATGATTGTTCATTGCAGAGTTATCCCCCTTTAAATATCTTAAAGCCGATACATAAGCTGCATGGGCAATCATTTCTTGTCAATGCAACTCCTCCTACCCTTTAGCTCCGTTTCTTTTGAAACTTGTAAGTGTTATCATTACCATGTGAAGGTGTGCATGTGCTATCCGTATACCTGTATGTCCATCCGTCTGTCCAAAATGTATGTATGTCCGTCTGTCGGTTCATCCATCTCTGACAATCATTTCTTGTCAACGCAACTCCTAGAGGTCTCAATGGTTTAACTTTAAATTTTGTCCACAATATCAGTATCATGTACAGATGTGCATGTGCTTTTTTGGGGGGCCAAAAACTTATTCATTACAGAGTTATCCCCCTTTAAATATCTTAAAGCTGATACATAAACTGCATTGCCAATCATTTCTTCTCAGCGCAACTGCTACAATTTAGCTGCAATTCTTTTGAAACTTGGTGTTATCATTACGAGTTGAAGCTGTGCATGTGCTATCCGGATACTTGTATGTCCATCCGTCTGTCCCAAATGTATGTTTGTATGTCGATCCACCCTTGTCAACGCAACTCCTACAGTTTAGTTACAATACTTTTGAAATGTGAAATCTAGTCATTACCATGTGAGGATGTGTATGCGGTTTTTTCGCGGCCAGAAAATTATTAATTACAGAGTTATCCCCCATTAAATACCTTTAAGCTGATACATAAACTGCAGCACCAATCATTTCTTGTCAACAGAGCTCCTACAATTTAGCTATGATTCTTTTGAAACTTGGTAAGGGTTCTCATTACCACTTGAAGATGTGCATGTGCTATCTGTATGCCTGTACATCCGTGCATCCGTATAGAATGTATGTATGTCAGTCTGTCCATCTCTTGATCCTTGATCTGGCCATCTCTGACAATCATTTCAAGATGTCAACACAACTACAGTTTAGCTATGATTCCAGAAGTCTGTTTGATTGACATTAAGGGAGTCTACTCCATCCAGAAACCTGGACTTGAGTAGAGAGTTGTGGTTCTTTCATTAGAAGGCATTAAATGCAAGATTAGAAATCTTTTTATGGTGCTAATTGTAAGTAGATTTATTTAGCAAGTTGTGACTGAACGATAAGTATGTTTATGTGGTTAATAAAATGACAGACAAACCCTAGTGGGTGGGGCCTCTGTGGTCGTTATCTCCCCTGAAATACACGTACTTAAAATTCATCAAAATTGTCATTTCGTGCTAGATCTTGAAGAATTTTGAACCCATGCTCTCAATTCCTTTGTCACTGAATATATTACTTGAAGAAGCAGTGCTATGATTCCATTTTGAAGAAATTCATCCATATTTTCCTGAGTTATCTCCCTTGAAAAACTTTTTACCAAAATTCTCTTGTCCGTGCATAATAGTAGAACGGAATTGAACCTGCACTTACAGGTATATCTTTAAGCCGAGATGCTGTGTCAATATTTCATTTTTCATTGATTAGTTTTTCTAAAATATTGTCCCTTACAATTAACATTACATGTATGCCCACTCTTGATTTATGTTTATCTGAAATGTTTGAATCTGGTGGGATGGATATGCCATCTTCTGATGGCTCTTGTTATATACATTAAATGTTGGGGGGGGGGATGCGTGTTGTATATAGCGTTTGCTTTATCTAGCGTGGGAGCTTGTCCTTGGTGCTCCGAAGAACCCTATCGATTTTGTTGTCAACGGTCAAGGTCACGGTGACCTAATTAATTATGTAATATTGCGTTTCCGGATGATAACTTGAGTTCTATTGAAGGGATCGTTACCAATCTGGCATGGGAGCTTGTCCTTGGTGGTCCGAAGAACCTTATCGATTTGGCATCAAATTGTCAAAGTCACTGTGACCGAATTAATTACATAATATTGTGTTTCCGGATGATAACTCGAGTTCTATAGAAGTGACCTTTACCAATCTGGTGTGGGAACTTATCCTTGGTGGTCTGAACAACCCTATTGATTTTGGGGTTAAAGGTCAAGGTCATGGTGACCTAATTAATGATGTAATATTGCGTTTCCGGATGACAACTCAAGTTCTATTGAAGGGATCATTACCAATCTGTCATGGGAGCTTTTTCCGGATGATAACTGTAGTTCCACTGATGGGATTGTTACTAATCTTAGGTGGAAGGTTGTCCTTGGTGTTTCGAAAAACCCTACCGATTTTGTTGTCAACAGGGTCATTCCATGCCAAATCACCTAGAGGTCCCCAGGTGACCATCTCTGATTTTTATTAAATCTCACCCAGATGCACATATATGGAAATGATGCCTGCATGCAAAATTTCATTGCAAAATTCCAATTAGTTTTGAAGTTATGGTTGATTGATTTTAGGGGGCGTGGCACTTTAAACGCTGATAACTGTCTTAATATTGAAGATATTAAGCTGAAATTTGCTGTGCCACCTAATTGATGCATGAGGAGTCGAACTGAACGCATTCCCTGGATATCTCTGCCAATTCCAGAGGTGGAGGACTCTAAAGTTGGCCGTTTATCCATTCAAAAACAATTTTTATCAGATTTCAGTGAACCAGTACTACCTGACTCTTTATCACAAACACTAAATGTAAGTTGTTTTGAAGTATGTACATATAGGTGTTGCTGTAGAAGAAAGCTTATGTGAATCAGGTACAATATTAAAGTGTGGCAGGTGTCCACATAACAGATGAGAACAAAAAATCCGAAAATTTGGCCTTCATATTAGGGATGGTTTACCCATGTGGGCAATTACCTATCATCAGGAGCTTTGAATATGATTAACATGTGGTATGTAGATGTGAATGCCTGTAATTGAGGCATTGATAATTGATAGTGCAATGTATAAATCAATGTATTTTTGGTTTGAAATTGTTGATACATTAATTAACACTTCATTTTGGTTGGTTCGATTTCTGGAAAATAGGGTAGATATCGAACTTTATTTAAGGTTGAAGGAATTGAGCCACAAGGTTATAACTTGGTACATATACAGCTAATATATGTATGGTAATCATATTCAAAGCTCCTGATGATAGGTAATTTCCCACATGGGTAAACCATCCCTAATATGAAGGCCAAATCTTCGGACTTTTTGTTCTCATCTGTTATGTGGACACCTGCCACACTTTAATATTGTACCTGATTCACATAAGCTTTCTTCTACAGCAACACCTATATGTTCATACTTCAAAACAACTTACATTTAGTGTTTGTGATAAAGAGTCAGGTAGTACTGGTTCACTGAAATCTGATAAAAATTGTTTTTGAATGGATAAATGCCCAACTTTAGAGTCCTCCACCTCTGGAACTGGCATAGATATCCAGGAAATGTGTCCAGTTCCAGACTCCTCATGCATCAATTAGGTGGCACTGCAAATTTCAGCTTGATATCTTCAATATTAAGAAAGTTATCAGCGTTTAAAGATCCTTCCAAACCACTCACTGGATTCGCGAGTGCAAAGAAAAGTGCCACGCCCCCTAAAATCAATCAACCATAACTTCAAAACTAATTGGAATTTTGCAATGAAATTTTGCATGCAGGCATCATTTCCATATATGTGCATCTGGGTGAAATTTAATAAAAATCAGAGATGGTCACCCGGGAAGATTTTTATATTCTGGGTGATTTGGTATGGAATGATAACCAATCTTGTGTGGGAGGTTGCTTGGCGGAAGGGATTTTTGGGGGGCGGGCCCCCTCATACTTTAGCAATCTCTGTCGTTCTTGTTGCACTTAGAATATAGTATTGTGTCACCTACTGGTTTAAAGGATAACTAATCCCATCTCTTGATACCTATTCATGTGATCTAACACGCCGGTCATAAACTATCCAGGTAATTTTAAGCTTTTTTATCACGCCGCTAAGGAAAGATATTCAGGATTTAGTAGTTAAATGTTGGTAGATTTCTACACCCTATGATGGATGTCATGATTTACTTTTCAACCAATCAGAAAAATCCTAGTGTGTCTGCCTCGGTGTATACACTCAGTCATAGAGGCTCCAGCTATAGTTTGGCAATGTGGTATAAAAGCAATCCTACAGGTAAGCAGTTGAATATTTTGAATCCAATTTGATTGGAAGTTGTTGCTGCCATAGGCAGCAACAACTTCCAGTCAAATTATTTTCAAAATATTCAATGGGATGAACATTACATAATAAAGAATGTGATGCTTTGGAGCTGACATGACATCACACACAATAGCTTGAGGAGACAAAATGGTGTCGATCACTGTTCAACATTTACTCGATATTACAAAACAAATAATTGCGATACAGATCAGGGAATGTGACAGAATATTAATGATATGGAATCTATAAACCATATTCTATTGGTGCAATACAACATTTGAGATGAGATTAGCATTGCTTTAAGAGGTGTTCAGCTACTTGTCATTTTATATTGCAGCTGTAATTTTTGTGGTCGACAGCAGCAACAAAGATAGATTGTCTGAGGCATACAATGAACTAGCTAAATTGCTACAGGAGAAAGAGCTCAAAGACGCTTCTCTATTACTCTTAGCAAACAAACAGGTTTGTCAACCAACGTCATTAACCTATCAGTCAGTGAGTCTGTTTGTCTGTCAAACATTTGACAAATGTGTATCGACAATGAAAATTCTTCTGAAGTCTTATTACAATAATTAGCTTACCTGGCCAGAAAGGTCGAGTGAATTTATGTTGTGGTGAACGTCTGTCCGTCCATCTGTCAACTTTTTCTTTAAACAACTTCTCAAGAACCACTGAGCCAATTTGAATTATATTTGGCAGGGAGCATCCTTAGGGCATAGAGATCCAAGTTTGTTAAAGGAAGCTGATCGGCCCAATTGACTGGTGACCATCTTGGATTTTGGCCGATTTGTATACACTTCTTTAATAATCTTCTCCGAAACTTCTTGGAGGATCAATTCAAAAGTCATGAAATATCATATAGGGCAAGAGCTGAATCAAACTTGTTCGAATAGAAGGAACTTGATTGGCAAAAAGGTTAGGTGCTCATCTTGGATGACCTAGTTTTCGCGAAAATTACTTCTCCAGAACCGCTGAACATATCGGGCCGAAATTTGGGGAGATATGATTAGAGATTAAGGGCCATTAAAGTTTGCTCAAGGGAAGTTGATAGGTGAAAAGTCACGGTAGACGTGGACCAATCAAAATGTTGGATTTTTTATTTGCAGGAAAGCCGAAATTGTTTTTGTACATGTTTTTGGGTATGCTGATTTCAACCATGCCATTTCTGAAACGATTGGTTAAACGGCTTGGCGACATGTATCAAAATTGTCATTCAGTGCAGGTGGTCTTTATAGCAGGTTTAACTGCATTCTACAATCCTGGTAATCATTTAGCAGAGTGGCCAACCTCGGTTAGCAGCAGTTTTTCATTAGAGTAAGTTGAAGTTTATTTGAAAAATAATTTGAGAAATAATTGACGTCATTGCTTAATGATAGGAATAGAATATTGTTCACTAGGTATAGGACCGGTAAGCATTCATTACCAATAGAAAAGGGAAGGTGGGAAGGAATACTAAGAGAAGAAAGGAAATGCAGTATATGTGACAAAAACAAAATTGGAGATGAGTTTCATTACATTTTTATTTGCAGCTTTTTTCATACATTACGATTAGAAACACTACCTAAATACTACCGTAAGAGACCAAATTATTTTTAATTCTTCCAGTTATTCATTAGCAATAACAAAAAACTACTATGTAATGTTTGCCGACTAATAAATCTAATTATTACGCATTTCCAAAAAGTATGAAACTGTCGCACAAACACGGCCAACAAACATAACCAATGCAGGTAAAAAAAACTGAAAACAAAGTGAAATTGTGAACGAAAACATGGTTAATATGAAAATACCTTGCCTGAAAAGAAGCAATCACATTACTGTAGTAAATCTAGATTATCCCTTTTATTATTAGCAGTTAAACTATAGAGATATATAAATAATATGTAAACTGTCTTGCCACTATATAAATTGTATAATGTTTATACCCCATGTATCACATGTATGATCTGGCATTAATAAATCAATCTCAATCTGCTGCCTTATAATACAACTTTCAGTCAAATAAATGCCAAAATATTCAACGTTATAGATATCAGATCACGCAATGCATATCATAGATATTTAGTCAGCAAAGGAAAACGGTTACTCAGGTAATTAGATCTTTATTTTCTTTGGTGATAAGAACTCTCTGAGACAATCATGACTAATAAATCAATTGATGGTGAGGGGTGAGGGGGATTAAGCCTATCTTATTCAACTACGTAAGTGCCACTACCATTTTAATGCTGAAATGCATATCACAATTAAACCTTTTATTGTAAAATTGCAAAGCACAATTAACCCTGAATTGCAACACTCAATTGGCCATTTTGCTGCTGAATAGCAAAGTGCAATTAACCCTTTTACTGCTGAATTACAAGTCTGCATTAACTATTTTAAATAGGTTTCCATTAACCCTTTTACTGTTGAACTGTTAGTCTTAATTTACCATTTTACTGCTGATTTGCAAGACTCAATTAACAATTTTACTGCAGAATTACAAGTTTCAATTCACCCATTTACTGCTGAACTGCAAAGCGCAGTCCCAGTTGGAGGCTATCTTGAATTTTTTCCTGCCAAAATCTCCCATAGTAATGCAATTGGAAATTTAAAATGTCTTCTCAAGAATCACTGAACTGATTTTAACCAAATTTAGTAGGACGCATGCTTGTTCTTGTTGCAATTCTGGCCAAATCTTAGCATTCTACTTATAATCGATAACCTTTCTCGTTGAAATGTCTGTGTTCCAGGTGAGTGATACAGGCTCCTTGGGCCTATTGTTTATATTTATTCTGGTTATGTAAAGGCAGGTTATTCTGCTCTTACCAGATCTTTCCTATTCTTGGTATCATTTCCTACAGTTTCTATCCAATCAACTCCAGACTTTGTCAACTTTTAGGATCCAATATGATACATTGAGCTTGTGCTTTAATTTTGGATCTGCCCAAGAGTTTTGGAGATCTTTACATGGGTATCCCAGAGGAATGTATGGAGATTTTCAATGTTGCTCTTTGAACTGTGACTACACCTAGAGAGTTTTGCTTGGATCACCACCGTACTTGACTGGGGTGTTAATGAAGATAGCTTCATTTTGGTGTCAATTGTCAAGTTTACCCCTTCAAAGGTCATGTTAGAAGTTTTCGTTTTTGGCAGAAATCACCTCCCCTTACTCAGAGAAGATCAATGAACATATTAAAATACACACCATTCCACACCTGAATGTCAAGATCATGCCTTTGCGTGGTAGGTTACCTCTAAATGGCATTACCCATTAGCTCACCTGGCGTGAAAGGCCAAGTGAGCTTATGCCATGGCGACCGTCCGTCGTCCATCAACTTTTCCTTTAAACGACTTCTCAAGAACCACTGGGCCGATTTCAAAAGCCTCTTTAGGACATAGGGATCCAAGTTTGTTCAAATGAAATCAATCGGCCAATTTGGCCGGTGGCGATCTTGAATTTAAGCCGATTTTAGGAAACATCTTTAAAAAATTTCCCAAACCACTTGTAGAATCGATTCAAACCTCATGAAACACCATCTAGGGAAAGAAGTAAGCCAAGTTTGTTCAAGAGGACTTGATTGACCAAATGGTTCGGCGACTGTCTTGGATGACCTAGTTATCCTGAAAACGACTTTTCCAGAACCACAGAAGGGATCAGGCCGAAATTTAGGAGATATGATTAGGGACTAAGGGCCATTAAAGTTTGTTGAAGGCAAGTTGATCCGTCAAAAAACATGGCCGCGATGGCCCAATCAAAATGTAGCGTGTTTGGCGGCCATATTGGATATTTTTATTTGATGGATTTTGAGGCTGAAATTGGTTTTATATCTGGTTTTTTGGTATTCTGATTTCAAATTTGCCATGTTCGAAATTGTCGGATAAACGGTTTAGCATCCATCTTGGATCTTTTTCCCACCAAAATCTAAATAAAGCAATGGGAAATTTAAAATGTCTTCTCGAGATCTGCTGACGGTTGATATATAAAAAACATGGATACTATGTTCTTGTTAGGGTTCTACTTATAGCTGATGGTCTTTCTAGTTGAAATACATAGGTTCCAGGTGAGCGATACAGGCCCCTTGTGCCGCTTGTTTATATCCTTATATCGTTCAATGGATATGACCAATAAAAATTAATATATGTAATGTTCCATGACGTAAAATGAAGGGGTCTTTTCTTCGCCAGTTACCTTTCGATATTTTACGATATTTCTGTTTCTAGGATGTTAGGCCATGTGCAACCATTGAGGAAATTACGCTGCAGTTCAACCTGTTTAAACTTTGTTGTAATCGGAGCTGGCATATCCAGGCTTGTGATGCTAGAACTGGATATGGGCTACAGGATGGTCTGGAATGGCTATCTCGACAAATGGTGGCCACTGCTTCACCAGAACTTGTTTAGTGGCAACTGCTCACTGGAATTTTGAATTACGTCTCATGTTAAGAAGAGTCAACATTGTGTCCATTGTGAAAATGGTGTCACCGGATAGCACAGCTTACTGGGCTAACAGTAGGCCCTATTGTCCCTGTATTGACCCCGTACGAGCCTAGCACTCTGCAGTACAGATGCACTGGAATAGCTGGTAGGGTCTGCAAGACCACTACAGTTCTAACTTGTTTTGGTAGTCTTGGTCATTAAAATAGTGAACCTAGTTACATTGTGTTGATCAACAACTATGTAATGAATGTGGTTGACCAACAATTGACCAGAAACTGTTTACCATACCATTTAGATCGTTTATAATAATGTGAAATAGTGATGGCTGATATGAGGATATATTGTAAAATGTCTTGAATCGAGATCCCCCCACCCCCTCCTGAACTATTTGAATCCTGGTACTGTTAGTGAATATTTTGATCAAATTTTTATCTAATCGTCAATTTAGCTTTTCTACATCTGTCATGGATAAATGCATCCAGTAAAATATGGTAGCGATTTGCTCCGTTAAAATGAGTTCTGTAAGTTTCGAAATTTTGCTGGTTCATGTTATTTTGAAATTTCCTGATTTTCTGGTTTTCTGACCACGAACCAAGCCTCTTTACAGCCTGGTCCCTCTAAACATGTAACAGCATGGTTGATGACTGAGCTATCAAGAGGCACAAACTAGAAATCAAATCATAAAAGTTTTAATATCATAGTTAGAAGTAAGTTAACGATCATCGTGATGTCATAATTTATTGACGGAGTATCCATCGATGATCTGATGTCATATGATGTCATACTTAGCTTATAAGCGGCGTATAGGATGATGTCAATCATTATGTCATAAATGATTCTATTAGGACCATCTTTAACTCTTAATAGTCCGACACATTGTATGAGTTGTGTGTGTCTACTATTTAATAAACATGCTGTTGAATATTTTAAAACTAATTTAACTGGGCACCCAGTCAAATTTGTTTCAAAATATTCAAGAAGTTACCTGTACAGTTTTCTGGAAATTGATAGTCAGGAATTTAAGAGATCGATCGATCCCAACACGAGTGAGGTGTGGGTGGAGCTTAGCTAGAGATGGGCAGGGAATAGCTAAAAATGGGAAGGTTCATTGAATCAGAAAGTGCAGCATTAGGTCTTATACTCATATTAATGTAATATGAAATACAGTCAAACCTGTCTATAATGGACACCTGTGGTTGAGGGCAATCGATAGCGCCTCCTTAAAATAGATGATCATCATAATGAACCATGGGTATGCTGCCCCTAAACATATTTACTAGTGCCATGGGGATTTATTAAGCCTTTAACACTCATATTAGCCAAAACTTGCTTCTGCTGTGGTCTTGAGAAATGTCCATTTGCAGACCAAGAGAAGACTATTTTTGAAAATTTACTACTGGAATGACTGGCTCAATAACTGAGCCAGTCATTCCAGTAGTAGATTTTCAAAAACAGTCTTCTCTTTGTCTGTAAATGGACATTTTCTATGAGGAAATTGAAATTTTCTTGAACAAATTTGAGTGTTAAAGGGTTACATACATGGATACTAATCTTATCAAATGTCACATTTATTGATAGATTGTAGATAGTAGTTCCATATTCCATCCACTTTCAGATATGGCCCTATATTTATATCCCAATAATTTGCTTTTTAACACTCACCATCAAATCCCGGAAAAAGTATTCTTTACATTATAAAACTTAATCTGTTTAATATTTTGAGATTAATTTGACTGCAATCTGTTGCCCCCTAAGCTTAATGTATGGCTGCTGGTATACCACAATGACAAACTATAGATTATACCTGTATATGATTAACGGTATATAATACTGAGGCAGACAGCCTAGTTGTTTTCTGATTGGTTGAAAAGTTAATATTTTTTCACAGAAAATGTCCATTTGCATACATGTACCAAGAGAAGACTATTTTTGAAAGTTTACTATCATGTATTCTGTTATTACAAACACGTTGAGATTAACTAATATTGATAGATATTTAATACATATTCGCATAGAGGTGTACACGTGTATAGGAGACGCTTGTTGGTTACAGACTGATGCATAAATGTCCCGAGCCTGGATGCTCAGATTACTGCTACGTGAAATGCTATCTTGGTGAGAGAGTTCACGGCGTTCAACCCGGGACGCTTTACGATAAGGGCAGGGCGATAACAGATATAGGTTTATCACCATGCCGAGTCTGGATCACAACACTACATCCCTCCCAATCTGAGAATGGTAGTCCTCGATGCAAGTTAAAATATGTATATTACTACTAGCTAATGTCTATATATCCATTGTAGAAACTACTCGAGTAATATCTTTTGCTAAACACAGGCCTACTGGGGTTGTGCATACTACACAGAACCCCTAGCAAAACCAAGGGTGTTATTATGACCCTAATACACTGGTTTTGCCCTTAATAAGCACCCCTGTATAATAGAAGGAATATATTAATCCAATCCGGTTGATGTTGTGGTCTATATAGATCCATGATCGGTGATGCTGAACTATAGTCTATATGGGTGACACTAAGCTGTACAAAATCCAGACAACGGTAGTAACAATTAATCCGATTGATAATACTGTAAGTAATCCGGAGGGTATCTCGCTCTAGTCGGATAACGGCGTGGTTGGTCAGGTGGATTATCTGTCACTTCATCTTGTCTGGGTGTATCCAAATTCCAGTCATCCTCGTCTAATTCCGGACTTGATGTTCTTCTATGGCTTATCGATGGAGTCGTTGTCGGGATTTTCTTCACATGCGATGAATTCCTAGCGTGTGTCCTTCCTCTCGCATCCCGAAGAATTAGCATTGAACCCTTTTTATTTACTACCATTTCAGGTTCGATGGCGAATGGCGTTGATAATTTACGAGTACGGTGTCATGTACGCTTATCTCAGACGGTTTGGCACCACTACGTTTATCTGCATAGACCTTCATCTTTGTCTTGGCTTTCAGGTTCTTATTTCGCACCGCGTGGTTCAAAGGTGTCGTTGTGTGTTCAGGTATTTTAGTTTTGATTTTCCTGCCGAATAATAGTTCCGCAGGGGAAATACCGGTTGTTGAATAGGGGGTTGCACGATAGTTTAACAAGAATTGATTCAGATGTTCCTTCCAGCTTCTGTTCTCTGAATGGGTAGCACGGACAGCTTTACCGATAGTGCGCATAAAACGCTCAGCTTCTGAGTTGGATTTTGGCCAGTAAGGGGTTACCTTTCTATGCTTAAACCCCATCAAGGAAGCGAAATTAGCGAATTCTGCACTGTTAAATGGCGGACCATTATCCGATTTTAGTACATCCACGATACCATGAGTGGCGAAAATTCTGTTTAACTTCTGAATAACATTACTTGCCTTGAGTGATCTTAAAAGTTCTACTTCAGGGTAACGCGAATGTTCATCTATAACAACAAGAATATAGTCACCTGAAGGGAAAGGCCCGCAAAAATCAGCACTGACCTTACTCCATGGTTTATCTGGCAATTCAGTCATTTGCAGAGGTTCCGGTTTAGTTTGAGGTCCAGTAGCTTGACATGGAATACACTGACTGATTAATTTTTCAACATCTGCATCAATGTTCGGATACCATATCTTTTCACGCAGTAGGCACTTTGTTTTGACAATACCTTGGTGTCCTTCATGCGCAAGCTTTAATACCTGTTTTTGCAGGGATCGTGGGATGATGAGACGTGTACCTCTTAAAATAACATTGTCTGTCATAGAAACTGACAGTTCTAACTTTTTGTATATGGTTGAAGGTCTAAGTCGGTTTTATCCCATTTATCAGAGAGGATTGCGTTTTTCAGCTTTTGCATGACCGGATCATTATCAGTAGCATGGCGAATGTCGTCTATTGTCATTGCTAGTGGCACAGCACTGTTAGTAAGAAAGTTCACGTAATCATCTGCAATATTTCTGTTAGAGTCAGTTCCTCCGGCTAATGGATGACGTGAAAGGTAGTCTGCTGGGTTTTGTGGTCCTGGACTATACGAAACTGTGAATTCATATGGCTGTAGGCGGAGTTGCCATCGTTCGATTCTAGCTGGTAGTTTTGCTGTGGTTTTATTGAAGAGCGATTCAAGGGGTTTATGGTCGGTTATAACCGTAAAGTTAGTTCCGAATAAATATAAGTGAAACTTTTCACAAGCCCATACAATGGCTAATGCCTCCCTTTCTATCTGCGAATAGCGTGCTTCTACGTCTGTCAGTGATCTGCTGGCGTAAGCAACAATGTTGGTTGTCTCTGTGGAACCGTGATGTGCCTTTTGTGTAAGGATGGCACCTAATCCGACTGGACTCGCATCCACAACAACTTCTGTGTCTTTACAGGGATCGTAATATGACATGACCGTATCACTTGTGAGACGCCGTTTGAGTTCAACTAGCGCACGATCATGTGGTTTGGTCCACTGCCATTTAGTATCTTTCCTTAGCAAATTACGTAATGGCTCACTCACTGTGGCGTAATCCGGGATAAATCGAGAGACAAAGTTAAGTGTTCCTAATAAACAGCGAACTTCTGACACTGATTTGGGAGCCTCTATGTTCTTAATAGCAGACACTTTTTCTGGGTCTGGTGAAATACCGTCTTTTGAGAATACGAATCCGAGAAAGGTGAGCGTTGGTTTGTTAAATCTGCATTTCTTTTTGTTCAATGTCAACCCCTTTTCTCGCAAGCGCTGGAGTGTGGCCCGCAAAGCTGTATCATGACTAGCTTGATCCGTGCCAAACACTATTATGTCGTCAGAAATGTTCTTGACACCGTCTATTCCACTGAGTACCTGCTGAATAATGTGCTGGAATATTTCTGATGCTGACGATAATCCAAACATAAGACGTGCATACTGCCGGAGACCTTTATGCGTTGCAAACGTGGTTAGGTATCTAGAGTTTTTGTGCAGCTCGATTTGATGGTATCCTTGTGTTAGATCTAATTTTGAAAACACTGATGCTCCATTGAGATCATGTAGTATTTCGTCCATTGTTGGTGTTGGATGACGTTGTCGTTGAACTGCTGTATTGGCCGATCGCATATCCACACACACTCGCACTTGTGAAGGATCATGTTTCTTAGGGAACGCGACAATTTGTGATACCCATGGTGTAGGTCCATCCACAGGTTCTATGATTCCGGCGTCCTCTAATTTATCCAGTTCTGATTCAACCTGTTGCCTGATGTTGAAGGGAATACGTCGGGGTGGTTGCACTACGGGTTTAACACTTTCATCAATGTCTATGCGAAAATGGTAGTCTTTCAGTCGACCTGTACCCTGAAAAACATCACTGTAATCCGATATCAACTTATCCAATTCCTCTGAAGCACGCTGATGATCGCAAGATGGAATCGAGTTTATGTCCGGTATGTTTATTAACCCTAGATCCGTTGCTGTCTTGTAGCCAATTAATGATCCGGCATCTTGGTTGACAACCAAGAATGTTGCGAGTGATATTCGTGACTTCGTTTCCACGAGAGCTTCAAATTTTCCGAGCACTGGTAGAGGACTGATCCCTCCGTAAGCGAATATTCGAGCGTTTGAAGTTTGAAGCTTTGCATCATTATTACACTGTTTAATTATTGCAAAGTGTTTCGAGTCAATTAAATTAACTGATGCGCCACTGTCAATCAGCATGCTGATATCCACACCAGCCACGGAAAGTGTTATTTTCGGATGCTTTTGGTCAATTGAGAGGACATAGTCATCCTGTCTATTCTTTCTGTCTACAATAGCTACGTATTCGTCATCAGATCCTGAGGATTCGGTGTCTGGTTTCTCAGTGTCTCGGACTGCATGTACTGGTCTAGAGTTTCTGAACCCACGTTTGTAGTCGCCAGTCCTTGAACTCGTATTAGTGTCACTATACCTGGCGGTGTTGCTACGGCAGCACTTCGCGAAATGGTTCATTTTAAAACATGATTTGCATGTTTTTCCACGGGCTGGGCATGGGCGCTGACTTGGGTGGGGCCACTCGCCTGCACAGTTAAAACATTTGGCGCCTGCCCGTGGTGGTTTTGAGTCAGATCGTCTAAATCTGTTCAGTTTGTTTCTTGAAATGGTGGATATTGAGCTTCCATCTGCTCCTCCTGGTCCCTGCTGCATTTCGAGAAGTTGTGAGTCTGCACGCTCCATCGCCCGACCTAAATCCAGTATACTCTGCAGTGTAGAATCTGTGTCCCGTAATACCCGGCGTTTAAGGCTTGTTGACGCACATTTCTCAAGCACTTGATCCGCGATCGCGTCATCGACCTTGTCAAACTCGCATGTAAGGGACAAAGTTTTCAATCTAGTAACAAACTGGTCGAGTGATTCTTCATTCTCTTGCTTTGCTTGTTTGAAGACAAAACGTTCATATCTCACATTTTTCTTCGGTAGAAAATGACTGTCTAGGTCTGCACATGCCGTTTCATAGTCATCTCCTGTGCGGGTTAATCCTTTGAATACCCTCTGAACACCTTCACCGCCGACGTGGAGTAGAAGAGCTCTCTTCTGCTTGTCGTTGGATACGCCTGCAGCGTCCAGGTAGATATCGAATCGTTCTCGCCATGCCTTCCATCTTGGACCAATGGATGCATTATCAGAATCTGTATCAAATGGAGGCAGCGCGGTCAACCCTAGGTCCATCTTCATAGCCATGGATATTGTCCACTAATAGCTAGAATTGGCCGGAATTGTTACTTAACACTTGAATTATGGTTAACTAGGCCTATTACAATCAGTTATTGTTACACGGTAGCTTTAGCTTATGATAATAGTCGCAACTTAATTATCCTGACTACATCAATGCACTTCTAACACTGAGCTATGTTTTATCATTAAAGGACTACTCATTTATAGCTACACGATAACTTTACCTTGCAACAGTTGATAACTTATTCATCAATATGAAAACATTTTGACAGAACGTAAGAACTTTTACCACTGAATAGTGTTACACATTTGTTACTGAATTTAAACTCTAAATATGTTTTACCTCGTCGCCAGTTATCATGTATTCTGTTATTACAAACACGTTGAGATTAACTAATATTGATAGATATTTAATACATATTCGTATAGAGGTGTACACGTGTATAGGAGACGCTTGTTGGTTACAGACTGATGCATAAATGTCCCGAGCCTGGATGCTCAGATTACTGCTACGTGAAATGCTATCTTGGTGAGAGAGTTCACGGCGTTCAACCCGGGACGCTTTACGATAAGGGCAGGGCGATAACAGATATAGGTTTATCACCATGCCGAGTCTGGATCACAACACTACATTTACCACTGAAATTATCGAGCCAACTGGCTCAGTTATCAAGCCAGGCATTCCAGTTGTAAATTAAAAAAAATAGTCCGCTTGTTCCGGAAATGGACATTTTCTGTGCAAAAATATGAACTTTTTGAATAATTTTTGTCCAGCTTGAGTATTAAAGGGCTAAGTAAACAAATGTGTTTAGTGATGAGGTTTTGAGGTGTATGTGTTATAGACATGTTTGACATGTATAATAAATATATGCTATGACTGATCTATATGCTATCTACTATATCTCATATTAGCTTAGTATGAGTATGAGTTAGACTTGCACGATTACGTGATTAAATCGAAAATCGCGATTATGTTTTAAATTGTGAATTTATATGATTAAAAATTAAATAATCGAATAATCGTGAATATTTTCTATTGCATAAAATATTTCAAAAGCTAACTTTCAATTACTTTTTAATGCGATCGGCCATGAAAAGAATGACATTTTTGCTTAGTGAATGTATGTCCATTTGCAGGGCAAGAGAAGACTATTTTTGAAAATGTATTACTAGAATTCCTGGCTCAAGAGGCATTCCAGTGATACATTTTCAAATATAGTCTTCTCTTGCCCTGCAAATGGACTTTTCTAAACACCATTGCAGTTTTTGTCATTGATATTCTTTTGTTGTTATGTCTTGGTAGTTTGTATCCAAGCTGATTAATCGAGTAATCACGATTATTTTTTAATAATCGATCGCGACCACTCAACGCAATACTCGCACGAGCCAAGTATGAGTATGATATTCTAGTCTGATGTCATAATTAACAACGCCACTTGTTTTCTGACATCTCAGTCAGTCGTGAAGGTGGAATAGTCTGTCCTGAAAGTGCCCGAATTGTATGGTCTTTGGTGAATTTACAATTTAATAAACATTCTGTTTATTCCGTTGAATAGGCAGCAACATCCCTAGTCAAATTAGTTTCAAAATATTCATCAGATTATGTGTATATTAGTAATTGGGATTCGGGTAGTTTGTGGTTTAAAGTGTTAAAAATGAGTGGGAGGAGCTTAGCTAGAAATGGGAGTAGCTTAGCTGGAAATGGGAGTGTAGCTAGAAATGGGAGGAGCTTAGCTAGAAATGGGAGAGCATAGCTAGAAATGGGAGGGCATAGCTAGAAATTATCGCCTTGCGCTAAACTTCATTGTGATAACAGTTTTGTTGATGGAACAGGAACT
Source organism: Chaetoderma sp. LZ-2023a (assembly GCA_034401795.1). Taxonomy (NCBI): domain Eukaryota; kingdom Metazoa; phylum Mollusca; class Caudofoveata; order Chaetodermatida; family Chaetodermatidae; genus Chaetoderma; species Chaetoderma sp. LZ-2023a. The sequence continues at coordinate 175,839,680 of CM067369.1, read as the reverse complement.
TACCATTTTGTAAATTATCGTAGTTAGTTAATCTGTCTGCAAATCCCAATTGATTAGTTAAAGCTGATGTAATCTGATTTGTTGTGGTTGGAAATTGTTTTATTGTTTGAACCATTATAGTACAGCTCAGAAATAACTTAATGTGTTTCCAAAGCAAAAGAAAACATGCTATTGAAAATTTTGTACTTAATTTGATTGGACGCCATTGCTGCCTACGGCAGCAATGGCTTCCAATCAAATTAAGTACAAAATATTCAACATAACATTTCTTATATCATGTTAAAATTGTACTAACTAACATATTTCTGTTTTTATTTTTTGGTAACATGTTGACTTATTTATGAGGTGTACTGTAGCATTAGGGATTGTAATTTATTCCCTCTGATATTCGTCAGATGTCCTGTAATAGATGTCTTGAGGTATGATATACGCAAACAATCGCATGCACGCACGCACACATAGACACACACACACACCTTTCCTCTAACATCGACATTTTATACGCAATCACATTTATTTTGTATGTATTCATTTAAACCTGACGTAACCGTTTAATGGTGAAACCAGCTTTGCATAGATCTATAGGAATGTCTGTGGTTTGTGCATATGGTACTACTCACTTACTACGCAGGCTTATCTATATGTGTGCCTCAGTATTACAACACTAAAAGTATTAGTTGAATGGTCTTAGAGAATGTATCGCATTTCTCTAAAACATTTCAATATACCTTTTATATAGATCAGTGCCATTTTGGTCTATAGCTAAACAGTTAATGACTCTTGAAAATAATTTTATAATTATCAGCATTTTACCGCGAGCTGGTTATCGATTCATCTTTAATTTGTTATATTTTATTTCATCCGGTGTTACCTTTTAAGCTTTTAATGATCAAGCCCGCCAAAATTGCTTATACAGTGGTATACAGTGGTATTGAGAAGTCTCAATCGGCAGAGTAAGAGGAGAGTAGTTTTTGAAAATTTTCCACTGGAATGACTGGCTCGGTTAACGATCCATTCATTCCAGTCGTAAATTTCCTCGAATATCTGCGCGTCACCTTCTATGGAAAAATCAACATTTCCTTGATCAGATTTAACTGGAGTTAATAAGACTGCTATTGAGGGGTAGTCAATCATATGATGTCATAATCAACAATGTCACATGTAAGCTAATGACATAATCAATTACGTCATGAATGAAATGATTTAGTCCATCATAGACGCTTAATAGTCCTTCAAGTTGTACGAATTGTAGGTTTTTACTATTTAATAAACATGTTGAATATTTTGAAACTAATTTGACTGGGTACTGTTGCTGCCATAGGCAGCAACAGCACCCAGTCAAATTAGTTTCAAAATATTCAACAGGTTACTTGAGCGTATAGCTTTCTGGAAATTGTGATTGAGAGAGTGCAGGGATCTATCCCAATATGGGCAAAAGGTGGGTGGAGCTTAGTTAGAGATGGGCCGGGCAGGTCATAGCTAAAACTGGATTCCTCCATTGTCTTATAATATGAGACAATCTTACCTGTCCTGAGACGCCTGAGAGTGATCAGTTAAAACAGGTGTAGATATTCTTGAGAGGTTGCTGTAAACCTTTAGTATACTTTAGTCAGTGAAGGGACTCAATAGCATATATCGTCATAATTAAAATATGTCACTTGCTAGCTGATGTCACAATCAAAATGACGTATGTCCACCATGAATTGGAAAAGTCTGTCACAAAGGTGTCTGAATTTTGTGTCTTATGAATATATAATTTAATAAACATTCTTGAATATTTAGAAAATAATTTGACTAGGACATGTTGCCGTCATATGCAGCAACTGCTACCAGTCAAATTAGTTTTAAAATATTCAACCTCTTACATGGCTTTGAAATTTGGATTCTAAGAATTCAGCCTTATGTTCTGTAGGAGGTGCAAAAAATAGTTTCAATATGTCACTCTGTTTGCTAAGAAAATGCTATCCCAGCATCCTTTGCATGATACGCTTATGATGTAGTATATGCCTCTGTGACGTATGACGTTGTCTCGCGTACAATTACACCACTGATTAAAAACCTGTTGCTTTTCGCGAGTCGCCTCCAAACATGTTTTGCCAAATAGCAGAGCGCTCTAACAAGACATAGGGCGCAATGGTAAGTTTTCCTTACAGAACAAGCTCCAGATTTCAAAGTTGTTTCCAACATGCATAAAAAGTAAGCGGAGCTTTGGTATAGGCTGAAATGTATCCCTCTATTTATATAGTTCTTAACTGTGTATTGGTAATATATATTTGTACATAGTGCAAATGGTGCCATCACTGCTAAATGAGTATGTAATAATCGGTGTAGAATAATTAATCTGTATTCTTCTGTTTAATGTTTTCATGTACCTCTAAAAGATATGAGATGACATTTTAGTTGAGTTTTTGTCTGCGCCATATATATTTTTCGTAGTCTCGACTGGTTGGATAAATACATAAATATGTTCATGTATTATACTAACCGTTATCGCTGTCAAAATTCTAAATTTTCAAGTTATATTAAAAGATGAACTGGTGATCATGTTTCAACAAAGTTGGTGGAAAATGGTGATGTCGTAGACGGCAACATCGTCCACCAAAATTGTTGGAAAATCTTCACCAGTTTCTGTGCTATTCATGCAGTAGAAGACAGAGTATTGACATCAGAGTGGTAAGGGTTAATCAGCACCATGATTTTAGGGTAAATGATTGCTGATACCTGTGATCATCTTAGCCTGACTACTCTCTACAACAGCACCACCCGACTTGAAATATAAACACACAGGCATGATTGGTGGAAGAAAAATTGGAAACGTATATATCGGTTGACGTCTTAGCATTTAGCCTACTCTGAGTGATTTGACATCAAGTCTATGTTATGGCAATGTTATTTAATATAAAAGTAATTTTCAATAGAAGAGTGATATGTAAAATTCTACATAAAAGTTTTTCGTAGGATTATACAAGTACAATAATATTTTGTATTATGTTATTTTCATATTGAACGTAACACATGTTGATTTCATGTTACAGACGAATGAGTTTTATCTTGGCCTTGACCGACGAACTGTGGGTGTAATTGTGAAAAGACACCTGGTCAAGTCTTAAGTTATTTGTTATTGAATGTTCATTTGCAGGCCATTATTTGCAGACATTAAAAAAATTTACAACTGGAATGACTGGGTCAGTTACCGAGCCAGTCATTCCAGTGGTAAATATTTGAAGATAATTTTCTCTTGGTTTGCATATGGACATTGGTCAAGACCACTGCCAAAGCCATTTTTGCCTGCTTGATTGTTAAAAGGTTTAACAGAAATAGTGCAAATATTCTTGTCTCATATTATATATCGGTAAACATAGATGAGACATTTAAACCAATTTTTCGTATGTCTTAATCAATTTTCTTTTACTTTTGTGAGAAAATATTTCCATTAAACTAGAATTTTTTTAAAGGAAATTGTTGTTGAATGAGTTAGTGCATTTTGTTTTTGTCTCGCTCGTGAAGTAAAGATGAAACCTAGGTATCACTTTTCCAATGACGGAGATGGCAATGGGTTTTGTATTTAGCACAATGTCTTGGCTTATGTTTCAGAATTGATTAACCCAATTGGAACTAAATATGGATACATGGTTGCCTATAGTCTTAGGGATCAATGTGATGACATTACAAAGGTCACGGTCACTTGACCTCTGATGTTTATTTGCAATAAGGGCGACCGGAGAGACACTTAATTCCGCTAAATGGAGGATTCCAGTTTCTCAGTCAATCATATGTCATCATAATCAACTAAGTGACATGAAGGCTGACATAATCAATTATGTCATGGATGATGTAGCTAAGTTCATCACGAACCCTTACGAATGCTTACTTGATGACAGATTAAGCGTTTTTGTACGAATTGTCTGTCTACTATTTAATAAACATGCTGTTGAATAGTTTTTAACTATGTATCGCCCAGTCAAATTTGTTTCAAAATGTTCAACATCTTACTTGTATAGTTTTATGGAAATTGAGATTCAAAGATTGCAGGGATCAATCAATCCCAACACGGGAAACGTGTGGGTGGAGCTTAGTTAAATATGGGTGTGACATAGCTAAAACTCCATTCTTGTTATTCTTAGCGGATATTTTTTATGTTTTAAATAAATGTTATATTAAATCACCCGTATTGACATCACTTCAAAGCTATCATAAATCATTAATTAAATAATAAGAAGCCATTCAATAATTATGTAGCATATTTTCCTTGGAGATATTTCCTTGGAAATTATGCACGCACATACCTTTGCCGCTAGATTGTTTCACATTGTATGAATAGATTTCATTGTGTAGTTTGTCACAGATACACATTTGCTAAGAGGAAAAATGTGAATCTTCCTTTTAAAAAAAATGCCTTGTTTTTACTCTGTTCTGACTATTGAGATAACACACATATATGATTTCTCAACTCTTTATCCCTTTGACTGTGAGACTGGCCAAAGCCAACCTCTGTACTTTGTTCTGAGGAAGGCCCATTTGCATGCCAAGAGGAGACTTTTTGAAAATTTACCCATAGAATGACTGACTCGATAACTGAGCCAGTCATTCCAGTGGTAAATTTTCAAAAATAGTCTTGGCATGCAAATGGAAATTCAATAAGCAAATCGTTTTATCGTCTTGACCAAATCAAGCCAATAATGGGTTAAAGATCAGGCTAAAAATATCCATTTGAAGGACAAGAGAAGACTATTTTTGAAAATTCACCACTGTAATGACTAGCTCTGTAAGCACGCCAGTTATTCCAGTGGTAAGTTTTTTAAATGGCCTCTATCCACATAATGGATATTAAATAAGCAAAAATTTAGAATTACTTCAAATCTTGACCATTAAGGGTTTAATGGTCAAATTTGGTCAAGAAAATCACAATATTTGCTTATTGAATGTCCATTTGCAGGACAAAAGAGGACAATTTTTGAGAATTTACCACTGGAATGACTCGCGCTCGGTTATCGAGCCAATCTTTCCAGTGGTAAATTTTCAAAAATCTTGGCATGCAAATGGACATACCTCAACAGCACTACAGAAGCCGGTTTTGGCCAGCTTGACCATTAAAGGGTTAAAAAGCTGGTTATCTAGAAGTAAATATGCGTATTTCATAACCTTAGTGTGTAACTGTGATCGCTTGTCAGATGACATAAGAAATGCATTTTCGGGTAAACCAATGGTAGTTTAGCTCATTGTTAGCTCACCTTGTCTGAAGGGCCAAGTCAGTTTATGACATGGCAACCATCCGTCATCTGTAACTTTAATACACCTTTCCTAAAACATTTGACAAATTTTAGCTAAATGTGACACATAAGGACCCTATTATTATCATTATTATAAGTTTCTGAACAGCTACGAAGAAATTTAATACGTCAATATATTCTGGTGTCCATAATATATATTTTTTAAAGTTGAAAATGAGTCTTCTATAAAAAGTACCCAATTAAAATACCAACCTTTATAGATAGAACACTATTGTGGTATCCTAATAGAACTTCTATGCAGAGATTTTATTGGTAAATTTTTTCAGTGGCGGCCTTGAATTTCAAAAGATATCTAGGAAATCAATTAAAATACAAATCATTGATCACAGTGCCAATTTTATTCAAACCTGAAGGACCATAAGGTATGTGAGAAATTTGGTCAAGGAAATTGGGGGTGGAGGTCCTTGTTGCACATGCGAGGGCCTTATCACACACCGCATTTCGGCCTGTAGTGATCCTTTCATTGACATAGATGAGTAACTTGTATGCATGTCCATTTCTGGCCGATTTCAACAAGGCTGCAGCATTCGAAGCTTCCATGCAGGCAGTGTTGCCCACAACATCTGATTTTTGGGGGTCTCAAGGTCCCCACACCCTCAGATTTGGGGGTCCCACTGTAAAATCTGGGGGTCCCATGGGGTCCTCATCTGAAATATTGGGGTCCCATGTTCTTTTCTTAAAATAAACACAACACATTGATCTAATTATAAAGCACTTTATTAAACATGTTGAAAACAGTGCCAGTCATTCCAGTGGTAAATTTTGAAAAATATGTATTCTGTGATCTACAATGGTGGCTAAAATTGATCTATTGAAGTGGCCCTTGTATATTTAACTAATAACATTTGAACTGCATGTCAATACACAATAACTCAAAGCACTGTACTTGTTTGTTGTCTGATAAACCAACCAACCTACATTGACAACCTTGTATGATTAACATTTCCAATGACCACGACATTAGTAATTAGCAAAGACCACTGCATTAATTTTTCTATTAAACCCTAACTTGGCTTTGGACGAATTGAAAAATTACGAGTATCTGGGGCGAGTTTTCTCAAGGACTACTTGACCTACTTCGATATAATGCGCGCGTATTTTTTATAATTTAACTGGAATGACCAAATATAGTGGAATACATAGGTTAAGAGCAGACAAAACAATAATTTATCAAACATAATCTGTATAAATCAGATTAAACTGCGTAATTAGTGAAAATATATCAGCTAATAACCGGATATGTCTAATTCATAGGGAGTAACTATGTAACGCGATTGTTGATTGGTTGAAGCATAGATAACGCATTAGCGTGTATCCAATAAGGACGCTTGTATCGGAGAGCTTTGAGCTACACGCTGTTTGGAAAAAAAATCAATATTTTAACGCATGCCTACCTGTAGATCGATGAACATCGCTGCTGGGATGAGCTTTTTAGTTGAGAAATTGGGAACACCTAACGCTCGAGTATTGCTAAACATTATAAAACACTAATCCATCAGTCAATCAATCAGCCGCTATTGCTAAATAAAAGACGGCTTATAGCGCGTATTGATACCGTTATTCAAACAGCAATACAAAGACATCGCCGCTAATCCGTCAAATGACCATTCAAATGTAAAAGATATCACAATATCTTCCATATATTCCTTCATCCATTTAGATATTTTGATAAGTAAATAGAAAAAAATATTTTGCCTGTAAGTCGCTGCTGCTTTAGGCAAGTAGGCATGCGCAAATTAATTTTAAAATATTCAGCAGATTAGTGATAACAACTTTGTGATCTGTCCAATGTTCTGATCTGTGAAAGGGTTAAGACGCCCAGACACGTTTGTATACGCTTGATCAGTTGTATTGGATTTCTCAAACGTGAGTTCCTCTAGAGGGCGATTCCGCTGTTATCCAATCAAATACTGACACATCATACTGACGATTAGCGCAACAGACAGAAACATGGCGGGTATTTTTGCAATTTGTAGGCCAAACAAGGCGACTAACATAGGGCTTGTAAACTCATTACTTATAAAAAAAAATTAGATCAAATGGAATACTAAGGATGATTTGGGGATTGTGTTTACAATTAAATGTGGTGGTTGAACCTGATTTATGGGCATTAACAACTTTGAGTTGTGCAAGAAAACATACAACAAATCATAGTCTTAAACAACGCACAATACATTAGGTATATTTTTTAAAGTAAAAACATGCACACATAAATATACACACACGATAATAAAATCGATAATTAAGCACACACCAAAGTTACCAGTTTCCGTTACACTTTTTCACTGCGTCCCTCGCGCGTCCTCGGGGACGCAGAGGGTTAATTTGTATGCGTCCCTCTGCCATTTTTATGCGTATATACGCGCAAAAGGACGCATAAGGGCAACTCTGCATGCAGGGTTGGGTTTTGGACTGTCCAAAACTAATTTTGAACAGACTTTGTCCAAAACCTGTCTAAAACATGTCTTAACGGGTTTAAACCAGTCCTAAACTGTACAAAACTGTCCAAAACCTATTTCATTAATAATAGGATTCTTGGATGAGAGAGTTAAATACAACTACCCTTCTGGCTATAAGCCCTCTCAATGACACAGACAAAGTATAACAGTTACTTTACAAGTAGAAATATTCTGAAAATGATTTGACTGGAAAGTATTGCTGCCAAAGTCAGAAAAAGCTTAGTCAAATTATTTTCAAAAATTTAAACAGATTTTATGGTTTAGTCCATTTAGTATAGAGGAATTCACATGGGTTAAAGCGTTAGCAGGATTAGTTTTAACTATACTAGCAGCTAATTATAGGCTCATTCACCTGTGAGTGTTATAACATAACATCTGCAGAAGTGCCTACTGGTTATCTGAACTTAGATCTGTTTACGCACAAAGAACCCATTGTTAGTCCACCCAGCCAAGGTCTTGCTGTCCCCAGTCAAGGAACAGAAGTTACAATTGAGTTACAGCCTGTAGTTAACACTTTCAATGATAACAACCAGAAATAGCAATATTCCTTACAATTTAACTGTTATACAGCAAATTTTCTGTTAAATATTTTGAAATCAATTTGCCTGGAAGCTGTTGCTATAAATAATCAAATTATTCTCTAAATATTCAACAGTTTTTCTATCATACATACATTATTTTGCTGGATAAATAGGTGATATAGTATTATTAAAGATTTGACTGTACATGTAGTTACACTCTCTAAGATAACTGAGTTAAATTGTGTTCAAACTAATCTATGTATGTTAACACTTTCAACAATCATGAGTTCCATACATCTCACTTTCAAAGGAAATAGTCTGGACTCAAATTTTAGGTTTTTTGACAGTTTTAGACATTTTAAAGTGTCCAAAACCTATTTTGGGCAGACAGTTTAAACCATGGTTTAAACCACTATTGTCCAAAACTTGCCAACCCTGCTTCCATGCAAAAGAATTCTTAGGTTAATTCTTTCGGTGGCCATTTTCAAAAGTGTGAAAGAAATTGTTTGAAAGGCAGCTCCTCGGTAACCAGATGCGGGATCTGATATGTCACTCAAGAATCTGGCGTGATAGTCAAATGAGTCACATGGTATCTGATGTCGCACGAAAATCATTCTCATCAATGTGCACAAAATATATCTCTGATGAATTTAGAATTTAATAAACATTTTGTTGGATATCTTTAAACTAATTTGACTGGGAGCTGTGGCAGCAACAGCCACCAGTCTTATTAGTTTCCAAATATTCAACATCTTGTCAGTATAATTTACATTGAAATTTAGATTCTAGATATTCAGGTTTCAAATTGTTTCCACCGCACGTAACAAGTGGGTGGAGCTTAGCCAGAACTAGTCGGGCCATAGCTAGAAATGGATCCCTCTATCGGCTCATTCTAGTCAACTTGGCTGGAAGGAGTCGAGGGTGTAGTGTTCAGATCTTGGCTGGAAAGTGTCTAGGGTCTAGTATTCAGATCTGGGCTGGAAGGTGTCTCGGGTGTAGTGGTCAGGTCTTGGCTGGAAGGAGTCGAGGGTGTAGTGTTCAGATCTTGGCTGGAAAGTGTCTAGGATCTAGTATTCAGATCTGGGCTGGAAGGAGTCTAGGGTGTAGTGTTCAGGTCTTGGCTGGAAGGAGTCGAGGGTGTAGTGTTCATATCTTGGCTGGAAGGAGTCTAGGGTGTGGTGTTCAGATCTTGGCTGGAAGGTGTCTATGGTGTTGTATTCAGATCTTGGCTGGAAGGAGTCTAGGGTGTATGTAGTGTTCAGATCTTGCTACTTGTTAGGAATCCCGCCATTGTTCATGCTGGTGTTCCAAGTGAATGACACATACCCTTGAGCCTGTTGTTGTATTAGGTTTGTTGTCATAATGTTTTATTGTGCTGCTGTATAGCAACCGTTTCTGTATAAATTTGCTTTTGTACAGAAAAAAATTGCAATATACATGCATGGTTATTATCATTGACCCTGTGAGTGGAAAAGTGCCTTTAATTTGCGAGCATATATGTGTGTCTTTCTGTGTGTCTGTCTGTCTGCCTGCCTGCCTGCCTGCCTGTGTGTCTCTGTGTGTCCGGAGCTGTATCTCAATAACTGTTGATCTGATTTAACTCAAGATTTTAACACAATAGGATCTTACAGTTAAAAAGGATTTCCAGACCTTGGCCTTAATAGATCTTTAGAAATCTGGATCTGGTCAGAAGGGTGTGACACAAGAATTCCACAACTTGTTCTGATCTTGAAAATCTGAAAAAATATTAATATGACAAACCAAGTGGGTGAGGGTCTAAAATCTCTGATTGCTTTTATTTTGATTGGAATAACTAATTGTCCTGATCTTTAGGCTAGCTACAATTCATCTGTGTTTCAGTATCTTTAACTCAGCTGTCAGCTTAGCTGAAGCCATAATCTTCACTCCGCCACTAACCCTTCCTCCCCCCCCCTTGCCATCAATATTTGTGTTTGTACATGATCAACAACCGTGGCATGTTCTGTTATTTCTAGTTAGGTATGGTTGTTACATACAGTTCCCGCACAATATCCATTTACGTCTGGAAGGAATCCGCTCAGGTGACATCCCACAACAGATAGATTGTCTGTCACTCAAGTATATGATGTCATAATCAATTAGGTCACATGTAGGCTGTCGTCACAATCAAAATGTGTAATGAATGACGTATATAGCTCCATCATGAACATTGAATTATCCAAGTGTACGAATTATTTCTTTACTATTTAATAAACATTCTGTTGAATATTTTGAAAGTAATTTGAGTGGGTGCTGTTGCTCCCATAGTTACCTGTATAGTTGAAATTGGGATTCTGGGCATTCAAGATTCAAAGTATATAAATTGATCCCAACATGCGCAAAAACATGGGCAGTGCTTAGCTAGAAAGGGTTGGGGCATATCTAGAAATGGATCCCTTACTTAAATGCTATGAGATGAAGGTGGGTTTGGCTAGGGTTCTCAGAAAGATGCAACTGGTCTTGAAGAGTGGGAAAGCAAAAGATAAGGAGAGGTTCCAACAAATACGTAGACAAGTACATCAGAAACTACGCTCTTCATATCAAGACTACATCACGAACATGCTTAACCCCGAAGATGACAAACGCAGCAAAGAATTCTGGAGGTATATCAAATCAAGGCGTCAAGACACAGTAGACATCAGCACCCCGAGACATCATGGACAAATCATTACAGATTCTAAACAGAAAGCGGACGCATTGAACGAACAATTCACATCAGTGTTCACCAGGGAAAACCTCAACAACTTCCCATCAAAACCATCCTCATCATACAACAGACTCAGCAACATCCAGATAACATCACATGGAGTTGAATAAGCATTGCAAAGACTGAAACCATCTACAGCAGCAGGCCCTGACCAAATTCCAGCGAGAATCCTCAAAGAAACATCTAGCCAAATAGCACCAATCCTTGCCCCTTTATTTCAACAATCACTGAATCGGTCTACCATACCATCAGACTGGAGACAAGCCAACATTACACCAATCTTCAAAAAAAGGAGACCAAACAAAAGCATCCAACTACAGGCCTGTCTCACTAGCATCTATTGTAGATTCTAGAACACAGCATAGCCAGCCAGATCATGCAACGCCTAGACTCAAACGACACTCCATCCTAACCAACATGGATTCCGATCCAAAAGATCATGTAAGGCTCAGCTTATCATCACAACGGATGACCTCATTGTTAAAGTAAGATTAAAGTCTGGCTTACAGTTTGGAAACAATGTTGCTGAAAACTATTACTGTCTTAGACGGAAAAAGCTTGCAAAAACATGAATTTTTTATTTATCGACTTTAAAATCCTACCTTTCTTTGCAGATCTGTTTTTAAAGATATCTACATCCCAGTAATCACTTTTTCTTTTTTCGTATTATGTGTTTTCTCTCGTTAGCAGTTTTCGTTTTGTATGTAGAGGCTTTCTTACTTGATGGCGTCGACAACTGTAATCAAAGTACTGCCTAAGTATTGCGTGTTCACGTGTGTACATATGCTCATGTAGACCTATACATGGACACGCAATACTGCAGGAGTTAAAAAAGAGTGTTGGTCTAGGATCTATGTGGCCATAAGAAATCGGACAGAAAACGTGGTACCAGCGATCACTGAATAGGATTCGTTTCCTATCCATTTTTACCAGTTTCGATTGTAACGCCATTAACCCTTTGATGCCTACGTTGGTCTTGGAAAATGATCATTTGCTGATCAAGAAAAGATTACTTTTGGAAATTTACCACTGAAATGACTGGCTTGAGAACAAAGGCAGTCATCCCAGCGATAAATTTTCAAAAAGAATTTTATCTTGGTCTGCAATATGACATCTTCTATGATGAGAGAATTGAAATTTTATAGCGAAAATCCATCAATTAAACGATTAAACGGTTAGGCTTACATCTGGCTATTGAGGCTCAGTATAACTTTCTGGTTGAAAGATTAAGAACAGCGCCATATAAACCTGTTTATAACTGATGCTTTATTTTATTGTATGTTATTATATTTTATTTCCAAATAAGTTTCAGCTCATAGAAGCAGTAATTTATCCTGGCTATCCGGTCGATTGCCAATATCCCTCTCTGTCTTGGGTGGGTGATTGTCTTGGCGTGGGTAGGGTGATTTTAACACCTCTGTCGGCGTCAATCAAATCTAAATGGACCTTTCCATTTTTAGTTATGCCCCGCCCATCTCTATCTAAGCTCCATCCACACCGCGCTCAATTTCTAGAAACCTATGCAGGTAAAGTGTTGACTATTTTGAAACTAATTTGAATGGGCGCTGTTGCCGCCTTCAACAGCATGTTTATTAAATAGTAGAAACATGCAATTCGTACAGCGTGTCTGCCTAGTAAGAGTTAAATACGGGCCATATAGAATCATTTATGACGTAATGATTTTGACGTCATCCTACACACCGCTTATCTGATTATTACGTCATATGATGTCAGATGAAAACAGTTATTATATTTTCTTAGCATTTTTGCAATTTTTAAAACACTTACTACAATGACAAGTCGAACATCTTTGCAAAATTGATTTTAGAACATTATCAGGGCATATTCTTAAAACACTAATATATATATATTTGTACTGGGTGTGGTGTGTAGTAAATTCTTGTTGTGTAGCCGAATATGTACTTCTAGGTGGCATGACACCAGGTGTGTCAAATCACATGTTCAATTTTGCATATTTCTTTATTTTGCATGTTGATTTACCAGTTGATTTTTCATTGCCCATGGTTTAATAATCGTCAGACATCAACATGTGCTGATATCTGGCCGTTAACCACGAAATAGCATTATGAAGACAGTTCTGAAACTGAAATTGTTAATGATTTACCTTGAAGTCTGGATACCTAGGACACTGTGTGGGCTTCTATGGATACTGCATCCTTCATTTCGGTGGCTTTGTAGTTTGGAGATATCTACCAGAATCTGTGATCAAGAGATGTAGAGATTGAGAAGATTAATGAATATTGTTTTGACGCCACTATGACAATACCATGATATGTGCTCTTACTATCATGTTGTTTTCTTACTAGTCAATATTGCCCACAGCAAAGAATACTGGTCTTCCTCTAACTGGAGCATGTGGTATGAGGATGCCACCAGAATGCGCCATTCACTGAATTACACCCTGCGCCAAGTTTCTACTCACAATATATGACAGTAATGATATATATCAACTTTCTAACGCATTATTTTTTGTTCATTTGGACGATGTTAAACGACGCGAGAATTCTACATAATTGGTATTGGTTCATTGTTTTGTATCGCTCTGTCAGTACTTTCACGTATACGTGCTCTGTAAGCCGAGATGTATGTTTGTTTTAGTAGCCTCATTTCATTGGGATAATGTTATTATCTTAAAGAAGTCCACCCAACAGTTGAAACATAATTGCTATCTTTATTATTTGTCTTTTTGCCTAATCTCGTTATTGAATATCTCTGTCTTCTTGGCTCGCATAACTATGTGCATATTTCACATAACAGCGTCGATGATATTTTACACTAAAGGCTCAAACATCATTAAATAATATTAGGAATTATTACTGTATGAGGAAGAGGTATTGCGATCGGGTCTGTCAGTCTGTCATGCTGTTTGTCTGTCTCTGTCTGTCATGCTGTCCGTTAGAGCTGGGCGGTATTGATATTTACATGACGGTACCGGTACCATGAAAAAATACCGCGGTACCACGGTATACCGTCATCTGAGCTTGAGGCATGCCACGAAATTAGAACAATTTTTTCCATTTCCTTTTCACTTCCATCTCCAATCAACGGTAAATATAGGTAAAATAAATAAATCGGCTTCCTGATTTAAGAAGAAAAACATGGCTATTGCGACTGTTTAGTTTCACGATTTTATTAGGTCACTATTTTTATTAACGTAATATCATTCACGGGAATATCGGTCAACGGGTGTGGTCGACTCGCTAACTATAACCCGCTGTTTGAGACATTGGGGTGCACTATTTTCAATCTGGATTGTTCTTGCTATTAATGCGTGCGACCAGCAAACGGTAAATTTTATTTTGGCAGTCGAACGCTTTGATAAACAGAGTCCAGACAAAATCCGCGAGTATTTAAATGAGGCAAGTGTTGTACGCTTTTATTTCTGTTGGAGTCGTATATTCTGTTACTCGCGAAAACAGGCCTATACACACATATAACGCGACATTGAATATAGCCGATTCCAAAGCTTCTGATAATTACCGAGTACCCGATGTGCAGACTCGTTACTCGCCATGCTTCACGTGAGCAATGCGTGTAAAAAGCTATTTCCGCGAACTTCCGACGTGTAGCCAGTTGAAAAATGAATTACAAAAACTAAAACACTATAATTTTTAGGCGTCGTTACTTACTGAATTTAATCCGTAAAGAAATTTCTTAAAACAAGCCAGAAAAATAGAAAATAACGACTTCAACGCTGCTCGTTGTTAATAAATTAGCACGTGATCAAAACGGCGCGAGCAAATACTACGTTTTAGTCAATTTTCATTGATAGATTCAGCATAGTAATGTATTTTCCCACGGTCTAGTTCATGAACAACCAATCCGATACGTCTGTGCGAGATGGCTGTTGCGTTTGAATAGCACGCAGTTTGTATGTTTATCTTGTTATTCGAGCGTGTTTGTTCGGTGGCAAAATGCTTGGAGTAATAAATTACAAATAATAGAAACGGGATAGGGAATATATTGTAGTGTAATTACTACCGGCGGACGGCCGGAGAATGAGTTTGAATGTTTTAAATAAAGCAATTTTACCGTGAGACTTTCAAGACGTACGTTTGACATACAATTCTGCCTGTCATTATTTTGTAATTGACGTCTTGACGTTTGTTTTTACAACAACCCTTTCACCTGAACTCGGCTAATAGTTAGGGATGCCTGTATTTTTGGCACTATTAGTACTTATTTACCGTTGGTCAAGTCAGATTTTATGAATATATTTCTCAAATATTGCTCAAACATTATGGACGGTATTCACGGTATTTGGAAATGTCAACGGTCACGGTATCGGTTCACGGTATACCGTCAGACCGCCCAGCTCTACTGTCAGTCCATCCGCCCGCCCGCCCGCCCACCCACATGCCTGTCTGCCTGCCTGCATGTTTGTATGGCTGCCTGCCTGCCCGCCCGTCCGTCTGTGTGTCTGTCTGTGTGGCGACGCTGTATCTAGAAAACTACTGATCCGATTTGGCTCAAATTCTAAGGAAGGAAATTGTGGCGCAAGAGAATTTCCCGGCTTTGGCTGTTATCTGTTATCGGATCGGAAAGTACCCATAATGTCACGTTGCTAACTGTTCTCTAAGTTCTAATTCATTAATCTGGCTAAGTCTATTTCTGATAGGTATATAACCATGATCATCATTCAATGATTTTGCTTCAGGCCATGGGAGAAATGTGGCATATGAAAGAGAGTTTGACGGCACTTGCCATTCATTTATCTAGCACGTGATCCAACTTACACAGATATATGTGGCACCTTGCAGTGCAGTTACTATTTCTTGATCGTGTCATAGTATCGGGTGGGCAAACAAGACAGGGACTATGGTTAGAATAAACATAAAGCAATAAGTTATATCTTAAAGTTTATATGTATAGGCCGGGAGCTGCAGAGGCCCACCATGTACACACATGCATTCGAGCCCCCCCCCCCCCCCCCACCCGGCCACCCAACCCCCACCCACCCACCACCACAACCTTTTTTGTCATGGGTACAAAAATGTTTGTTAGTGTCGGCTATTTGAGAAAATTCATGTTTCCAAGAAATAAACTCATTTGCACTATACCTAATTGGCATATTTCCAAAATGGCTACCGTTAAATAAGCCACATACTTATTTTGCCATATCTCCACTTTTAATCGGACTTTCTCTACAATTTAAAGTTTATTCTCGGCCTATTAATCACTAGGAAATCATTAAGTTCCAACAACTATTATTAAAGTAGAAACAAATCTCTATTTTCATAAATCCAAGATTCGTCCGTCTTCACCTTTTATACATTATTTGCCATATTATAGACTTAAAATGTGTTTTCACTTGCCATTTTATTGCTAAATGTCAAAACACAAGATACTACGTAAATGCGCAATTTATGGATTTCTTATCACTCATTCTTATCAGAGTTGCTATCTTCAGAATATGTCTCGGTATAATTGTATTATCCCATGTTACACGCTCTCATCAACATCACTTTCATCTAGCGCCTCCTGAAGAACTTAAAATATTTGCTGTTGTAGAATGTCCCCCTCTGTCCAGAGATGTTCGAGTGCTCCATCTATATATGCCCATCCATGGCCATCTGTTGTCGCAGGAATGCCTGGTCCTGCAATGTGTGCATTTTTAGATACTGCAACTTCGAATGTGTTTCTCTAAGCATTTCCTACACGAGGTCAACGCCTCTTTATCAGCATTGTGCATAGCATTGCGTGGCTCGTTTACACATTTCGCCTGTATCACGAAGAGTCCTAATTTGTCGACAAGTGAACTACTCAAGGCTAATGGACCTTTCCATTTTAGCTATGTCCCGCCCATCACGAGCTAAGCTCCGCCCACACCTCGCCGTGTTGGGATTGATTGATCCCCAATAGCCCTATAACTATTAATTTCCTGAAAACTATATAGGGAAGCTGTTGAATGGCAGCAACAGCGCCCAGACAAATTAGTTTCAAAATATTCAACAGAATATTTATTAGATAGTAAAAACAAACAATTTGTACAACAACGCATAGACCATCTTCAAATATTCGTTCGTGACGTCATTCATTATGATGTCATTGTACACATCACGCAGTTCCTTATGACGTCATATGATGGGTAGGTACTCTGGAAAGGTGAATTATGAGGCCATCAGGAAGAGTACACGAGTTTCCCAATCAGACAAGTACTGGTACACACCTTGGCATCACCGCTAGAGTCGTAATGGACTTTATACTCCCTTTTGCTTTAACCCATTTACTTCATTGTACCAAGTTTCGTACATTAATCGAACAAGTTGAGTCTTGTGGCAATTCGTTGTAGGATTTTTTAGTATTTTCTACTCGTATCAAATCTTTCACAACATCTGCGTTTCATTTTCAGCGTCTTTACAGTCTTCTTTATACATGGCCATGTTGAAGATTGTTCCGGAATTATGTGGCATCATGTTGAATAGTGTATCATATACCTGTCCAAAATTACCTGGCATAGCCTTCATACAATAGAACAGCGTTTCAATTTTCTGAGCACGGTGCTGTCTGGTGTAGGTAATTTGACATTGTCAGTCTCTATTGTGAGGTACTTGACACCTTTTAGTTGAGACTTATCTGGCTTGACTAGGCATTAATCAGTTGTAACAATATTGTATGGTATCAATGCGCATTTGTTAATCTTGTGATTTAGTGAACAATTACAATGCTCTATTACCATGTTGTTTGTATTGAACAATTTGTTTGGGTATGGTTTAACCGTTACCGTCTTTCCCATGTCTGCCATGGTCTTCAGTTTCAGTCTTTTCACATGTTCAAAAATCTTGTTTTTCCTCCTTCGATCTTTGGTGACTGCTTCTTTGGCTGGCTACTTTTCCACGCACACCTGTCATGAGTG
Organism: Chaetoderma sp. LZ-2023a; assembly: GCA_034401795.1. Classification (NCBI taxonomy): domain Eukaryota; kingdom Metazoa; phylum Mollusca; class Caudofoveata; order Chaetodermatida; family Chaetodermatidae; genus Chaetoderma; species Chaetoderma sp. LZ-2023a. The sequence goes on along the minus strand of CM067369.1, from coordinate 175,821,807 downwards.
TATCATTCTCATTGTTTGCACGTATGTATACTCCAGATGATATATAATATAAGTTGTTCGTTTGATCTACAGTAAATGAATTGATGAAGTCCTTGATGGATTATTGCAAACAATGGTTTCACTCTTCTGAAGTTCTGCAAGACACAAATCACTGTGCCATGCGCCACCCTCTGACTCGGACAATGTATCTGTCATGCTCAAAGTTGATTGTACATATTTAGAGCGCTCCTGAGGAAGTCGGGCTTACATCTGATAAGCATAATAATCTCCTAGGATTCCCTGCAGACCAGCACCACCTCTCTGAGTTCCCCTATGAATCTTCGCATGCTTCATAAAGGTCTATTGCATTGTTTTGTTGACTTGACACCGATTCCCAGGAATGAAGATCCGTGCCACACTCATCACGCCTCTTTTCGAAAGTTCTGATGCGCTTGCGTTAGATTCATCGATGCTTATTATCAAAATGGAGAAGTTGGTAAACTCGCATAATTTTGTCCACCAAAATTGAGGAAAATGTCAGACATCAAATGCAGCCATTCTGCATAAAGAAGAAAGTTATCTTGCCTCACTAATTTTATGAGAGCTAATACAAACCAGACATGATCCATAAACAGAATTTAAAACTGTACAGTTTTCCCGGATTCTCCTTCACGGACAGTTCCTCTGTATTACGTCTATTCCTTTATGTATTTTGCTAATGGTTTATCAGCACTAGATTTAACACTTCTTTGCATAGAGCTGGATTAAGTTGTGTAGCTTCCACTTGGATGACTTAAATTTTCAATAACAGTATCTTCCACTCTTTGTATAACAAATTCTACAAACATCAATCTTTCAAGAATTTCCAGCCCAATTTTATGGCAGTGCATTACCATTTCATGGTGTTTTCTAGATAACGCCCCTTGCATTGAACCTATTTAAATTAGGCATGATTCCAAAAGTACGTCAGACAGAGCAGAACCATTCCATTTTCTTGCCAATCACCTTTAGATATGCCAATGCCGGATGAAAAGTACTGATTATATGTTTTTCATATCTAATAGGACTGTTCAGTATCAAGTGGTATGCTTTCATGCATACGCCGGGTCAAATGTCGTCACAATGTAATATTACCCAATCTCCCTGCTCGCTTCCTCGGCATACAGAAGTCACTTTTGAACAGTCTTGTATTTTGTTATAGGGTGATTGATAACACACTAGTAGTCAATTCTAGTCAACTTAGTTGATGTAATTCTAATTTTAGAAATGAATCCCGTCCACCCTGGTACGTCATGACCAACCTGAGAAAACACCAGCTAATAGGTTGTTATGTACACCTTTTACAGACCAATACTAAGCATAAAATGTTAAGAGAAAATTCATTTGATGTCTAAAATATGGCAAATAATTTAAAAACGTGAAAAATCAGACATATTTTGGATTTATGAAAAGAGATTTGTTTCTACTTCAATAATTCTAACTCATGGCTTTCCTTGTTAGTAATAGAACGAGAATAAACTTTATATTGAAGAGAAATTCCAATTACAAATGGCGATATTGGCAAAATTGAAGTATCTGGCTGGATTAATGGCGGTTATTTTGTATTTATGCAAATAACAGATAATGCAAATGAGTTTATTTCTTGGTAACATGATTTTTCTCAAATAGCCGGCTGTAACAAACATTTTGGCACCCATGAAAAATTATCATGTGGTGGGGACGGGGTGCATCTCACGGCCTAGTAAGAAAGGAACCGCGATATGATGACTAATGAGGTCCATGATGCTCACGCCCGGATCGATGCCACACTTTCATATATCTAATGGATCATTCATTACTACATAATGTAATGCATACTATTTGGGAATTACACAAATGTATCTAAAAAGACGTTCTATTGATCATTTTGATTTCAAACGTGTCATACTATTTATTAGTTTTACAAATATACGCAATTGTAATCATATTGTATATGCGCTGAATAATTAGCTTTAAATCAGAATGAAAAATTAGCACCAAGACATTTCATAAGCAGTATACCTTGCTGATTCGAAAAGTATAGTTGAGTGACAGATCCAATTCATCCAAAAGGTCACCGTGACCAACTTATTACTTCAGGAAAGTACTGCTCGGTCGAATCATGTAGAGTTGTATTACGGCAACGGCTAATGGGACAACAGCCCTCGGACCTCGAAAAATAAGGGGGCCCCAAATCAAAACAATTATCGCATTGAAACCTGCAAGCAAAGTATCTCGCTTTGATAGTCATGGTATACGCAAGGTGTTGAATATTTTGAAACCAATTTGACTGGAAGCTGGTCTTGCCTTTAGTAGTAGTAGTAGTAGTAGTAGTAGTAGTAGTAGTAGTAGTAGTAGTAGTAGTAGTAGTAGTAATAGTAATAGTAGTAGTAGTAGTAGTAGTAGTAGTAGTAGTAGTAGGTAGTGGTGGTAGTAGTAGTAGTAGTAGTAGTAGTAGTAGTAGTAGTAGTAGTAGTAGTAGTAGTAGTAGTAGTAGTAGTAGTAGTAGTAGTAGTAGTAGTAGTAGCAGCAGCAGAAACAGTGAGCCGATAAGTGGCCTCGCCATAGACGTATTATAGGATAGACCATCGTACTAACATACGCCCGCTCACATCGCTCCGCTGTACTCAATACGGGAGCAGAGCGGGAGGACGAGACTGTCCGAAAGGGCGATGAAGATAGACTGGATGTCCGCATACCTCCTCTATGGGGAGAGTTGTCTCGACCGCCGGTGACTCGAGTTCAGTAAAACGCAGTTGCGCTTGTTTGGGTATCACTGACTGGCTGGCGCGGACGATCAGCTGCATATATGATAAAATCCTGAACTCAGAAATTCCGCCTTTGAGAGGGTCATAGTCACCCTAATTTATCTCTATGGGCCCACTACTATCTATAAATATCCGTGAGCCACCAAATATGAATACCGGCTCTGCGCTCAATCATCCTCTACTCTTGCATTGTAGGCCTACATTATGTAAGCAATGCGGAACTAGCGCTTGGGAGTTAGCGATAACTGTGTATATTTCCAGAGACTGCATTACCTAATAGTAATTTCCTGTATATTTATCTAATTTTCTTTCACCCTGGTAATTTCCTCTGATAAACCGTTTAGTAAACGCCGGAGTGAGCACAGCGGTTGGTTTTGCTATGCTTTACAAGATAAAACAGAATTCAGTAAACTGCGCATGATTAAACGTTTGAAAATCAGAAAATTAATCTTTTATCCTGTTCATTTGTGTGTATTGGGTCACATCTGGAAAATTACTGGTGCCATGGTCGAGGCCTATCTTTTTCAATCATTTGAAAAAGATATACCGGAAAGCTGTTGCTGAATTCGATCACAACATAGTGTATTCCAGATGAACGCCCGCGTTTAGACGAGGATATCGTGGGAAGGCGCAGCCCTATTAAATCACACTGTATTTGACTACATCCATTCGAAGGCAACCAACTAAGCGGGAAAGCAATTGGCTATTTAACACGGTCGATAGAGTCTCGGTAGCTACGGACTCCAGATTTTCCGGATTTTCTGATTACGCCCAAAAGTTGTGGAATCTTAGCGTACGAGCACACCCTTTCCGGCGTTAAACGTTGAGGCAAATCGGACCAGCAGTTTTAGAGATACCCACAGCTCCAGAATTTGATCCGATCCAGATCCGGGTTGTTTTATCCAGATCACGACCAACGTCAAGAAATCTTCTTGCATGGCAAGTTCCGTCGTTGTGTTAAAATTTAAGCTAAATCGGATCAGTCCGGAACAATGACTGACTGACTGGACTCAACTGGACTGGAATGGAATGGACTACCTGGCTGGCAGGCTGACTGACTGACTGGGGACATGGCGGTTTATTGAGCTGCTACCTGCGGCTAACGATTTATGTAAAATAATCTGACTGGTACTTTGTTGCTTTAATCGGCCTTCCAGTCAAATTTATCTCAAAATGGTTCTATAAATACGACTACTATTTGGTACCTAGTCCGTAAAGTTGCATATTCACAGAAAAATGCTTGAAACGAGATAAATCTTAATATATGATGATTTCATTACGTATAAATTAATATAATTTAAGTTGTGAAATTGAATCGGAGACACGAGTCTGTTATAATTTGTACCGAAAGAAATCATCACATGTTAAGATTTATTTCGCATTATTGCATTGAGGTGTACACGCAAATTAAGCATCTAAAGGGTTACTATTTAAACAGTTATTTTCACACATTTTGCTGAGAATACATGTCTGTACCTTTAATGTGATACTGTCTCAAATTCAAAACGACTATACGTGATGGCTGTTGAATATTTTGAAGCTAATTTGACTGGGAGATGTTGCTGCCTAGGCAGCACATAGTCAAATTAGTTTCAGATTACTCAACAACTTATTCCTTACATCATTGAGAAAGTTTCGTCTGTGACGTGTAAGCGTTAAAAGGTTACCAGGAAATATCGTACATTTCTCAATTTTATAGAGGAAGATATGTGTGATCGAACATCCGTTGTCATCCCAAGCTCACCGCATGAGTAAGTATATATAATTTGTAGTTCATGTATAACCAAGTTATATAATATCTTTATATTCTCCCGGGCTACAACCGTAGCATTACCATATGAGGTATACGTATGGCCTATACAATATGGCCCGGCGTCTGATTGGTCGAGTGCGGTCACGTCACCTGACGTCGTCGTCGTCGTCTCATTTTGCGTAATTAATCACACCACCATTACCCATATATCGCTATGAGATCTGGGTCTAATTAAATGGCTATTGTCATTGGGTTGTATGGCGAGAACTAATGATTTAATTTCAACCTGGGCGCTGTTTCTGCGCAGCAACAGCACCCTGTCAAATCAGTTTCAAAATATTCAACCGCCTACCTTACATTGAAATTGGGATTCTTGGAATTCAGGGTTCAAAGTATATAACTTGATTCCAACACGTGGAATGATGTGGGTAGATATTGGCTAAGAATATCAAGAAATTGATCTCTTATGTTTTTCGACTAATAGATCTTTCTCTTGGTCAGTGATGAACGATGTTGAATTTAAGTTCCAGTGCATACGGCAGTCCAGTCAAATTATATTTTGACCGAGGACAAATTGCAATAGTCATCAGTTCATTCATCTTTTCATTTGTTTATTAGAGTCATCTACATGTTATAAAAAAAATGTAATGTCATGTATTTGGTGGAACATGGTTTTTAGCTCACCTGGATAATGGCGATTTATCTGCCATGTCTGTCTATCAACAAGTGTGTCCACTTTGGACATTGGTTGATGGATTAAAACAAATTTGATAGACATATTCCTCTAGGAAATTTCTATGTGAGCTCTGAATATGAAGTGCCCACGCCTTTAAAAACCAGGGTTGTGGCCCTTGTTAAATTCTCAATGTATAGAAGCGTATTGGGGTGAGTGTTTGTGGCACGTTTCGGCATTTGTTGGTTGACAGATATGTTCCGTCGGTCAATATCTATCTATATGAAATGAACATGCCTTAAAACCCCAGAGTTATGGCCCATGTTATATTTTCAAAATAGTAATTGCTATGGCGAAAATATGTTTGTGGGACGTTCGTCATTTGTTGATAGCCTAACACTTAATTTTGAAGATATCTTATAAACAGAGTTGTGGCCCTTGTGTGACCTATTGAGGCCCGTGTGGGTTTTGATGTATTGAATCCTATGGGGATCTTTTTAAATGTGAGAGTGGGTGCTAAGGTTAGTGTTCACGTGACTAACGCATGCATCTACGTCATTGTCACTGCCATCTTCCCCTGATGCAGTCATGTTTGCACAAACCCATCTGTCATTATTCTAAACAAGCTATTGAACAATCAAGTCATTGCCGCCTGCATTTACAGTGCTTGGTACTACAGCCAGATGCATATTGTAGTAGTGACTTTGGTGCATGCTTCGAGTTTGTATGAATAGGAACCAGCCTGGATTCTCATATTTCCCATCCACGCAGTTCTGGATTTAAGGAATCGTCCATCAATTTCTGAACCTGATGGTACACTCGAAGGCTATGGACCATTGATGTGGCTGATGTTGGTGGTAGATTGCGAGGATATATTAACATTTTACTCTGTGACCTGAAATTGTTGCAACCTTATTGCGTTCAAATTGTCATGTCCTCGACCCCTGTATGCACAGACCATTGGTTTTCGCCTGCTGCAACAATTTCATCCTGAGTTGACTTTGAATTCAGTAATACACTTGAATGTTTTCTGAAGATGGCCTTCTCGTGAATCAATTTTAAGTGACACCGCTTTTCCTTTCCAAACACCCTGTGTCACAACCTAATATCGCATAGACAAACATAATGTTATGGTAGACATTGTTTCCAAGAATTTCTCTTGCTTTGTTCATGTTCAAATATTTGCGGCATGTGAAGGAAGACGTTGCGTGAAGTACAATTTACCACCCATTGCATGATAGCAAAGTAAGACAGGAAGATCTATATCATTTCCATCCAATACAATTGTATGCTTCTCAGCTGGCGCAAAATTAGTTATTGCTATCAGTAAGTCTGCATCACTGTAGTGTTGTGATCCAGACTCGGCATGGTGATAAACCTATATCTGTTATCGCCCTGCCCTTATCGTAAAGCGTCCCGGGTTGAACGCAGTGAACTCTCTCACCAAGATAGCATTTCACGTAGCAGTAATCTGAGCATCCAGGCTCGGGACATTTATGCATCAGTCTGTAACCAACAAGGGTCTCCTATACACGTGTACACCTCTATGCGAATATGTATTAAATATCTATCTATATTAGTTAATCTCAACGTGTTTGTAATAACAGAATACATTATAACTGGCGACGAGGTAAAACATATTTAGAGTTTAAATTCAGTAACAAACGTGTAACACTATTCAGTGGTAAAAGTTCTTACGTTCTGTCAAAATGTTTTCATATTGATGAATAAGTTATCGACTGTTGCAAGTTAAAGTTATCGTGTAGCTATAAATGCGTAGTCCTTTAATGATAAAACATAGCTCAGTGTTAGAAGTGCATTGATGTAGTCAGGATAATTAAGTTGCGACTATTATCATAAGCTAAAGCTACCGTGTAACAATAACTGATTGTAATAGGCCTAGTTAACCATAATTCAAGTGTTAAGTAACAATTCCGGCCAATTCTAGCTATTAGTGGACAATATCCATGGCTATGAAGATGGACCTAGGGTTGACCGCGCTGCCTCCATTTGATACAGATTCTGATAATGCATCCATTGGTCCAAGATGGAAGGCATGGCGAGAACGATTCGATATCTACCTGGACGCTGCAGGCGTATCCAACGACAAGCAGAAGAGAGCTCTTCTACTCCACGTCGGCGGTGAAGGTGTTCAGAGGGTATTCAAATGATTAACCCGCACAGGAGATGACTATGAAACGGCATGTGCAGACCTAGACAGTCATTTTCTACCGAAGAAAAATGTGAGATATGAACGTTTTGTCTTCAAACAAGCAAAGCAAGAGAATGAAGAATCACTCGACCAGTTTGTTACTAGATTGAAAACTTTGTCCCTTACATGCGAGTTTGACAAGGTCGATGACGCGATCGCGGATCAAGTGCTTGAGAAATGTGCGTCAACAAGCCTTAAACGCCGGGTATTACGGGACACAGATTCTACACTGCAGAGTATACTGGATTTAGGTCGGGCGATGGAGCGTGCAGACTCACAACTTCTCGAAATGCAGCAGGGACCAGGAGGAGCAGATGGAAGCTCAATATCCACCATTTCAAGAAACAAACTGAACAGATTTAGACGATCTGACTCAAAACCACCACGGGCAGGCGCCAAATGTTTTAACTGTGCAGGCGAGTGGCCCCACCCAAGTCAGCGCCCATGCCCAGCCCGTGGAAAAACATGCAAATCATGTTTTAAAATGAACCATTTCGCGAAGTGCTGCCGTAGCAACACCGCCAGGTATAGTGACACTAATACGAGTTCAAGGACTGGCGACTACAAACGTGGGTTCAGAAACTCTAGACCAGTACATGCAGTCCGAGACACTGAGAAACCAGACACCGAATCCTCAGGATCTGATGACGAATACGTAGCTATTGTAGACAGAAAGAATAGACAGGATGACTATGTCCTCTCAATTGACCAAAAGCGTCCGAAAACAACACTTTCCGTGGCTGGTGTGGATATCAGCATGCTGATTGACAGTGGCGCATCAGTTAATTTAACTGACTCGAAACACTTTGCAATAATTAAACAGTGTAATAATGATGCAAAGCTTCAAACTTCAAACGCTCGAATATTCGCTTACGGAGGGATCAGTCCTCTACCAGTGCTCGGAAAATTTGAAGCTCTCGTGGAAACGAAGTCACGAATATCACTCGCAACATTCTTGGTTGTCAACCAAGATGCCGGATCATTAATTGGCTACAAGACAGCAACGGATCTAGGGTTAATAACCATACCGGACATAAACTCGATTCCATCTTGCGATCATCAGCGTGCTTCAGAGGAATTGGATAAGTTGATATCGGATTACAGTGATGTTTTTCAGGGTACAGGTCGACTGAAAGACTACCATTTTCGCATAGACATTGATGAAAGTGTTAAACCCGTAGTGCAACCACCCCGACGTATTCCCTTCAACATCAGGCAACAGGTTGAATCAGAACTGGATAAATTAGAGGACGCCGGAATCATAGAACCTGTGGATGGACCTACACCATGGGTATCACAAATTGTCGCGTTCCCTAAGAAACATGATCCTTCACAAGTGCGAGTGTGTGTGGATATGCGATCGGCCAATACAGCAGTTCAACGACAACGTCATCCAACACCAACAATGGACGAAATACTACATGATCTCAATGGAGCATCAGTGTTTTCAAAATTAGATCTAACACAAGGATACCATCAAATCGAGCTGCACAAAAACTCTAGATACCTAACCACGTTTGCAACACATAAAGGTCTCCGGCAGTATGCACGTCTTATGTTTGGATTATCATCAGCAGCAGAAATATTCCAGCACATTATTCAGCAGGTACTCAGTGGAATAGACGGTGTCAAGAACATTTCTGACGACATAATAGTGTTTGGCACGGATCAAGCTAGTCATGATACAGCTTTGTGGGCCACACTCCAGCGCTTGCGAGAAAAGGGGTTGACATTGAACAAAAAGAAATGCAGATTTAACAAACCAACGCTCACCTTTCTCGGATTCGTATTCTCAAAAGACGGTATTTCACCAGACCCAGAAAAAGTGTCTGCTATTAAGAACACAGAGGCTCCCAAATCAGTGTCAGAAGTTCGCAGTTTATTAGGAACACTTAACTTTGTCTCTCGATTTATCCCGGATTACGCCACAGTGAGTGAGCCATTACGTAATTTGCTAAGGAAAGATACTAAATGGCAGTGGACCAAACCACATGATCGTGCGCTAGTTGAACTCAAACGGCGTCTCACAAGTGATAAGGTCATGTCATATTACGATCCCTGTAAAGACACAGAAGTTGTTGTGGATGCGAGTCCAGTCAGATTAGGTGCCATCCTTACACAAAAGGCACATCACGGTTCCACAGAGACAACCAACAGTGTTGCTTACGCCAGCAGATCACTGACGGACGTAGAAGCACGCTATTCGCAGATAGAAAGGGAGGCATTAGCCATTGTATGGGCTTGTGAAAAGTTTCACTTATATTTATTCGGAACTAACTTTACGGTTATAACCGACCATAAACCCCTTGAATCGCTCTTCAATAAAACCACAGCAAAACTACCAGCTAGAATCGAACGATGGCGACTCCGCCTACAGCCATATGAATTCACAGTTTCGTATAGTCCAGGACCACAAAACCCAGCAGACTACCTTTCACGTCATCCATTAGCCGGAGGAACTGACTCTAACAGAAACATTGCAGATGATTACGTGAACTTTCTTACTAACAGTGCTGTGCCACTAGCAATGACAATAGACGACATTCGCCATGCTACTGATAATGATCCGGTCATGCAAAAGCTGAAAAACGCAATCCTCTCTGATAAATGGGATAAAACCGACTTAGACCTTCAACCATATACAAAACTTAAGTTAGAACTGTCAGTTTCTATGACAGACAATGTTATTTTAAGAGGTACACGTCTCATCATCCCACGATCCCTGCAAAAACAGGTATTAAAGCTTGCGCATGAAGGACACCAAGGTATTGTCAAAACAAAGTGCCTACTGCGTGAAAAGATATGGTATCCGAACATTGATGCAGATGTTGAAAAATTAATCAGTCAGTGTATTCCATGTCAAGCTACTGGACCTCAAACTAAACCGGAACCTCTGCAAATGACTGAATTGCCAGATAAACCATGGAGTAAGGTCAGTGCTGATTTTTGCGGGCATTTCCCTTCAGGTGACTATATTCTTGTTGTTATAGATGAACATTCGCGTTACCCTGAAGTAGAACTTTTAAGATCACTCAAGGCAAGTAATGTTATTCAGAAGTTAAACAGAATTTTCGCCACTCATGGTATCGTGGATGTACTAAAATCGGATAATGGTCCGCCATTTAACAGTGCAGAATTCGCTAATTTCGCTTCCTTGATGGGGTTTAAGCATAGAAAGGTAACCCCTTACTGGCCAAAATCCAACTCAGAAGCTGAGCGTTTTATGCGCACTATCGGTAAAGCTGTCCGTGCTACCCATTCAGAGAACAGAAGCTGGAAGGAACATCTGAATCAATTCTTGTTAAACTATCGTGCAACCCCCCATTCAACAACCGGTATTTCCCCTGCGGAACTATTATTTGGCAGGAAAATCAAAACTAAAATACCTGAACACACAACGACACCTTTGAACCACGCGGTGCGAAATTACTCGAGTAGTTTCTACAATGGATATATAGACATTAGCTAGTAGTAATATACATATTTTAACTTGCATCGAGGACTACCATTCTCAGATTGGGAGGGATGTAGTGTTGTGATCCAGACTCGGCATGGTGATAAACCTATATCTGTTATCGCCCTGCCCTTATCGTAAAGCGTCCCGGGTTGAACGCCGTGAACTCTCTCACAAAGATAGCATTTCACGTAGCAGTAATCTGAGCATCCAGGCTCGGGACATTTATGCATCAGTCTGTAACCAACAAGGGTCTCCTATACACGTGTACACCTCTATGCGAATATGTATTAAATATCTATCTATATTAGTTAATCTCAACGTGTTTGTAATAACAGAATACATTATAATCACCTTTAGCATGGCGAACTTCGTAAGTATAGGGTGGGCTGACAGAGTCGCTAGAGGTGGGGTGGGGCTTGATAGCTGCTTGGGTTGGGATGGTAGCCGTGGGGTGGGGGGGGTGTTTGAGTTAGCTAGGGTGGGATGGGGGTTATGTAGGCATTAGCGCTGTTGGAGCTCGGGGACTTAAACGGTCTACAAAATCTTACAATAGAATTTGAGCGTTTAGATGTTGGTAGAGAATTTAGTGTTTGAGTTTTATGGGGGTGTAATGGGCGAGGTTACTTGTTGATAATGGTGAGCGGTGGTTAAGAGTTCAGTATCGCTTAGACAGGTGCATTAAAATATTTATATTATGTTGCAATGTATCGTCTTCAGAATTAGAACCGGTGTGAAGATCTTAGCAGATATTTTGTTCTGACTATTCTGATTTTTTATATTATTAAGCCATTGATGCAGTTATGTTGACAGTATCTTTAGACTCAGACCACGTTGCATGGCTCAGTTATTGAACTTTAACGAGTTCACATGTTCACGTTTTTTTCATAAACGGTAAGCTCCTTAATATTGAGACACACAGCTGCAGGATTAGTACGCTAACGAGTTTCAGTCAATTTTCAAAAATTGAATAGCTACGGATCAAAGCACAAGCCTGAGGGAATAGATCGGTTTTATCCTTATTACCGTCACAAAGGTCGACGATCTCAGTCATACACATACGAACATATGCTTCCATGATTTTGATAGTATTATAAGAATTTTGAAATGCTGTATAGAACGATATACCAGGCTGCATTCGTCTAGATTAGTAAAAAACAACAAAATGTATACCCAATTTAAACATCCCACTAATATCCAATTTAACGGACCATCTCAAGCCGGAAAATCCACCCAGTTAAGCGCGATAATTAGATTCAGAGCTCAGCTAATCGATACAACACATGAACAAATCATATTATACTATGGTTCATATCAATCGGCTTACGAAAGATTTGGAGCCGATGTAGAACTATATTCAGGAATTCAAGATTTAGAAATAGATTCCAGCATCGCTAATCTAATTATCCGTGACTATCTAATGGAGGACGTAGATAACAGGATTACTGCATTGTTTCCGAGACGAGGTCCTCACGAGAATTCAACGATAACTCATTTGATTCAGAATATTTTCTAGAAAAATAAGCACCACAGAAATATTTCGCTGAATTGTCATTACATAATCCTATTTAAAAATCATAGCGACACAACCAGTATAACTACATTGGCGCGTCAAATGTATCGTAGACATAGCTCAACATTACAGGATTCATATATTGATGCCACTACATGAGCCCATGATTATTTACTCATATGAGACAACGTACCAATATTTTACCAGACCAAGTTTGACGTTGACGTCAAAACAACGAATAAGAAAGCTTAAGAAAGTCAAAATGGCTAACAGGAAGGGTAATGCTAATAATAATAATCATAGACAGTCATGGGGGCAGTTAGACCCGGGTATAAGCTTAAAGGAGGACGTAGAACGGTTAATATCTCAGATCAATTGCCAGTCTTGCAAAGTTTAGCTAAAGCCAAGCATAAACAATGCAAGATAATACTAGAATGCTGTAATAAGGGTTTAGCGGATGCTGTGTCTGATACTTATTTCTAAATTTTTCGGATAACAGCGATGGAAAGCGTTCAGAAATGGCATTGGTACCGCATAATATGATAGATGGTATAAACACGACATCTAAGATTAATATTCTAAATAACGATCAAAACTGTGAACTTAGATCAAGAGATGGAACGAATTCTAAATCGTAGCGACTTCACGGCTAGAGAAAAGTCAGATTTGTATTCTCAGATGCTTCAAAAGTTTAGACTGCAGATAGATCAATCTAAGCAATTCGGTTCAGCGGTTAACTCATCAGATGATTCGCAGCATTCATGGAATCTCCAGACCTCAGCACCTCAGGGCTTAAATGTGGATAATGCTAGAATTAAAGGATCTAGTTCAGTCGTTGGGCCCCGAGCTTAAAAGGTAAAGGTGAGAGATCAATTGCAATCTTAAATCATAAGGTACCCGGCTTATCCTTAGACAACCCTAATCGTGTCACCATAAATAGTAATCTAGTAGATTTAATCACCTGAATTGTGATGCAGAATCCTTATACAAATTCGAAGGATTTTTTAGAAGTTAAATTATTGGCAGCCTTCAATAGACTCTTAGTGAATGCTAATATACGTAGACAAATCGTGGGGAGTTATAAGACTTGGGCTAAGATTCATAATACAGATGAAAACATTGAACCCCAAGCCTTCAATGTATCCGCGCTAAAGCGAACAAAAGAAAAAGCGAACCTGAAGCTAAAGGTTTATGAGATATGCTTATTAATAGATGGAGTACAGCTGCATCGCATGCTGTCGCTAATCAATCTAAGATCTCGAGATGCTAAGCTATCCAATACGTTGTTAAACTATGGCGAAAATTTGCAAGAACAAAACAAATAGAAAATCTATTAGCGCAGTTGACAGCTCGAAATGTATATATTACGATAGCAAGCATTCCACGCCTTTTGGTGGTTTGGAAAAACTACATCGGGCATTTAAAGGAATATTTTCTAAACCATTAATACAGACCTGGTTAGCTGTAGATGTTGACCACAGTACAGAGGTGTTAGCTTGGCGTAATATGCACTCGAAAGCGAATCCAAGGGCATCAGTAAAGTCAAACGATTTGCGCATAGGCGATGACATAAGAGTGTCTGTTTACGAAGGGTTAAAGACTGGCATGCAGCGATGAGATGTTCAAAATCAGTTCGAAACTACCTCACCTCACAGATCGGGTGTATAGAAGCTCAATGATTATAATAAGAATCCCATTATTGGAACATTTTATTCTGAAGAGTCACAGTAAATTCGTTTATATGGTGCTAACCAGCAACTCTATCGAGTAGAAAAAATTATTAAACAGGGTACACACGATAATAAGCGAGAAGCTTACGTCAAATGGTGTGGTTATCCTAATTCGTTTAATTCGTTGATAAGTTATTCAGAATTTAAATGTATTTAGAATCATTACCGAGCTACACCCCACACCCGCCCCACACCCCAACCGAGGGTGATGGTTGTAAAAATGTCTCTAAACAGTCCAGAAATTCGTAATAATGATTACGGTTGGTCATTTTGTGGTGGAAAAGTGCTCAGAGATGAGATAAGATATCTCGGCCAGGTTATAATTATTTATATTATAGTAGGGACGTGTTTAATAAATCTGGGCATTAAAAATGGCGATAAAGGGGTTTGGACTGCATTAGCGTCTAGGTGTTTGGGGAATATATTACCAGCACCGAGTATAAAAACACCCAAGGTTGAGTGGTTGTCGCTGTCACTGGTTTAGTAAGAATAGCTAGAAATATGGAGCAGTTTTATATTATGCTACCGAGTAAGAGTAGCATGAATTACTATCCGGACAATAAGATTTCAGAATTCAAAATGCATCTTCAAATGCCTTTATGATTCTCTGGAGAATGGGATTTTGGTTTGTCATCCATATTGTATCCGAGCAGTTGGTTAACATTAGCAAAGCCTTCAGCAATCCTGCTACATTCTTATGAACCACTGTCGGCTAAAGTTCAACATAAGCAGAAGCAGAAGAAGAAGAAAAGTGCTCTAAACATAGCCGAGGAACTGTTTCATAAATTTCAGCAGACTAATACTTTAAAAGTAGCTGTAGCAAATTCAGTGCCTCAGCATAAAGCTGTAGAATTACCTCTCTACATCCAATGCGTAGAGCGCTTCCATACTGTTAAAATTTTAATAGAGTTTGTAAATAAGCAGATTAATAGCCACAAGCATTATAAAAATGCCATTAGATTCAACTATTTCACAGATCGAATCAACCTCGTAACATTAACCATTAAGCGAATGTTTGTGATTGAATTTGACGATGACATAGGTAAATTCTTAGGCTATCAGGACCATATCATTAGTGGCCCGACCCACACGGGCGGAGTTCTATCAACGCATAAAAGTAATAAGATTTCATTAACTGCGGCTTACGTATGTTGCGATATCGTAAGCCATAATGTAGTCGGAGAAGCTACAGCACCGCATTATACTATTATCTAGCAGCCACGGCGTTGAATACATTTGTCAATGGATATTTCCTAACATTCAATGTAGAATTATATCTAAGAATTACATTGACATGATAGGTGTGGTTATAAGCGATAGGACTGGAGAGAACATACCATTTGAAGACAGCGCATCACCGAGCATACTTTGTTTACATTTTAAACCTACGGTCTAAGAATTGACGCGTAATTCCTAGCTATATCTAAACATTTTTACGTTTGGGCTGTTAAAAATTTTTTTTGTCAAAATTATCATATATATATATATATATATATATATATATATATATATATATATATATATATATATATATATATATATATATATATATATATATTAATTGAGAGCTTCTTATGCTAATCAAACTGGTGGGCGTTTACCCGTATTCGTAGACACTAGGAGTCAAAAGGGTCATGGGATAGGAAATATTATAGGTTCACTGTTCAGAGCAGCCATGCCATTAGCTAAAAGCGTTAGAAAAAGCCTGGGCAAGCGTGCACTGTCAGTTGGTTTAGGCATGGCTGAAGATGTTTTAGCCGGTAAAAAATTGAAAACATCTGTGAAAAACAGGGCTTTGAATGCTGGTAGAGCGATCACACCAAAAGCCATAGCGCTAGCGTGTAGCAATATATCAGGAGCTAATTCACAACCTATGAGCAAAAATACTAAGAGTGGTCAACGATCTGCTAACCCATGTAGAAGTTATTCAAAGTGTAACCGTACAGGGAGAAGCATCAGAAACGCTAAACAGGTTGATATATTTAGTTAACTAATAAGATGGCAACTTGTCACTGCACTAAAAGCGAATTAGATTTGTTTAGGTTGAAACCTGACTATGATGGATCAAGCTCGGTGGTAAAGCTATCAACCAGTTATGAGCTTATCTAACTCTGGGGGAAGTCTGGAGTTTTTCGTCTCTGGAAGCGGTGACGAATACATAGATTTAGCTCAAAGTTACATTTACGTTAAGGATAGCATTGTATAGGTGGTTGCGGGTGCGGAAACGCCTTTGACAGTGAACAGCAATGTTGTGCCAGTTAACCTATGAGTTGGCTCTATCTTTTCTCAAGGAGATAGCTTTTTAAACGGAAAACCAGGTCTCTTCTGCTAACAGCATGTACGCTTTTCGCAGTTATTTTGAAAGTTTATTTAATTATTCGACAGAGCATAGATTGAGTCAATTAATGCCTGCATTATGGTTTAGGGATATAGCAGGACATATAGTAAGACGGTTAATAATGTCGGCTATGCGCTTAATGTTGCTCTAAGTAACCCTGTGTTCGGTAGAATTCATTCCGACATTTTTCTTCGGGAAAAATATTTAATCAATGCAGTTTCCTTAAAGCTACGTTTACACCGAGTAAGCCGATTTTAACCTAATTCGTGGCGATGTGCCGCATACTTACAAATTACGTCTGCACGAAGCTACATTAAATTTACGTATGGTTAAACCTATTCCAGAGGTAATTAACGCTCATGCGTCTACATTACTAAAAGCCCATGCTCAATACCCTATTAAGAGTTATCGTCAAATCATTCACCATTCCCGCAGGGACTGGTAGCGTGAATAGGGACAATATTTTTCTCGGGGACCTACTGAGTAGAGTTATATTCGGTAAAGTTATTAATAGAGCTTATAACACAGATTTCAATACAAACCCATATAATTTTCAACATTGCGATGCTAACCATATTTCGTACTATATGGATAAAGAGCAAGTGTCTGGAGATGCCCTTGCACCGAATTTCACAGCTGCTGGTTATAATCTTACAGAATCATTCTTGACGTTGTTTAATGGAACTGCTACGTTATTCGATGACAAATGCATAGGGATTAACATCGATGAATATAAGGCAGGTTAAACATTTTTTGCCTTTGACTACACTCCAGACCTCGCTACAGGTGATCATGGCTACCTTACGAAGCATGTCTACCTTACGAAGCAAGGACGCCTACGTCTCCAACAAAAATTTAAAACAGCATTGCCTGATACTATGAACATAATGTTATGCAGAATTTAATAACATTTTAAGTATTGACAGCGATCGTAACGTTACTACGGACTACTAACGCACTCGTTCCCCCACCCCATCAACACACGCACGCACATGTCACGCACATGTGCGTGCGGGCACGGGCACACACACACACACACACACACACACACACACACACACACACACACACACACACACACACACACACAACACACACACAACACACACTCACACACACACACACACACACACACACACACACACACACACACACACACACACACACAGAGAGAGAGAGAGAGAGAGAGAGAGAGAGAGAAGAGAGAGAGAGAGAGAGAGAGAGAGAGAGAGAGAGAGAGCACGCACGTGCACGCATGTGCGCTCATCAAATGTTTACCAGCTGCATACATCTGTATAGTTATTTGGAAAGAAAATAAACTGAACTGTATTCATGACTTTGGCGTTTCATTATTATTCTTATTATTATTATTATTATTATTATTTTTATTATTATTATTATTATTATTATTATTATTATTATTATGTTAACTACTAGAGATCTCGAATATATTTGCTCATGAGACAGGAGATTAGGGCGGATGTTCCTAGGTGTCTTGGCTAAAGACTGTATACCTAACCGTATCAGAAGACACTCATGTCTCATCAGTAGTACAGATCCTGAGAACATTCCAGGCACTCATTGGATCACGTTATATTTCCTGAAACACAGAAAATCTGAATATTTTGACTCATTCAGGCATACCCCATGGTCCGAACTAACGGTCAAAATAGGGTCATTATGTAACCCATATATATTTAAGGGCGTTACTGTGCAGCCACTATTATCGGCTCGTAGCGGAGAGTTCTGCATGTATTTCCTGTATCATAGGATTCATTGACTGACAACGATTTCAATTATAGCGTCATTACTCGATTTAACAAAAAATTATTGAATTGTCCAAAGCTTAGCCCATACATTATTAGATGACAGGCTTATAGCGCTTCAACGTAACATTGCAATAAAAAAAACGCTGTTCATCTAAATTTTGTTTGTTTGTTTTTACACGTTAGTCAGCTGCAGATGTTTTTTTTAATGATATGGTTTAAGCTTGCGTTTACCATATTCGTGTTAAGAAAACATTTCAAAGGCTATTTTTTCACATTCTTTCTTTCCAGAATTATAATATTTACGTAGTTCTCCTAGAGTTACGCAAATGTCTGGCGCAGCGGGCTAATGACCCATACCAGAGTAAAGGGCTGAATGGACAACTCATCAGGGATATTCATAAGCCTGGTCTGTGGGCAGGGCAAGCGGCCTTGGGTTTGGATTGGATGCTCGTTAGCCGACTACGCCAGACATCTGTGTAACTCTAGGGGAACTATGTTGGGGCTCAGGCTGGGGGAGGTGTGGGGAGTGGTGGGCCATTAGTGAATAGAGAAATATATATATATATATATATATATATATATATATATATATATATATATATATATATATATATATATATATATATATCTTTATATATAATTTTAATAGCTGTAATACGAGCGAGATTTGATTGAGAAAAAACAAATGAATTCTATAATTATAGGTTATATCTATGTCAATAATAGTAGGTTATAGTTATATATATTATTTACGCAGTGTGTAGTACATCGTTTAGCCATTCAATCTTACAGGCATTGTATAACTCATATACATTCCAATATAAATTTGGATCTGTAGACAATGCCTGAAAGAAATCGATTTTAGGTACACATTCTAATGAGTTTAAGTAATGTAATTCTACATTGTCGATATGTCTTAAGAAATAATCAATACCCAGACACTGGTGTTCGCGCTGAGATGGTCTGCCATGATGACACCCGTAGCAGTCCAGAAT
The DNA here is from genome assembly GCA_034401795.1 of Chaetoderma sp. LZ-2023a. NCBI lineage: Eukaryota > Metazoa > Mollusca > Caudofoveata > Chaetodermatida > Chaetodermatidae > Chaetoderma > Chaetoderma sp. LZ-2023a. The sequence continues at coordinate 175,802,605 of CM067369.1, read as the reverse complement.
CGCTAGTCTACAGATCGCTAAATTCAGTAAGTTTGCGAAAATGGCGGTGGCATTGTCTCTGGTAGATTGTGGAACATTTTTTGGAGTCAATACGCAGATATTTACGATCATTTATTTCTTGATGGAACGTATCGGGGGTATACTGTGTAGCTACCGGTTGAGCATAAATTTCACCATCGCTGGGCGAGTCGGGCAATGTAAAACACGCGTCTTCGTAATCAGGTAAATCATTAGAACTCAGTGTATCTGGCATTTCTTCTATATCCGTAGACACCTGCTGATGAATAGCGCGATCTAATGCTCCGAGATCCTGTGGGGATAGTGATTAATAAGGTTCCAAATGTCTGGTTGTTTAGGCATTAATCCAAGTAATCGAGTCATGCAGGCTCTCGAGAATATGTAATCCTTAGTGTTTACAGTGTCACCCTCGAAAAGTTAGTTAGTTTAAGATCTTCAACCGTAGTAGTAATGCATAACCCAGAGTTAATGTTTACACAACTGCTTAGAGTTCTGACTATTTCAAACCAAGCGTCTTCGTCAACCATTAGCTTTAAGTTGACTCTAGAGCCGGAGAGTAAAGGCGCAATACCGCATAGCCCAATTCGTCTCTGCCCATTATCCCAGTGACACGAATCAGGCATTAATCCAGTGTTTAATAACTGAGCTCTGGAATCTTTGGAGAGTATGGTTTCAACCATAGCGAGTTTATCTAGATATTGACGATCAGCTGTACATTCTCTTTCAATATTGCATGGCTGCGCTAGGTCATTTTTCGGGTATAAAATACGTACACGAGCGTAGAGTTTGTTATAGCTACGAGAATTTCATGCAAGTTCTCCTTCAGAATTCTCCATGAGTTGCTAGAGAATGTAACGCTCCTGAACGATGGTTTCATCTCAGTTTGACCTGGCGAAGCAAAGTACCAAGTTAGCTTGTCGTAGGGATATTTAGTGCTGATAGTGATCTTTAATTGAGGTTCTAATTCGTATATGTAATTAATCTGCTCTACTCTATCAGAACACATATCCCTAAGCACAGTTTCTTTGAATGCAGCAATCATAGCGGCGAACTTTCGAAATGTATTACTACTGTACATAAACACGCCTCGCTTGGTTGGGTAAACATTACCAACATTAAACTCGCGTATGTCTACTACAAATTCGTCCGTTTCATGTACGTGCACATTGTTACGGAGCGCAACGGGCGCGTCACAACCCATAAAATATGTGGTATTCATAATTATAATAAACGTTGAACAAACAGTTTAAACAAAATCAAAACGTTACGGCTAAACAGATCAGATTTTTAAACCGCTTTTATACGCTTTCGCCGATCGATCAACGCATGTCATTACGCTAATCTTCTTCTTCTTCTTCTTCTTCTTCTTCTTCTTCTTTTCGTTCGCTGATCATACCGCCAGTCCTGTAAGTGACTATCGACATGATCATAAGCGTTAAGTGAGTGGATCCATGGTTTATTAGAGTGCGCCGCGCGGCCTGGAACCCCCGTCTTCAGCACTCGAGGTTTCTGTCAGGGTTACCTCACCCTTACCTCCTTTAGTCGCCTCTTACGACACGCAGAGGATACGGAAGGTGTATTCTAAGCCCCACCTACAGGGCAAATTACGCTAATTACGCTTAAGCTCCTCTCATTGGATGCCAGGAGGCACGTGATTTAACGAAATCTTTCTGCGTTTTGACTACGCTGGTCCACCGTAGATAATCAATCTAAACATAGAACCGTAGCTTCGTGCTACACCGAGAAGCTATCTCGCTCCCGTCAGCGTAGGAGATCTCGCGGAACACGAATGCGTAGATAATGTTTTTTGTTTACCGCGAGAATATGGTCAGCCTCTCTGAAATACGACCACCTACCCTGGAGTTTTCCAGAGGTGATACAAAAACTTTCTTCTGCACAAAATTGGATTAGATTTTGTGGACAATTGGGGAAATAGGAGTGCCATTCAAATCCCAACAACATTTCAATCAGAGAAGACGAAATAGTTCGATGTGTGTGCGATTAATACGCGCATTCGGTCAAAATGAATGGGTTCCCTCAAGGAACCCGAGTGGCGAGGAGTTTATCCTTCTGCTTGTAGCGACTGAGATCTAGGTGCATATTATCACTGCCTTAGCTGTCTTGGTCAAGATATTATTCCGTGGTATTGATTTGTCCAGTCAGTACTACGGGCACGTACAGCTGTATAATAGGGTCTGTGCGTATCAATAACCCATTCTCTCAGTTGTGTCATACAGTACAACTCAGAAATAAGTTTTAAAAAACAAAAACAGGCACATATGTTAGTACAATTTTGAAGACGATGTAAAAATGTTCGTTTCTATACTTTGAACATAATTGGATTGGGTACCACGCATTTATGTTCAAAATATTTAACAGTAGGGAGAGTGCATTTTATTTTATTTTGTAAACGTTTAAGTTATTTCCGATCTGCATTGTAACGGCTATAATATTGTTTTCATTTTACTCCGTTTAAGGCTAGACAGAAATTGGTCAGTTGCCATCTATAGTATAGAAAATGTCAAGTTACCGATTGACGTAAATTACCTTCACCTCGTCCCCGCCACAACTAGGAAGTCTGTTTGGGTCTGTTTGAATATTTTTCATTGTTATTCGCTGAAAGCGTTTCTTTTGTAGGTCTCCCCCACCCCACCACCACGCGCGCACACGCACGCATGCATGCATACCACCACCACCACCATCACCACCACACACGCCTCGCCACCACATGGACGCGTACGCATGAATGCACTACCGATTCGTTACACTGTGACATAAAATGCAACATTGCCACAGAAAATTATGTCAGTGAACAGCCCTGCCCTGGGTAACCTCAATGGCAAACAGTCTGGGGCATTTGTCCCTTCCCCTGGATATTTTGACAATCTAGATGCTCCCTGATGCCCGATTGCCCCTCCTGCTAGTCCTTCCCTTTGGTATAAGGAATGCAATTTCGTAAAAAAGATTTTTCATATGATTGACCCTTACCTATTCAATATATATGATTGCCAGCGTTATTTTTATATAGGGTGGCAAACCATGCTTAAAGGAAAGGACCAGGGAACTAACATATGGTCTTGAATGATAGCTTTATATAATAATGAACCTATAGCGCCAAGTAAAAAAAACAGAAATAAATCAGAAAATTAGAAAAAACAGCTAAATACCATCTGTGTCATTCTGGCGGGAACCAATTAGAGACGCATTTGGACCTATGCACTCCGGCATATGCCGTGCGAATAAATAATACCCGCTATAGCCCGTCATATAAGCTCAGTTATATTCGTGTTAACCTACTTTCTGCAGGTAAAATACTGTCCAGATTTAAAACAATTTGACTGAAAGCCTTTGTTTCCAGAGACGGTGTTTAGATTCAGTCAAATGAAATTCAAAATAGTCAATAGGCATCATATTGCGACCTTGGAAACCAGCAGTGTATAGTTGAAATCATTTTGACCGAAACGTGTTGCTTCCACCAGAAAACGTGACTTTCAGATATAACGTTTTCAAAAGGATCAATAGTGAATTAGCAGTAGCGAGTTAATCGCTCTACATCTGCGCCTATAGAGAACACTATTCATACCGCTTACAAAACTATATTACGGTGTGCTTTCATTATATTCAGGTCGTCCTATGCTGTATACCTGCACACACAGTTGAAACACGGCCGAGTGCGAACCACCAGCGTAGTCACTAATTGGCTCCAAGTTAAGCGCTGCTGGATTTAGTAAATGTTTTTTCTCAAATAATCCGGATTCATTTCCATTTTTAAAGATGGTAGAAGATTATAAAAATAATTATTTAATATTGTATGAAATTGTCAATAAACATCATTTGTTATTTCCCTTTTCCGTTCCTTTAAATCAACGCATATTAAACCACAGTATCTCATACCCATAGACTGTGGACACTATAACTTCGATATCACATGCATTCAAGAGACTTAAGTAGCTAAACACTCAGAGCAGCCCATAAACTAGTGCTCATGGAGCAAAAAACGGCCCACATACTGGGGTTTAGGACCCGTAAGCGGACCAAGGGTTTTTGACCATGTCATTAGTTTTGGATACGTCAACGATCGCGTTGCATTCATCGACCTGGCTATACCTACGCGAAAACACACCACCACTAAGTGTCGCATTGTCAACGTGTATGGCCCAACCACCAAAAAAGCCAAAGAGAATCCGGCATTATTAGATTCCTTCTATGCAGACTGACCTCCGCCATTACAATCTCAGTTAGATGGCAACTGTGCCTGTGTGGCGATTTCAACCACAAGCTGGATAAACTCGGAATTGTGGACAAATGTTCAGGGCTAGACTTATGCATGGCATCGTATGGAGAGGGCACATGCAACATCAATGGAGATGCACTGATGGCATTCTGTAGTTCCAATAGCCCATGCCCATGCCATCACCGGACAACATAGACAAGACATATTGATGATCGCAAAGTCCAAAAAGTTCTAAGGCTACAATAGCAGTCTTCAACCAAATAGACTTCATACTATACAAGACAGAAACAAAACCCGTACTTCGGAATGCTCGTTCCTATTGAGGCACAGACCTAAATTCTGACCATAAGGCAGTCATTACACGCCTTCAGATGAACGATCTCTACCTAATGTATAAACGCCATACCAGCCAAGAGTGTAGAGTCACCTACAACCTACCCAAGCTCATCAGCGACAATGACACTCAAATGTCTTACAAAAAGGCCCTCGGGGAGCAGATAGCTAACATCGACGTCAGCTCCAATCCAAACGAAGCCCTAAACAAAATATTGAAATCTATGGAATAATCAGCTATACCAGAGCCATAGGTGTTCTTAAAACAACCGAACTAGGTATACTGACGACCCTGAAGTAGAAAAAGTGTCAGCAGAGCAGAACGTGTTACATTATGCACCACATTAGCGTACGCTTAAAAGATCTTGCTATTCAACAAGTAGACTCCCTAGCAGATGAAATCACTGCCATGGATGACTGTCACAAAATGTTTCGGGCATTCCGAGCCCTGAGAGTTACTGACAACACACCATCACTCACTGTACACAACTCTGAAGGTCACTTTATCGGGACTGACCCGAGAAAAGCTGAGGCGATTCGAGAATGGTTCAAGGAACATTTCACTAACAACGATGATGAACCTTTGCACCCATTCTCAGGAGACCCCAGGCCATTACTAATACCAAGTAAAACAGCTGAAGTTGCAAAGGCACTTAAAGCCATGAAAAATTAACGTGCATCTGGACCTGATGGCATGAGCAATAAACTATTCCAATATGCAATTGACATTATCTCACAACCGATCACGCACCTAATCAATTCAACTTTTATGCACACCTTCCCATCGATGCTGTAGGCCAAGGCAACCTTATCACACTACCCAAGCTCAAGCCCCCCCCCCCCCCAGCCATCCTGCGGCCCATTGCGCTCCTCAACAGCATACAGAAAATCATATCCAATGTTACCCGATGACAAGATCGATGACTTCACCAAATCTTGTCAAAGTGGCTTCAAACGTGGACGCAGCTGCATAGACATTGTATGGGCTCAACGTATGCTTGCGTCGTTAGTCATGTCCAAACACTGGGGATTTCCAAAAAATGGGCATTGCCTTGTCATAAGCCTTCGACACAATTAAACGCTCAAAGATCCTAGATGTACTGTGCCAGGCCAGCTGCAATGAAGATGAGCTGCGACTAGTGAGACTACTGCTTGCAGACACCAAGCTTCGAGTACGGCTCAAGTCAGTGAAGTCTGTAGAGTTTGAGACATCAATCAGCTCCCTACAGGGAGATATTCTATCTCCCGTGCTTTTCACCTTGCTGCTGCATTGAAATCAGTGCGGGAAAGTTCCACAAGACCATTTGGCCTTGCGGAACTTCTCCCAATAGCTACAAGCAAACTAAAATTTGAGAATCTCTTTATGAATGAATCCAAAACAGAGTTCTCCCACATATATCTATCTACAAAGCATCAAACTAATGAAAATGCTGATTCACTTTGTGGTGGCGAACCATGGAGGAAAAGTAAAATCCTGGGCTCACTGCTTTGAGGTACTGCTGACATTGCTGCACGCTGCATCATGGGGAACATAGCTTTCCAGTCCTTCTGATCAAAGAGGCCCTTGATTAAAAGGCTACTTTTATACAATGCAACCTGCGTATCCTTGATGCTGTATAACTGTAACAGCTGGCCAGCTCAATGTCAGCTCTAAACAAACTAGATGCCTGCCAGTGAAAATACCTATGCACCATCACTGGACACCGATGGCCAGACAGCATAATTTTCAATGATGCACTACAAAAGATGTGTAATAAGTTGCCACTGTCTGTAAACCTCCCCAGCAAAGATGGCCCATGTTTGACCATGAGCTAAGGATGCCAGAAGAGACACTAGCACAGAGAACCTTGGAATTTGCCCTACTCAGAGCCAGCAAATACAAAGCCAGCAGAGGACGTTATTGCATAAATCTGCTAAGCATGCTACGATGTAACCTCGAGAAAGCAGGACTCTGTAAACTCAAGTGACGAATGGACCTAAGGATTGTAGAACGGATCGGTCGGTCAGGTATGAACTATCTCAGCACATCTGGCTATGGAACAGCCGGACCTGGTACGTTCCAAGCACGCCCCCCTGAGTAGGACTGTATGCGTGTATAGAGTCATATATGAGAGCTTCGTAAAACGACTAAGTCCGTGAGATCACATAGCATACAGGCGCGGGCGTCAGAGATTGGTTGTCAACGCACATTAGCATTGGAGAGAAAAAGCATCATATTTTGTACCGAGTTGATATTTAAATTATACTTTTGTCGTCGTTCTTGGTCTCGATCATGACTTGAATGAACAGAGGATTCCTAATCATCTTACTATTTAAAGTCGGTCCAGAAATGGCCGAGCTATCTTTAATTGAACCAGCAAATTCCTTTCAAAATATACAATCCTGCCTAACCCTGCCTAACAGACTTGGTGCATGCATATACATGGGTACGATAACGCATCACATGATGGCTGTCCTGCCTCTGTGGCTTGCTCGCTGATTGGCTGTGGCGCTCCAGTTGTGATGTCACGAGTAGTATAAAAGGAGCTGGAAAATTAGATTCGAGAGCAGTCGCTAGAGAAAAGGTGGTGGTGAGGTACCCGGTCTGAGAATAGCGAGTCGAAGTTAACTACCTATAGCCACTGCGGTACCTCTCAGTTTTAAGCACTCATCTCTGTGGGTACTAGCCACCACATCCGTATCACAACTTTTTGTATGCTCCCGGAAAGATATCACCCAGGGGCAATAACAAAATTCAAGTAAGGTGACAAAGCTACCAACTGCAGAGAGACCTTCGTGCAGATGGGCCTGTTGGCCCAGATGTAAGCTCGTCTAAGTATATAGGGCGAGTGGTGTGCTCGATGGATAACTCGCCAAATCTGCCATACCACGTCGACCAGTAAATCAAATCTGCACATGTTTTGTTTTCAAGTTTAGACATTTTGACTGCAGTCAGGGAACATTGCCCGATGCATCGCATGAGGTATTCGATACATCTCGTCTTGTGATCTGCCAGAATGCATCTGCATTATTAACTTTCATCCGTAGCCCTTCAAAAACTACAGGCAACTTTCAATTTCCACATCAGTACGGAACTTTCAAAATACCACTTAAATTATTAACTTTGTGCATAGACGGACTAACTACTAGCCATCTGCATCTGCAAACGTTCTTCTTCACTGTTCCTGAGAATGAGCCACATCAGACAGTTCGCCTGCAGCTTTTCCTAGCAGCTAACTTTTGCATCATACCATCTCACGTTCCAAATGTGTTACACTTCAACTACTGTGATTCCAGAACTTTTTCCATACCAATGACTAATATGTATTCCATCATTGTTATATTATATTATTGTATCCATGTATTACTTTTCTGTAACAGGTACTGATGACTAATAGGTACCTTCCGGTCGTTTGAGACCGCATTTTTATAGTTTATTATTATAATGTATATATTATTCTTATTTTTGTGCCAATAAGCACTGTCAAGGTCGTGTGACCTTCTATTTTACTGTTTTGTGATAAGCTATGGCAGTAGCCATCCTAGTTATATATGTTTTGTTTATTTTATATAAAAAAATTGGAACCGCAGTTTGCTATGCTACACAAAACAGCAACAACAACCACCACACCTTGTGCCCCACAGCATCCCTTTTCCACTGAGGTAGCTGATCATGTTCTCATTACACAAACATGACATGTGGTCGACTAAACCTGGACTATTTCAGCTCAATAGGATAGGTTTATAGTAGGAAGGACGTTTATTCTATAAGAGTCATTTTGTGTAAGTCTCTTTTCCGGGAGTAGCGGATATGTAACACCGCACACCGGCTAGATCGTATAAATTGGCAATATACCATAAGGCCTCAGTTATATGAGTTATTGTCTCTGTCTATGCTCCTCCAGCCTCTGGGATTATTAATTCTTTGGACCTCCCTCTGTCACGTTGTTTAGAGCTGACTCAGGACCTTTCAGAGCAGTTAGGAACAAAGTGTCGATGACCGCATACACTTCCACCATATTTTCAGATACTGGTTAGTTAGAAAACCACGCCAAAGTAGGAAGTACTGCGAAAATATTATAATTACTAGCCTGCAGTGTATCTCTGGGCGAATTTACATAACCCTAACGAGAGGTAAAATGTTAGTTCCCCGGGTGCGGATCTCACATGACCTGTCTCTGACACACCGTTGGCTGACAGGACTCAGCTCTCCATCTAACTCTACAAGTGACTGGGTGCGGTCTTGGAAGCTACCACGCCCTCATGGGAAGGCCACTATAGTTGGATAGCTGCATCTTTGTCCCCACCTTAAACTTAATATGTGATTTTCAACGCTTGTGTAATGTGACTTGTCCCTGTGCTGTTATATCTGATCATGATGCGATCGTGATGGGATTGTTATATGATTCCGGAGCTTTCATCTCATGGTATTTCCACACACTGTCTAACTGAGGGGGGTGCTCCATAGGGTGACCACACTGGGCGTACTCTTGTTGTTTCCTCCACTGAGTAAAGTGTGCACCGAAATGGCAGCAACGAAATAGTTTTCTCTCTAGCGTTACACATCTAAATCAGTGGTTCTGTAAAGTTTACTAAACTGTTGTTGTGCTAAAATGTTTATTAATGTTGGCTTACTTTACTGGTTCTATCAGTTATGTATTTTAACTTTGAAATTTGTCAGTATAAGTGAAATAAGTTTAGGCATTGAGACGTCAAAATCGATATTTTTTCCGCCACTGTATTTACTCGGTAACCGTGAACGTTCTTCAGCAAGGACTGTAGTACAGTGTTTACAGACTATCATGATTACGTACTCACTACCACAGCTGAGAAGAATTCACCAAGACCAATATAATGCCGGCCGGCGATTACAGCCGGGCATAGACATACTAGCCAGTCTTCGCAGATACGGTATTGGCTTTAAAACACCAACACGACGTGGCTGTCGAGCTGGGAGAGGCAAGCAGCGGATGATCTCTACGCTAGTTACGCCACTCCATGGCAGACGTATAGCGAGCTGACGATCTAAAAATAATGCTTCTTTCACTAACCTCATCCAAATTCCTCTTATACCAACAAATGCTGAAATTCATACTCCTATCAGTTCGTACCCGCAAATTAAATATAACGCTGGCTTACTAAACGCTAGATCAGCACGAAACAAAGCCGTTAGCATAGTGGACTACGTTCTCGAGAAAGACCGTGATATAATAGCATTAACGGAAACTTGGCTGAAGGCTGATAGTGACAATGTCGTGATAGGGGACCTGACCCCTGAAGGTTATAAACTGAAACAAATCCCGAGACCATCTAGAAAAGGTGGTGGTGTAGGCCTTTTGTACAAAGAAAATCTTGGTATCAAACTAATTAAATCGCCTTCATACCACACCCTCGAGACCATTGAATTCGAGATTATTCAGAACTCTGTTTTAATTAGAGTCGTAGTCGTATATCGCCCGACGCCATCAAAGAAGCATAATCCTCCAATTGCTCAAGTTTTCAATGAACTATCATTGTTATTTGATCGGTACGCACTAAGTAATGGCAACTTACTAATATTTGGTGATTTTAATTTTCACATGGAAGATAATGACGATCACAATGCATCAGTTCTACGATCACTCCTGGAATCATCTAATCTTGAACAGCACGTCAGAAGCCCCACACACAGGAAAGGACACATATTGGATCTTATAATAACACGATCAAGCGAATCACTCGTCAGCAATGTCAATATTGACAATGGCGCCACAGATTCTGATCATGCATTTATAACATTCGATCTGATGCTTGCTAAACCACCTCGACCTAGGAAGGTAATTACATACAGGAACTCATATTCGCCATCTCTCCAGTCGATCAAATGTGATATTAAATCCTCTAGTTTATATTCGGCGCCGGCCGATGACTTATCACAATTAGTCAAGCAGTATAACAATGACCTTAGCTGCATCCTTGACAAACATACCCCCACTGAAGAGAAAGGTCATTGTAGTTCGGCCTCAAGCTCCCTGGTACAATAGTGAGATTAAACAAGCCAAAACATTGTGTCGTAAACTAGAACGCCGGGCTCGAAAAACTCAGTTGCACGTTCATAGACAAGCGTATGTTGATCAGCGCAAAATCATCGCCGACAAAATCACCACAGCTAAGCACGCTTATTATTCAGAACTTGTGTCCGAAAATGCAACAGATCAACGAAAGTTGTTTTCAATCTTTAATGAACTACTTCATCAAGACACCAGAACCAACAATCTTCCACAGCACTCTGACCCATCCGAACTTGCGGACAGATTCGCCAAATTCTTCATAGACAAAATTGAACTAATTCGCAGTAACATTGTGACACATCTAGATTACATACCACATATCTGCGATGTTCTCCGTCCATCAGACTACTCATTGACGCAGTTCACACCAGCATCTGATGAAGAGGTGTCCAAAATAATCCGTAATTCGCCGACTAAGTCATGTGCACTAGACCCATTTCCTACACATCTGTTTAAGGAGTGCAGCCATGAACTGCTGCCTGTCGTAAATAAAATCATCAACATTTCATTGATAACTGGAACTGTGCCTAATGACTTTAAATCTGCAAATGTAATGCCACTACTGAATAAACCATATCTAGACTCTGATGTGCTTACAAACTACCGTCCAGTGTCCAATCTATCATATATCTCAAAAATGTTAGAAAGGATTGTCGCTGATCGTCTAAATAGTTACCTGGAAGCTAACAATCTTCTCGAACCTTACCAGAGTGCATACCGGAAGTTACATAGTACAGAAACAGCACTACTGCGAGTGCAGAATGACATACTATGTGCCATGGATGATCGTAAGTGCGTTTTACTTATGTTGCTAGACTTGTCTGCTGCATTCGATACCATCGACCATAATCTCATGCTGTCACGTCTGCAGGAACTAGGCATAACTGGCACCGCGCTGTCCTGGTTCAAATCCTATCTCACTGGTCGCTATCAGACTATCATCGCAAAAGACAACAAATCATCTTATCATGAACTATTGTCTGGCGTGCCACAGGGGTCGGTTTTGGGCCCTCTGCTTTTTACGATCTACACAGCACCTCTCGGTTGCTTATTACGAAGTCAGGAAATTGATTATCATCTATATGCTGATGATATCCAATTGTATTTGGCCTTCCATCATAGCAATCAAACAAACGCTCGCGAGATCCTAGAACATAGCATTCGCGAGGTGAAGCTCTGCATGCTCAACAATCTCCTACAGCTCAACGACAATAAGACTGAAATCCTGCTAATTTCGTCACGTCAACTCAGGTAAAAAATTGACATCGAGCAACTTCAAATTGGACAGAATAACATCAAATTTAATTCTAATGCTCGCAACATCGGGGTAATCTTCGATGATGCGATGTCAATGGACAAGCACATAACATCAGTTTGTCAATCACTATTTCGGAACTTTAGAGACATTAATAGAATACGGAAATTACGTAGCGGGGATGCAATTAGGTCACTTGTCCATACCACCATCACATCTAAACTAGATTACAGCAACTCACTGCTAGCTGGCATCACCAACGAACAAATACACAGACTTCAGAGAGCACAAAACGTAGCAGCTAGACTAGTAACACATTCTCACCGTCATGACCACATAACCCCTGTACTTAAACAGCTTCACTTGCTACCCGTTAAAGAGCGAATCAACTACAAAATTGCACTTCTGGTCTTTAAATGCCTGCATGGACTTGCACCACTATACCTCTGTTCGTTGATAACGAAGAGAATGGTGCATCACTGTCGGCTAAGTTAGCACATGGAAATTGAAGCCGCACGTTGCCAGTGCGTCAATAAAATAAAAATACATATACTGCTAGAGCCGTGCTGGAGTCAGAGTACAATAGGCGTAAAAGCCTAGGATTGAATTGTGGCGGGTGCATCAACAGATAGTCCCATATGAATCGTCAGGGTGTCAGTATATCAGACATGTGAAAACTGGTCGACCAATCCTTGACTTTTTAGTCTTGGTGCGGTGGTCCAGTGGAAAGATGCCTGGTTGCTGATGCTATGCGGAGTTGCAGAATGGCGGTTCGATCCCCCGACCGGGAGATGGTGATCAACAAATTAAACCAGTGGGTGCATCACTGTCGGCTAAGTTAGCACATGGAAATTGAAACCGCACGTTGCCAGTGCGTCAATAAAATAAAAATACATATACTGCCAGAGCCATGCTGGAGTCAGAGTACAATAGGCGTAAAAGCCTAGGATTGAATTGTGGCAGGTGCATCCACAGATAGTCCCATATGAATCGTCAGTGTGTCAGTATATCAGACATGTGAAAGCTGGTCGGCCAATCCTTGACTATTAGTCTTGGCGCGGTGGTCCAGTGGAAAGATGCCTGGTTGCTGATGCTATGCGGAGTTGCAGAATGGCGGTTCGATCCCCCCGACTGGGAGATGGTGATCAACAAATTAAACTAATGGGTGCATCACTGTCGGCTAAGTTAGCACATGGAAATTGAAGCCGCACGTTGCCAGTGCGTCAATAAAATAAAAATACATACATTATTCATGCAACACGACCAACCGCACTTAACACATGGTGCCCTCTGGTGGTATGCAATACATATCTACCCTAATCATTATCTCCCACACCAAGTAGCAGTAGTAGTGATATGGACGGAAACCAGCACTCCGCATCATGGATCGGCAAAAGACATCCTCATAAAAGGCAGAACAAACAATTACAACGATGCTGTTTCTTTTGCGCATCTCCAAAACATCCCATGATGCATTGTCCTAAATGGCTGGCTCAGGTGGCTCTGCACCATTCCAGACAATCCAAACTGCTGTGTACACAAACTCACAGTACATCCCACCAGCATCAGACATAGCGCCACTGCTACCCTCAGCTTCGTCGTCACCAATGCAAAATCAGCAGCAACGACGACGAGCTGGTCCCTTCCTCACTCAGCCACCCACTGCACTCACGGAAGCAATAGAGAAACAGGCCATGTACATACAAAGCCCCGCCACAGCAAAGGAGACTCTGCACACAGCAATCTTGGAGACTCTCCCGCAAGCACACCGCAAAGTTATCTATAAGTGTGCTTGCTTGTTCGGAGGAATTTCTACCAGTGCAACAGTAGACACTTGAGCTTCCATCACCACTTTTAACAAGCGTCTCTATGAGAGCATCCCACCTCATCAGAGACCACCCCTTAGGTCCTCAACCATATTTTTGCAAATAGCCACCGGTGCCGACGCCGACGTTCCATTGGCTGGTATAGTAAACATCCTAATACAGATAGAGGAGATGCAATTCATTCAGCGAGTTGTCATCGCTTCTATCCAAAACAATGCCCTGTTAGGTTCTGATTTTCTCAGCGCCAGTGAAGCCATCATTCACTGCAGTCACCAGGAATTAGACATACAGGGCCGTCGCATACCCCTTGGACCGGAATCATTACTGTCAGACACTTGTGTGGTGATTTTAGCATCTACAGCAACAGTTGAGCCCGGAAATTCTATGGGCCACTGCACCACAATTAGAAGACAACACACGCACGCACGCACGCACGCACGCACGCACGCACGCACGCACGCACGCACGCACGCACGCACGCACGCACGCACGCACGCACGCACGCACGCACGCACGCACGCACGCACGCACGCGCACACACACACACACACACACACATCAATGCTGGAACCCGACCCCAAATACACGATCGCCTCCCAATGCGCGAGTCCACGGATTATAGTGGACACCACCAACAAGAATCAAATACTGTTCTGGGTATTCAATGGAACAGCCGATCCCAAAACGCTGGTCCCAGGCATTCGCTGTGGCAATTTGGTGGACGTGCTTTCACTGGAGAGAACTCCCAGTACAACCACAACAACATCTTCTTCTAATGACAACATTCCAGAACATTTTCATGACCTATACTTCTGTGCCATAGTTGGACTAACGCAATCTCATAAACGTGATGTATGATGGATCCTGTTTAAATACCAGGAGAGGTTTTCTGCAAAAGACATGTACCTGCCAGAAACTCACCTCGTGCGTCACTCCATTGGTACGGGAACAACCGACATGTACAACAGCCGGTACGTCGTCTTCCCATACACAAAGATGCAGAAGCACACCAGCAGATGAACGACATGTTGTGGACAGGCACAATAGAGACTTCAGCATCCCCCTGGGCCAGCCCCATAGTACTTGCAGGCAAGTATGACAGATCTTTGCAGTTTTGCATTGACTATTGCTGCCTTAATGGTCTAAGCATCAAAGACGCGTATCCGTTACCATGGATAGATCAGGCATTAGATTCGTTGTCCAGAGCCAAATGGTTCTGTACACTTAACCTGGTAAGCGGATACAGGCAGGTAGCCATGGATGAGGCTGATAGGGAGAAGACCGCATTCGTCTGCAGAGACGGTCTTTTCCAATTCCGCAACATGCCTTATGGCTTGTGCAACACTCATGGAACATTCGAGCATCTCATTGAGCAGATATTAACTACCCTGCAATGGGAGATCTGCCTCTGTTACATTGACGACGTTAATGTTTTTGGCTTTTCGTTTGAGCAGACTTTGTCCAAATTGGACAAAGTTCTGTTGCGGTTCTGCACGGCTAACCTCAAGCTCAAACCCAAGAAGTGCCATTTCTTAAGACAAAGTGTCGAGTTCCGGGGACATTTAATATCCGCAGATGGGAGTGGCCATGCAACCTTCAAAAACACAAGCAGTGGCAGACTGGCAGATGCCAACTTCCGTAACAAATACTCGAAGTTTCCTCAGGCTCTGCCAGTACTATCGCCGCACTGATACATCCGTGATTTCAGCGAGATTGCATCTCTCCTGTTCCAGATCACTGAAAAAGATCAACCCTTCGATTAGACGAGTGAGTGCAAGGTTTCTTCAGGGCATTGAAGGACCACTTAACAATTGCACCTGTTCTTGTTCTTCCTAAGCCTAACCTCGATTTCGTCTTAGACAATGATGCGTCTGCTTGTGCAATAGGTGCTGTTCTATCACAGGTCACAGAAGATGGAACTGAGCAGGTACTGGATTATGGTTCGAGTACTCTGAATAAAACAGGGAAACATTACACAACCACTAAGCAAGAGTTATTAGCTGTGGTGTACTTTGTTAAGTACTATAAACACTTTCTGTACGGATGCCCATTTATACTATCTACAGACCACGTCTCACTACGCTGGCTCAGAAACCAAAAAAGGGCCTTCAAATTCAATGTTGTTCATAGACCCGGCAAGCTGCATGGAAATGCCGATGCCTTGAGCAGAATCGGGCTTAAGGATGAACAAGAAGTGGCCATCACCGTGACACATACAACACAGCCAGCTCCAATATTCCCAGAACTGTGGTGTGCAGACTGGAATGTGGCGAAGCTCACTCATGAACAAACAACAGATGCGCAGACATGAGGAATATATGTGTGGATCCAGGAGGGGGTACGTCCTCCAAAGGAATATGTTAGCCCTTTATCCACAATGGCTAAGTATTATTATCAGAGGTTTGGTGAGTGTCATGTGTACGATGGCATTCTCTACATGAATAACCAGCTAATAATTCCTGAGCATTTAAGGGCCATGATACTTGAACAGTTACATGACAACACTGGCCATTTAGGTGTGGAGAGAAGCACAGACCAGATCAAACAGAGATTCCCCTGTCATAGATGTGCTGTTGGTCAGCACCACACCACACCATTACAAATTAAAATTGTGAGTGCACCGTGGGAGTGAGTGGCTATTGATGTTCTCGGACCCTTGAATATGACAGATGCAAGAAACAAGTACATCCTCGTATTACAAGACTATTTTACGAAGTGGGTAGAAGCAATCGCTTTACCAGACCAAAAGGCATCCACAGTCCAGCAATGTATTCTGCCATTTTGGAATGCCCTCCGAGTTACATTCCGACCAAGGTAGTAAGTTTGAGAGCCAGTTGATCTCCGAGCTCTGCAAAATGTTTCACATGGTCAAAACGAGAACAGCACCATATCATCCGCAAGGAGACGGGATAGTAGAGAGTTTCAACAGAACTCTCACGGTGATGTTGACAAAGGAAACACACCTTGATTGTCGTGATTGGGATCTGCAGCTTCCATATGTGCTCATGGCATACCACACTTCTATACATTCCAGCATGGGTTATACCCTGCTCGGTTAGTGTTAGGCCATGAATTAGCCTTGCCCTTGGATCTGGCCATGCCCAGAATTCCAGGAGGGAAAAATTCACCCTGTCTACGTGGAGCTCATGCGGCAAAGGATAGAACAGGCCAATTGAGCTGGTGAGAGAAACAATCTCCACTGTACACTGGCATCAGAAAACCTGGCATGACCAGCGTGTACATGGAGACCTATAGGAGGTGGGGAAAATGGTTTGGGTTCTTGATACGCGACGTTCTACAAACATGCCGAGTAAACTGAGTTACCAGTGGAAAGGCCCCTATGTGGTAGTAGGTAAGAAGTTGGATGTGACCTACCAAATTCGCACCTCGGATGGCTTGACCTCAGTCATCCACTTCCGTCGCCTTTAACCTTGTGTTAGTGATGTCCCAGTGCCAGATCTCGGACTGGGCGATATGCGTAACACTGGTACCCAGACCACTATATCTAGGGAAACAGGTATTTCCGACATTAGCATGGAACACTGTGGTGCCAGTTCGACCCCTCTCCTACCAAGCTAGGAGTTAGGTGAACATACGGCTAATGCTGAGGATGATGCCGAGCCACGTACTCGCCCTCTCTCTCCTCAGAGCGGGTGTACCAGGTCTGGGAAGTCGTATCTAAAGACCTTCTCGTTTGTGCTGCCCAAGGGGAAGGATGGAAAAGTTGTTCCGCCAACCTCTTTCCATTCCCACCCACTTCATGATATTACCACAATTATAGTTACCACAAGCGGGGGGGGCTGAGGCTGTCCCAAGCAATAGTATGGAAGTGAAGAGGCTGGATGAGGCCTTGGCCTGTTGCAGAGAACAAGAAACCCGTACAGCTCGGAACAACACCCCCACCCTTCCAAGCCCCAAAACAGCAAAACTGCTGATGCAGTAGGAGGAGCATCCCATACCTCGGTCACCCCGGTGGCTGATGGTGGGCGGGGAGGCACCCTGATCAGTAGACTCTCGGCTCAATTTTTTCCAGTACTTAAAAACTATGACAGCGTACCAACCATCATGCAACGGAATATGTCCATCCCACGACCAAGAAGCACCCCTCACCAAAACAGCCTCACCACCCCCACTCCAGCCCACCCCCGTGAACAGCCATAACAGCACAGCAGAGACACAGAAAGACAGGAGCAACTGTATTTTGTATCTTCATCTGCATTTAACAACCCCCCCCCCCCGCTTGTGATCGGGTTGTTGTCAACCTCCATCCATACCATCGGTGTACGGGAACTTTCTTCACAGCAGTAATGCTTTTGTATCTCTTACTGACTACTCGTTAGATATTCTATATTGTACTTACAGTCCTGAGTTCGATCTGCTCCCGTCATAAGCTGGGGGAAACCTGTTTGCGGGAACCAACCTACGGGAACTTTCCAGCTTCCTGAGAAGGCATCAACTCACGTCAAACTAAGAATGACGTATCAATTTCAGTAACACGATAGCCAAACTTAAGAATGGCCACCGATTATTCAAGTAACTGTACTTAACATTTTAATTATTCCGTTAAATGTATTCTTCTAATTATATCATACCCGTATAAACGGTCCCGATGACTAAAAGGTACCGTAATAGTTTTAGGGCCGCTAGTTATAATTTCTGTATATGTTTATAGTTATTCTCATTTTCTCTAAGGTGTTTTCACTAACCGCACCGTGTTAACCTGTACTAAAGACATATAATTCTGATCATTTTATACTGTATTGATTGTTCTGGTTAGTTGATATATATATATGGCCAGTAGCCATCAGTTCATATGTTTTGTTTAGTTGTAGAAAATATATAGGACTGCAGTGCACGTAGGAAATACTATACAGCAACACTTATATATGCAACACTTTCTCCCACCGCCAACAATTTTTCACTGAGGTCCCTGTCCGTGCCATAACTCTGTTTAGCCTGGCATGCTACCGACTAAAACCTTTACTATTCAGCTCGATAGGATAAGTTTAATATGATTAGAGACACTTTCTTCGTTAGGAAATCTGTAGTATACTCCTCTCTTCCGGTAGTTGCGATAATTTAGCCCTGCACTCTGGCAAAACTCATAACTCTAAGATATTGTCTCTCTTCATGTTCCACTCAGCCTTGTGGCTTCTTAATTGTTTGGATGTCCCTATCCACACCATGGGCTGATCCGACCCTGGCAAACTTTTGGGATTTCTGAGCGGTGATGGCCAGGGTGTGGTATCACATACATTCCCTCCATATCCTCGGGTACTTAGTAGTTAGCACTTCTGCAATATAGGAAAGCACTGCAAAAACATATCTTAATTATTATTTTATTTGCTGAACACTCCTCCCGCACCACAGTGCAAAACTGGGCAACTTGTATTTAAACCTAATGACAGGTTAAACGGTTAGTTCCATAGGACGCGGTGACGGGGGAGATGCGCATCCACAGCGAATTCCGTAGAAATGTCTGGGCATGATATTAAGATCTGCCACGCCCTCACGGGAAGAACATTTACGGTGGGTATTCGTCTCTCTTACCCCCACCATAACGATAGATCAGTTGTCTAAAATGTTTTTGTGAAAAGTAACCAGTGTCTTGTGATGTTTTGTGTGGTTATGTTGCGAGATGTTCGGATTCTTATCCAGTTCGGAGATCTTACTAAGTAACATGTATCAGCGCTGTCTTCAGTATTGATGTCTTAGGGAATCTGTTCTCAATGACAGCCATGTCTAACAGCTAGGTAGACACCCGCCATTTGCGGCCTAAAATAGTTCTTGTTTCTAAAAACTAAAAAGCTAGTTAAGCAGAGCAGAAGGCCAGCATAAATGAAGCGGCAACTACTAATTCAGCATACTAAGAATTACATAAGACGGTGACATGGGGATCTTTCGGGAATCGTTCGTCCCATCTTCACGTAAAACAGCACGCAACCCTATAGTCATAATCTCACTAGGTATGGTCTTTTCTTTTCAGCATTTTGATTAAATATTATAGTGGGCCAATTTTTGCCTACTACTCTTCTCCCGCTTTAAGCAGTGGTGACATTTTCCCATGACGGAGGCACTTGCCTCTCGCAAGGATTCAGCGACGACGGTCCACACGAGGATAATACTCCTCACCCAAACTAGCACTAGGAGTAGTGCCCGCGTGAGGTACATGATTTTTCATCCGAAATAATCTTCTTTCCTTTCAGTTTAGAGGTATAATAACTTATATTAAGTTAATTAGTTAAGTCTCGTGTACAGGAGTCTCCCTTGTGGGGATACCTCTGTGGACCTACGAGTCTGCGTGGTACCTCCGGGAGCCCCATGTTTAAAAGTTCATCCGGCTGTCTCTATGTCTTGTATTTTCGTATGCTCATTAGTTTTATCTAGCATACTCGACAGTCTGTTTAGGTACAATCATTGTATAGACTTATTTTTAATTAGGTCACCAAATCAAATCTTGTAAGTCCATAGATCACGAAATTGCTATGGACAGGCACACTGTTGACACAAGCTCTTGGGATGAGACTGTTGTATTTAATGTTCGTGACAATGGTCGCATGGCCCCACTGGAACGATTGAGTTCCACCGGCCTTAGGAGCCAGTTTTTGTTACCCGTAGGGCAGTCTCATACAGAATCTGTCACCCCGAGACCTGATGCTAACCAGCGTCATCAATCGTCGTGCACTTGTGGCATGGCGAGTCGACATCATACACCGGAATGGCCTGACACTACCCCGCGAGCTACACTGCATCAGTTAATCCTGCCATCCACAAAGCCACCACACTGGACAAAGTGTACTCATGGAAACGCCGCATCGTGCTCTAACAAGACATCTGAGCAGTACCACATACCTCCGCAAGCAAACTCATACAGGCCGCCAAGATCAGAAAACTCACCACAGCAACTGCAGCAACCTCATCATGCATCATCACCGCCTTCCGCAGCAGTCATTCCATGCACAGCAACCACCGCTTCTGAGACAATCTGGACACCTAGGATCACCACAGTCGCCACTACTAGCCACACGTCGATACTGCATACGCTAAATCGAACATTTGCAAATTTATCAGCCACATCATCAGATATAAGTTTGGAGAACATTACTAGCAACATTTCAGCAGTTCTAAACCACGCATATACGGATCGCAATACCCAGATCACTGGGGTAACTTTTCGGCAAACACCTGTGGGCGTTATTGTCATGGATGCAGCAGAATGTTTGATTAAGTGTGCGGAAAAGTGAATTTATTCTTATTATTATTATGTGTTTTTAAAATTGAAACCCCATCGCTAGGCTGACTAAAGTCATCATACACAGCTATACTAATTATCGCATAGCTCTGTCTCATCAAAATAATTGTTGCGGATCCCTATACTGTAAACACACCTTATGCAGTGTAAGTACACAGCATACCGCAACGAATATGTATTTTATCCTGATCATGCCATCCCAGCTATTGCTGGGGCTGTCTAATGGACTCTTACACTTATTATTATATGATATTCTTATTATTATTTTTCTTTTCGTTTCAGAAAACGGGATGAATATATGGATGGGGAGAGCCATCCATGCGGGTCCACAATAACTGGCTGCACTGTATACATGCCCTTATACATCAGCATGTATATGTAATTTATATTACTGTTTTCATTATCTGTATGTGATATGAATAGTTAAAAAATATATATGCACTTTATTTTTATATCTAGCTTAATTATGGTATGTTGGAACTTGGGCGTTCTCGGTGGAAATTTATTATCCTGTCACCCAAGAGAACGCCCATGCGAGCTATTGTTTTAGCCAAATCGAGGTAGTAAAACACATAAAAGAGCATGCAGCACAGCATGAAATACAAAACGAAAAGCCTGGAAAAATAAATACCAGGCCAAAATCAAAATAAAAGTATGCCTCCCTCCCAAATGCTTTCGCACGTCTGTGTGCCCTCTCTGATAAACTATGCGTCTGTCGCATCAAGAAGTCCATCATTCTCGCCTAGCGTGTGCCCTATACGTTCAATCCGTGTTGCGGTATCGTTCATCACAGGTGGCAAACTAGGAGTGGGTGGTGTAGTGAGGATCGGCTGGTCAGGTACAAACTGTCCCAGCACATCTGGGTATGGAACGGCCGGACCGGGTATGTTCCAAGCACGCCCCACATGGGTACGACAGTACGTGTGTATAGACCCATATACTAGAGGTTCGTAAAATTACTAAGTTCGTGAGATTGCCTTGCGCACATGCGTGGGCATCAGCGATTGCTTGCCAGTGCGTGTTTGCATTGGAGAGAAAAAGCATCATATTTTGTACCGAGTTGGTACATGTAGTTCCTTTAAATTATACTTTCCTCGTCATTCTTGGTCTCGATCATGACCGGAATGAAGCGAGGATTCCAAATCTTTTTACTATTTCAAAATCGGTCCCAGAAATGGCCGAGTTATCTTTAATTGAACCAGCAAATTCCTTTCAAAATATATACCCCATAGGCTTAGCGCATGCATATACATGGGTACGATAACGTGTCACATGGTCGCTGCCCTGCCTCTGTAGCTCGCTCACTGATTGGCTGTGGCGCTCCACCTGTGACATCATGAGTAGTATAAAAGGATCCGGAAAATTAGATCCGAGAGCAGTCGGGAGAGAAAAAGTGGTGGTGAGGTACCTGGTCTGAGAATAGCGAGTTGAAGTTAACTGCTTACCACAAGTGGGATCCCTATAGCCACTGCGGTGCCTCTCGGTTTTGAGCACTCGTCTCTGGGGTACTAGCCACCACATCTGCATCGCAACTTTTTGTATGCTCCCATAAAGAAATTACCCGGGGGCAATAACGAAATTCAAGTAAGGTGACCCAAGCTACCAACTGCAGAGGGACCTTCATGCAGATGGGCCTGTTGGCCCCGATGTAAGCTCGTCTAAGTAAATAGGGTGCGTCGTGTGCTCAATGGATAATTCGCCAGATCTGCCATACCATGCCGAACAGTAGTAAATCAAATCTGCACATGTTTTGTGTTCAACTTTGGACATTTTGACCGCAGTCGGGGAACTTTGCCCGATGCATCGCACGAGCTATTCGATGCATCTTGTCTTGTGATCTGCCACAATGCATCTGCATTATTAACTTTCATCCATAGCCCTTCAAAAACTACAGGGCAGCTATCATCTTCTGCACCAGTATGGAACTTTCAAAATACCGCTTAGATTATTAACTTTGTGCATAGACAGATTAACTACTAGGCATCCGCATCCACAAACGTTCTTCTTCACTGATCCTCAGAATGAGCCGCATCCGACAGTTCGCCTGCAGTTTTTCCTAGCAGCTAACTTCCGCATCATGCCATCTCAAGTTCCAAATGTTGTGTTACGCTTCAACTACTGTGATTCCAGAACTTCTTCCGAACCGATGACTAATAGGTACCTTCCGGTCATTTGAGACCGCATTTTTATAGTTTATTATTATAATGTATATATTATTCTTATTTTGGTGCCAATAAACTGCAGTTCACTAAGCTACACAATACAGCAGCAACAACCGCACCATCTTGTGCCCCAAAAGCATCACTTTTTCACTGAGCTCGCTGATTATGTTCTCATTACGCGAACATGACATGCGGTCGACTAAACCTGGACTATTTTAGCTCAATAGGATAGGTTTATACTAGTAAGGACGATTACTCTGTAGGAGTCATTTTGTGTAAGTCTCTTTTCCGGGAGTAGCCGATATGTAACACCGCACACCGGCTAGAATGTATAAATTGGCCATATACCTTAAGGCCTCCATTATATGAGTTGTTGTCTCTGTCTATGCTCCTCCAGCATCCGGGCTTATTAATTGTTTGGCCTTCCCTCTGTCACGTTGTTTAGAGCTGACTCAGGACCTATTGGGTTTTCAGAGCAGTTAGAAACAAAGTGCCGATGACCGCATACACTTCCACCGCATTTTCAGATACTGGTTACTGCGAAAATATTATAATTACTAGCCTGCAGTGCTTCTCTGGGCGAATTTACATAACCCTAATGACAGGTAAAATGTTAGTTCCCCGGGTGCGGATCTCACATGACCCGCCCCCGACACATCAGTGGCGGACAGGACTCAGCTCTCCATCTAACTCTACAAGTGACTGGGTGCGGTCTTGGAACCTACCACGCCCTCATGGGAAGGCCACTATAGTTGGATAGCTGCATCTTTGTCCTCACCTTAAACTTAACATGTGCTTTTCAACGGTTATGTAATGTGACTTGTCCCTATGCTGTTATATGTGATCATGATACGATGGTAACGGGTTCGTTATATGATTTCGGAGCATTCACCTCATGGTATTTCCGCATGCTGTCTAACTGAGGGGGTTGATCTGTAGGGTGCCCATACGGGCACTGAGCATTCTCACCTGTCAGGCTTATATGTTAAAGATAGTTAACTTAAATTGCCATTTGTGGCTTAACCTTGACCTGGACCCAAAAACCAAATGTTAGGATAGGATCTAGCAGAAGGACCGCATAAATAAAGCGGCAACAACTAATTCAGTATCTTTGAATTTACATAAGATGATGGTGTTGAATTCTGCGGAAATCATCCACCTCATCTTCACATAATACAGTGTGCATCATATTAAGCTTATAATTTCACTAGGTTTACTCTTTTGCATAGCATAGTTTGAACAAGAGAGTGGCCCTTTTTGCCATCTCTCTTCCCCCGCTTTGGCGTTGTAGGCATTTTCCTGTGACGGCGGCCCACATGAGGCACTTTCCTCCTGCAACAAATAATGTTTATGCTAGAGGTTAATTTAGTTTATATTAAACTTGCTAAAGTAGCTGCGTCATGATCCGTGAGGTACCTCTGGCGAGGACCATGATGGCGAGTCATCAACTTGACCCTATGTACTTGACTTCTCTCTTGTAGCAGCAAACGAGTACCATTGCTTGACTGCTACATTTTTATTATTGTATGTATTTAATTATGTCCCGCCCTAACTGGAGTGAGGGGACAGTCACACCAGTGACACCAACAGCGAGGATGAGACCATGAGGTTCAACTTCCGCGTCGATGGTCACACGGCCCCCACTGGAACGTCAATGTTCCACCGGCTCTAGAAGTCAGTCTTTGTATAATCCGGCAAGGCGCAACACCGGATCCGCAACCCCGAGATCTTCAGCTAACCAGCAGCCTCACCCCAACATACCGCACACTGGTGGTACCACGCAACGAGAGTATCCGGCAGACCAGTGCGCACGCCTGAACGCTACAGGATGCTAAGGATTTCGGCTGAGGACAAGACACAGTGGGCAAAAGTGAAGGACTGGTTGCAGCTGTAGTATAGTTCTACTACTACAGACACAGAATTCAGTAATCATACATGTCATACCCTGTGCCAATTACGAGAAAATGTTTAAATGTGCTCAATATTACAGGTTTTGGTGACGAACCTGCAAAAAATAAATCACGGATGCAGGTGACATCGCTGTTTACTTTTTGAAATTCTGCTTTCAAAACGCATCAGAGAAATCATAATTGGTTTTCGTATATTTGTTAGATGCATAAGTAATTTTATGGCGTTTGATAAATAAATTTTAACAAATAAACAAGAAAGTGCTGGGGCGATAAACAAGTCTGAAAATATACCTGTTCCACGCAAGAAATTGTGGGCTGAAGACAGAATAGCCACTGGAATTTCATCATAGATATAGTATATACTCGCTAGATCACTCATGACCCTCTCAAAGCGGCATTTCCGAGTTCATTATCTTCTGGCCAGGTGTATAGTCCCCAAAATAATATGTTTTTGTTACTAATTCTATTATGTAGTCGAATTAAGCGTCAGATTAATTTAGCAAACACAAATTCAATTTCTCTTCCAAATACCTGAACATTATTTACTTACTTTTGGAGGCTATATATGCAGAGGACCGTCTGCGTCAGTCCAGTCAGCGAATGCCCCTCATGCACAATTGCGATTTACTGAACTCGGGCCACCGGCTGTCGCGACAACTATCTCCATAGTGAGGGTACGCGCATGAGCAATCTAGCCAATATATCTTAAATCTATGAATTGCATCCATAACTGGCTTACTAAGCGAAATGTCAACAAAAAAAATGTTACACGGACCAAGTGGCGGCCATTTTGAAATCCAAGATAGCGGCCGTGAAAGTTAATGAAAAAGAAACGTGACATCTTTTTACGTCTATTTGCCAAAGATCTCGTAAAGAATTCCACAAATATACACAACTATATATGTTCTTTGTAAATAATACACTGTTTACTCGGAGAGGCCGTGGGGGTGGATATGAAGTAGTATTGCAGCAGGTGATTCTCCACAGCGTTCAGAATCGCGCTAGTATTCGGCAAAGAAACCAGGTGACTAATAAGAATAACATGTGCCATAGGTTTGAAAGGAAGGGAGCACTACAGTAAAGCTCATAAATAAGTTAATGTTTCCAAAAAGCGTGTTAGTAAGTAAGAAATGTTTACTATTTTGATTGAAGGACAGAGACAGACATTGCAGCAATATCTTCCAATCCAATTATGTTCAAGATATTTAACAGTAGGCCTACATTTTATTGTATTTTTGGAAACATTTTAAGCTATTTCCGAACTTACTGTAGACCTAAGAGTGTGACGAAGATGCTACGTTAAAGTGATGATTAGATATAAATAAATAATGTACATCTATGCTAAAAATAAATAAAGAATATTGCTTTCAAACTTGCACGCTCTCACGTACACTTCTACACGGCAGTATGCCCGCACGCGCGCACACACACACTCCCGCGCGCGCGCGCGCATGCCGTGGGCGCGTGCAGGAACGCAGGTACATGCGTACGCACGCACGCACGCACGCACGCACGCGCGCACGCACGCACGCACCCCGAACACACGCATTACTCATATGACTATCGATTCTCCCTTCACACACCCACTCAACAACAACATCGTCTAGACGCCATATTACAACAGGTGGACATACTTTATCACACTACTGTGCGTATCTGTTGAATATCTTCTAAATGGTTTGAATGGAAGTTGGTAGGCTTAGTGCTGAAAAAACTCAAATATTGCTGACTTTGTCGGTAGTGAAATGTAATACTTTAGTCACCCTTTCACGCTTACAGGCTAGAAAAATCGCATTATACTCTTTGATATAAGGAATATGATGTTGAATATTTGAAACTAATTTGGAGGCGAACGCAACAGGTTCCTGTCGAATTCGTTTCAAATTAATCAACGGCTTTCCTGTATATCATAGTTATTTTGAAATTGCGATACTGGTATTTCAAGGGTAAAGGGTTAATAAACACAGATTACTAACGTTTGAGTTAGATGTGGATGTTGAAAATACCGACGTTCGCACTCTAGAGAACCATTCACACAACGATGCAAGTAAGCCACCAAATCATGTGAGTACAAGTGATTTTGATATAGAGTGTAATAGAGCAGGAACCTAACATACAAATATGAAACAGAATGTATATTCTCTATGATGTTAGAATTATTGTTTCAAATGTGTTGCAATGGAGGATCCCAGTTTATTCTTCAATCACATGACGTTATAATCAACTACGTGACGTGTAGGATGACGTCATGATCAATTACATCACGAATGATGTAGATAAGTTCGGCAAGAACGGTTAATTGATGACGGACTAAGCGTTGTTGTACGAATTGTACCCTATGTCTACTATTTAATAAAGATTCTTATGAATATGTTGAAACTGATTTAACTGGCCGCTGTTGCAGCCATAGTTTCAAAACATTCCAAAGCTTGCCCGTATAGTTTTCTGGAAATTAATAGTCAGTAAGTTCAGAGATCGATCGATCCCAACACGGGCGAAGCGTTGATGGAGCTTAGCTAGAGATGGGCGGGGCATAGCTAAAACTGGTTTCCTCAATCGTAGCTTCAAATGTGTTGCAATTAATGACGTGATTTAGGATTTGATTTTGACAGTAGTGAAGATGTCTCTCAATTTTTTTACTTTCGGTTCAAATATGTTTCTCCATAAAAGGTTAGTTTGATGATATATGCAATCAGGAACACATAGACCGATATATTCACTACACAGGGTATATACCAGATCTATGACTTCTCTATGAATTACATATGAATATGACAGCTATAGAGAAAGTGAGTAAAACGGGCTTCGGTAAAACTGTATTCAGTTTGCATAAAACCGAAGCCCGTTTTGCTCACTTTCTCTATAGCTGTCATATTCATATGCGATTTTCGATATTTTACAGAGAAGCCTGAGGTACGCTATATGTTGTGGCCGGGTGGCCGCCATTCATTGCCTGTCCCCCGCATGCATGTGGACGGAGGACAGGCATCCGGTCGTCGCGAGAGATCGTGTACCTCTCGAGTTCAGGGTCGTTGACCAGTCGGTGGTCTGGCATGGCCTGGTCAGCCAGTCGGAGGTTCGCCATGGAAAGTTCCCGGTGGCCCTCAGTCGTTCTCAGGGCCTGTGACGCCATCCCACAGGTGATCCATTGGGGCTCCCCCACAAATATTTGCTTGGCGGAGCGACCAACCACCTCCTTGGCCGCCTCCATGTCAGACATTGTTGCTGGGTGGTTGGGCCCCTCCCAGATGAGGCGCACCAGGTTTTTCCTTGCGTCGTGGAAGGGCATGTTGTCAGAGATATGAGCTACCATCATAATGGTGCGGGTTCTTTAGTGGTGCTTGTGCTGTTTGGGAGGTGGAGTCAGTCATCGACGCTGACTCACGTGGATGTAATCCTCCCTGTCCGGCGGTTCTTTCCGTGAAAGAGGGGGGTGGGGGTGTTTCAGGTTATCCACGGGGAGAGGGGGGTGTTTGCGGATGGTTGTGATGCGAGGTGCTAATGTGACGAAGAGCGTGGAGAGAGGTCGCGAGGGGTGGGCGGGTGGGGGGGGGAGGAGAGGTGTTTAGTCTAGTTTAGAGGCCTTGTGCCGCCGTACATGCTATTTTCAGTCAGCCGTGTGAAGCAACGAGAGGAGAAATTCACATCTTCATCATCGGGTTAATCGTCATTCTTATGCCGATCATCGCTCGGGAAGTGGGAGGGCCTGTTTCAGTTGTACGTGGGTGGGGGTGGGGTGGGGGGTGGGAGTGGGGGTGGGGGGGGGGGGGTGACCAGACTCATGGGGAGAGAATCAGAAATTCTCTCTACAGTCAATTCGTCGCCATCGTCCTTTTTGTCTATGAGGTGTTAATCGGTCATGAAAGGTTGTTGGTACAGGTTTCCTAAGTTGCTTAGCCGCCGCCTAAGGTGGAAACTGGTCTTATGCTTCTACTTTAATGTGTGGTCGAGGGGGGGGGGGTGTTCGCTTGAGGTCTTGTGGTCGTCGCCTGGTTTAACCCGATGTTCTCTGTAGTCATCCTGAGGCAGTCCTTGTGTGTGAGCCTAACTTATCTTTTGGGGATCCTGAGCGAGGCAGTAGTTTAGAGCGAAATGTTTTGCAGTTATGGCCTCTAATGGCTGCAGAAGGACGCTAATGGTTAGATTATGAGAGAACATCTACCCTCGCTAAATCGACCAAGTCTTATCCTCAGAGCTGAAACCCGCCTTGAGCGGCATCACGAAAGTGTTGACAGAATGGAAGGACGACCTTACTGAGTTTCAGACACTGCTACCGACTCAACTCGTGTAACTAAGAGGAAATTGTTTAGGGAATCTCACGAGCTTGGGCGCTGCAGCTAGCTAATGCGATGGCTGTCTGAGATTGGCGTCGTCGATTCGAAAAGGATTCCGATGACCCGATGGTTATCTGTTTTAGTTGCCAAATCGAGGAGCGATAACTGCAGAATCGAGGTATTAAGTCGTTTTAGCCAGACCGCCGGCCAAGCGGTCGAAAAGAAAGAAGAGTCGCTAGTCAACGGAGAAGATCATGCCATGGTGAAATTTCTTCAGGGGTTTACCTAAAGTGCGCTAATGACTTTTGTGATGTTTTAAGGTACAATGTCTTCGCTAAGAGGAAAAGGGGGAAGGGGTAGTTGGACCCGCAAAAAGCTATGTGTGTGAAGAACCACAGTGCCTGAAGAAAATACGTCCATGGGGAGCGGTCTTAGCAGTACGAATCAGTTACTGCATTACGGTCGTTCACAGCAGGAACGGGGAAGCGGCACTCGAATAGGAGCAGAAAAAGTTGAGCTGAGGAACGTGGCAGACCGGAAGCTCAGCTTTCCTTAAACTAAAATTGTTCGCTACTCAAGGCGGCACTAGGCCTGCTAGACCATACTCGGATCGCAGTGTCTGTGACACACGCGGTCGTCACTGTCCTAGGCTGGAGCTACAGACATGGCAGTTAAAATTGTCTGCTAGCGACTTTCATTTTAGGGAAAGTTCCAAGTGCAGTGCGGTGGGCATAACTTTAAGAGAACACCCCTTGGCGGAAATACGTGGCTTCGGTCGTAGCGCTATTTTTTTCCCTCACGCTCCGCAAAGCACAGAGAATGCCACCCATAAATTTGGTGGCCACGGCCGACGTCGTGCTGGATATCAAAGCCACATTGCATACCACGCTAATATGTCTTCATGTCGAGCGGAGTATGAGATCCTCGTCCAAATTTGGCGGCAAAGACAGACGATCTCTTCGAGTAATTTAGAGTGGGAGTAAGTTGCAATAAGAGAAGAAGAAATAAAGACTTCGCTCGGTGAAGAGTACCGGCCGAAAAATAACTTATGCCATTAGATCTGCAAAGAATAGAAAGCTGCGGAGGTTACTGCATTTAAAATTTAACACAGTTCACAAGGTTCGAGTAGAGGAGGCAAAATGTTCGTCAGAGTCTTTTTCGCGAACACATGGGGTCTGAGTTTTGCTAGTGTGGACGTCGCTGGCTTTGAAATAGCCTTGGTAGGTATATTCCCAAGGTGCATCGTTACACCGTGACTTAGTCCTTGACTGTCAGAGATCACAATGCCACAGAGATGATCGTGGGATTCCTGCGAAATAGTTCATACAGTCCCTCGAAACAGGTGCAGAGGAGCCGTTGGCGATGGTTCACAGAGTTTCGGAGGCAGGAGGAAGCGCTGAACATGCATTTCAAGTGCAGCTAGGTGTTACCTATTCAGTCCGAGCGGTAAAGGTGCAGTTCTATAGGATTTTTATTCACACGGTCCTACAGACAGAGGGGTGGAGCGAGCCCGAGGGAGACAAATGGTCACAATAGTTCATTGACCCAGGCTAATGTATGCGGGTTCGTATGCGAAGATCACACAGTTTCTGTATTTTGTGCCATGACTAGCGGAAGCACGAAGTTCTGTTCACAAAGTATTAAGCGGCACAGGCAGAGGCACAGAGTGAACAGAGGAGGAGGTGGAATGATCTGTGATGTTAATTTGGCTACTTTCTTTAGTAGCTGTCCAAAAATTGCAAACGATCAATCGAGCACAGGCAGATGTGTAGATGTCGATCTCCTCAAGCAGTCGGTAGAAAATTGGAGTTGTTGGCGAACCATCAGCACTAAATCTAATGGTGGGTCGTCTCTTCGTATTGTTGCAGGCAGAATCGGCTTCTTTTATACAAGTCGACTCTGCATCTCATTATCTCTTGACAAATGGTCAGTGTCTTAGACGCACCCTCGGCTAATCAGAAGTCGGTGGCACGAGAGTGTGAGCTCCAGCAGCATCTAAGCGTGGCCAAGTTCATGCTTCTTAGAAAAATAGGTTGCGCTCGTGAGCAGATTCCTCGGTTGTCCTTTCCAAAATATTCTTATAAATGCGGTCCTTAAAAGGTGGACATCCTAAGCTTTCTAACGGTATCTAACACTCTTGGTGGCATTGTGATCATCGACCGCTATACGAGGAAGAAATCGTGTAAAGATGTACAACCACAAAAGGTGAACGAGGCCATGTCTTGTCTTATGAGAAACCCTGTCTACTACGAGTCAGTGGCCCGGCGCATGCGCAGAAGAAGTAAGTCGTCCTTTACTTTTCTCCGATTGTGTGTTCGTGTTGCTATCAACTATTGATTCACTGGTTCCGGGTTGGCCAGACCTTCCCCTTACCCGACCACAACACGCTATATGTGTAGTGAATAGATCGAACTATATGTGAATGATGACATGATCCATATCGTCAAGACAGCCTGTTAAGGAGAAAGATATTTGAAGCGAAAGTGCAAAACGCAAAAACGGAGAGAAGGCTTCACTACTGTTGAAATCGAATCCATGATTACGTCATTATTGCAACACATTTGAAGCTTCAATTCTAACATCATAGAAATATACAATCTGTTTCATATTTGCCTAATCTAAGCTCAAGTTTTCAAACTGCGTAAACGAAAGTCTTTTAGCTTTCCTTACCTAATCACTGTTGTTGCAATCTACCGAAGACCGTTTTCCTCAAACCAATCCCGTTTTACGAACCGAATACGTTTTACCTGGATGATTAGCGTGATAACCTGCACTTTATCGCCGACACCTTGCGACGTGGAATCATCATCGGCGCGGCCGCCGTCGTCGTTGCCATCATCATTTTACGAGGCATAAGCCCTTAATTGGCTTGGTATTGCCACGGGAGATTGTTTAGATACAGTATTATTAGTGCGTGTTCTTTGTTTAGTTTTAAAATGTTTTTTATTTATGTTTGGCTGGCATTATTCAGGCCCCTTGTTGTTTTGGGGATGTGGTGAAGATGGGTGTTCCCAACGTCAGCTGCGGGGTACCGCCTACACTTATGGTTACACACCGTTTCCCATAGCAGTTGGAGACATTTCTAAATTTGTCTTATATATCTACAAGTTGGTTAAGTCGTGATCGTATATTTTGTCATTTAGGTGCGAATCTAGTTTTCATTTAAGCACTTCACGCGTGGGCGCTTTAACAACGCAATGCGATCCTGTATTTATTGTGGTCCCTTGGTCGTCATGACACTAGCTCGCTTAGACCAGTTTTATATCGGCAAAGCTATTGCGTCCAGATCGCGTCAGTGTAATAAACTATACAGGCTAAAATTCAGTAAAACTGTACAAACAGTTTGTAACGGACACATTTAAATATGGATCATTTAAACACGTTCGCACTTCTAGAAGATGGTCGCACCCGCCTTAACTGTCTGACTGCTACAAGCCACCTGGCAATAATTTCAATGGGCAATAACCCCGGGCCAGCTAAATAGCTTGAAAACAAGTTGAATGGAAGTTGTTGGTGGATTATCCACCAACAACTTTCGGCCAAATTGTTTTCAAAATATTCCGCCGGTCCAGAGTTAAACCTCAGGGCAAATGTAGTAAGCAAAAATTCAGCACGCAGACGGTCCAAGTTGATCGCTCTGAAATTTTCCACTTCTACTTAGGATGTAAATCGTTCAACTGAAGTGCTGACTCGGTCAAAACGATGTTGCTGATAAATTAAAAAAACCCGTTTTGAAATTATTGTTACAAGCGTTGGGACATTAAGCTAGTCACAGTCGCGAAACGTGGAATATTCGCCTGAATAGATCGCTAAATAAAAAGGTAGGTCGCAAATTACTGTCGTACCTGTCTATAAGGACAGTGCGCGCACGTTCGTGCGCGCGCGCGTAGGCCTGTGGGGGCGTGTTTATTTCCAGCTTTGCCACGCCTATTTCTAGCTAACTATTTTTTTAGCTTCTATTTGTCCAATTTATACGCGTGTTTGAATCAATTTGAAATTTTGAACCCCGGAATTCCAAGATCCCGAGAATCTAAATTTCAAGCCAATAATACACGTAAGCTGTTATATAACTATTCTGTAACTAATTTGACCACAATTATAGTGTGTCGTTGTTGCTGGAGATGGCAGCAACAGATCCCAGTCAAATTAGTTTCACAATATTCAACACAATGTTTATTAGATTGTAAATTTATGAAAGACATAGGCGATTCGTACACTTTAGTGTAGGACAATTTCGATTTTCGTGAGGAGCTACGTCATTTGTATTTAATTTTAACGTTAGATACTTTAGTGACGACGAATCGAAATTCCTCGATTTGCTTATGGGGATTAAAAAATGACGGTTCATTAAAACGAGCAACCGTCAGATAGACAATTCGCTATGCCACAGTAAAGCTCATATATAAGACTGATTTGAACAGAGTTCCTTATTCACATTCGAAACATTCAACACATTCGGGGTTTTCACGGTGGTAATAGAAACGGTGTAAGTCTCGCGCTGGTCGGTCGACCACGGGATTGTTTGCACATTTGATGTTTAGTAATACGAATAGGCTACATTCGGACCATATTAAAAAAAAATAATATTGTAGCGAACAAAAGAGTAGTGTAAAACATGAAAAATCGCTCACAATTGCCTATATAAGGCGCTATGTTGTCTGAATCGGCCATTACCCTCAGATCTTCATACGTATCAATCGATAGGGCTGTCAAAGAACTATCGACACACAAAACATTAGAAAGTTAAAAATCATTAAAAATGATTTTATACGTACGGTCTTTAACTCTTAAAAGTCCGACACGTTGTAAGAATTGTATGTCTCTACTATTTAATAAGCATGTTGTTGCATATTTTGAAACTAATTTTACTGAGCGCTGTTGCTGCCATTAGTTGCAAGATATTCAACAGCTTACCTGTATAGTTTTCTGGAAATCGATAGTCGGGGAGTTAGAGATCGATCTAGCCCAACACGAGCGAGGTGCGGGTGGAGCTTAGCTAGAGAGGGGCGGAGCATTGCTAAAAAATGGAACGGTCCATTGTGCGAACTAACATGCTTCTTTTTTGTTTTAGAAACATATTCACTTATATATACTGATTTGAACACAGTTCCTTATCCACATTCGACACAATCGGTTTTTTCACGGTGGTAATAAAAACGGTGTAAGTCTCGCGCTGGTCGGTCGACCACGGGATTGTTTGCACGTTTGATGTTTAGTAATATGAAGAGGCTACATTCGGGCCATATTTAAAAAAAAAATTCCTGGAAATAATATTGTAGCGAACAAAAGAGTAGTGAAAAACATGAAAAATCGCCCACAATTGCCTATATAAGGCGCTATGTTGTCTGAATCGGCGATTACCCCAGATTTTCATACATATCAATCGATAGGGCTGTCAAAGAACTATCGACATGCAACAAATTAGAAAGTTCTATCTCCATTATTTTTAGCAATGGAGGTCTGATTACCGTAAATCTTAATGGAATTCCGTCCACATGTGTATTTATGGCGCCATTCTGTCTGAACCGGCCATTACCCCGGATTTTAGACCAGACAGGTTGATAGGGCTCCCAAAGAACTATCGACATGCAAAAAATTAGAAAGTTCTATCTCCATTATTTTTAGCAATGGATGCCTGATTATCGTAAATCTTAATGGAATTCCGTTCACAGGCGTATTTTTGGCGCCATACTGTCTGAACTGGCTCTTACCCCAGATTTTAGACCAAACAGGTCGATAGCGTTCCCAAAGAACTACAGACATGCAACAAATTAGAAAGTTCTATCTGCATTATTTTTAGAAATGGAGGTCTGATTACCGTAAATCTTAATGGAATTCCATTCTCAGGCATATTTATGGCGCCATACTGTCAGAACCGGCCATTACCCCTCCCCCCAGCTTTTAGACGAGATAGGTTGATAGGGCTCTCAAAGAACTATCGACATGCACACAATTAGAAAGTTCTATCTCCATTATTTTTAGAAATGGAGGTCTGATTATCGTAAATATTAATGGAATTCCGTTCACAGGCCCATTTTTGGCGCCATACTGTCTGAACTGGCCATTACCCCAGATTTTAGACCAAACAGTTCGAAGGCGGTCCCACAGAACTACAGACATGCAAAAAATTAGAAAGTTCTATCTCAATTATTTTTAGCAATGGAGGTCTGATTACCATAAATCTTAATGGAATTCCATTCACAGGCGTATTTCTGGCGCCATACTGTCTGAACCGGTCATTACCCCCAGATTGTAGACCAAACACATCGATAGCGCTCCAAAAGATCTACAGACATGCAAAAAATCAGAAAGTTCTATCTCCATTATTTTTAGCAATGGAGGTCTGATTACCGTAAATCTTAATGGAATTCCATTCACAGGCGTATTTCTGGCGCCATACTGTCTGAACCAGCCATTACCCCAGATTTTAGTCCAGACAGGTTAATAGCGCTGCCAAAGAACTATCGACATGCAAAAAATTAGAAAGTTCTATCTCCAATATTTTTAGCAATGGAGGTCTGATTACCGTAAATCTTAATGGAATTCCATTCACAGGCGTATTTCTGGCGCCATACTGTCTGAACCAGCCATTACCCCAGATTTTAGTCCAGACACGTTAATAGCGCTGCCAAAGAACTATCGACATGCAAAAAATTAGAAAGTTCTATCTCCATTATTTTTAGCAATGGAGGTCTGATTACGTAAATCTTAATGGAATTCCGTTCACAGCCGTATTTCTGGCGCCATACTGTCTGAACCAGCCATTACCCCAGATTTTAGTCCAGACAGGTTAATAGCGCTGCCAAAGAACTATCGACATGCAAAAAATTAGAAAGTTCTATCTCCATTATTTTTAGCAATGGAGGTCTGATTACCGTAAATCTTAATGGAATTCCGTTCACAGCCGTATTTCTGGCGCCATACTGTCTGAAGCAGCCATTACCCCAGATTTTAGACCAAACACATCGATAGTGCTTCCAAAGAACTACAGACATGCAAAAAATTGGAAAGTTCTATCTCCATTATTTTTAGCAATACATGTTTCTTTCCGATATATCCGAATGTGTCGAATGTCAATTAGATAAACATTCGACACATTCGGGTTTTTCACGGTGGTAATAGAAATGGTGTAAGTCTCGCGCTGGTCGGTCGACCACGGGATCGTTTGCACATTTGCTGTTTAGTAATATGAATAGGCTACATTCGGACCATATTTGTAAAAAAAATCCCGGAAATAATGTTGTAACGAACAAAAGAGTAGTGTAAAACATGAAAAATCGCCCACAATTGCCTATATAAGGCGCTATGTTGTCTGAATCGGCCATTACCCCAGATTTTCATACATATTAATCGATAGGGCTCTCAAAGGACTATCGACATGCAAAAAATTAGAAAGTTCTATCCCCATTATTTTTAGCAATACATGTTTCTTTCCAGATAGATTGATAGGGCACTCGCCATAGTACAATTTACACAGTGGAACAAAAAAGGTTTGACTGACCTAAGCGCCTACTTGTATTCAGCTCGAAAAATAGGTATAATAATCTAAGAAAAATGGCGCCTGTTAGTCATCAGCGCAAAAATAAGTATGCTAATTAAGAAAAAGGCACATGCTAGTCGTCAGCACAAAATAAGAGTCTATGAGGTAGATGTTGAGGAAGACGGCGTTCCTTAAGTGGTGATGAGCCATCCGATGATTACAAATACTTCTATTTGACGGCCAGATATCATAAACAGCTGACGTAGCTTCCTGCACCATAGGAAATTCAGAATAGAGAGGTGAAGGAAAAGGGCACGCTTGTTACGATGAAGACGTGTTATTAAAGTTTGTTGCAGCAACGGCACAAGACGATTTTCACCACAAGCTCATGTGAGGCGACACGAGCAATACCCAACAGTGAAAACGGCTTAAGTTAAGTTACGCACTTAGAGTTTTTAGAATGATAATTAAATGCTGTAATATTGTGGAAATTGCATGTTTTGGCAGGATTTATTTTTTTAATAACAAGCTTTTTTAGTAGTTGGGAATGTCTATGCATGGATCGCTGTCCAAAGATACACCAGTAATATGTGGAGTTACAAATCAAAACCTACACACATGGAAAATGACAATAGAGTACAAACAAATCATGCCATGGCCTGGAGCCTGTCAATTTGGAAATTTCACACGGTAAATAAATGGTTGAAAATAGTCTCAGAAAGTGTATTAAGAAATTGATCAGTTTTGATGACTAGTCTCAAAGTCTTTGGCAGATGACTAGGAAGTGTCAATCAAATCAAAATGTGTACTCAAACATGAGCCATGTACTGAGCACTATGTTACTTGAGCCACACAACAAATCTGATCAACGGAATTCGAGACCGACGAAATTAGAGTACTCTACTATATACATAAAAGATGCCTTACCTCACGCTGTATATGCAGCATAAGTAAACTATCTAGAATAACCCGCATGCGTGATGCGTGTTCTTACAGACCTAATCATTTGCGTGACACTAATGTTATAGGGCTATGTACGCCGGTCCACAGGATCGTGAGGGGTGAGTTTGGAGCATCTCAGCCGGGTCCATTTCGTACCCGGTGCTAAGCGATCCATGCTACATTACTCTGGATTAGCTCTCTAGTGTGAAGACGATTTAAGTAGTATATAAAATAGCGGTACATGAACACACCCTCCTGGAAGGGCAGTGAAGCAAATATCACCCACTAGCAGCCAAACAAGAAATCCAACCAGCCATAACATGCATGGGCGCGATTCGTCACACTGACTACAGCTGGTCTATACCACTGGGGTCGGCCTCAACCCCAGGCCGCGGTCCACCATCCTCCCCGCCCATCGCTGCTGCTTCGAAACAATTCAAACTGTCTCAAAACGTTTCAAGCAGTTTCAAAACAACCTCTACCCATAGAACCATTGTTTCATAGGCAGCACCTGTACCACGCAACCATATACGCATTTTAAAAGACCAGAGCATTTGAAAACCAACATCCAGGCAATGACCTAAAAACAAACTGTCCTGCTTTTACTCCCCTCTCACACAGAATGTTGATGGCCGCCCACGGATGCACAGAAGGTGATGGTGGGCCATGGTCCCGGAGCTATGTAAGAGGAACGTTAGTTTTGTTGCATTCTTGGAGGGTATAGCTAATGACTTGGGCAGGATTCACGCTGCTTTACATATCACATACCCTAAGAAATTAATTATTTATTGGCTTAAATTCAGCAGCATGAATCCTGTCCCATGATATCAGTTTGCTGGAGCGGTGACCCAACCCCATCTTCTCTTGCCCAAGGAGGAGGTGGAGTTTAGCCATATGCTCCATCAATGGGAATCAGCCACGTGTTGTGCACTCACATCCTGATCTCTAGGGGGAAATGGTGAATCCTCCAAGAATAATAAATGAAATTGTGTGGTTCCCACCTTCAGTGCTTCCGTGCGCCCCCTCCCCCCCCCCCCACACCAAACTGAGAGGATCCATTCCCACTTTTCCCTTCCTTTTTAGGAAAAAAAGAAAAAAAGAAAAGAAGGGATGTGGATGGTGAGTTTAGGTCACCTTTCCCCATAGCTTACGACAAAGTGGATCTTTTATAGTTAGGTTTTTGAGAATGTGTTTTTAACCCAGTTTGCAGCCTCGCAAGGAGTTTGTGTGAAGACTATAGCCAGACTGACCACAGCCATGTTCTGCTGACGACCGGAGATGGCCTTGCTTCTAAGATGGCTACCAGCTCCGACTCGACTCACTCTCCTGGAATACCTGACATAGTGTAAGCCCAGGTATAACTCATAAAAATCAGGAAGTGCAGTGCCGAACAATCTTCCGTAATGCACGAACAGCTCTGCCATTCTGCCCACATGTTCTGTATTACCAACTGGGAATTTCCTCTTAGACAGACTTGTGCTGTAAACCGCTTTAGTTGTAGAATTAGCAAGTGCGGAAAAGTGGAGATATAATCACGCGACAAATGTGGTTTGGTGCTTTTGCAACCTTCACAATCGACCTCTACAATTTGTTCTTTAAAATATTCTTAAACAGACGTCTGTGCCGATTGTCCTGGGGTTGGGGCTATCTCCACTTGTAGTATTGGAAACAACGTAGGTGCTGTCTTTCTTATTCTTTTACACGTGTTGCATCGAAGTTGGGTTTGCGTTGTGAACTGACTTGTAACACTATTCGTCATAAGATCCTTGACAATATATAAAATAAAATCACATGGATCCCGTTGTATATGAACTCTATAATCATGGGTAATAACTAGTTCGAGAAGGGTTTCTGTGTCGTGATTTCTATGGGATGTTCTTGGTTCATTTAATTTCGCTACCATATTGATCACATGTTCTGTCAGGCAATCTAAATGGCGTATTTGAGGAATGGCTGTTAGCATAGTTTTAAGCGCTTGCAAAGAACTGTTGAGCCAGCAATTACTTAGCATGTTTAATAATCCATTTAGATGTCTTCGCGCTGGTGTCTGTTTTGAATCCACTTTTATATTATCAGTTGCATTATTTTCACGCTGGTCTCGTTTTTTTTATTCCTTTTTCTTGATATCATTATTTTGTGGCAAAATTTCTGGTTCTTGTGATTTTTTTTGGTTTCTTGGGTTTAACTGTTGTGGTGATGGTAATATATTTATCGGTTGATAGTATTTGCCTGTCTTTTCTCCAATATCTTTCCTTTTAAACCATTTCTCTTCTTCTAGTTCTGTAGGTGCCTCCTGTATATCATCAGATTCCGTTCCTCCTAACAACCCATCAGTTTTAACTCGTATTGCTTAATGCGTCCACATAAAGCACCATGAATAATCTTGATAAACACACCAGGTTCCAAACGAGCTTTTCTTATTAATATGCTGTGTTTAGTGGTGTTGAACCAATTTTCAGCTAATGCATTTGTTTCTCGTGTTTCTCTGCAAGGTTGTGGTTTTTCCCTTTGTGCCTCTCTAGGTCGCCTAGCATTATACCTGTCCAGAGTGGTAATAGCGGAATGTATTGCTCAAGTATATCTAAGTATCCTGTACAGAAATAGGCATTTTCTTCTTGGTCGTCATCTTCATCAATTTCTATTTTTGACTTGTCAAATGCCCTTGTAAATAGTGAAGACGATTTAATAGTTTTTCCTTCAGGAATTTCTTCTTCTGAATCAAAGTATGATTTAGGTCTATATTTGTGTACTCGTCTGTATCACCTTTCTGTCTCTTCAATAAGTTTTCTAAATTCTTACGGTTGTCAAGTCATTGCGTTGTGTGTGTTGCTGAACTAAAAACTATGACTATTGAAGTAAATATGTTGTACATATCTTGTAATGTTGTCGCATTTTGCAACAAAGCAAAGCAGTACAGGCACATTTCTTTCAACTTTTTATCTTTAGTTATTTTTGCAACTTTGTCCTTGATTAGCTTGATCATGTGAGCTGCGCAAAGATGAAGTACCATTAGGTGTGTTTCATTTTTCATTGAAGTTCCATTTACAATAGTCCAGCATGTTCTCAAATAATCAATAATTGAACATAAATTGAAGACATTTAGACATCCATTAATTAATGGCCAAGAAAAATCAGTTTCTATGTGGTGAGGACGGGTTTGAACTGCATTCATTATCTTTAAGTTATATTTGAATGTGTAGAGAAATCTGGCTATAGATGCCATGGTTTGTTCACTTGTTAACATCTCAGCTACAGGTAAGGGTGGGTGGACATCATTTGGGTCTTCGGTTCTAATACCTTTGATTACAATTGCATAATACATGGTCTGCTTGTCTTGACCTTTAATCATCTTAACAACACTTCCGGTAACATCAAAATAAAATCTTGCCTTACCAGATCGGATAAGATCGCATGCAATTTCTATCTGGTTTTCCGTCCACAAATAAACTGAAAATGGCATATGTGAAACACCCTGAATATACCCTTGGATCTTTTTATTGTCATCATGGTGAGATATAAAAAATTGTTGCACAGATGTTAGGTCATTCACTACATCATGGGCCAAAAGATTTACACTTTTCTCAAGAGAGTGGACTTTTTCAAAAATATATCTATGTGGTGCATCAGTTATATTTCCTCCTTTATAAGTTTGGCATTAGCTACGCTTGGCCAGGTATTGCTTAGGCATAGCCTGTGAAGTCTAACCTATGCATAGCCTACCACAGCTTAGTATACCTTAGATTAAAATATCTTAGTTTAGCTTCGCTGAACATAGCATAGCACGGCTTACCTTAGACTAGCGTAGCTTAGCGTAGATTAGACTATCTTAGCTTAGACTATTTTAGCCTAGCTTAGCCTATCCTAGCTTAGCATAGCTTAGCTTAGCCGAACATAGCATACCGTAGCTCAGCATAGCTTAACTTACCCTAGACTAGCATAGCTTAGTGTAGACTATCCTAGCTTAGCCTTGACTAGCATCGCTCAAATTAAACTATTTTAGCTTAGTTTAACCGTAGCCTATGATAGCTTAGTGTATACTAGCACAGTTTAGCTTAGACTAGCTTAGCATAGCTGTGCTTACCGTAGATTATCTTTGCATAGCTTAGTTTAGACTAGCATAGCTTAACATAACTTACATTAGACTAGCTTAGCTTAGCATTGCATAGCTTAGCTTAGACTAGCATAGCTTTGAATAGCTTAGCATAGCTTAGCTTAAAGTAGCATAGCTTAGACTAGCATAGCATTTTTTCTACTTCTCTGCTGGGTGGTTCTGAACCACCAGGTCTAGAGCAACCAAACTGGTTCCATGTCAGCAGATTGGCACGGTGTCTGCAAATATGACTGGTAGCCATCAGCGGCCGAAATATCCAGGTTTTACTTCTCCTCTTTATTATCTAGTAGCAAACTGAGCAATCAAACAGATTGCGCTAGTCAAAATGAATAATGTGACATTTAATTGTCATTTGATATCCCCTTACCACGCGGATAATAAACAGGATTTGCTACTGTAAATGATCTAGGTAAAGTGAGTAATGTGATAGGAATTTAATTGCCATTTAATATCAGTTGACCACGGGGACGATTAACCCATTTACTCTTGACTCGTGTATGGCAATATAAAACTTACATTTATTGTAGATGCTACGGATATCCGCTGGACATTTTGAAGTTGTTCCAGCATATTAACCCTTCTACTGGTGAATTATTAACATTTATACTGCTGAGTGATAACTTTATTTAATATATTTTGTACCAATTTTCTGGTGTCTATTACGTATATATGAAGGCTAGAATGGTTATTCACTGCTGAGAGA
Source organism: Chaetoderma sp. LZ-2023a (assembly GCA_034401795.1). Taxonomy (NCBI): domain Eukaryota; kingdom Metazoa; phylum Mollusca; class Caudofoveata; order Chaetodermatida; family Chaetodermatidae; genus Chaetoderma; species Chaetoderma sp. LZ-2023a. The sequence goes on along the minus strand of CM067369.1, from coordinate 175,760,076 downwards.
ATTTACTGCTTAACCCCCCTCTTGCGTTAACGTTAACTCTTTAATGGTCAAGACCGCCAAAAATGGACTATGTAGTGGTCTAGAAGAATGTCCATTATTTTATTCGAGAACATAACTTTTGAAATTTTACCACTGGAATGACTGTCTCGGTAACCAAGCCAGTCACTCCAGTGGTAAATTTTCAGAAATAGTCTTCTCACAGCCGGCAAATAGACACGAGCTAAGAAAAAATTGGATTTTGTGACCATTTTCATGGCCAAGCCGGCCAAATCAGCACCTTTAGTGGTCTTGAGTAATGTCTCATTGCACAACAACAGAAAGTTAGTTTTGTAAATTTTTTTGCAATATTTATTATTTTATTGAAAAATCGAATGTGTCGAATGTCTATCTAATTGACATTCGACACATTCGGATATATCGGAAAGAAACGTGTATTTCTAAAAAAAATAATGGAGATATAACTTCCTAATTTTGTGCATGTCGATAGTTCTTTGGGAGCCCTATCAATCTGGCTGGTCTAAAATCAGGGGTAATGGCTGGTTCAGAGAGTATGGCGCCATAAATACGCCTGTGAACGGAATTCCATTAAGATTTACAGTAATCAAACCTCCATTGCTAAAAATAATGGAGATAGACCTATCTAATTTTTTGTATGTCGATAGTTCTTTGGGAGCCCTATCAAGCTGTCTGGTCTAAAATCTTGGTTAATGGCCGGTTCAGACAGAATGGCGCCATAAATGCGCCAGTGAACGGAATTCCATTAAGATTTACGGTAATCAGACCTTCATTGGTAAAAATAATGGAGATAGATAGAACTTTCTAATTTTGTGCATGTCGATAGTTCTGTGAGAGCCCTATCAACGTATTTAATCTAAAATCTGGGGTAGTGGCCGGTTCAGACAGAATGGCGCCATAAATTTACCTGTGAACGGAATTCCATTAAGATTTACGGTAATCAGACCTCCATTGCTAAAAATAATGGAGATAGAACTTTCTAATTTTTAGCATGTCGATAGTTCTTTGGGAGCCCTATCAACTTGTCTGGTCTAAAATCTGAGGTAATGGCCGGTTCAGACAGAATGGCGGCATAAATACGCCTGTGAACGGAATTCCATTAAGATTTATGGTAATCATACATCGATTGCTAAAATAATGGAGATAGAACTTTCTAATTTTTCGCATGTCTGTAGTTCTTTGGGAACGCTATCGAGCGGTTTGGTCTAAAATCTGGGGTAAGAGACAGTTCAGACAGTAAGGCGCCAAAAATACGCCTGTGAACGGAATTCCATTAAGATTTACGATAATCAGACCTCCATTGCTAATGATAATGGAGATAGAACTTTCTAGTTTTTTGCATGTCTGTAGTTCTTTGGGAACGCTATCGAGCGGTTTGGTCTAAAATCTGGGGTAAGAGCCAGTTCAGACAGTAAGGCGCCAAAAATACGCCTGTGAACGGAATTCCATTAAGATTTACGATAATCAGACCTCCATTGCTAAAAATAATGGGGATAGAACTTTCTAGTTTTTTGCATGTCGATAGTTCTTTGAGAGCCCTATCAAGCTATCCGGTCTAAAATCTGGGGTAATGGCCTATTCAGACAATATAGTCCCCTGTGAACGGATTTCCATTTAGATGTATGGTAATCATACCTCGATTGCTAAAAATAATGGAGATAGAACTTTCCAATTTTTGCATGTCTGTAGTTCTTTGGGAGCCCTATCAACATGTCTGGTCTAAAATCTGGGGTAATGGCAAGTTCAGACAGTATGGTGCCAGAAATACGCCTGTGAACGGAATTCCATTAAGATTTACGGTAATCAGACCTCCATTGCTAAAAATAATGGAGATAGAACTTTCAAATTTTGTGCATGTCAATAGTTCTTTGGGAGCCCTATCAACCTGTCTGGTCTAAAATCTGGGGTAATGGCAAGTTCAGACAGTATGGTGCCAGAAATACGCCTGTGAATGGAATTCCATTAAGATTTACGGTAATCAGACCTCCATTGCTAAAAATAATGGAGATAGACTTTTCGAATTTTTTGCATGTCAATAGTTCTTAGGGAGCCCTATCAAGCTGTTTGGTCTAAAATCTGGGGGTAATGGCAGGTTCGGACAGAATCGCGCCATAAATATGCCTGTGAACGGAATTCCATTAAGATTTACCGTAAGCAGACCTCCATTGCTAAAAATAATGGCGATAGAACTTTCTAATTTTTTGCATGTCGATAGTTCTTTGGGAGCGCTATCAACATGTCTGGTCAAAAATCTGAGGTAATGGCCGGTTCAGACAGAATGGCGCCATAAATACGCCTGTGAACGGAATTCCATTAAGATTTATGATAATCAGACCTCCATTGCTAAAGATAATGGAGATAGAACTTTCTAATTTTGTGCATGTCGATAGTTCTTCGAGAGCCCTATTAACCTATCTCGTCTAACATCTGGAGTAAATGCCGATTCAGACAGCATGGCGCCATAAATACACCTGTGAACGGTATTCCATTAAGATTTACGGTAATCAGACCTCCATTGCTAAAAATAATGGAGATAGAACTTTCTAATTTTCGCATGTCTGTAGTTCTTTGGGAACGCTATCGAGCGGTTTGGTCTAAAATCTGGGGTAAGAGCCAGTTCAGACAGTAAGGCGCCAACAATACGCCTGTGAACGGAATTCCATTAAGATTTACGATAATCAGACCTCCATTGCTAAAAATAATGGGGATAGAACTTTCAAATTTTGTGCATGTCGATAGTTCTTTGGGAGCCCTATCAACCTGTCTGGTCTAAAATCTGGGGTAATGGCAAGTTCAGACAGTATGGTGCCAGAAATACGCCGGTGAATGGAATTCCATTAAGATTTACGGTAATCAGACCTCCATTGCTAAAAATAATGGAGATAGAACTTTCTAATTTTTTGCATGTCTGTAGTTCTTTGGGAACGCTATCGAGCGGTTTGGTCTAAAATCTGGGGTAAGAGCCAGTTCAGACAGTAAGGCGCCAAAAATACGCCTGTGAACGGAATTCCATTAAGATTTACGATAATCAGACCTCCATTGCTAAAAATAATGGGGATAGAACTTTCTAGTTTTTTGCATGTCGATAGTTCTTTGAGAGCCCTATCAAGCTATCTGGTCTAAAATCTGGGGTAATGGCCTATTCAGACAATATAGTCCCCTGTGAACGGATTTCCATTTGGATGTATGGTAATCATACCTCGATTGCTAAAGATAATGGAGATAGAACTTTCCAATTTTTGCATGTCTGTAGTTCTTTGGGAGCCCTATCAACCTGTCTGGTCTAAAATCTGGGGTAATGGCAAGTTCAGACAGTATGGTGCCAGAAATACGCCTGTGAACGGATTTCCATTTGGATGTATGGTAATCATACCTCGATTGCTAAAGATAATGGAGATAGAACTTTCCAATATTTGCATGTCTGTAGTTCTTTGGGAGCCCTATCAACCTGTCTGGTCTAAAATCTGGGGTAATGGCAAGTTCAGACAGTATGGTGCCAGAAATACGCCTGTGAATGGAATTCCATTAAGATTTACGGTAATCAGACCTCCATTGCTAAAAATAATGGAGATAGACCTTTCGAATTTTTTGCATGTCAATAGTTCTTAGGGAGCCCTATCAAGCTGTTTGGTCTAAAATCTGGGGGTAATGGCAGGTTCGGACAGAATCGCGCCATAAATATGCCTGTGAACGGAATTCCATTAAGATTTACGGTAAGCAGACCTCCATTGCTAAAAATAATGGCGATAGAACTTTCTAATTTTTTGCATGTCGATAGTTCTTTGGGAGCGCTATCAACATGTCTGGTCGAAAATCTGAGGTAATGGCCGGTTCAGACAGAATGGCGCCATAAATACGCCTGTGAACGGAATTCCATTAAGATTTATGATAATCAGACCTCCATTGCTAAAGATAATGGAGATAGAACTTTCTAATTTTGTGCATGTCGATAGTTCTTCGAGAGCCCTATTAACCTATCTCGTCTAACATCTGGAGTAAATGCCGATTCAGACAGCATGGCGCCATAAATACACGTGTGAACGGTATTCCATTAAGATTTACGGTAATCAGACCTCCATTGCTAAAAATAATGGAGATAGAACTTTCTAATTTTTTGCATGTCTGTAGTTCTTTGGGAACGCTATCGAGCGGTTTGGTCTAAAATCTGGGGTAAGAGCCAGTTCAGACAGTAAGGCGCCAACAATACGCCTGTGAACGGAATTCCATTAAGATTTACGATAATCAGACCTCCATTGCTAAAAATAATGGGGATATAACTTTCAAATTTTGTGCATGTCGATAGTTCTTTGGGAGCCCTATCAACATGTCTGGTCTAAAATCTGGGGTAATGGCAAGTTCAGACAGTATGGTGCCAGAAATACGCCTGTGAATGGAATTCCATTAAGATTTACGGTAATCAGACCTCCATTGCTAAAAATAATGGAGATAGAACTTTCTAATTTTTTGCATGTCTGTAGTTCTTTGGGAACGCTATCGAGCGGTTTGGTCTAAAATCTGGGGTAAGAGCCAGTTCAGACAGTAAGGCGCCAAAAATACGCCTGTGAACGGAATTCCATTAAGATTTACGATAATCAGACCTCCATTGCTAAAAATAATGGGGATAGAACTTTCTAGTTTTTTGCATGTCGATAGTTCTTTGAGAGCCCTATCAAGCTATCTGGTCTAAAATCTGGGGTAATGGCCTATTCAGACAATATAGTCCCCTGTGAACGGATTTCCATTTGGATGTATGGTAATCATACCTCGATTGCTAAAGATAATGGAGATAGAACTTTCCAATTTTTGCATGTCTGTAGTTCTTTGGGAGCCCTATCAACCTGTCTGGTCTAAAATCTGGGGTAATGGCAAGTTCAGACAGTATGGTGCCAGAAATACGCCTGTGAACGGAATTCCATTAAGATTTACGGTAATCAGACCTCCATTGCTAAAAATAATGGAGATAGAACTTTCAAATTTTGTGCATGTCAATAGTTCTTTGGGAGCCCTATCAACCTGTCTGGTCTAAAATCTGGGGTAATGGCAAGTTCAGACATTATGGTGCCAGAAATACGCCTGTGAATGGAATTCCATTAAGATTTACGGTAATCAGACCTCCATTGCTAAAAATAATGGAGATAGACTTTTCGAATTTTTTGCATGTCAATAGTTCTTAGGGAGCCCTATCAATCTGTTTGGTCTAAAATCTGGGGGTAATGGCAGGTTCGGACAGAATCGCGCCATAAATATGCCTGTGAACGGAATTCCATTAAGATTTACCGTAAGCAGACCTCCATTGCTAAAAATAATGGTGATAGAACTTTCTAATTTTTTGCATGTCGATAGTTCTTTGGGAGCGCTATCAACATGTCTGGTCAAAAATCTGAGCTAATGGCCGGTTCAGACAGAATGGCGCCATAAATACGCCTGTGAACGGAATTCCATTAAGATTTATGATAATCAGACCTCCATTGCTAAAGATAATGGAGATAGAACTTTCTAATTTTGTGCATGTCGATAGTTCTTCGAGAGCCCTATTAACCTATCTCGTCTAACATCTGGAGTAAATACCGATTCAGACAGCATGGCGCCATAAATACACCTGTGAACGGTATTCCATTAAGATTTACGGTAATCAGACCTCCATTGCTAAAAATAATGGAGATAGAACTTTCTAATTTTCGCATGTCTGTAGTTCTTTGGGAACGCTATCGAGCGGTTTGGTCTAAAATCTGGGGTAAGAGCCAGTGCAGACAGTAAGGCGCCAAAAATACGCCTGTGAACGGAATTCCATTAAGATTTACGATAATCAGACCTCCATTGCTAAAAATAATGGGGATAGAACTTTCTAGTTTTTTGCATGTCGATAGTTCTTTGAGAGCCCTATCAAGCTATCTGATCTAAAATCTGGGGTAATGGCCTATTCAGACAATATAGTCCCCTGTGAATGGATTTCCATTTGGATGTATGGTAATCATACCTCGATTGCTAAAGATAATGGAGATAGAACTTTCCAATTTTTGCATGTCTGTAGTTCTTTGGGAGCCCTATCAACCTGTCTGGTCTAAAATCTGGGGTAATGGCAAGTTCAGACAGTATGGTGCCAGAAATACGCCTATGAATGGAATTCTATTAAGATTTACGGTAATCAGACCTCCATTGCTAAAAATAATGGAGATAGAACTTTCAAATTTTGTGCATGTCAATAGTTCTTTGGGAGCCCTATCAACCTGTCTGGTCTAAAATCTGGGGTAATGGCAAGTTCAGACAGTATGGTGCCAGAAATACGCCTGTGAATGGAATTCCATTAAGATTTACGGTAATCAGACCTCCATTGCTAAAAATAATGGAGATAGACCTTTCGAATTTTTTGCATGTCAATAGTTCTTAGGGAACGCTATCGAGCGGTTTGGTCTAAAATCTGGGGTAAGAGCCAGTTCAGACAGTAAGGCGCCAAAAATACGCCTGTGAACGGAATTCCATTAAGATTTACGATAATCAGACCTCCATTGCTAAAAATAATGGGGATAGAACTTTCTAGTTTTTTGCATGTCGATAGTTCTTTGAGAGCCCTATCAAGCTATCTGGTCTAAAATCTGGGGTAATGGCCTATTCAGACAATATAGTCCCCTGTGAACGGATTTCCATTTGGATGTATGGTAATCATACCTCGATTGCTAAAGATAATGGAGATAGAACTTTCCAATATTTGCATGTCTGTAGTTCTTTGGGAGCCCTATCAACCTGTCTGGTCTAAAATCTGGGGTAATGGCAAGTTCAGACAGTATGGTGCCAGAAATACGCCTGTGAATGGAATTCCATTAAGATTTACGGTAATCAGACCTCCATTGCTAAAAATAATGGAGATAGACCTTTCGAATTTTTTGCATGTCAATAGTTCTTAGGGAGCCCTATCAAGCTGTTTGGTCTAAAATCTGGGGGTAATGGCAGGTTCGGACAGAATCGCGCCATAAATATGCCTGTGAACGGAATTCCATTAAGATTTACGGTAAGCAGACCTCCATTGCTAAAAATAATGGCGATAGAACTTTCTAATTTTTTGCATGTCGATAGTTCTTTGGGAGCGCTATCAACATGTCTGGTCGAAAATTTGAGGTAATGGCCGGTTCAGACAGAATGGCGCCATAAATACGCCTGTGAACGGAATTCCATTAAGATTTATGATAATCAGACCTCCATTGCTAAAGATAATGGAGATAGAACTTTCTAATTTTGTGCATGTCGATAGTTCTTCGAGAGCCCTATTAACCTATCTCGTCTAACATCTGGAGTAAATGCCGATTCAGACAGCATGACGCCATAAATACACCTGTGAACGGTATTCCATTAAGATTTACGGTAATCAGACCTCCATTGCTAAAAATAATGGAGATAGAACTTTCTAATTTTTTGCATGTCTGTAGTTCTTTGGGAACGCTATCGGGCGGTTTGGTCTAAAATCTGGGGTAAGAGCCAGTTCAGACAGTAAGGCGCCAACCATACGCCTGTGAACGGAATTCCATTAAGATTTACGATAATCAGACCTCCATTGCTAAAAATAATGGGGATAGAACTTTCAAATTTTGTGCATGTCGATAGTTCTTTGGGAGCCCTATCAACCTGTCTGGTCTAAAATCTGGGGTAATGGCAAGTTCAGACAGTATGGTGCCAGAAATACGCCTGTGAATGGAATTCCATTAAGATTTACGGTAATCAGACCTCCATTGCTAAAAATAATGGAGATAGACCTTTCGAATTTTTTGCATGTCTATAGTTCTTAGGGAGCCCTATCAAGCTGTTTGGTCTAAAATCTGGGGGTAATGGCAGGTTCTGACAGAATCGCGCCATAAATATGCCTGTGAACGGAATTCCATTAAGATTTACGGTAAGCAGACCTCCATTGCTAAAAATAATGGCGATAGAACGTTCTAATTTTTTGCATGTCGATAGTTCTTTGGGAGCGCTATCAACATGTCTGGTCGAAAATCTGAGGTAATGGCCGGTTCAGACAGAATGGCGCCATAAATACGCCTGTGAACGGAATTCCATTAAGATTTATAGTAATCAGACCTCCATTGTTAAAAATAATGGACATAGAACTTTCTAATTTTTTGCATGTCGATAGTTCTCTGACAGGCCTATCGATTGATATGTATGAATATCTGAGATAATGGCGGATTCAGACAATATAGTCCCTTATATAGGCAGTTGTGGCCGATTTTTCATGTTTTTCACTACTGTTTTGTTCGCTACGATATTATTTCCGGGATTTTTTTAAAATATGGTCTGAATGTAGCCTATTCATATTACTAAACATCAAACGTGCAAACGATCCCGTGGTCAACCGACCAGCGCGAGACCTACACTGTTTCTATTACCACCGTGAAACACCTGAATGTGTCGAATGTTTATCTAATTGACATTCGACATATTCTGATATATCGGAAAGAAACATGTATTGCTAAAAAATAATGGGGATAGAACTTTCCAATTTTTTGCATGTCTGTAGTTCTTTGGGAACGCTATCAAGCGGTTTGGTCTAAAATCTGGGGTAAGAGCCAGTTCAGACAGTAAGGCGCCAACAATACGCCTGTGAACGGAATTCCATTAAGATTTACGATAATCAGACCTCCATTGCTAAAAATAATGGGGATAGAACTTTCTAGTTTTTTGCATGTCGATAGTTCTTTGAGAGCCCTATCAAGCTATCTGGTCTAAAATCTGGGGTAATGGCCTATTCAGACAATATAGTCCCCTGTGAACGGATTTCCATTTAGATGTATGGTAATCATACCTCCATTGCTAAAAAATAATGGAGATAGAACTTTCAAATTTTGTGCATGTCGATAGTTCTTTGGGAGCCCTATCAACCTGTCTGGTCTAAAATCTGTGGTAATGGCAAGTTCAGACAGTATGGTGCCAGAAATACGCCTGTGAATGGAATTCCATTAAGATTTACGGTAATCAGACCTCCATTGCTAAAAATAATGGAGATAGACCTTTCGAATTTTTTGCATGTCAATAGTTCTTAGGGACTATCAAGCTGTTTGGTCTAAAATCTGGGGGTAATGGCAGGTTCTGACACAATCGCGCCATAAATATGCCTGTGAACGGAATTCCATTAGGATTTACGGTAAGCAGACCTCCATTGCTAAAAATAATGGCGATAGAACGTTCTAATTTTTTTGCATGTCGATAGTTCTCTGACAGGCCTATCGATTGATATGTATGAATATCTGAGATAATGGCGGATTCAGACAATATAGTCCCTTATATAGGCAGTTGTGGGCGATTTTTCATGTTTTTCACTACTCTTTTGTTCGCTACGATATTATTTCCGGGATTTTTTTTAAATATGGTCCGAATGTAGCCTATTCATATTACTAAACATCAAACGTGCAAACGATCCCGTGGTCAACCGACCAGCGCGAGACCTACACTGTTTCTATTACCACCGTGAAAAACCTGAATGTGTCGAATGTTTATCTAATTGACATTCGACATATTCTGATATATCGGAAAGAAACATGTATTGCTAAAAAATAATGGAGATAGAACTTTCCAATTTTTTACATGTCTGTAGTTCTTTTGGAACGCTATCAAGCGGTTTGGTCTAAAATCTGGGGTAAGAGCCAGTTCAGACAGTAAGGCGCCAACAATACGCCTGTGAACGGAATTCCATTAAGATTTACGATAATCAGACCTCCATTGCTAAAAATAATGGGGATAGAACTTTCTAGTTTTTTGCATGTCGATAGTTCTTTGAGAGCCCTATCAAGCTATCCGGTCTAAAATCTGGGGTAATGGCCTATTCAGACAATATAGTCCCCTGTGAACGGATTTCCATTTAGATGTATGGTAATCATACCTCCATTGCTAAAAATAATGGAGATAGAACTTTCCAATTTTTTGCATGTCTGTAGTTCTTTGGGAACACTATCGATCTCTTTGGTCTAAAATCTGGGGTAATGTCCAGTTCAGACAGTGTGGCGCCAAAAATCCACCTGTGAACGGAATTCCATTAAGATTTACGAAAATCAGACCTCCATTGCTAAAGATAATGGAGATAGAACTTTCTAATTTTGTGCATGTCGATAGTTCTTCGAGAGCCCTATTAACCTATCTCGTCTAACATCTGGAGTAAATGACGGTTCAGACAGCATGGCGCCATAAATACACCTGTGAACGGAATTCCATTCAGATTTACGGAAATCTTAGTTCAGGTCTTGAATAATCTGATGGGCATTTTGAAACAAATTTGACTGGAAACTTTGATCCACATCTGTTAGTCCCATTACCTTCAAAATATTCAACAGAATATTTGTTAAATTCATATAGATATTGCACAAGCTGATAACTATTTTGAACGTATTTTAACTGGAACCTGTTGCTGCCATAGGTGCAGTAGCAGCTGTCAATGAAATTACCCTTCAAAATTGTCGACATAATATTTAGGGATCTGAAAGTTCAATGCTTTAATGGTTACCCTTTAATGGTGAAATAAGTATTCTTTTCTCATAGTAAAGTTCCATGTGCAGATAAAGAGAAGCATATTTTTGAAATTTTTACACTGGAATGGCTGGTTCAATAAGCGAGCCAGTTATTCCAGTGGTAACATTTAAAAAATATGCTTCTTTGGTCTGCAAAAGGTTTTCCCAAAGAGCAGCAGATACCAGCAACTACATACAGATACATACTCTGTTCCAGAATTTCAGTACCAGACGTGTGCTCAAATATCCAAATGCATTTGTAAATGCAGTTGCACTTGCATTTGAATAAGTTGCTAACATTTGCATTTGGATTTAAATGCAATTTGGTGCTAGGCTGCATTTGCACTTGCATTTGCATTTGAATCATTTACAAACATTTGCATTTAAATGCAATACTCTGCTCTTGGACCCAATCCTAGGACCCGCACTATGCATACGGACAGCTATGGTCGTATTAGAGAGGTGAAGAGGAAACGCGCTGGTTCGGGCTATTCTGACCCAGCCCTACATGATCCGTGCCACACAATACGAAAGCGGAAAGTACCGTCCTTCCTGCTGGCTAAGATGACAGGACTAGCCCATGGCGAGGTAGATGGCTCAATCACGCCAGACCTCTGCATTCTGGTTACTTGCTGGTGGACTTCCTGTTCGTAATGGATAAGCAAACGGCCCCTGTCATGGGGAAGTGATCTTCGGTATCTATGTTATGATGTACCAGATGGGTCTCACTGAGATCTAAATCGCCGCTAGAGGTGTGTGCATGATCGAAGAACATGTCATAAACTTGACGCGTTTGTTTGTCATTAGTTTTCGCGAAAACGACTTCTTCTTCAGAACCGCTGAATGGATTGGGCCAACATTTGTGAGATACCATTCGGAAAGTTCATTAAAGTTTGTTTACGGGAAGTTGATACGTAAAAAAACATGGCCGCTGTCGACCAATCGAAATATGACATGTTTGGCTGCTGTATTGGATTTTTCTAATTGATAGATTTTAAAACCGAAATTGGTTTTGTATAGGTCTATGGGTATTCTCAAAACTGCCGGATAAATGGTTTCGCTCCATCTTGGATCTATTTCCCCGCCAAAAACTCCCATACTAAACAAATTGGAAATTAAAAATGTCTTCTCGAGAAATACTGGGCCTATTTCAAGTATATTTGGCAGGATGCATATTTATGGCCGGTGGATCCGAATTTCTTCAAAACAATCCAATCAGCCAATTTAACCAGCGGCCATCTCGGATTGTGTTCAGTTTATCTAGCAGGTTGCTGCTGAATCATTCCATACGTGCAAGTACAACGCTTGAATTCCCATCATCCTTATATTACATTAACATGGATAGGCCGTTGAGACAATAGAGTTAGAATGGCTTCAACAACATTTCAGAACACAAAACGGAAACAAAACGGAAATTATTTATTCAAATATCTGGCTCAGGAATACAAAATTGCTATTGAAAAGCACTGAGACTTCTGTGTACTAACTCACCCCTAAAACTATGTTAGGGCACAACATCTAGGAAGAAATAAGTGGAAGTTGACTGGTTTAGAATGGCGTCATGATGCTGACGTGCCAGTCAAATTACACTTATTGTAGACCTAGAAGAGATTACAGAATATGCTGTTAATGTGTTTTCACACTATAAAGGCACTGGCTTCAGCCAGAACACTTAGTCCTAGCGACTACGTTGTTATAGCCTATGAGCTATGTTGCAGTTTAGTCTAGAATATGTCTAACTTTGACTAAATTTATACAAGTCGAAAACTTGTATCTTTTGCGTGAAATGAATTGTAGGTTTGATGACAAGTAGATGCTAGGATAGGCTAAGTTAGTATGTGTGTATGATTACTTTATGCTGCGGCTGTGGTAGTAGAAACATCCTACAGCTGCAATCAGTCTTTCTTCGTTTTTGCCCACTGTGTCTTATCCTCAGCCAAAATCCTTAGCTCCCTCAGGTTCATTCTTGACTTGAGTGTACCGAGTCCTACTTTCTTGAGGTCACCTCGTAGCATGCTTAGCAGATTTATGCAATGGCGTCCTATCCTGGCTTTGTATTTGTTGGCTCTGAGTGGGCGAATTCCAAGGCTCTCTGTACTGATGTATCTTCTGGAATCCTTAGCACATGGCCAAACATGGACCATCTTTGATGGGCGACTTTGACAGACAGCGGCGACGTATTACACATCTTGTATAGTGCATAATTGGAAATTATGCTGTCTGGCCATCGGTGTCCAGTGATAGTGCGTATGTGTTTGCGGTGGCAGGTATCGAGTTTGTCTAGAACTGACTTTGGAGCTGCCAAGCCATTTCAGTTATACAGCATCAAGGATACCTAAGTTGCATCGTATAAACGTAGTCTTTTTTATCAAGGGCATCTTTGATCTACGAATCCATAACTTCAAGAAGGACTGGAAAGCTATGTTCCCCATGACGCAGCGTGCAGCAATGTGACAGTACTGCAAAACAGTGAGCCCACGATTTTACTTTTCCTCCCGGGTTCGCCGCCACGAAGTGGATTATCATTTTCTTTAGTTTCATTCTTTGTGGATAGGTATATGTGGGTGAACTCTGTTTTGGATTCATTCATAATGACATTCTCAATTTTTAGTTTGCTTGCAGCTATTGGAAGAAGTTCGGCAAGGGATTTCTTTTCATCGTCTATGAAATCCACATCGTTGGCATATCTCATCTCCAGCAGCATACCCGATATTGGCACTGCAGTTGGGTCTTACAGAATTTTGCCACACGGATTTCAATGCAGCAGCAATGTAATAGGTGAAAAGCACAGGAGATAGACCATCTCCCTGTGGGGAGCTGATTGATGTCTCAAACTCTACATACTTCACTGACTTGACTAGTTCTCCCAGCTTAGTGTATGCAAGCAGTAGTCTCACTAGTCGTAGCTCATCTTCAGTGCAACTGGCCTGACATTGTACATCTAGGATCTGTGGGCGTTTAACTGTTTCGAAGGCTCGTGATATGGCAATGCCCATTTTGTGTTTGGGCATGACTACCAACACAAGCATGCGTTGAGCCCATACAATGTCTGCACAGCTGTGTCCACGTTCGATGCCACTTTGACATGATCGGGTGAAGTCATCGATCTTGTCTCGGATGTGGCATAGAGTAACATTGGATATGATTTTCCGTGTGCTATTGAGGACCACAATGGGCCGCAGGTTGGCTGGGGTGCTAGGTAGCTTCTTGGGCTTGGGTAGCGCGATAAGGGTGGCTTGGCCTACAACGTCGATGGGGAGGTAGTGCATAAAAGCTGAATTGCTTAGGTGCATGATCGGTTTTGAGATAATGTCACTTGCATATTTGAATAGTTCATTGCTCATGCCTTCAGGTCCAGATGCATGTCCATTTTTCAGGACTTTAAGTGCCTTCTCAACTTCTGCTGTGTTAATTGGTGTTAGTAATGGCCTGGGGTCTCCTGAGAATGGATGCAAGGGCTCATCATCGTTGTCAGTGAACTATTCCTTGAACCATTCTCGAATCGCCTCGGCTTTGGCCTGGTCAGACCTGATAAAGTATCCTTCAGAGTTGTGTACCGTGAGTGATGGTGTGTAGTCAGTAACTCTCAGGGCTCGGGCTAAGTTAGCCGCGTTATAAGGTACATGCTGTGTTTATGTATCTTAAAGCTGCATTTACCTGGCACGCGAATATATACTTCGGTTTGCTCTTTACTATTCTCCTTCATCCATTTACCTGCATGCTGTAAGCAGTATGCGGAATGCAGAACGGCGGGATGCGGAAAAACTGCTCGCTTTGTGTAGCGATTTTTCCGGACGGAAAAGATTTCATTGCGGAATGGAGCACATGTAACCTAGCAACGAAAGGGTAATCCAAGTAGTTAAAGCTGATGCATTGTCTTAAAATTATAAGAAGAAATTTGTCGAAAAAATTAGGAAATCAGTAATATTATAATTACATGTTGTTAGATTAGGCCAAGGTATCATTTTGAATCTAGTCGTCAGTATCCACCCATTTTGGATCTACACCTCTCACCTCCATACATAAACATTTTGTAATGGTCTCAGTGGAAAGCTAGATATCTAAGCATAAAAAATGTGTTGTCGCTTTTGAAAGAAATATGATAGAAATATCACGATCTCACCAATAGAAATGCAATAAAATAACACAATGATAGCTCGTGCAGGTAAATGGTACATGTGATATTTTACCCACATTCCGCATACCCACTTTCCATTCAGCGTTCCGCATTCCGCACCCACGTGCAAGGTAAACACAGCTTTAGGGTTAGAGCGGTTAACTCTGTAGTTAGTTATTATTATATTTAAGCATACAGTATCATAATTGCTTGTTTATTTTACGAATATGTTTATCAGCTTACGTTTATGTAAGACTCGTGTTGGTGGTTGATTTCAATAAGTGCACTAATTAAAGATGAGCTGGAAGAAACACCCAGTTCTTGCCTGAATCTTCTCGATCATCAGGCAGATAGACCCAGGGCAATTCTTACAAATATCGTCCATCTTATCATCTACTGGATGAGGCAAGCGAATTGCTAATTCGTTCCATTCTAGAATCATCAGACGTCATCGCAGCAACAGTGCCCAGTCAAATTAGTTCCAAAATAGTCAATAGATTACTAGTATAGTTTCCTGGAAATTGATAGTCAGGGAGTTCAGAGATCGCTCGATCCCAACATGAGTGAGGTGTGGGTAAAGATTAGCTAGAGATGGGCGGGCATAGCTAAAAATGGAAAGGTCCATTGATGAACATAACTCAATAATACTTGATAAGGATATTCTATGGGCAACTCTTGACATCAGTACGGAGGCCAATTTTTAATTCACTGCTCTGCTAGGTTTTAGTAGGGTGTGCCACCCTTACATTTTAAAATCGCTACCCCCCACCCACCCCACCCCACCTCGTTAATAATGAATGTAACACGATGAAACTTGAGAGGACTATTCTATGGGTAACTCCTGACATCAGTTCTCAGTTAAGTTTAATTCACTGCTGTGCTAGGCTTTAGTAGGATGCTGATTAAAATTAATTAAAAATCACTACTCGTCCGTTAATAATGAATGTAACTTGATAAAACTTGAGAGGGGTATTCCTTGGGTAACCCCTGACAGTATTACGGATCCCAATTGTCAACTCACTGCCCTGGTGGGAATAAAGACTGGTTTTCACGATCAGATTAATCTGTCAGACAAATCTGACATCGTAGCGCGAATCTGAAGAGCGTTTAGACGATCAGAGTAAGTAGTAAAGCATGGGGTTGTACGCTATTGTTCTTCTCAGCAGGAGGTCTTTGAGAACAATGGCGATCGTATGCCAAACAATGGCGTACATATGCACACAAAGGAAATGTTTTTTGAGAACAATGGCGTACATCCACCTGTAGTAGAGAGATTTGAGAACAATGACGTACATCCACACACACTTGAGAATCTATATTTAGTATATGTGAATCATGGTAAAACCCAGTTGCATGTCCTGAAAACTTTAACCCTTAAAATTTGGGTATTTTACGTTTTAACTTAGTGGCGGGCGCCCCCGCCCCTCCGTCGCCCCTCTGTGGTACTGTGGTATGTAAGGTAAAAATAATAAGAGAGGTGTTCTGATAATAGGATGTAAAATAGAGTTTAAGAGGTGGTCTGATAAGGGAGGTCGTAGGGTGAGGAGTAGGAGGTAGATGAGGCTAGTATTCTTGCTCAGCAGAAGTTGGCTTTGAGGTCGATGCTAGCATACTTGTTTACAAGGCGTGCATGGTGTACGAATATTTTGAAAATAATTTGTTTGCGTCATTATTAAAAATCATTTCATGAAATATTTATCAGTAGATCCTTTGAATGACTGCATCATCATATGTTTTATTATGTTTCTTAACCCCGCTATCTACTGGTAAATGTTTATGGATAATTGTACCGTACGAATATTTTGAAAACGATTTGTCATAACACGATCAAATCGTTTCCTAAATATTTAGCTGCAACACCGCCCAATTACTTTGTTTGGTGCGAAATTTCATTGTCATGATGCTTTTAAGCCACTAAACTGTATTAGTAAATTATGTACATGCTGAATATTTTGAAAAACGATTTGATTGGTGGCTTAACCCACCTTACGTGCAAATTGTTTTTAAATACTTAATAGTCGAAATAGTTTTTGCAATAACGTCAGTCATTTAAGATTTTGTGTCTGCTGGATGTTATTGTCACTTTTAAAATGTCTGTGTTATGTCTCTGAGGGTGGCACACGTTTATGGAATTGTTAGTCAAGCGGATCACTCTGTATGATAAAAAGATTATTTGTCGTGTATGGCATAAAGTTTTACCATTCATCAGTGTCGCATTAGCCGGGAGATCGGTCCTTAATCGAGTTACAAACATGGCATGTGTTAAGGAATAATGAAAGAATGTTAAAGCACCACCTGTCTCGTTCTAAGCACAAGATATTACAATGTCCTCGCTGGGAGTTTTTAAAAATCAATAATAACGCATGCACCGGCTCACCGGCTATTGTTGTTTATTGATGCATAAAGATTCAACAATTAAGAGCAACATTACGAGCATAGTAGCATATTCATAGATGGTCGTTTACTACAAATATAAATATGTCCTTTTGGCTATAGAGCAGTGATATGTTATAACCATGTTTTTACTATATAATTCAGTCCTGCCCTAAGTGACGACCTCGTGTTACACCATTACATGGACGCTAGAGACTTTCTTAACCCTGTAACCCTCGAATTTCTTCAAGAAAATTTCCATTTTCTTCATATTCATATTTGTAGACCAAGAGAAGACTATTTTTGAAAATTTATCATTGGAATGACTGGCACTGCTGGCTATCCATTTGTCTAGACATTGCGCCAGCAAACACCTCCCCCCCCCCACCAACCACCACCATCACCACCATCATCATCATCACCACCACCACCACCACCACCAGCATCAACACCACCACCCACAACCTTCACCACCGCCGCCACTAGCACCAGCACCACCACCAACAACACACACCACCATCACCACCACCAGCATCAACACCACCACCCACCCACCACCTTCACCACCACCGCCACTAGCACCACCACCACCATCATCATCACCACCAACCACTAAGCACCATCATCAGCACCACCAGCATCAACACCACCCACCTACCACCTTCACCACCACCGCCACTACCGCCAGAACCGTCATACAACACCAAACACTAAGCATCATTATCACCATGACCAGCATCAATACCACCAACCACCACCTTCACCACAACCGCCACTAGCACCACCACCAGTACCACTACCACCAGTACCGATATGCACCACCAACCACTAAGCACCACCACCACCACTATGACCTACGCCCAACACCATGCATTAACCCCACCACCAACACCCACCCACCCGCCAACCCATAGCGAATTTCTTCATATTCATACTTGCAGCTATTTTTGAAAATTGATCATCGGAATGACTGACTCTGACAGCTCTCCATTTGTCTAGACATTGTGGTTGTAATGTGTGGGAGTGTGGTGTCTGAAAAATGGCATATAGGTTGGAGAGGGTATGTCAATGAGGGTTTAATAAAGGTCTCGCTCGTATGCACACATGCTAATATGCAATACTGCTAGTTATATGGTGTGCCCTTGTGCGTGTGTAGGTGTGTGCATGCCCCGATGTGTGCTCTTGTGCACATGCGTGTGCCAGAAGACTATTTTTGAAAATTTATCATTGGAATGACTGGCTCTGCTGGCTATCCATTTATCTAGACATTGCGACAGCAAACACCACCCACCAACCAACGACCACCGCCACCACATCATCATCACCAACACCAACCACAAACATCAACACCATCACCCACCACCTTCACCACCACCAGCGCCACTAGCACCACTACCACCAACCACCACCGCATGTTGTGGATTGCGACCGCTTGTTGTGGATTGTGGCAGCATGTTGCAGATTGTGGTCACATGTTGCGGATTTGCGGGCGCATGTTGTGGATTTGTGGGCACTTGTTGCGGATGGCAACAAGTGTATGTACATGCCTGAACACACCTACACGCCAAAATGCATATGTACATGTGCTTCCGCCTGCAGGCCACATGTTGCGGATTTGCGGGCGCATGTTGCAGATTTGTGGGCACATGTTGCAGATGGCAACGAGTGTATGCACATGCCTGAACACACCTAAATGCCAAAATGCTTGCGTACATGTGCTGCCGCATGCGGGCCACATGTTGCGGATTTGCGGGAGCATGTTGAAGATTGCAGCAGCATGTTGCGGATTTGCAGGCACATGTTGCGGATTTGTGGGCGCATATTGTGGATTGAAGCAGCATGTTGCAGATTTGTGGGTGCATGTTGCGGATTTGCGGGCGCATGTTGCAGATGGCAACAAGTGCATGTACATGCCTGAACACACATACACGCCAAAATGCATGTGTACATATGCAGCCGCATACGGGCCGCATGTTGCAGATTTGTGGGTGCATGTTGCGGATTTGCGGCCACAGTACATATAATCCTATAAAACAGTACAGAGATCAAAGAGAGTGAAGCCGGTGATGACTCAGCGGAGTCTGAGAGTGAAGATGAAGGTGAAGATGAAAAAGAAGACATAGGCAATCAGGAACTATTCACCATATTCCAAAATATTAAGCAGGTCTTAGACGCTGAACAATCAGGTTTAGAATACGAGGATGGTGAAGTGAACACAGACCCAAATGGTGTAGGCAATGTGTCTATTTCCGTATATGCTGATGCTTTAGTTACAAAGTGTATAGACATAATGTTCCAGTGGAGAAGAGTACAGAACTCTATGCTCATTAAAATAATTCATAGGGAAACTAAAGATTTTATCACCAAGGGTTACGCATATGATGAAGCAGTCTTCTCAACATTTCAAAAAAGATAGTTTCTGATCAAGAAGTGCATAAGGAACCATCTAGATGCTGACGATAATGATGATGATTCTGTCAGTGATGGATCTGATCCATAAGGAATCAGTCATCGATAGATGGATCTCCAGAACATTGAATATTTGTTTATGCTACAGTAACTATATGTTTTATCATATGTAATGTTTTCTTCAATGTAAAATATGGATACAAATAAAACATTGGTTCTTTATGTGTGTGTTGATTTGATGATTGTAGCTGCCCAGCCAGGTCCCCTCACATCCCTCGATATACAAATCAGAGTGGGTGCTGTTGATTTTGGTGGTGATGGCGGTGGGGTTGGTGGGTGGTGGAAATATGTGTTGTGGTGGATGATGGTGGTCGGGTTAATGCTTGGTGGTGGGTGGTGGTGCTTAGTGGGTAGTGGTGCTGGTGGTTATAGAGGGATGGTGATGGTGGTGGTGTTAGTGGTGGTGATGGTGGTGGTGATGATCGGTATTGGTAGTAGGTGGTTGCGGCCACAATGTCTAGACAATGGTTAGCCAACTAAATTATTTTTGTTGTCGGGGCCTCATTAACTAGGTACTCATAATGCATTCATACTCTGTGTATCCGGACACAGTAATTTTTCCTAGTTTTATTAGCTTTAACTAGCTGACTGGCGAGGTGTTGCAGACATTCCAGGGATCTACATCCTAGCTAAATATTTTGGAAATGATTTGAGCAAAAGTTGATGCTAAAACAACAGTCAAATTATTTTCAAAATATTCGTACATCGTGCATACCTTATAAACAAGTACACTAGCATCGCCCTCAAAACCAACCAGCAACTTCTACTGAGGAGGAATGCTATAGCATTCCTCCTCAACTGACGCAGGCAGTCAAATTATTTTCAAAATATTCATACATCGTGCATATCTTGTAAACAAGTATGCTAGCATCGCCCTCAAAACCAACTTCTACTGAGCAAGGTTACTAGCCTCCTCCGCCTCCTACTCCTCATAGACCTCCCTTATCAGGCCACCTCTTAAACTCTATTTTACCTCCTATTATCAGACCACCTCTTAAACTCTATTATTTTTACGTTACATACCACACTACCACGGAGGGGCGACGGAGGGGGGGGGGGCGCGGCTCTAAGTTGAAACGTAAAATACCCAACTTTTAAGGGGTTAAAATTTTCAACAATTGGACATACAACGGGTTTTTAGCATGATTCACATATACTAAATATAGATTCTAAAGTGTGTGTGGATGTACATCATTGTTCTCAAATCTCTCTACTACTGGGGAATGTATGCCATTGTTCTCAAAAAACATTTCCTTTGTGTGCATACGTACGCCATTGCTCTGCATACGATCACCATTGTTCTCAAAGACCTCCTGCTGAGAAGAACAATAGCGTACAACCCCACACTTTACTACTAGAGTAATCTGTCAGACAAATCATTCAACCACATATTCCACCATGAGTTACGCCTTTCATCGTGGTACATACCAATGACATTATTAGTTCGCGAGGAAACAGGCATAGACAAAATCTAACATCACATGACCTTAAAGCGAATGAAGCAGACATGTTTAATGTTAATATGAGTAATGTGCGAACACACCATACATATGCATAAAGCACTAACGTGCCAAAATGTGATATTCTAATAATTGCCCAAGGGAATTAGTACATATGTCCACTCGGTTAAGAACTAGGAAACGATACGATATTGTATCCAGAGCACAAAGCTGTATGCATTCGCAACTACAAAGTGAAGTCTCCTAGCGAGTAACATAGGTGATAGTTCAATAGTAATTTTGAATATTTCGAAAAGAAACATGTAGTATGAGACGTGAGGTACTAACACGTTCTTTCATTATTAACACATGGTATCTTTGTATCTCGATTCAAGATTGATCTCACGGCTATTCAAGATGTATGGATAAATTAAAACCATACGCACCAAATAATCTTTTTAGCATAAGTACGCTCGACATACAATTCTATAAACACACGGAACCCTCAGAGATATAATGACCACATTTTAACCATCGTACAACATCTAAAACGACTGACGTTATTGAAATATTAAGTATTTAAAAACAATGTGTGCGTAATGACGGTTCAAAGTCAATACGTCTTCAAAGTATTCAACAAAAATAGTTTACTAATAAATTAATGTTAGCAACGTCAAATTAATTTCAAAATATTCAACAGTTTTCCTGTATGGTATCGATGAAAATGAGATATGGGGAATTCATCAGTGAAAGGGTTAACTTTTTTAACCCAGGATACAATCCTATGAATCCATCACCACCAAGTCTTGGTAACCATTCCAACTGAACACTCCATACCATTAATACAAGATTATTTTTAATATTTTGTTACTAATCGGTCTGGTAGCTGTTGCTTACTAAGACAGTAACAGCTTACAGTTAAATTAGTCTCTACATATTCTACAAAATAGTTTACTAATAAATTAACGTTATCGACGAAACAGTCAAATTAGTTTCAAAATATACATCATTATCCTACCGTAATTCCTCATACATCCTCAACCTCATACTCCTACGACCTCCATTATCAGACCACCTCTTAAACTCTATTATTTTACTATTATCAATATCACTCTCTACTATTATTACACATCCTCTTAAACTCTATTATTTTTACATTATCTACCATGGTAGATAACCACGGAGGGGGGAGCACCGCCACTACATTAAAACATAAAATACACAACTTTTAAGGGTTAACATTCACAGAATACCGGAACAGAAATATTGATTCATGCGCTTCGACAGGCTTCTAGAATCTCTCAAGTATGTGGTTATAGTCGCCATTGTTCTCCAAACACTTGTGTGCATACGGTCGCCATTGTTCTCAAGAATTTGTGTGCATACGGCGGCCATTGTTCTCCAAACAATAGCGGCTATAAATGGAGCGTTTTGATTGGTTAAAACAGACCCCCTGCAGTGAAGAACAATAGCGGCTAGATACCCCCATTACTACTAACCGCTATGAGTTTATACAAATGCTAGGGCGTGCGTTACAGTACAACTCACAAATAACTTACTGTTTCCAAAATAAAATAAGAAATTGAATATTTTGAAGATAATGGCTAAATCCAGTTTTAGCCATACATACCCCTCCCATTTCTAGCTAAGCCCCACCCGCGCTAAGTCCGTGTTGGAATCGATCGATCCCGGCACTCTCTGAATCTCAATTTCCAGAAAACTATACATGTACGTTGTTGAATACTTTGAAACTAATTTGACTTGGTGCTGTTGCTGCCAATGGACCCAGTCAAATTAGTTTCAAAATATTCAACAGAATGGACGAACTTAGTTACACCACTCATGACGTAAATGATTATGACGTCAGCCTACCGTGACGGCATATGATTGACTGAGAAACTGGAATCCTCAATTTGATTGTTATTCTTTCATGCCTAAGGCAGCAGCGTATTCCAATCCAGTTGTGATCAAAATATTCAAAAGAACATTTCTTACTACCTAACATGTTTCTCTCTTGGTTTTGGACACATTTTCAGTTATTTATCAGGTGTATTTTATAGGCGCCTTTTGATAATATTTAGAACATTTCTTTCTCTTCAACCGATCACGCCAATGATATAGTCTACGCCTACGCATTTTTGTTGATCTTCGGTAAGGATATAACGTGTTCGATTGGTTTTTCGAATGCGAAAATTGTGCGTTTCAGTGTAAAATAGTCAACAACCCTATATAAGAGAGTACAACTTATAAATAGAGGATCTCATTTAATATCGCTATTATCAACCAAATCGAAAATTACGACATCGCACGGGCTTTAGCGAGTTTCGGTTGAAATCAACAACATTACGTATCGCGGCATGATTGTTGCCATTTTTGTTGCCGACGTCGGTACGAAACATATGCGGCGTCACGGGACACGTTGGATTATTACGCGTATTAACCAATGAAAATATTTCTTAACAGTTATCTATGAAAATTGGGGGTGGGGTGGGGGGGCGAGGGATGGGGAGGGGGGGGGGGGGGGGTGTGTGTATCACAAATTGTGTCTTCACTACTAAATTGTTTGTAAAGATGGGTCCTGCCTGCTACACGCACGCACCGCATTGGATGTATATATATATATATGGTGGGGTTTTTTTGTTGTTTTTTCTTGAACAACATAGGGGAGTGAACGAGGTTAACTACCGTAATTATCCGCACGTAGCGTCGACGTCAGCGCGCGTCAGGTATTCCTTTGAATGACCAACACTCGTTGTCAGATCACATAAGTGTGAATTACTGTAGAGCGATCTTACCAACACAGATTATCACTATAAATGCCATTAGTGTGGTACCTTAGTGGCATGGCGTGTTACATTCCGGACAAAAGCACCACATTTTCAGGGTGTGTACCTACATATAGGCTCATGTGCTGCCTCTGTAGCCTGAGTGTAATAAACGTGAAACTGAAACTACACATATTTTATTTGATTTTTTTCAATGGATCAAAAAATTGGAAACATTATTTTCTGGATTATGCAATATTTTCAAAATGGCCACCAATGTGCAATATAACGGCACTGAACTTTCTAACTATCTGAACACATCCAAATCAAAGCGGGATACACGTATAAATAGTGTACCCGCTTTCAGTAGCTTCCCGTTCGCGAACTTATAGTTTAAGGGGTAAAAGGACAGCAGCCCAACACGTACAGGTCGGGGCGAAGGCAGCACCTAGAGCTCACCTCTGCTATTCTTCCATTTGATCGTATTCCTCGCTCTCTATCTCTCACCCTCTCTCCCCCTCCTTTCCCCTCTCTCTCTCTCTCTCTCTCTCTCTCTCTCTCTCTCTCTCTCTCTCTTTCTCAGTCTTTCTTCCTACTCTCCCCCCCACCTCACACTCAACATTCACACACTTATGCACACTAATAGACCACAATTAATTAAACTATTATGATTTGCCGCCATTTTGTTGTAAAAAAGTTTTTGTCTAATCTGTATGTGTATGGGAGACACGGGCATAATACTCTAAGTCTTATCGTGCTTCCATCTGAACAAATAAATCACGTTTAAACCAAATAGTGTACCCATCAATGCTTGAATTTATTTCATGTTCATTATTATAACAGCATTATTCACGCAATAAAGCAAGACCTGTCTAGTAAGACCACTTGTTTTGGGTCTAGAAGACGGTAGCTATTTAGTAGTTATGGTCAGAAGACTACACGTCTAAAATAGTCAGCATCTTGTAACCACAACCGCATTTTCCTAATTCACCTTTCCATCATATGACGTCATAATGAACTGCGCGATGTGTACAATGACATCATAATGAATGACGTCGATAAGTACGTCACGAACGCATATTTGAAGACGGTCTATGCGTTGTTGTACAAATTGTTTGCTTTTACTATTTAATAAATATTCTGTTGTATATTTTGAAACTAATTTGACTGGGCGATGTTGCTGCCATAGGCAGCAACAGCGCCCTGTCAAATTAGTTACAAAATATTCAACAGCTTCCCTGTATAGTTTTCACGAAATTGATAGCTAGGCCATTTGGGGATCGATCAATCCCAACACGGCAAGGTGTGGGTGGAGCTTAGCTAGTGATGGGTGGGGCATAGCTAAAAATAGAAAGGTCCATTATAGCAGTAATGTAATAGTAATACTTGTAATAAAAGATCATTTGTGTTTAATACTTAACAATTCGTATTACCGGCTAATGTCATGAATGCGCCAGTTATAAACAGGCTTGCGTGGTGTGCATAGAACTATATTTGCCGTCGTATCACACGACTGACCGGAAAGTATTACAACTATATAAGGCTGCGCTGTATGGCATAATGTCAAACCGGTGACGATGCCAATTTTCAAACCGGTTTAAATCGTATATCGGTTTTAAGGGGTGGGGTGTGGATGAGTGAGTATACTTATTGTATTTAATATTTTTTCGATAAGCATGTAGCAAGTGTACGTGTGTTGTCTTGAACCGTCATCCAGAATACACGCTCATGAGTTACTTTCTTTATAAGCACGGAATATGGTATATAAAATTCATTTTTTGATTACGCCAGTAATTATTAAAATCAAGCTTCTTGCCGATAAACAATAATTTGTGTTCCATTTACAATCGATTAATTCTAGTCTGCGAAAAACAAGTTATAAATACGGTATACCTTAATTTTCGGTAGTCAGTTAAAGAATGTGCTATTATTTTAACGCTGCTTGTTGAAAATTGTTGGTATCACAGACAGCATAAACTTTCAATCAATTAGGACTCCTCTCATTTTAATATTCTGATCATAAAAGGCCATCGATTCATATCGTTTATATTACATTCGTTAGACATCCCGGTAGTGATGAGTTTGTGTTGTTACAAGAGGTGGGCCGTGATTAGAGCATACGCCTATTTGATTAAGATTAGTACCGGTATATAACGCAAACTGGCGCCTCTGGTCAGGGTGGTCGTTAACCTTGTGATCTTTGCTTTAAAGACGTATCACGACAAAGCTAGGTAACCGACCCCATGTTTAGATAACTCGTTCGCTGAGAAATACCGAGGCAATAAACATGTTTAGTTTGAATCCGAATTGCGGCAATTAAAAAATATCTTGGAAGTCATGATGTGGACTACATGTTTAGGTTTAGCGGGTTTGAACAGTTAACAATATAGGTAATCCTGTGATTCTAACGGAATTGTGATAATGAATTATTCACGCAGCATGAGACTCATCCATTACCCACGGAACACGCGTCAATCATGCGCGCAAGAATTAAGGAGAGAAATTATTTTATGACCAATTAGATTATGTTAACGCTGAATACAAAATACCAATAGAAAGTCGATCATTTACAATGTTATAAATATTATCGTGTATGTTAAAAATTTCGAAAGTAATTTGACTGAGATTTGGTACTACAAACAACAGCAGCATCTTGCAGTCACATTAGTTTCAAAATATTGTAACGTTTACAGAGGGCAATTCATCATAAGCAATTTAGTGGGAATAGAAAATAACGGAAATGTAGACTTTTGCGTGTTCAAATGGGCCTGCGTTTTAACCATTTAATCCACAAATTTTGTGAATATATTTATAATTTTCTCATGGAATTTGCACACAAATGAATATTAATTATTACCAAGAGTATCTGGTTTCGTTATCTAGCCAGTCATTGCAGTGGTAAAATGTCAAAAATAGACTTCTTGGGGTCGGAAAATTGATAGTTCTCAAGACCACTACTGACTTAGCAGCAATATTTGTAATAACAAAGATTAATCAGTAATGGATAAGCCGAAAATTTAATTAAACTTGGTTTTTTCGATTTGAACATGATTACGGCTGTTTGGAAACCGTCACCATATTGAACCGGTTTACGGTGTGAGATCGGTATATCACGTAGCTCTACAACTATATGCAATGGATGTATATATACATTGATGCCATATTATACAATTTATTATTTAGTCACTGGAATACAATAGGGGCGTATGTCCAAATTTTCAAATTTAGTTTTTTGCAGAAAATGATTGTATACCTCTTTTCACAGACCATGTAAAAGGGTCGTATGCTATTTCTAATATTTTAGTATTAGTTGTATAAATTTAGCTTCATATTGAGAATGCAATACACATGTATATGTACGTAGAGACTTGTTGCTGTATATCTGATGCAAATTAGTTTTTTTGTCGGAATGCAATACAGACGTATGTGCGCATATGGCTTTGTTGTTTTATATTTTCCTAAATTAATCTTTGGCATACCATAGTGTCATACAGACGTATGCCAATATACACGTGTTTATAATTATAACAACAATTATCATTAAGAATTTTCTTCATCATAATAACTCTTTTTAACAGGAATAAGTTAAGTTATATAACCAAATACTGTTTGAAATATGGAAATAAGTGTATCCCCTGAGTATGGCTTTATGAATTTACTATTTTCAATACAGGAAATAAATGACTTCTTATGTCATAATCTTAGTAGTAGCATAATCTTAGTCCTTGAATTACGGACAATAACGCATCGTTTGACTGCGTGTGTGCATGCGTGCGAGCATGTGGGCGTGTGGGCGTGTGTTCGTGCATGCGTGCGGCTGTGTGCTTATCCCCACATATTGTGATCGCCTCCATCCATCCATCCATCTGTTCATCGTACCGTCAGTCCGTCTTTCGGTTTGTCACGCTATCGCCTCCTAAACCATTAAGTGAAATTCAACCAAATTTGGTATGTGAGTTACCCATATGATTGAATGCAAGACAACATTTACTTTGCGCTCTGCATTCTGGGGGCGTGGTCAAAATGTCAAATATCATCAAAATCCAAGTGCAAGGGCTGTCACACTATCTCCTCCTAAACCATTTGGTGAAATTCAACCAAATGAAATTCCATCATTGCAAGTCGTATTTTAGCTAAGCACTGTAAATAGCGTTGTCGGTCCTAGCAATTCAATTATGATATTGTGATTAAAGGTGCATATTCACAGCAGAATGGTGGAAAACAAAATTGTTAAAATTGTATTATTTTAGAGGCTTGAATTGTGTGCCTTGATGTAATGAAAGGAAATAAATCTTAGCATATGATGATCTCCTTACGTATAAATTTATATGATTTTTTGAGTTGTCAAATTGAATTAGAGGCACGTGTCCCTCATTCAAATTCACAACTGAAGATGCTTTCATTAGTGCCAATGATAATCGTAATGATAACTGTACAATGATTGCAAATGATGTTCCAGACGCTTCCATTCGTGCCGATGATAATCGTAATGATAACTGTACAATGATTCCTAATGATGGTTCAAACGCTTCCATTCGTGCCAATGATAATCGCAATGATAACGGTACAATGATTCCTAATGATGGTTCAAACGCTTCCATTCGTGCCAATGATACTCGCAATGGTAACTGTACAATGATTCCTAATGATGTTCCAGACGCTTTCATTCGTGCCAATGATAATCGCAATGATAACTGTACAATGATTCCTAATGATGGTTCAAACGCTTCCATTCGTGCCAATGATAATCGCAATGATAACGGTACAATGATTCCTAATGATGGTTCAAACGCTTCCATTCGTGCCAATGATACTCGCAATGGTAACTGTACAATGATTCCTAATGATGTTCCAGACGCTTCCATTCGTGCCAATGATACTCGCAATGGTAACTGTACAATGATTCCTAATGATGTTCCAAACACTTCCATTCCAGACGCTTCCATTCGTGCTGATGATAATCGTAATGATAACTGTACAATGATTCCTAATGATGGTCCAAACGTTTCCATTCGTGCCAATGATAATCGCAATGATAGCGGTACAATGATTCCTAATGATGGTTCAAACGCTTCCATTCGTGCCAATGATAATCGCAATGATAACTGTACAATGATTCCTAATGATGTGCCAGACGCTTCCATTCGTGCCAATGATAATCGCAATGGTAACTGTACAATGATTCCTAATGATGGTCAAAACGCTTCCATTCGTGCCAGTGATAATCGCAATGATAACTGTACATTGATTCCTAATGATGTTCCAGACGCTTCCATTCGTGCCAATGATAATCGTAATGATAACTGTACAATGATTGCAAAGGATGTTCCAGACGCTTCCATTCGTGCCAATGATAATTGCAATGATAACGGTACAATGATTCATAATGATGGCCCAAACGCTTCCATTCGTGTCAATGATAATCGTGATGATAACTGTACAATGATTCCTAATGATGTTCCAGACACGTCCATTCGTGCCAATGATAATTGTAATGATAACGGTACAATGATTCCTAATGATGCTCCAGACGCTTCCATTCGTGCCAATGATAATTGTAGTGATAACGGTACAATGATTCCTAATTATGTTCCAGATGCTTCCATTCGTGCCAATGATAATCGCAATGGTAACTGTACAATGATTCTTAATGATGTTCCAGACGCTTCCATTAGTGCCAATGGTAATCGTGATAATAACGGTACAATGATTCCTAATGATGTTCCAGATGCTTCCATTCGTGCCAATGATAATCGTGATGATAACTGTACAATGATTCCTAATGATTTTCCAGACGCTTCCATTCGTGCCAATGATAATCGTGATGATAATGGTACAATGATTCCTAATGATGCTCCAGACGCTTCCATTCGTGCCAATGATAATTGTAATGATAACTGTACAATGATTCCTAATGATGTTTCAGATGCTTCCATTCATGCCAATGATAATTGTAATGATAACTGTACAGTGATTCCTAATGATATTCCAGATGCTTTCATTCGTGCCAATGATAATCGTGATGATAACGGTACAATGGTTCCTAATGATTTTCTAGACGCTTCCATTTGTGCCAATGATAATCGTGATGATAACGGTACAATGATTCCTAATGATGTTCCAGACGCTTCCATTCGTGCCAATGATAATTGTGATGATAACTGTACATTGATTCCTAATGATGTTCCAGATGCTTCCATTCATGCCAATGATAATCGTAATGATAACTGTACAATGATTGCAAAGGATGTTCCAGATGCTTCCATTGGTGCCAATGATAATCGTAATGATAACTGTACAATGATTCCTAATGATGGTCCAAACGCTTCCATTCGTGCCAATGATAATCGCAATGATAACTGTACAATGATTCCTAATGATGTGCCAGACGCTTCCATTCGTGCCAATGATAATCGCAATGATAACTGTACAATGATTGCAAAGGATGTTCCAGATGCTTCCATTGGTGCCAATGATAATCGTAATGATAACTGTACAATGATTCCTAATGATGGTCCAAACGCTTCCATTCGTGCCAATGATAATCGCAATGATAACGGTACAATGATTCCTAATGATGGTTCAGACGCTTCCATTCTTATTCCATAACTTATTCATTAATGATCATAATAATTTTGACCATGACCATTCCTGCTGACGACCTCTTCTATTATAGTGACAATGATATGACCATTGGGCTAACAGTGTCAGTTAAAAAGTACTGCTCATGGAGTTGATATAAATGCACCAAGGTCCCTTGAGCATAATCTACCAGATGGCAGTATAAGAAATTTGCAAGGTCCTCTTGAGCAAAGTGTAGATGCAACTGTAGGTAGCATTGCCAAACAGAATTCATGTGTGAGTGACACAACTGGTGGATATGGTAATACCTTTAGTGATGCAAACAATGTAAGCAGTGACGGTGAAGTAGGTAGTTCTGACAGTGTGGCTGACTTACACCTTATCGAGTACAAAAGCAGAAACGTGTTGCCTCGAGAAGTTTGTAGCACATTAAATAAACATAGTTGCAATCTTCTTGAATTGGCTAATAATCCTTAATGTGTAAGCACAAGTTCTGCAGATGCTGCATTTCCATCCGCGAGTACAAATCGAGAATTATCCAGTAATATAAGTACCGATAATCAAATAGAAATTGAAGAATATTTTACATATGGAACTGAATTCAATGAAAATACAAATGTTTCACCGAGAGGTCGAAAGCGTGTTCGTAATGATGCTACGTGGGTGCGTAATATAAGAAAACAAAAACGAAATCTTGGATTAGCTTATACTAGTGCACGTGGGGTATCGAAAAGGGCTAGAATTGTTGGAGCTGGCTGTGGTGAAAAATGTCGTACAAAATGCCATGAAACACTAACTTTAGGTTATCGTCAGGAAATATTTAATAGCTTTTGGAAGTTAGGTGAAATAAATAGACAACGAGATTTCATCAATTCCCATGTTACATCAATTGAATCTAAGTACAAGAAAACTAAATCACGTAGAAATAAAAGTTTAATATATACATTACCTAAATCCAATGAAAATAAAGTAAATGTGTGCAAGGTATTCCTTTTACACATATTAAATATCACAGGCAAAGTTGTTCACAACAGCCTTAAGAAACAAGATGACCTTGGAATTACAGAAAGGGGCACCATGGACATCAAAGAAAAACATCACAAACTGTTCTTAATGACATTAGAGAACATATTTCTAGCTTTCCTACAGTAGAATCACATTACAGCAGAAAGAATTCAACTAGAAAATATCTGGAAACTCAGCTGTCACTTTCCAAAATGTACGACCTGTATGTTGAGCAGTGTAGAGAAGCTGGGAGGACCATGGCTCACAAGAAAATTTATGAACGTGTTTTCCATACCAAATTTAATTTAGTTTTTTTTCATCCTAAAGAAGACCAATGCGAGTTGTGTGCAAAATACACGCATGCAACTGAGGAAAGGAAACAGCAAATATTAGAGAAATCTGAGGATCATTTAAAGAACAAAACTCTTGCTAGTGAACTCAAACATAAAGAAAAATATAAAGCAAAATTTTCAGAAGAATATTGTTGTAGCTGTTTTGATCGGCAATAAGTCCTTAATGCTCCTCATGGTGAAATATCCACATTTTATTATAAACGGAAACTCTCTGTTTATAACCTCAGTGTGTATAGCTTGCAAAATGGTGAGGGGTGTTGCTATATATTGCCAGAGACAATTGCAATGCGAGGCTCTTGTGAGGTAGCTTCATGCCTCTTTTTGTATATAAAGACACAAATAGAAAATGGGGGTAAAGCGCTTTAGGTTTTGCTCCGACAACTGTGCAGGACAAATCTGAAACCGTTTCGTTGTTACTATGTACTGGTATACATTGAATAAATTTGACATATCTAGTATAAAACATTCCTTTCTTGAAAAGGGGCATATACAGTATGAAAATGACTCGATTCATTCGACCATTGAAGGGGCCTCTAAAGGTGTACCAATATATACTCCGCAGCAGTGGTATACTCTTGTGAGATTGGCACAAAGAAAACAACAGTTTCGAGTTCGAGAAATGAATTTAGAAGACTTCAAGGACTTTAAAGATCTGGCTGCTAAAATAACTAATTTAGAGAAGGATGTGAATGGAGAAAGGATTAGGTGGAATGCAATCAGAGTTATAAAACTATCAAAAAAGTCGAAAAATGAGTTAAATATCAAATACAACTACAATAGTGATTGGGTAGTTGTAATCTTGGAATGTAAAAATGTAAAATACCTGAACAGTATCATTCAACATTCCTTGAACTCCGTCATAATGAAAATGTACAGAGTCCAAATACTGTATCTTCTGATGAGGAAAATGAAAATAAATGAAAATGAATGGTGTATGTTAGTATGCACGTTGTTAGAGTATGCTAGTTAATCGGATTTGCGGCTTTTGTATTAAAAATAATCGTCACTGTGCTTTCTAAGAGTGATTTTGTTATAAGGCCATTATAAGTCAAACGTGTCTATAACGGACACATACGTTTGGGAGCACACGATGACAGTTCATTAAGATGGATAGTCGCAACTGTCTGTTATAGATGACGTTTTACTGCAATATTGGTTTAATGAGTAATTATGAACATGATTGATCTGAATAATTATGAGATTCTCAATGTAAGCTTATTATGATGCTTATTATAGGAGACAATAATAATAGTATGAAACTGTAAGAAAGACGTATGTTTGTATACGACTCTGACATTACTGGTATGTTAGATTAATGTGAACTAAAAAGATGTATGTACATATACAGTGATGCTGCATTCTTACACGAACAGAATTTCAGTAGTAAAAAGGCGTATAAATCAGAAATTGTGTAATAATATCAAAAATGTCTCGTATTATCATATTCTTTTATTCTACATAATAGAGATTCATTTTGTTACTTTCAAAATAAAACGTTTAATAATTATTGTTACATTATGTTAAATTTTATTCAGTGTTTTTGCTCTCCTGAAAAGTTGAGAAAATTGACATACGGGCCCTATTGTATTTCAGTGACGATTTGATTAATACCAACCCACATATACAGGAAAACCTGCTTATAATGACCACCTGTCTTTGGAGCTACAATATGATGAATATTTAAGATATGTGATCAAGAGTAAGTCATGTTAAAGCACAAACTCGAAAACTTATATAAACTTAATCGTTAAATAAACCCATATGCTTTATTATTAAGAATTTCAAATAATGGATTGCAACGTCTGTGAAGTGTGCCAACAGGGTGGTGAGAAACCTCTTACGACACGCACAAACGGCAGAAGACATGATGCTCTTGCTGTATATGGAAGTCCCAAAAATGACACCGGATCATACCAGTACAAATAGCAAGCAATATCAACATGCGTTTCTTTTGTGACACTGAACAACAGAACCTGATACGGTTTTCTACTAAACGTGCTGAGAAGTCATTGACATATATGGCAACATCGATGGACTTCTTGCAAAAATGTCCGCAGGAGACTTAGTTCTCATTGACTCAAAGTACACCTTTGATTGCCTAACTAGATATAGAAATTTGTAGCGAGCCCACAAAATCCCACATTCATGAAACTCAAACTGCTGACGATGTCATCAAGGTTTGCGAGTTGACAATCATATTCAGAGGCAACTCTGATCATGTTTAAGCTTCATCAAAGAAACTGTATTCAACCTCTTCAGTCCTCATAATCTCCCCATGAGTTTGCAATAATAATATGAAATGTGTGTGGGCTGACCACCGCATTTAAGCGAGAAAAATCAGGATCAGACCTTGAACACTATAACACCAATATTTCATGCATTCAAGAAACAAACATATCCACTCATTCAGAGTAGCAACTGTAGACTGGTCACAAGCTGATCTGTAAGCAGCAGTAACAGGCAACATACCACAGTCTGGGCTTGGTAATCTGGAAGCGCCTATTGTATCCTACATTTTGGATTCGTCAGCGATCGTGCTGCATTCATTGACCTGGCCACACCGTGAAGGCATATTTTCCAACTGCTGAAAAAGCCAAGGAGGATCATGCCCTTAAGTTCTCCTATGCCAAACTGAGTGAACCGAGTTCTACTATCAACACCAACCAAGTAAACCCAGCAAAGCGGGCAAGGATGCAGGACACACCATGTGCATGGTTTGAGTCATACGCTACGGGCAAACATAACAGCAATGGAGATGCGCTGACCTTTTCCATCAGTGTTCATTGTCTTTTTGCCACAGATATGTCCTTCAAGCACTTATTTCATCATCAAACAACATGAACAGGCTCCACGCCCACAACAGTGGTCTTCAACTAAATAGATTATATGATGTGTAAGATCAGTGCAAACCCACTCTTTTAGACTCCCGTTCATATGGAAGCACAGACCTCAACTCTGACCATAAGACAGTCTAGGTCTCCCGCCTTCATATGAAGCCAATGTGTCTGCTACATAAGAACCATGGGAATAAATGTGACAATGTCAACTTTGAATAAGAGAAATTCATCAATGACACTCAAATGCCATTCAAGAAGACCATCGAGGAACAGATAGCAACCATTGACATGAACTCAAAATCAAACAAGGCTTTATCAACAGTACGTAAATGTATTGCTGCATCAGTGACCAATGTAAAACGAGTTGTCAAGAATAATACCAGAGCTGTGCGCTACACTGCAGACTCACTCCTCGTAAAGCTTTCCTAACAACTGAAGTCATTATGGAATGCAATGCCATGCTTCGCCAGATCAGTGAATGACTGAAAGATCTCACTACCATATAAGGAGACTGTTTTGCAGACATTACAGCTATATATAATTGTCATAAAATGTTTAGGGTGGTCCAGACTCTAAGAGTTGCTGGTCCACCACCATTGGTTTCCGTCCATAACACTGAAGGTAACTTCGTCGGAACCAACCAGTGAAAAGCAGATGCGACCAGAGAATAGCTTTAAAAACAGTTCACGGATTCGGACAACATTTGTAGATGATTTTAGGTCACTACAATTGAGATTGATACGGCACTTAAGCCCCTGAGAAATGGATGTGCATTTGAACCCAACCGCATCATCAATGCCCTCCATACGTATGCAGGTGATAGCATCTCCAAACCTAGTATGCACATAGTACATTCTGCCTTTGTGCACCCCCCCCCATCCCCCTCTATGACGTACCTTTGTGGAAGTGCCTAAACCGAAAAGGCATCCTGGACCACAAGCAAACCAATGTGACACCATGCCATATCCTAGAAAATACTGGCAGATTTCATGGAACCTTCCAGAGGGTCTTTAAACGAAGACGCAGCTGTACATACTTCATTTAGGTGCAGCGAATGGTCGTGTACACTGGACTCAAAGTACACACACAAACAAGAAATCGATATCTTATGGTTTATTTTGCAGAGATTGACATAAACATTTCGTATTGCTGTGTTCATAATATCGAGATTTCATTTGCTAACTCCATTTGTAAGCAGATTTTAGTAGATCGGCTGGTGTGTCCTCGGCTCCTTCGAAAGCAACTTTACTCACTCTGTACATTAGACAACATAGATCACAATCCATCATCCACAACTGCACATGAATCATTCATCAGCTATCAGTAGCGTTCCTTTCTGTACAAAATGCGAGTAAGTGGTGTTCACACAGTGCCCTACACCTTTCACAATAGCTTCTGGAAGCTCAGATCTTTCAGATTTATACACAATCGTGGCAGTAGTGTCAGTGAAGTTTGCAGAAGCACCTGTCCCACCAGCCACCACACACCTAATAAAAGAAAGATTAGTCACTGAAAGAGGCAAAGAAGGAGCTTGGTTTCAATTACAATACCTTGTGCTGCAGGAGCCTACAATGAACTGATCATTAAATGTACACACAAGTAAAGGGCAATCAGATATTTCATATGTAGTTGTGCAATGGCTGACTTTCCATGTACACAACTGTGTAAGTGTCCTTATGCTAGACATAGTGGGCAGTAGAAGAGCATACAAGTCGTCTACAGGATGTTTGTTTATGTATATCTACATGTGTTGCATATAGTTGTGATAATCTCTGATCAGTCGAGTGATGTATACGATGACAAATGCAATTTTAATGAAAACCTGTCTATAACGGACACTTTAAGGGGCAACACAATGTGGTGAGTCTTAATGATTGTTTATTGCATTTCAGTCGCTATGAGTAAGGCTCTTGCAGTCACAAGATGCTTGCATTTTAAGTCTGGTGATCTTACGGCAATCCATCATAAAGAACCACCATCTTCTAGCCCCAAAACAAGTGGTCTTAATAGACAGGATTTCCTTTACTTAGTCAATAATACTGTTAAAATAATAAATAATATACCATACAATTAATCATAGATGTATACACCGATTATAAATGTAGTCTACTTTGAATTTGTTGTGTCAACATAGTTAAAAGGTTCTTTAACTGCGCCGTTTTGTGCCATACTTTGAATTATGGCGGCCATTTTGAAAATATTGTGTAATCCCGAGAATAGTGGATATATTTTTTGGATCCATTGAAAAAATCAATATAGATGTGTTTAAGTACACGCCCTGAAAGTGTGGGGCTTTTGTCCAGCATGTAACGCTATGCTCTATTTTTGTCGCTAAGGTACCTCACTACATGGCGCGTGGTACCTATCTAAGCTCATGGTGGACTGTCCCAGACAGGGGTCAAATTGGAACTTTGTGGAAAAGTCGGTAAACAAGTTGCAAAATCTTGTGTCAAATTAATCCTATTATGGCCAGTCTGGCTAAGCGGCCTCTGCAATGGTCTCTATGAATTTCCATTTGCAGGCAAAGAGAAGATTAGTTTTGTAAATGTAACAATGAAATGAGTGGCTCGGTAACCAAGCCAGCCATTTCAGTGGTAATATTTAAAAATAGTTTTCGCTGGGCATGCAAATGGACCCTGATCAAGCAAAAGTAGTAATTTTCATTTTCGTTTTAATGTTAAAGCCAGCCTAGACATCATCTACTGTGAATTTGAGAAGTATCCATTTGAATGATATTAAAATGCTCTTTCCGTAAATTCCAGTGATAATTTTACAAAATAGTCTTCTCTTGATCTGCAAATAGACATTAATGGAGGCCAAAAATGTAATATTTAGTATTTGGTTAATGACAACGAGTAGCGCTATGAACGCTTTGAGTCGCTGTTGACATAAAGGGTGGGGTGGGGCGGGGGTTTGGGGGGGGGGGGGAGTGTTAATAAATTGTTGTTATATACAATGCGCTTTAACGCATCGTAATTTCGATTCGTCCCAGGTCTTGTATGGCCTAAATTCACAGGAAATTAATTAGCAAGTGGCACATGTTCGGGCATAATATTAAGCGAAATGTAGCATTATCCGAGCTTATTTTACTGCTGTGTTATGTATGAGATTCCATTGAATACTGATAACACAGGTTACTGGGACGATACCGGTCCAAATACCGGCCCTGTAACCTGCGTTATCAGAGAAGACGGCGGTGGTGAATCGCCGACATGGGGCATCGATTAGATTTAAAAGTCGTGTGAATATAACAGGCAGCCCATTGCGATAGCGTACATCAACGGTGTGGAGAAGCTGAAGACAATCGCTGATTAAACAAGATATGATTAGATACTCAGGTAGACCATAGAGGCATAGGGCAACGCGATCAGAGCCAGGCAGGTATTATTGGAATATTGGAATATTATCTTTCGTTAGATTATCCATAGAAATCTTACTATATTAACACACACACTAACTCTCTCTCTCTCTCTCTCTCTCTCTCTCTCTCTCTCCCTCTCTCTCTCTCTCTCTCTCTCTCTCTCTCTCTCTCTCTCTCTCTATCTCCCCCCTCCCCTCCCTCTCTTTCTCCCTCTCTCTCTCTCTCTCTCTCTCCTCCTCTCTCTCTCTCTCTCTCTCTCTCTCTCTCTCTCTCTCTCTCTCTCTCTCTCTCTCTCTCAAACCCTCGCTCCCTATCTCGCTCTCTATCTCTCTCCCCCTCCCTCCATCTCCATCTCTCTCTCTCTCTCCTCTCTCTCTCTCGCTCTCTCTCTCTCTCTCACTCTCTCTCTCTCGTCTCTTCTCTCTCTCTCTCTCTCTCTCTCTCTCTCTCTCTCTCTCTCTCTCCCTCGCCCCCACCCCCACCCCCACCCACCCCTCACTCCTCCATCTCCCCTCCCTCACTATCTCGCTCTCTATCTCTCTCCCCTCTCCCTCCCTCTCCAAGCTCCATCTCCCCCCCCCCCCCTCTCTCTCTCTCTCTCTCTCTCTCTCTCACACACACACACACACACGCACGCACGCACACAACACACACGAGTGAACTCATTACATACTGTGTACAATTCATTCCAAGCATTGTTTAAATAATTTCTCGTAACTATGACACTTGCGCAGCCTTATCTATGCTGTACCATACTTTGTGTTTGTATGCAATCTATTTGGTATACGCATATGGGGAACGTTCTACTTTAAGGGGCATGGTGGGTTACATTGTATATTTCGGCACGACTAGAGGGTAATACTAGAAGTCAATAATGCCATGGTATTATGGACTTGCGGTAATACCCTATTGAATGTATTGATGTCATTAATTTGATGCAAAACAAACATCGTTTCAGGAAATTTTTCCCAATATGAACATTTGTAGCCAATTTCCAGACAACCATACATGTAAGCTGTTGAATATTTTGAAACTAATTTAACTGGTAGCTGTTGCTGCCAGTCAAATTAGTTTCAAAATATTCAACATCGTGTTTATTAAATAGTAAAGATATACAATTCCTACAACAACACTTAGTTCGTCATCAATTTAAGCGCTCGTGACGAATTTAGCCGCGTCGTTCATGACGTAATTTATTATAACTCATTCTAGACGGCACGTAGTTTATTATGACGTCATATGATTGATGGATAAACTGGAACCCTCAATGGGATTGGTATTATGTTGAAAATATTCAACAGAACATTTCTTACTAATTAACATATTTCTGTTTTTGTTTTGTAAACATGTTAGCTTATTTATGAGCTGTGCTTTAGAACAGGCTGTCATACCGAGGCGGGTATCTAACAGCTGGTTCCGGCAAGCATGTATGAGTCAATACGTTGCTTATATTGACGCGACCTAATTTTCAACAATATTAACAGCGTGCAGTCTGAAAGTTTCCTAACAAGATAAATATGCGCCGTTCATTATATATTCTAACGATTTTGACAGAAAGTCATTGCTGCGTAAACATGAGCAATTTCTGTCAAATTGCCGTAAAATTATGCGGAGGTATTTTGTTGATTTAGTGATCCACTAATGCTATATACAGGGTGGAGGTTATGAGATTAGGGTAGTTGCTTTCAGGATTGTATCGCATAGAAAAGTGTTCTAGATATTTTCCGTCAATTTGATTGAAATAAGCATTAGTCCTTGCAAAAATATCAATAAAATTAAACATACAATTTTATCGAATTTAGGCCTACGTACGAGATTGTTTTTTAAATAAATTGAAATGGTTTATTTATGACATATATGCATCACCCGCTATATAATATTCGTGTATTTGCCCAAGGCAATTCATATAGGCCCTATATGAACACAATTTACTGTAATAACGCGCATTTGGCTGCATAACAGCTGGAACTGCGTCATTTAAATTGATGACTATGTGAACTTTACGGGTTTATATTTCAAGTTGTGAAACGGGCTGTATTATATGGACTAGGGCCACGCTAGACCCAGCGCACTATAGGTCCTAGTTTCAGTATTTACAAGTCGAACGCATCATTTCGGATTAGATCTACAGAAAATGATGTGTTCGATCCTTTTCGATTGTCAGCTATGATTAATTATAGTTCCCCAGTCGAACGTGCGCTTAGAACAAACAGATCTGGGATCGGCAGGCGACATCTACTATACATTCTAGGACTTGAAGCCTATTCTCAGTTACATTTAAAGTGTGTCGTATATCAATGATTACGGTAGCTTATTCTGAAGTGTAATACATGTAGATGCGGTGAGTGGATAGGATACGAATCGCGACTGCTTATGTAGGAGAGAAGGATGTGAGCGCGCGCGTGAGTATACGAAGATTGAATCACACATCCTACTCACATCCTCTCAAAGAAATGAAGATTAGTCTACAGATCGGCTCATAAATAAGTTAAAACGTTTCCCAAACAAACTCAGGAGCATGTTAGTTAGGCCTAGTACAATTTTAAACAAGATGTAAGAATATTCTGGACTTAATTTGACTGGAAGCCATTGCTAGGCAGCAATGGCTTCCAATGAAATTAAGTTCAAAATATTCAACAGTACGTTTTGGAAACAAATAAAGTTATTTCTGTGCTTTACTGTAGGCCTACACGTTATATATTATATATATAATCTGGTGATCTGTGTAACTTATATGCATATTATATATATGTTATATAGTGTTAAAACTTATAACGTCTGTTTAATGAATATTCCAGAGCATTGATATCGGTAAGTGTTTACACACGCCCTTGTAGTTGTACTCAAACGCGTAGTTTGGGTGGGGGTTGGGAGGGGGCAGGGATGGCGTGGCGAGGGGCCCCATTGGTCATCCAGGATATGTCAGTTTTATTTCAATGACGCACGCACGCACGCACGTACGCAGGCACGCACGCACACACACACACACACACACACACACACACACACACACACACACACTATAAAGAATTAGTCAATAACCTGACACTAACAATCATTAACACATTTTTGAAATACTTCTGTGCATGCCATGTCCTCTGAATAAAATATGCTGCGGTTCTTTCACTATGGGGTCAGACAAAACGTTGAAATATATCCATATTCAATAAACAAACCCGTTAACCTTCAAATTTGTTCCAAAAAATTTCAATTTTCTCATCTGAAATTCCCTTTTATAGGCCAAGAGAAGATTATTCTTTGAAAATTTATCACTGGAATGACTGGCTGGGCTATCGAGTCAGTCATTCCAGTGACAAATTTTCAAAAATAGTCTTCTCTTAATCTGTAAATGAACCTTTGTCGAGACAAGTGCAGAAGCCGGTTTTGGAAAACTTGAGCGTAAAGTGGTTGATGTGTTTGATGCAGTGATTCGAGATAGTGACATAAATCGTCCATCTCTACAAATTTGGAGTTATCCTAAGATATCGCTATTTACATCCGATTGAATGCTATATGTAGTAGTTGTCAAAGTCCAACTATTGCATCAACTAGAGGCTTTGGTTCCAGATGGAAGCAATCAATACTAACGCGTGTTACTGGGCCGTTATTTGGACGAAATCTGGTCAACACGGTCAGGTATTGGCTCAGTACCGATCCCAGTAACTTGCGTTAATAGTTGTAGTTAGTAGCGTCATTCGTTATCAGTCATCGGTATACCTCCTCCCCCCTCCTTCCTTCCTCCATCCCTCCCTCCCTCCTTCTCCCTCCCTCCCTCCTTCCTCCCTTCCTTCCTTCCTTCCTCCCTCCCTCCCTCCCTCCCTCCCTCCCTCCTTCCTCCCTCGCTCCTTCCTCCCTGCTGCATCCTCCCTCTCTCCATCCCTTCATTTATTCCTTCCAGCCATCCATTTTTCCTTCCTTCCTTCCAGCCTTCATCTCTTTCATCTTTCCTTCCTCCCATCATCCCATTCTTCCTTCAAGCCCTCATTCCTTCCATCTTTCCTTCCCCCTACCCTCGCTTCCATCTGTCCTTCCATTCATCCATCATGGTTGCTTGGTTGATTGGGTGGTTGATTGGGTGGTTAATTTTATGGTTGGTTGCTTATTTGAGTGGTTGGGTGGTTGATTATGTGTCTGGGTGGGTGTTTGGTTGGTTGGTTGGTTGGGTGGTTGGTTGGGTGGTTGGTTGTGGGTTTGGGTGGTTGGTTGGTTGACTGGGTGGTTGGTTGGTTGGCTGGGTGGTAGG
Organism: Chaetoderma sp. LZ-2023a; assembly: GCA_034401795.1. Taxonomy (NCBI): domain Eukaryota; kingdom Metazoa; phylum Mollusca; class Caudofoveata; order Chaetodermatida; family Chaetodermatidae; genus Chaetoderma; species Chaetoderma sp. LZ-2023a. Next base: position 175,718,030 of record CM067369.1, on the reverse strand, counting down.
TTGGCTGGGAGGGTGGTTGGTTGGTTGTGTGGGTGGATGATTGGGTGGTTGGTTGGGCGGTTGGTTAGTTTGGTGGTTAGTTGGGTGGTCGGTTGGGTAATTGATTGGCTGGGTGATCGGTTCGGTCTGTCCATCCTTCTTTCCTTCTATCCTTGTATCATTCAATCATTTGTTTATTCATTAATCTGTTTTAGAGAGAAAATTACACACAGAAAATGACTTTATTTCTCAACACAATGATAATCTTTGAAATCAATACCTATGGAAACTGCTGACATTTGAGTAACTATATTACAAAGCAAAAGTTTTAATCAAAATTACTCATTCAGATCAAAGATTTTCAAACAAGGCCATCAGTCACGTATTTCTTTGAAATGTGTCCTTTGCATTCCAAATTATTTATTATACTTTGAAAAGGTCACTTAAGCGCCTTTCAAATGATCTCACGGTTCACATCAAAGTCAGATTACTAGTTGGCTTTGAACCAGTGAGCAGTCCGCCGCTAAGCCATTGAAAGTAGCTTAATCTTTAACACCTTTCCAAATTGAAACCAACTCATTTATCCAGAGCTCAATTAGTCAACAATACATTAGTACAATGAATTATAACACCTTTTTAGTGGCGTGTACCTCAAAGCAAACAACTTAGTAACTTTAAAGAAAAGGATTAAGTCTCAAAGACATTCACTTGCCCAATAAATAGTAGGGCAAACTGTTGGACTGGTAGATTTGTCTAATAGGCTGCTGAAGAAGTGTGTAAACACGAAACGCGTCCAGCCCTCTGACGATGTGAAAAATGTCATTACTGTGTATTCCCGTGTATTTCTGTGTATCTCTGTGTATTCCTGGATAGTACTGTATTCCTGTATTGCTGTGAGTAAGTTATAATATTTATATTGTTATTTCTGTATTGCCTGTCCTTAAATATTAAATATTTTCATGTCACCACTAATCATTACTACTAACCACATTTCTCTTATTTCAGCCTTGTAAATTAAGCCCTCTTGCATTAGAAATATATATATATAGACAGACAGACTAGCTGACAAACCTCCCACCTGTAGAGTGTGCGCCTGGTAGCATTTTTGTACCGATTGACTGTCTGGCTGCATTAGAGTTTGATCGATTGATTGGTTGGTTGGTTGTTTGAGCCCTACTGGATTTGACTGGTTGCTTGATTTGATTGTTTGTTTGACTTGATTGCTTGCAGGACTTATTATTTGACCTGATTGGTTGCGTGATTTGATCTGCGTGATTTGTTGCTTGAGTTGATTGGTTGCTTGATTGGTGGCTTGAATTGATTGGTTGCTTGATCTGATTAGTTGCTCGATCTGATTGATTGCTTGATTGGGGGCTTGAGTTGTTCTTGATTTGACTAGTTGCTTGATTTGACTAGTTGCTTGATTTGATTGGTTGTTTAATTTGATTGCTTGCTTGATTTGAGTGTTTGTTTGATTGGTTACGTAATTTGTTGCTTGAATTGATTGGTTGCTTGATCGAACTAGTTGCTTGATCTGATTGATTGCTTGATTGGGGGTTAGAGCTGTTGCTTGATTTGACTAGTTGCTTGATTTGATTGGTTGTTTTATTTGATTGGTTGTTTCATTTGATTGCTTGCTTGATTTGATTGCTTGCGTAACCTGTTGCTTGATTGGTTACATGATTTGTTGATTGAATTGATTGGTTGTTTGAATTGATTGATTGCGTGATTGATTGTTTGATTTGATTGGTTGCATGATTTGTTGTCTAATCTGATTGGTAGCGTGATTGGTTGCTTGTATTGATTGGTTGCATGATTGATTGGTTGCTTGAATTGATTGTCTGAACTGATTGGTTGCGTGATTGATTGTTTGGATTGATAAGGTGGTGGACGGGTTGTTTGCCGATTTGCCAACTTGATTGATTGCCTGGTTAATTAAGATTGATTAAGATTAATTAAGATTGATTGAGATTGATTAAGATTAATTGAGATTGATTAAGATTAATTGAGATTGATTGAGATTAATTGAGATTAATTGAGATTAATTAAGATTTAGATTGATTGATTGACTGTGATTCCATGGCTAGACAACGCGGGGGTAGGCGAAGGGCTGGTGATGACGCTGAATCACACCACCCATCATCTGCTCACGCACGCCTGGTTAAAGTATACTACATGGTAATCCAATGTTTTCACCACCTGGGTGTGCTGAACACGCATCTAGACAGCGACACCGTGCCAAATGGCCTCGGTCGAAAGGTCAAGAGTTTGACAGACTTCTGCAAACCGGCCATGCCAGATGCTGAGGTCCACTTCGACATTCGTAATGTCAACTTTGAATGGGCGAAAACAATGATTAAAACATGGGTTCGCCACTATAACTGTAAACTAGGAGTCCTCCGTTCTGAGCTACTCTCAGCCCAAACTCTTCCTTATTTAGACCTTGGTCGGGCTAAGTCCACTGCAATCCATTGGGCCAAAAAGAATTATCACAGAAAATTGGATCACAACGCCATCTCAGCATTTTATGATTTTATTAGACCACTTGATCCGAATTATAAGCCTGTTACTCAACCACCAAATGTCACCCCTGTTAGCAAACCAGTACAAAATGCAAATTTAGTACAATCCGCTCATCCCAAAAAGCGGCTACATTCACCTGCAGAGGCCTCACCACCACTAAAACGTCCAGATAAACAACCGTCTCCCATTAGCTCTCTTCCTGGCACATCCAGTGACCACAGTATTTACATTCCAGTGGACCCCTCTATGATCCCTCTACCAGATTCACCTCCACCAGCGCCACCATTCTCTCCTGAGGATTTTCCTCCTCTTCCGCAGAGGGTGTCAAATGCCAAAGGTGCTAGTAAACAGCCGGGTCCAAGGACCCGAGCTGCACAAAAGGTCCCTCAACCACGATTCACACCATCTCCATGCGCCAGACCAAAGAAGCCCACACCCTTGGAACAGAATAAGTTCTGGAAATTCAGGAATGAGGCCACCAACAAACCAAATTGGCAACTTCCGACCCTCGACAAAAAGATCTTGATCGTCGGAGATTCAAACTTGAGTCGGATTAATGTGGATCCCCATCCAGATACTCAGGTTGCCTGTTTCCCTGGAGCATCGATTAATGATCTCAGAACGATCATTAATAAATACACAGGGAAATTGCAACCTGAGAAAGTAGTCCTCACCATAGGAATAAATGATAGGAATAATCTGATCTCAGCCTCCGAGTATCGACTTAGGTTATTATTCAGTATGGTACGAAAGAAATTTCCCAAGTCTAGGATCTACTTCACTGAACTAAATTTCTCCGCAACCTCGACACCTCAGCAAAAGCAGGCACTCGATGCAATTAATCGGACTGCCGCGTCAAGCAAGGCCAAATCCCCTGAGTCCAGGGTTATTGTCATACCCAGTCTTGCTTCGACAGAATTCGAAGTGGGTCATGACAATATTCATTGGACTGAGAGGACAGCAAATGACATGTATAATAACTGGCTTGTGGCCCTTAATTTAAACTAAACTCGGGTCAAGGTACCAACCACCCAGAAATGGGACTGGGTAGTAATATTGTAAACTTAACCGGCTCCGCATTAGGCGAAGCAGAACAGTCACTGCTTAATTTTGGCTTGACTTTTGTCCCAACACCAAAACATAAAACAGGTTTGGATGCAGATTTAGATAATGGCTTTACTGAAACTGCTGAATTTGGTCGCCGTGTGAAATTAGCTGATTTTTTTCAAAACTCCAATAGTAATATTCCACTATTCATTGAAAAAACTGGCTGGGCTCCAAACTTAAAATGTGTTGACCCAGCAATCGGTGAAAGTATAAAACTTTACTCTGAACGTATTGAAAATACTACATTTCCAAACGATCAGCAAAATTTATCTTATGAGCAACGCCAGGCCCTATTAGGTTTATCTAGAAAAAGTGAAATTGTCATCAAACCTGCGGATAAAGGATCGGCTACTGTAATAATGGATAAAGACCACTACATCAAAGAAGCGCATAGACAGCTTAGTAATCCGAAGCATTACCAAAAACTAAATGAACCACTTTGGCAAAATAACTGTAGCAAATTCAACAAAATTCTCCAAAAAATGGTTGATAACAAGACGATAACTGAAAAGCAATATAAATACCTGTGCGCAAAAGATGATTCGAAACCACGTACATTTTATCTTCTTCCTAAAATCCATAAGTCTGTTGACTTGTGGACCGACCCTATGACACCACCAGGGCGACCCATCATTTCAGATTGTGGTTCGGAATCATATAGGATTAGTGAATTTATCGACTACCATCTTCAGCCAATTGCAAATAGACATTTTAGCTATCTGAAAAACACTGAAGACTTCCTAGCCCAGGTCTCTAAGATCTCGGTCCCTCCAAATTCATTCTTAATTACAATGGACGTCGATGCTATGTACACAAACATTGACATCGAAAAGGGTCTAAATTCAATTCGTAGAGCATTTGCCGACTATCCTGACACCAACAGGCCCGACAGAGAAGTAATAGCTCTATTAGAGCTTAGTCTGAAGGGCAATGACTTTGAATTTGCTGGTGAAATTTTTCAACAAATTTGTGGCTGCGCAATGGGTAAGCGTTTCAGCCCAGGTTTCGCTAACCTTTACATGGCAGAGTGGGAAAAGGAAGCACTCGAAAACTGTCCAAATCAGCCGCTCATTTACCGCAGGTACCTCGATGATATTTTCATGATCTGGCAACATAGTAAGGAAGCATTTACCGAATTTCTGGCCATTCTGAATAATCATGATCCGAATATCAAACTAAAAGCTCAAATCGATGAGCTGTCCGTAGATTTCCTAGATGTAACTTTATACAAAGGTATAAAGTATGAAACAACTGGTTACTTAGACTACAAAGTTTATTTTAAGCCAACCGACTCGCATCAACTACTACACAAGAAATCATTCCATCCTCCGCATACTTTCAAGGGACTTGTAAAATCACAAATAATCCGTTTTCATAGAAATTCGAGTGATAAGAAAAACTTTGAATCATCATGTTCGACCTTATTCAAAGCCCTCAAACCGAGAGGGTACTCTTCTCGGTTCCTGCGCAAAATAAAGTCTGAAACTTTGCATAATTTGGAAATCATTCCAGATAATGCCAGAAATTCTCGGCCTACCAAAATTTGTCATAATCGTCCGATTATTGGTGAAGGAGAATCTCGGAAATGTGAAAAGAAAAGGTGTAAATTGGATAAATTTCTTCCTTCCCAGAGTACATTCACGAGCTTTCAAAACAAAAGCAAATTTCAAATTCAGTCGAAATTAGATTGCGATTCTGAAAATGTCATTTACTTAATTTCATGCAAATTGTGTCAAAAGCAGTATGTTGGCGAAACAAAAAATCGACTAAGATGCCGAGCAACCAGACACCTTTCAGATATTAGACTAGAGGAAGACACACATGTGGCTGAACATTTTAATCTTCCTGATCATTTAGTCACCCGTGACTTTGAAATTATGCCCATCGAACAGCTACCTCTTTCAGACACAACAGAGGAAACTGATAAACAAAGATCACTAAGAGAATCGTTTTGGATTAAAGAACTCGAAACACAATGGCCAAGGGGCATAAATTCGGACCCATGCCTCTCGGATCAACGTGAGATTATCCCATTTACTCTCACATACAATCGGAAAATGTTGAAATCCTAAAGGATGAGTATCACAAATTACAGGACAATTTAAAACAACCATTCAACAAGCGTCCAGTAATTGCATTTAAGAAAAATCCTAATCTACGCGACATCTTGGTAAAAGCGAAACTCAAATAAGTGTTCAAAACATCAATCAATGATTTATCATTGTATACTAATCAGGCCATATGGCATCTATTAAACAAAATTGACAATCTCAGGTGATAAAATAAGCAAAAATATTTTCAATTTTTTTCAATTTTGAAAATTCTGAGCCGGTGCGTTTACAATATTACATACATACATATCTGTTACAGCCATAGAAGTCTAAGAGGTAGATGACTTGCAAAGATGGTTTAACAATCATATTCTTTGTAAAACAGAGTACTAATTCCCGAAAAAAGCGGTCTTTTTTACCCCACAAAATAGCCATTTCGACCACTTCTTTGGCCAAAATATGGTATATTTGGCCAAATTCTGTTTGCCCGCATTTTGATGACGTACAAGTATTTTTAACCATTTACCACTCATATCAGCCAAAAATGGCTTCTGCAGTGGTCTTGGGAAATGTCCATTTGCAGACCAAGAGAAGACTATTTTTTTTAATTTCCCACTGGAATGACTGGCTCGATAACAGAGCCACTAATTCACGTGGTAAATTTTCAAAAATAGTCTTCTCTTGGTCTGCAAATGGACATTCAATAAGTAAATATGATAATTTTTCTAACACATTTAGTCGTTAAAGGGTTAAAACATAAGCAATTTCTGTCAAATTGATGAAAATTATACGGCGGTATTCTGTTGATTAAGTGATCAAATAATGCAATATACAGCGTGCAGATTTTAACATTTTCTATGAGAAAATTGAAATTTTCTCGAACAAATTCGCGGGATAAAGAGTTAAACGGTACTGAATGACACTCATATAAGGTTGTATTTACAATGTATAATAAATAAGCGCCGAATCTTGACCAATTCTTACCAATTTTTTGCCAACGTTTGCCAAATATGAATGATATTAATACCACTTGCTAATGGACATTTTCATGTTGTCTATCGATCATATTACGTCATATGATGTCATAATCAACGACGTGACGTATAAGATGACGTCATAATCACGACGTCATGACTGACTCAATTTTTTAGTCCGTTTTAAATGCTTAATAGTTCGACACGTTGTACGAATTGTATGTCTTTGCTATTTACAAAACATGCTGGTGAATATTTTGAAACTAATTTGACTGGACGATGTTACTGCCACAAGCAGCAACAGCACCCGGTCAAATTGGTTTCAAAATAGTCAACACCTTACCTGCATAGTTTTCTGGAAATTGATAGTCAAGAAGCTCAGAGATCCATCAATACCAACACGAGCGCGGTATTAATGTATTAATATACCATCCGGATTCAGTGACCGATTGACTAACGTTAGGCCTATGGAAGTCATTTCAGGCAACCGCCACCAAGATGTGACTTACTTGGGCAGAATTGTGTGTTTTTCTAACAAAATCCTTTAGAATGTTTAACACCGAAATTTCAATATCTCGGATAAAGACAACTATACGAATATCTTTTTAATACTTTGACTGGTAGCCCACCCCACCCTACCCACCTACTTGTTGCTATCATAGACCTGTATTAAGTATTGCAACTACAAAGACTGTCCATGTAAGCCTATCATCTTCTCTCATTGTATTTTAACCCTTTCATGAGGAGGCCGCCAAAACCGGCCTCTACAGTGATCTTGAGGATGTTAATTTGCGGGTCAAGAGATCGTTTTTGAAAATTCACCACTGAAATGACTGGCTCGATAATTGAGCCAGTCATTCCAATAGTAACTCTTCAAAACAGTCGTCTATTGGCCTGGAAATAGGCACTCAATAACCAAATATATATTTTATATTCTTGACTCAATTTAGGTAATACAGGGTTAATAAATTATGAGGACGACGATGATGTACCATGTCTGTTTAACCTTTCGCGTATTGTATTATAGTATGATTCACATTTGTTGCATTCGAGATAGGGTAAAAATTACAGACTTGTTACAGACAGTCTTGAGGCGTACTATGTGTGTGGTAAATTTCAAAAGAAAAACATGCATAATAATATTGTAGAGGGCGAAAAAGTAGACAGAGTTCGCTAACAATAATGGATCCATCTAAAAATAAAGGCTTTGCTTCTTCGAAACTACACATCTAATGTAATGACCGGTCATCTTCTTACGTTATCACAACGACTAGACTGTTAGACAGACTCAACTTATCTCCGTAGCAGACTGTAAAAGCAACACTGGATCGTGAAATCGCTACGTCAATGCCTACTCAATAGGCCCCTACATACGAGATACATTTCTCGATCTCGTATCGAAAGAGAACTCGCGGGATACGAATGAATAATGGATGTGTGATTATCAGTAGTAGCATTTTGTCTTTAATCCATCCGTGGGAATAAATCCATGTATAGCCAATGCATTTATGTAGCAGTATTGATAGACTACCAGTGTTCCAAATTTCCAGTCAAAACTGCTGTCAATAATATTGTAGCAGATTGTTGAATTCAGAAATCAACCGAAAGTGTAGGCCTATGCATGTGCTAAGTTACGAATGTCTACAGGAAGTTCGGCCACAGAATTTCAACCATATGGTTAGATAGGTATATCAATACGTTAGTGAATTAATGGATTGCGGTTAAACAATATTTTACCATGAAGTAATTTCGTAGTGCACAATTTCATACCGAAAATTTGCTAAATCTCCGGTGATTCACAGTTTTCAGTGCCCTATTGTCTGTAGCATGTTTAGCCCCATAATTTCACCTACATAGACGTGAGCCTTAATATACTAGGTATATTCCGAATCTAACAAATTGTAGATGAAATAATTTTATTAGGCAAAAATTAGCTTAAATGTTGGGGTTTTCATGCTTTTCGGTGCCCTACTGTCTGTATCTAATATGGTCAGCTCCAGAACTTCGCTCACATAGAGGTAGAGGGATTTGAATACGATGGTTATACTGGGAATTTAAAAAGATTCGACCGTGAAGTAATTTCGTAGTATACGATTTCATCGCGTAAATTCGTTTCAATTTTGGCAGATCTGCGGGTTTTCAATGCCCTACTATTACCTGTCTGCAATAGGTTTGGCCACATAATTTCACCGATATGGTTAGATAGCTATATGAACACCCTAATGAATCTTGAGTTTTCTACCACGTAGTAATTTCGGAATATTCAATTTAGTAGCCACGGACAGTTGTCAAATGCCAATAATTTACTATATTCGGTATCAGAATGTCTGTTCTCGATTTGTAATACCTTTTTTTATATATGGATGTATATAACTCAATATGAGCTAGTGCTTTTGCACAATTCTACCATCAAGTAATCTCATTGTAGGTAGTTACATATTCGCCGTATGACCCCATTATAATATGGTTGGTTCACATTCACCACATTCAGATAGGTGTCGGTATGTCCTGGCATATCGCTCATAATGGGTTCGGCCCCAGAATGTCACCCATATGTTTAGATGGGTATAGGCATATGCTTACGGAGTAGTGAGATTTAAAACTATCTACCATGAAATTATTTCGGCTCAAATTTAGGCCGATTCCTGGGTTTTGTGGCACCCAGTCAAATTAGTTTCAAAATAGTCATCAGCTTACCTGTATAGTTACCTTGAAATTGGAAGTCTGGGAATTCATTATTCAGCGTATATATATATATATATATATATATATATATATATATATATATATATATATATATATATATATATATATATATATATATATATATATATATATATATATATATATATAGACATCGATTCCAACACGCAAAAAATGGTGGAGCTTAGATAGAAATAGGCGTGGCATACCTAGAAATGGATAACTCTATTGAAATTGGCATGACCAAATTGAACATTACAGGGCTAATACCACTTGTTATTGTGTGGTCCATACAATATGGACCACTTGTATTAAGAGAGCACCCGTATTTATAGGTCACATTTTAATACGGCCAATCATAGATTGTAGACCCTTGCCATCCCGAACGCACATAGACCCGAATACAATACACTCATCCTCTGACGGAGCGAGTGTAATTAATACCACTTGCTAATCGGCCTTTTCAGGTTGTCTATCCATCATATTACGTCATATGACGTCGTAATTAATTAAGTGACGCATAGGATAACGTCATGACAGACTCGATTTAGTTCATCTTAAATGCTTAATAATCTGACACGTTGTACGAATTGTATGTTTTTGTTATTTAATACAAATGCTGTTGAGTATTTTGAAAACAATTTGACTGGCAGCTGTAGCAACAGGACCCAGTCAATTTAGTGTCAAAATATTCCATGGCTTACCTGTATAGTTTTCTTGAAATTTATCGTCTAGTAGTTCAGAAATCCATCGATCCCAACTCGAGAGTGGTATGGGTAGAGTTTAGCGAGAGATGGGCTAAACTGGAAAGGTTCATTGTATTAATAAACCACCAGTTTTCAGTGCCCTATTGTCTGTAGTATGTTCAGCCCCATAATTTACCCCACATAGACATGAGCTTTAATAAGCTAGTTATATTCCGAATCTAACAAATTCTAGATGAAGTAATTTTAAATGCAAAATTTAGCTTAAATGATGGTGTATTCGTGGTTTTCGGTGCCCTACTTTCCGTAATATGGTCGGTTCCAGAACTTCGCTCACATAGATGTATAGGAGTTTGAATATGCTAGTGACATTGGGAATTTAAAAGAATTCGATCGTGAAGTATTTTCGTAGTATGCAATTTCATCGCATACATTTGTTCCAATGTTGGCAGATCTGCGGTTTTCAATACCCTAACGTCTGCAATATGTGTGGCTACATAATTTCACCCATATGGTTAGATAGGGATATGAATACGCTAATGAATCTTGAGATTTCTACCACGTAGTAATTTCGTAATATACAATTTAGTAGTCACGGACAGTTGTCAAATGCCAACAATTTACTATATTCAGTATTAGAATCTCAGTTTGTAATCAATGTTTTACATATATCTGTGCTTTTGCACGATTCTACCATCAAGTAATTTGGTAATATGTTGTTACATATTCGCCATATGGCCCCCATTGTAATATGCTTGGTTCACATTCACCACATTCAGATAGGTGTCGATATGTCCTGACATATCGCTCATAATGGGTTCGGCCCAGAATATCACCCATATGTTTAGATAGGTATAGGCATAAGCTTACGACGTAGTGAGATTGAAAAATTTTGTAATGTAAATAAGCTCAAACATAGGATAATTCATGGTTTTCATTGCAATACGTTCACCCCCCCCCCCCCCCCCACCCCCACCCCCAGAATTTCACCCACAAATACTTATAGGAAATATGCTAGTTGGATGCCGAATTTAAAAAAATTCTACAGGAACATAATTTCATAGTACACAATTCAATACCGAAAATTGGCGCTAATTCTGTCAGATCAACGATTTTCTGTGCCACACTGTTTGCAATAGGTTCGACCCCAGAAGTTCACCCATATGGTTAGATACGTATATGAATACGCTAATAAAGTATCAAAGGTTTAAAAAATGTTTACTATACAGTAATTTCGTCATATGCAATTTGGTAGTGGGACACCATTGTCAAATTCCAATAATGTACTATATTCGGTACCAGAATATCTCTACATGCCTTGTAGCCAGTTTTCGAACATAAGGCCATGTAGAACTCACTATGTTCTCGTGCTGTGCGAAATATTGTAATAATTCTACCACCAAATATTTATTATAGTAATGTAAATATATTTCTATATATCCCATATTATTAGCCGCGTGTACTGGTAGAACCTGACTTATCAGGCTAATACCCTAACATTTGCACATATGGTCAACAAGATCGTCATTATTACAACGGTTGAGGCCAATTTTGGCCTTTTTGTCGAGCAAAAATATTTGATTTAATAGTTTGTCATTGTTTCCAGTAAAGATATCGTTTAATAGGTGACATAAAATATGATAGCTAAATGAAACAGATCACGATGTTTCCCACCGGGTCTTCAGTCAGAATGTTTTCTACTATATCATTTTCGTTGGAGAAAACTAGGTTCACGGTATTGGTTCTATCCTGGCCATTTAACTTTGTTGAAAAGGTTATCTGTCGGTACAGATCGGGGTCCTGTATTGCATCAAAAATCTACTTGCTTTGTGCATTTCACTAGCATTGCAGTGTATATTTCACCAATATATTTCAGGGTAATAAGCTCTTCACATCTGTTTAAGAAGGTATCAAGATTTAGGTTTAAAATATTCTTTACAGTTTTTCTTTAATATGTTTGAATGGGTGTCGGTGTCTTACTGCTTCTTGCGCTGATTTTCTACTAACTGGGTTGCCAGCTCTGTTGATTTCTTTATCTTTATAAGTTGTTGATACCTAATGACCCAAATTTGATCTATTACACTCTGTTGATGCAGTAGTGCAATTTTCTCATCACTGGCTGCTCTTAATTTTGTCTGTTCCTCTCTCTCTCTCTCTGTTAAGGAGTTTGGCCTGGAGAAAAAGGATGGATGGAAAAATTGTTGGGCTGACCAAAAATATAAGCTGCTTTTCCTAGCCCATAGCTAATACTGCCCATATCTTTTTGCAAGAAGTAATCCTTCTTTTGTGTTTATTGTATGCCTTTATATAACTTCATTTTTTCATGAGACAGTTGAGTTTATTCTCAGAATTATAAAAACCTGCGGGCACGCTATTTACCATTGATGCCTTGCATCAATATGTGTACTTGTTTATTTATTTATTTCAACCACCACACCAATCACGTTCGTCCACAGTCCAAACAACGGTGGGCCAGGACGCCAGAATGCCAAGAAATCAGTAGCGACTTTAATTGTCAGCGTGGCTTAGAAATTGGCGCAGCGTGCCGCTCTTCGCACCTCTCCTTCGCACGCGCCTATTACATTGCTGTATCCATCAAATATATGTTTATTTGAATATGATTTCCAACATTCAAATGCAAATTCGTAATCTTGGATCTCCATACTTTCTGACCCATAGTGTTATTATATTTAGAGTTATTGTTAAAGGTTATAAATATATGTTCAAAGTCGACAGATGCTCACATTTTCCTAGCATATTTGTGGATTTCCCATACATTCCTATGGGAGGTCATACCTTGCACATATAATATAAAAAGGAAGTAACTTCTAACTTATGTAGATTATTATAAAGTACATCAATAGATAGCTAATAAAATTGGCTTTCTGAGCATATGTGTTAAATGACAAACAACATATAAATAGACTAGCGAAATAAGGATTCTATGACCACCTCGTCTTTGTTATGTAGTAAATTTCTGACCAAGTTAGGCGAGAAATCCTTGCATGCGTACATTACTTCCGCCGTCATTGTTGGTCATGTCATAATGAATGACGTCACGAATGGCGTTGATAAGTACGTCACGAACGCATATTTGAAGACGGGCTATGCGTTGTTGTACAAATTCTATGTCTACTATTTAATAAATATTTTGTTGAATATTTTGAAACTAATTTGACTGGGCGCTGTTTCTGCCATAGGCAGCAGCAGCACGCAGTAAAATTAGTTACAAAATATTCAACAACTTCCCTGTATAGTTTTCAGGAAATTGATAGCTAGGGCGTTCGCGGATCGATCAATCCCAACACGGCGAGGTGTGGGTGGAGCTTAGCTAGTGATGGGCGGGGCATAGCTTCAAATGGAAAGGCCCATTGAATGTGCTATATATGTATTCGTGGCATTACAGTAGGCCTATTTAGTATTGACAGGCTATCAAACCCACACCTGGCAGCAGCGCCTAGCATCATAGCCCACAAACACCTCTACCACACCAACGCCGCAGGACAAAATCCTACTTTTCCAGTGAGCCTTTCACAAGCGGGGGTTTCCGACACACTGCGGTATTCTGTGGGGGCCGAGTTTGAACGTAATTGTAACTCGCTAGCAAGGTAGTGAGTTATCTTTGTGCGCAAAAGGGTCACACAATACCTCGCCTGTGTACGCATCACAGAGACCACGCATCTTAAAGCCATTATACTAGTTTTACAATTATTCGTGGCATTACGATTTTTAGCATTAATTGAATGTAGTAAGTTATAAATTTGAATTTAATTAATTTTTACATGTTATTCATATCTAGTACAATTTTATTACCGGTACTATTCCTATGGAAAATAAACGCCTTGGACGAAAAACTGGCCAAAGGTGGCCCCGTTGATTATTTTATTATTCCTTTCCATACCTTGGCCACAAAATAGTAGTGTAAAAGATTCAGAATCTCATCAGATACGATATGATAACACTAAAGAGTCCATTTAAATCTCTGATTTTGTCTTACATGGGTTCTTATTTTATATATATATATATATATATATATATATATATATATATATATATATATATATATATATATATATATATATATATATATATATATATATATATATATATATATATATATATATATATATATATATATATATATATATATATATATATATATATATATATATATATATATATATATATATATATATATATATTTATTTATATTAAATACAATGTAATTAAGTACCCTTTAAACATAGATGCACATCATGAAAATGCCCAAATGCGGATAAACTGAATATGGGCCAAATATGGCCATATTTTCCAAAATGGGAATTTTGTCTTACATGGGGTCAATAAGACTGTTGATTTTTTCATAAGCATTCTTTTTTGATTTTTTTGATTCTGATTAAAGTCATCCACCTCTTGGAATATAAATGATATGGTTTGGTTAGTGTTGTTTCAAAAAACTTTGGAAATAGAGGCTTATACTGACTATACACAACGTGTATGAACAAACTTATCAAATGTACCTTTCCATGTTCATCCATCCATCCATCAGATGACGTCGTAATCAACTACGTCACGTCTATGATAAGACGATATCAGAGGTGGGAACTAACATGTTTCTTGGAGAGTTACTACTTATTATGTTTTGCGATATGTCGACATAATTAGCTTGGTATGACGACTTAGGCACAGCATTATGTGGACATTTGGCCTGTTATGCCTACATCAGTAAGTCAGTAACAGGGGGCCAGAAATACGCGACCATAGATCCAATACTGAAAGCACCATAGTATATTTTATTCATTGGACATGCCGTGCGCAAAAGTGTTTCAAAAGTGTGTTAGTAATTAAGACAGTTCCGGGCCACAGTTCTAGCACACATCAGAGGTCTCTCAGATTTCCGCGCATTAGTTATTCATTTCTTTGCCTTTGCTCTTTACTGACAGATTTCACATTCGAGCGAGCGTCCATATTATAGGACAAGTTCTTGCGATATGCTAGTGCGTATGAAATAAGAGATACGTTCGACCCATTTCAGTTAGGAGTCCCCATGAGCTAGTTGGCCTTTGCTTTTAATTATAAACACTTTTCTTTATCCGAGTTTGTATCCGCATTTATGGTAGTGTTCCATATTCTCGCGGTACTAACGACAATTAATATCACAATACAATAAATTAATCTTCCCTAATCGAAATATTGTTGAGATTTAAATGTCAGTCCTATTTCCCCAATTGTTCACAAAATAGAATCCGAATTTGTGTATAGGAAAGTTTTTATATCAACCAGGGTAGGTGGTCCTATTTCAGATAGGCTGACCATATTCTCGCGGTAAACTTAGAATATTATCTACGGTGGACCAGCGTAGTTATAACGCAAAGAAGACATCAGAAAGACTTTCCAGGTTAACTGTCTTTTACAAAACGCTATTATTTATTTGAAAATCGGTCAAAATCTTGATTCTCTCATACCGTATGCAGGAGGTCATGCCATAGTG
The DNA here is from genome assembly GCA_034401795.1 of Chaetoderma sp. LZ-2023a. Taxonomy (NCBI): domain Eukaryota; kingdom Metazoa; phylum Mollusca; class Caudofoveata; order Chaetodermatida; family Chaetodermatidae; genus Chaetoderma; species Chaetoderma sp. LZ-2023a. The sequence goes on along the minus strand of CM067369.1, from coordinate 175,702,498 downwards.
TGTCTGTAAGACGCGTTATCGGGGAAACCCCTAAAATTATTACATAATAACGTGTAATGATGCAGCGACTTTCTGAGCTTATTATAAATGGCGACTCTTATATTTTCCATCCACTATGATCGTCCAACAACCAGGCGGAGGCGATGATCATGGGACTTGATGATGTCGCTGGCGTAAACAACTTAGCAGACGATGATTGATAGATAGATAGATAGATAGATAGATAGATAGATAGATAGATAGTTTATTGTAAAAATCCAACATAAGGATACGGCAATACAAGTACAATCGTATAACCAAACAAGATATGTGAAACAACTACAGGCCCTATATAAATAAATAAACACTAATTAATTAAATATATATACATATTATACAAAGCAATAGGCAAATCGCGTCCACAACCGGATTAACTACTGCAAAAGATTGATCCACATCAAGTTATGCGGCGGACATTTGCAGCCCCGCCCACGTTCTGAGCGTGTTTGGATCGATTTATGTGCTTTGAACCCTGAGGTCACAGGATCCCCTTTTTTCAAGGTGACTATACAGATAGGTTGCTGAATATTTTGAAACTAACCAGACCGGGCGCCATTGCAGTCTACGAGTACACCAGCACCCAGCCGAACTAGCCTCAAAATGCCAACAGAATGTTCATCAGATAGTAGTTAACCATTCAAAGGATCTGCAAACTTGAGGGCTTTTAAATGATTATGGTTGAGTTAAATCCGTCATTCGTTAGGTAGTTTGATTGTGACGTCAGCCTACATATGGCGTAATTGATTGTGACGTCATATACTTGAGTGACTGATCGGATCTCACTATAAGAGATATTTATGAGCAACTGTTATATTAGTATACGGTTTTTATAAATCTTACGATGAAGTGGGGAACATTACCTCAATGCATTTCGTTTCTCCATAATGACGTTGACAAATTTTAGAATCATTTTAGATATGTCTGTAGAGCCACGATTGCATGACATTAAAAAGACAAATTTATCTTGCTCATTTAAAGAATCAAAGTTAGAACAGGTAGACAACTCAAAAAATAAAGAATCCCTAGCTTCCTGGAATGTAGGACATTCTAAGACAAAGTGTCTCTCATTTTAGCGAGCACGCTTCTAATTATTGCTTCTAGAATTGCCTATAGGCGCGGCCATTTCTCGCAGGGGATTGTGGGGCTGTGTCTCGCGAGATCTCCATCTATACGAGATCTAATAATTCTCGGCGCGAAGACACGGCTCTATTTTTAGATTGCTGGGTATCTCATAATTATTATCTTCATGTGCGTGATTCATGGCGAGTTCTCTTATTTGTTCTGGTCCGACTGTAATAGAGTTTGCGCGGCGATGACCGCTTAATTATTTTAATAAACAGCCAACGGAACTCCAAATAACTTCTCGAAATAAGCACTCTTCTTGCTGGAGGACCGCGTATAAAACATGTTTATCATTCCTTCTGCAGATGAAAGTACTCAAGCACACGCCGACTCGCGGCGCCTCTTATATATCCACTTTAGCACTCTATCAAACTGACCACAAATGGCTTCTTGCGGTGATCGTGAGAACTGTCCATTTGCATTAGCTACTCGGCGGAGAACTTGTTTTGAAAGTTTATCACTGGAATGACTGGTTGGATAACAGATCCTATAATTCCAGTAGTAAATTGCAAAAGAAAAACCACAACGGTCTCTTGGACGGCAATTAGACATAGGACATTTTCTATGATAATGGGTTTTTCTGTATATGACGTCATAATTATTTAGGTCAGATGTAGCTGGACGTCACAATCAAAATGTGTAATGAATGACGTATCTAGTTCCACCAGGAACATTGAATAGCTAGTCAAGTATGCGAATTGCACGTCTTTACTATTTAATCAACATGCTGTGAGAATATTTTGAAACTAATTTGACTAGACGCTGTTCGAATTGTATGTCTTTGCTATTTATTCAACAGTCATTTTCTATGATAATGGCTGGGTTCGATCTGTAACTAAAGGATATGACGTTATAATCAATTACTTCATATACATGCTGACGTCACAATCCAAAATGTGTAAATGAATGGCGTATAGAGCTGTCATGGACATTGAATAGTCCGGCAAGTGTACGAATTGTATGGCTTTACTGTTTAATCAACATCATGTTGAATATTTTGAATCTAATTTGACCTGGCGTTGTTGCGGCCAGAGGCAGCAAACCTTTAAAAGCACCCAGTCAAATTAGTTTCAAAATAGTCATCAGCTTACCTGTATAGTTACCTTGAAATTGGAAGTCTGGGAATTCATTATTCAGCGTGTGTGTGTGTGTATGTGCATATATATACATATACATCGATTCCAACACGCAAAAAAGGGGTGGAGCTTAGCTAGAAATAGGCGTGGCATACCTAGAAATGGATCTCTATTAAAATTGTCATAAGCAAATTGAGCATTACATGGCTAATACCACTTGGAAATGCGTGGCCCACACAATATGGAGCACTTGTATTAAGAGATCACCCATATTTATAGGTCACATATTTTAAGACGGTCAATCATAGATTGTTGCCCTGAATACAATGTACTCGTCCTCTGACGGAGGGGAGGATAATTAATACCACTTGCTAATGGGCATTTTCATGTCTATCCATCTTATTACGTCATATGATGTCATAATCAACGACGTGACGTATAGGATGACGTCATAATCATGACGTCATGACTGACTTAATTTAGTCCGTCTTAAATGCTTAATAGTCAGACACGTTGTACGAATTGTATGTCATTGCTATTTACAAAGCATGCTGGTGAATATTTTTAAACTAATTTGACTTGGCGATGTTACCGCCACAAGCAGCAACAGCACCCAGTCAAATTGGTGTCAAAATAGTCAACACCTTACCTGTATAGTTTTCTGGAAATTGATAGTCAAGAAGCTCAGGGATCCATCGATACCAACACGAGCTCGGTATTAATGTATTAATATACCATCCGGATTCATTGACCGATTGACTAACGTTAGGCCTATGGAGGTCATTTCAAGCAACCGCCACCAAGATGTGACTTACTTGGGCAGAATTGTGTGTTTTTCTAACAAAATCCTTTAGAATGTTTAACACCGAAATTTCAATATCTCAGATAAAGACAACTATACGAATATCTTTTTAATACTTTGACTGGTAGGCCACCCCACCCTACCCACCTACTTGTTGCTATCATAGACCTGTATTAAGTATTGCAACGACAACGACTGCCCATGTAAGCCTATCATCTTCTCTTAATGTATTTTAACCCTTTCATGAGGAGGCCGCCAAAACCGGCCTCTGCAGTGATCTTGAGGATGTTAATTTACAGGTCAAGAGAAGATCGTTTTTGAAAATTCACCACTGAAATGCCTGGCTCTATAATTGAGCCAGTCATTCCAATAGTAGCTCTTCAAAACAGTCGTCTATTGGCCTGCAAATAGGCACTCAATAAGCAAATATATACTGTATATTCTTGACTCAATTTAGGTAATACAGGGTTAATAAATTATGAGGACGACGATGATGTACCATGTCTGTTTAACCTTTCCCGTATTGTATTATAGTATGATTCACATTTGTTGCATTCGAGATAGTGTAAAAATCACAGACTTGTTACAGACAGTCTTGAGGCGTACTATGTGTGTGGTAAATTTCAAAAGAAAAACATGCATAATAATATTGTAGAGGGCGAAAAAGTAGACAGAGTCGCTAACAATAATGGATCCATCTAAAAATAAAGGCTTTGCTTCTTCGAAACTACACCTCTAATGTAATGACCGGTCATCTTCTTACGTTATCACAACGACTAGACTGTTACACAGACTCAACTTCGGATACCAGACAGACCGGGACCCAGTCTATCTCCCTAGCAGACTGTAAAAGCAACACTGTGGATCGTGAAATCGCTACGTCAGTGTCTACTCAATAGGCCCCTACATAGGAGATACATTTCTCGATCTCGTATCGAAAGAGAACTCGCGGGATACGAATGAATAATGGATGTGTGATTATCAGGAGTATCCTTTTGTCTTTAATCCATCCGTGGGAATAAATCCATGTAGGGCCAATGCAATTATGTAGCAGTATTGATAGACTACCAATGTTCCAAATTTCCAGTCAAAACTGCTGTCAATAATATTGTAGCAGATTGTTGAATACAGAAATCAACCGAAAGTGTAGGCCTATGCATGTGCTAAGTTAAGAACGTCTACAGGAAATTCGGCCACAAAATTTCAACCATATAGTTAAATAGGTATATCAATACGCTAGTGAAGTAATGGATTGAGGTTAAAAAAGTTTTTACCATGAAGTAATTTCGTAGGGCGCAATTTCACACCGAAAATTTTCTAAATCTCCGGTGATTCACAGTTTTCAGTGCCCTATTGTCTGTAGTACGTTTAGCCCCCATAATTTCACCTACATAGATGTGAGCCTTAATATACTAGGTATATTCCGAATCTAACAAATTCTAAATGAAATAATTTTATTAGGCAAAAATTGGCTTAAATGTTGGGTTTTTCGTGCTTTTCGGTGCCCTACTGTCTGTATGTAATATGGTCGGCTCCAGAACTTCGCTCACATAGACGTAGACGGATTTGAATACTATAGTTATATTGGGAATTAAAAAAAATTCGACCGTGAAGTAATTTCGTAGTATACGATTTCATCGCGTAAATTCGTTTCAATTTTTGGTTTTCAATGCCCTACTATTACCTGTCTGCAATAGGTTTGGCCACATAATTTCACCGACATGGTTAGATAGCGATATGAACACGCTAATGAATCTTGAGTTTTCTACCACGGAGTAATTTCGGAATATTCAATTTAGTAGCCACGGACAAGTTGTCAAATACCAAAAATTTACTATATTCGGTATCAGAATGTCTGTTCTTGATTTGTAATAATTTTTTTTATATATGGATGTATATAACTCAATATGAGCTAGTGCTTTTGCACAATTCTACCATCAAGTAATCTCATCGTAGGTAGTTACATAGGCGGCGTATTGCCCCATTATAATATGGTTGGTTCACATTCACCACATTCAGATAGGTGTCGGTATGTCCTGGCATATCGCTCATAATGGGTTCGGCCCAGAATGTCACCCATATGTTTAGATAGGTATAGGCATACGCTTACGGAGTAGTGAGATTTAAAACTATCTACCATGAAATTATTTTGGCTCAAATTTAGGTTGATTCATGGTTTTCGTTGCACCCAGTCAAATTAGTTTCAAAATAGTCATCAGCTTACCTGTATAGTTACCTTGAAATTGGAAGTCTGGGAATTCATTATTCAGCGTATATATATATATATATATATATATATATATATATATATATATATAGACATCGATTCCAACACGCAAAAAAGGGGTGGAGCTTAGCTAGAAATAGGCGTGTCATACCTAGAAATGGATTCCTCTATTGACATTTTCATGAGCATTACAGGGCTAATACCACTTGTTAATGCGTGGTCCACACAATATGGACCACTTGTATTAAGAGAGCACCCGTATTTATAGTAGGGTTGGGCGATTTTTCGATATTATCGTCAATATCGCGATATACCGAATACCGAAACCGAAATCGTCATAAATTGGAAAAATCGTAAATATCGTCAATACCGACAGGACGATATTGCACTTTTAACTGTGAGTATAATATAAATAATTAAGTTAGAAATGTCATACTCTTACCTCTATTCGGTCCAGTAATAGTCTTTAAGTAATAATCCAGTCTTTGTCTAAGGTAATAAAAACTTAATAAACTCCAAAATAATCTGTGCTCATTTAATTCATGGTTTGTTTGCGCTAATAAAATGATTTAAAGTACAACATTTTGTTGTTCACTTTTCATAATTACACAAATAGACGACGCCATGTTTTTTCTTGCCTCATTCTGAGTATTAGTCAGTGGGGAATACCATTTGCACTACCCACATTCCATTCTGATGACGTCATTACTACAGGTCAAGCTATGTATCCATTGGTCATTGATCTGCATGGTTAAACATTCTTCTGACCATGAAAGATTTAAACTTTAAAACTTTTGAGATCGATAGGAAACCACACACACTTAATCCCTTATCAATACCACAGCTTGGAACGGTGGGTGAGGGGGAAGTTAATCTCTTGCTTTACCGTTATACGTTTTTATGTAACTTTATACAATATATTTAGCATTTTTAAACGAATCAGATCAAAATTCATTATGGATTTATTCTAAGTGAGAGACGTCCTTAAAATAAAGAATTTCGGCCTAATTATTTCCAGTCTTCTATCTGTTGTGACAGTCTTGGCTGCAGAGTTAACTGGGTTAATTTCACACATCCCGGCTACGCCTTGAGATCAATGGATAAACCCGCTAAGTAGTGAGCGAATTTGAATAGGTCTACAATGGAGCAAATTAGTATTTAATATTACAGACCAAATAAAATCTGATATGATTGTTTCCAGTCTTCACGCTGGTTCTCGTTCAAAATCATGCAGTGTTATTTTATTAATTAGCGGCGGGCGTGATAACAGCTGTCGGAATTCTGCAGTGTGAATTCTGATTGGCTCAAGTATGATACGGCGGCCAATCAGATTTCGCTCAGCGGAATTCCTTTCTGCACAATGAAGTTAATGCGTATTCCTTGCTCAATCTTTTGACAGTTGTCGTAAGGTAAAGATAACACAAAATATAACACAAGAACAGAGGAAAATCCTTTATTTTTCTTATTTGTGATGAATACGGATGGTTGCATTACATTCGTTGCTTTAAACTGTATATTGAAGGGTGTCAAAGTGTGGAATTTCGTGTATTAAATATGCGGAAATGGCAATCATGGCGTCTCAATTTATGGTTTCAATGCACCAAATTTAATGAAAATAACTTGCAGACGCCACCAATTAGAAATACATGTTATTCTATGTTTACACCCTAACTCCACACCCCACCCAAATGACGATATATCGTGATACCGCGGTATTTTAATGAGATACCGATATCGTCATGCCTTGAGCAATATCGCCCAACCCTAATTTATAGGTCACATATTTTAACAAGGTCAATCATAGATTGTAGACCCTTGCCATCCCGAATGCACATAGACCCGAATACAATACACTCATCCTCTAACGGAGCGAGGGTAATTAATACCACTTGCTAATGGGCCTTTTCAGGTTGTCTATCCATCATATTACGTCATATGACGTCGTAATTAATTAAGTGATAATAATGACGTCATGACTGACTCGATTTAGTCCATCTTAAATGCTTAATAATCTGACATGTACGAATTGTATGTTTTTTGTTATTTAATAAAAATTGCTGTTAAATATTTTGAAAGTAATTTGACTGGCCGCTGTTGCTGCCATAGGCAGCAACAGGACCCAGTCAATTTAGTGTCAAAATATTCCACGGCTTACCTGTATAGTTTTCTTGAAATTTATCATCTAGTTGTTCAGAAATTCATCGATCCCAACTCGACAGTGGTATGGGTGGAGTTTAGCTAGAGATGGGCAGGGCATAGCTAAACTGGAAAGGTTCATTGTATTAATAAACCACCACAGTTTTCAGTGCTCTATTGTCTGTAGTATGTTCAGCCCCGTAATTTACCCCACATAGACTTGAGCTTTAATATGCTAGTTATATTCCGAATCTAACAAATTCTAGATGAAGTAATTTAGCTTAAATGAAATTGTATTCGTGGTTTTCGGTGCCCTACTTTCCGTAATATGGTCGGTTCCAGAACTTCACTCACATAGACGTATAGGAGTTTGAATATGCTAGTTACATTGGGAATTTAAAAGAATTCGAACATGAAGTATTTTCGTAGTATGCGATTTCATCGCATAAATTTGTTCCAATGTTGGCAGATCCGTGTTTTTCAATACCCTACCGTCTGCAATATGTGTGGCTACATAATTTCACCCATATGGTTAGATAGGGATATGAATACGCTAATGAATTTTGAGATTTCTACCACGTATTAATTTCGTAATATTCAATTTAGTAGCCACGGACAGTTGTCAAATGCCAACAATTTACTATATTCAATATTAGAATCTCAGTTCCCGGTTTGTAATCATTTTTTTTACATAAAACTGTATATAACTGAATATGTACTACTGCTTTTGCACGATTCTACCATCGAGTAATATGGTAATATGTAGTTACATATTCGCCATATGGCCCCATTTTAATATGGTTGGTTCACATTCACCACATTCAGATAGGTGTCGATATGTCCTGACATATCGCTCATAATGGGTTCGGCCCAGAATATCACCCATATGTTTAGATAGATATATGCATAAGCTTAAGACGTAGTGAGATTTAAAAATTTCATAACGTAAATAAGCTCAAACTTATGATAATTCATGGTTTTCATTGCAATACGTTCACCCCCAGAATTTCACCCACAAATACTTATAGGAAATATGCTAGTTGTATTCCGAATTTAACAAAATTCTACAGGAACGTAATTTCATAGTACACAATTCAATACCGAAAATTGGCACAAATTCTGTCAGATCAACGATTTTCTGTACAACACTGTTTGCAATAGGTTCGACCCCAGAAGTTCACCCATATGGTTAGATACGTATATGAATACGCTAATAAAGTATCAAAGGTTTAAAAAAATGTTTACTATACAGTAATTTCGTCATATGCAATTTAATAGTGGCACACCATTGTCAAATTCCAATAATGTACTATATTCGGTACCAGAATATCTCTACATGCCTTGTAGCCAGTTTTCGAACATAAGACCATGTAGAATTCACTATGTTCTCGTGCTGTGCGAAATATTGTAATAATTCTACCACCAAATATTTATTATAGTAATGTGAAAATATTTCTATATATCCCATATTATTAGCCGCGTGTACTGGTAGAACCTGACTTATCAGGCTAATACCCTAACATTTGCACATGGTCAACAAGATCGTCATCATCACAACGGTAGAGGCCAATTTTGGCCTTTTTGTCTAGCAAAAATATTTGATTTAATAGTTTGTCACTGTTTCCAGTAAAGATATCATTTAATAGGTGACATAGATATGATAGCTAAATGAAACAGATCACGATGTTTCCCACCGGGTCTTCAGTCAGAATGTTTTCTACTATATCATTTTCGTTGGAGGAAACTAGGTTCACGGTATTGGTTCTATCCTGGCCACTTAACTTTGTTGTAAAGGTTATCTGTCGGTACAGATCAGGGTCCTGTATTGCATCAAAAATATACTCGCTTTGTGCATTTCACTAGCATTGCAGTGTATATTTCACCAATATATTTCCGGGTAATAAGCTCTTCACGTCTGTTTAAGAAGGTATCAAGATTTAGGTTTAAAATATTCTTTACAGTTTTTCTTTAATATGTTTGGATGGGTGTCAGGGTCTGTACTGCGTCTTGTGCTGATTTTCTACTGATTGGGTTGCCAGCTCTATTGATTTCTTTATCTTTACATGTTGTTGATACCTAACGACCCAAATTTGAACTGTTACACTCTGTTGATGCAGTAGTGCAATTTTCTCATCACTGGCTGCTCTTAATTTTGTCTGTTCCTCTCTCTGTTAAGGAGTTTGGCCTGGAAAAATAGTTGGACTGACCAAAAATATAAGCTGCTTTTCCTAGCCCATAGCTAATACTGCCCATATCTTTTTGCAAGAAATATTCCTTCTTTTGTGTTTATTGTATGCCTTTATATAACTTCATTTTTTCATTAAACAGTTGAGTTTATTCTCAGAATTATAATAACCTCCAGGCACGCTATTTACCATTGATGCCTTGCATCAATATGTGTACTTGTCGTCCTTGTTGTGGGGTTGTTTTATTGTTTAGGTAATTACGCTCATATTCCACGACTGATTATTTCGCAGATTACCGAATGCTGTCGCATGATACAATTTTAACCATTTTAAGACACTGAACCGAACCAGTGAAACACCGGCTAATTGTTGAAGCTATGACTCCGACAGAGGTATTACTAACGCCATTCCAGCACCAGGTGGGAGGCAGTACAACGCTACTCTTGCTGGACGAGACAACGTTATGCAAGCCCATTGTACCACGGGAAATGATGTTCTATAAAACCCTGCCGTTGGAACTTGGGAAATTTACACCGAAATACAAAGGTAGGGCCTAATATATAGATAGATAGATTTATTTCCACAATAGGCCGATGGCCCTTGAGTGTACAGTACATATGCATCTTTCGTCAGAACACTAGCATAATACAGTATTAAATTACTATATAATTAAAAATTAACATTTGTTTAACAGTATGCATTTACCCACAACATGATGCGGAGATGGATCTCTTAAATCTTTCGTACCGAAGGGGGCAAGCACCGGCCTCTGTAGTTGTCGTGAGGAATGCCCATTTGCAGGCCAAGAGAAGATGAACCCTGAAATTTTACCACTGGAATGACTAGCTCGATAACCGAGCCAACGCTTCCAGTGGTAAACCCTCAATAATAGTCTTCTCCGGGCCTGCAAATGAACAATCAATAAGCAAATAATTTGATTTTCATGATTGAATTTAGCCATTAAAGTGTTAGCAGACACTATCTATTAGCCCCGTCCAATGTTCCACCCACTAAATCCCAAACAATACCATTATACTTATGACAGGCTGTGAGGGAGGAGAAAGGCGGTACTAGAAAAGGAAGAAAGAAAGAGAAAGAAAGCTGAAAGAAAAGAAAGGAGATGGAAAAAATTCATTTAGTTTACCCATTTTGGTCGGATAGAAGAAACGTGTTATGTACAAAGGCTGCTAACTTTTGGACTGTTGAGCTGCTATTCCTTTATAACAGTTCGGTACATTTTATAAACATTTGGTCTCCAATAATATGGTTTTATATATTTCTTTCGCAATTCACTGTACATTGGGCATAGAATTAAGAAGTGGTATTCGTCCTCTATAGCATCACGTCTGACATTTTCGTTCTTCTAGTGGGATTGCAATAGGTATGTGCCACCTTCCTGTTTCAATGAATAGTCTGTGCGACCCGCTACGTGATTTGCTAAGAGCATATCGATGTTCTGCAATCCTTACTTTACCTAAAAACCTAACTCGTCTGAAAGATATCTGTAAAATTTTGTTTTGTTGCCCTGCTCCAAAAGTCCCCTCCATTCCTGAGTATACATATCGCAAGCTCTCTGCTTATATTCTAAAACAAATTGCTTTTTATTGACATCTAATCCCTGCCCTTCCCATATATTATTAAAACCTTTCGAGTATACCATAAAAGACTTCACCCAGTTTTTACAATTTTTATTATTATTATTATTATTATTATTATTATTATTATTATTATTATTATTATTATTATTATTATTATTATTATTATGATACCAATAGTTGTATAGCACAGTGTAGGCCTATATGTGTTTTGCTATTCTATTTGGAGGAATATCTGTAATTTTAAATCAATATTTAAAAATTCTAATTTCCCTCGCTATTCTTAATGGCATCCTTCCCAGTTCCCCTTAAACGATACAATCAGGTGGTGTCTGTTTAGTATGAAGTAATTGCTTACAAACGCGGAAATGGCATATTTCAACAGCATACGCCGAATGAAATCCCTAGATTTCACTACCATAAAATAGTATAGGTAAAATAGGTTTATCAAATAGTTGGCACAAATGGGCTGGTGTTAAACCTATGAATTTACTACAGTATTTATGTAATGCAAACACCACACCGCTTTTTTGGCCTGTTCTGCTAAACATCACTGAGCCTCGAAAAATGAACCAGAAGTTGTAAATGTGATAACTAAATATTTAACCCTATTAACTATGTCAACTTGCCTATTGCCATACCACCATTTGTCTCCTTGACTAAGACATCCTTCCCTCCTAAATACCTTAATTTTAATTTTCTCCACATTAACTGTTAATCGCCAGCTATTGCAGTAATCGAATAAAATATCCAGACCCCTCTGCAATCCTTTTATACCTTCTGACAGAATGATTATGTCATTAGCATATAGAATTTAAAATAATTTAATAAATATCACATCAATACCCTCCCAACCTTTATCATTAAACTCTTTTTCTAAATCATTCAAATGCATTGCGAATAAAAACGGCGACAAACTTTCCCCTTGACGAACCCCCCCCCCCCCCCTAAACATTTCATCTTTATGGTCTATATCAGCACAGCGAATTAGTTGATGAATAATTTGAAGATGACTGTCTCTAAGCACAGTAAAATATTTTACTCATAACGCGGCTTACTGGGCCGGTACTGGGCTGATATCAGCCCCGTAATCTGCGTATCAGGGCTTGACCTAGAAGGACAAATTGAAAAATTCCTTTACATTTGAACACTAGTAATTATTCGGTTGAGTATGTTAAGACTAAGTGTATTGGAAATCAACTACGGCTCCAAGTTAACTTAGTTTCTTCCGCTTTTTCTTCTCCCCCCCCCCTCCCCCCCCCCCTCACCCCCATCCCCCCGCTCTGCTTCTTCTTTGTCGTCTTCTGTTCTGCGTGTGAATATCAATCCTGCTCTCAGTCCTGTCTCAATTAATCTCCCTGATAACGTTACGGGGCCGGTACTGGACCAATGCCGTGTACTGGCCCAGTACCGGCCGGTCCAGTAACTTGCGTTATCAGGACTGAAGCCTATAATTTATGCATATGTTTCTTGTAATTTATCAGGAACTATTGACGTAGCCTTCACGCAAGACGAGGACGGATTGATTTCTTATATCGGATACCTTAAAGATTTGCACATCGACAGGTGAGAGTGCGGAGCAGTCAGCACTGCTTCTAAGAGCACATGTCTTTATCGGGCCACAAGCTGATGGTTCCTTAAGACAGGTGGGCGGTAGCCTGGTGGCGATACTTTTATAGGAATACTTTCCACCGTCCAAGTCATATTATCCCTTTCACCTTCAAATCTGTTCAAGAAAATTGAGGAATCCATTTTTTAGCTATGCTCCACCCCGCCCATCCCTAGCTAAGTTCCACACACGTTTTGACGGTGTTGGGATCGATTGATTCCTGAACTCATTGACTATCCATTTCCAGAAAGCTATACAGGTAAGCTGTTGAATATTTTGAAACTAACTTAGGGCAACAACAGCGCCCAGTCACATTAGTTTCAAAATGTTCAACAGCATGTTTGTAAAATCGTAAAGACATACAATTCGGACGACAACACTTAGTTCATCATCAATTAAGCGTGCGCGACGAACTTATCTACTTCATTCATAGCGTTATTGATTGTGACGTCATCCTACACTTCACTGAGTTGATTATGACGTCATATGTTTGATGGATAAGCTGGAACGGTCAATTGCGTTGACAGGCTCACCTCCAGATTGAGAATAAAATGACGAGTTTCAATCATATTTCACACTTAATCTCGATAACGTATATCATGGCTTAAGCCTATCTAATTGTACAACATTTTTTTTAACTAAACTGCGTTTACCTGGCACACGGTGCGGAACGCGGAACAGAAAGCGGGTACACGGAATGCAGGTAAAATATCGCGTGTACCATTTACCTGCACGCGGTATCATTGCATTTTTATTAGTGATATTGCGATATTTCTATCGAATTTCTTTCAAAATCGACAACACATTTTTTACGCTTTGATATCTCGCTTTCCACTGAGACCATTACAAAATGTTTATGTACGGAGGCGACAGATGTAGATCCAAAATGGGCGCATACTGACGACTAGATTCAAAATGATACCCTGACCTAATCTAACATCATGTAATTATAATATTACTGATTTCCTAATTTTTTCGACAAATTAATTCTTATAAGACGTTGCATCAGCTTTAAAAACTTTGATTACCCTTTCATTGGTAGGTTACACGTGCTCTATTCCGCAACTGATCTTTTCCGTCCAGAAAGATCGCTACACTGAGCGATCGGGTTTTTTCGCATCCCGCTGTTCCGCTTACCTTACATAAGCTTACCGCGTGCAGGTAAATGGATGAAGGGAAATAGTAAAGAGTGATCTGAAGTATGTTCCGCTTTCTGCATTCCACGTGCCATGTAAATGCAGCTTTACGCTATTGAAATCCCGGAACTGATTCTTCTGAAAAGAATTTTTGTTGTTGCCTTAGTCACCAACGAAGTTCAATCAAGTTGCTAGAAATATCGTCTGCAAGTGTTACGCCATTGAAGTTTGATCGAAAGTTCTTACAACAACCATTGTCGGTCAATCGTTTTCAAAACGATAGCTAGCTACATTTGTATTGTCTACTAAGAAATTTGAGAACAATTTGAAGGAAAGTTGTTCATGCTATATATAGCCAGCAAAAATTTCAATCCAGGCAACGTGCTATATAAATATTTGGCCTAGCATGTTTTACCTCTCCCATAGTAGTGAGGTACCTTAGCAACAAAAATCGAGTATAACGTTACATGCTGCACAAAAGCACTAAACTTTCAGAGTGTGTTCTTAAACATATCGATCTTGATTTTTTTCAATGGATCCAAAAAATATATCCACTATTCTCCGGATTATGCAATGTTTTCAAAATGGTCGCCACAATTCAATACATGGCACAAAAGGGCCTAGTTCAAGAACCTTTTAACTATATTAACACAGAAAATTCAAAGCAGAAAACACATTGGTGTACACATCCGTGCCTGATTTTATGTTATATTATTCATTGTTTGAACAGCATTATCCATTAAATAGAGGAAACCCTGTCAATTAAGACCACTTGCTTTGGTGCTAGAAAATGGTGGCTCTTTATGACGAATTGCCGTTAGATCACCCGACTTAAATAACCACCATCTTGTAACCACAAAAGCTTTTTCTTATGGCGACTGAAATGCAATAAACAATCATTTTTCTTTAAGAGTCACAACATTGTGTTGTCCCTTAAAGTGTCTGTTATTAACAGTTTTGCATGGAAACTGTAATATTGTATGTACTGTAACATCACAAGACTGATCTGAGATTATTACAACTATATGCAATGGATGTAGATATACATAAATATGCTCTTGATAGTATCCACTAGAATAGGGAGGCTTACACACTTATGCACATGGAAAGTCAGCCTTTGCACAACTACATATGAAACATCTGGTTGTACATCTGATAAGCTGCTCATTGCAGGCTTCTGCAGCACGAGGTATTGTCATTGAAACCAAGCTCACTCTTTGCCTCTTTCAGTGACTAATCCTTCTTTTATTAGGTGTGTGGTGTCTGGTGGGACAGGTGCTCCCGCAACCTTCATTGACACTGCTGCTACGATTGTGCATGAATCTGGAGGTTGTAAAATTCCAGAAGCCATTGTGAACGGTCAAGGGTACTGTGTGCTCATCACTTCGACGCATTCTGCACAGAACTGAATGATACTAATAGTTGTGCCACAGAACTTTGAGTTCAATGTACACGACCATTCGCTGCACCCATAGAATGTCTGCGCAGCTGCGTCCTCATTTAAAGATCCGCTGGAATGCTCCCAAGAAACTGTCAATCTTTTCTAGGATGTGGCACAGTATTACATTGAACACGTGGCACAATATTACATTGGACACAATCTTCCAGATGCTTTTAAAGAAAATTAAGGCTACATATTTGCTTGTGATCCAGGATGCGTCTTGGGTTTGAGCAGTTCGACAAGGGTACTTTAGCCCACAGACTTTATGGAGAGCTGTTGCACGAAGGCAGAATTTATGATGTGCGTGCTAGGTTTGGAGATGGTATCACCTGCATGCTTAAAGATAGTTATGGTATTGCTGATGCTGTCGGGTTCAGATGCACACTCATTTCTCAGGGCCTTCTTAATCTCAGTTGTTTCGATTGGTGTTTGTAGTGACCTAGGATCACGACAAATTTCCAGATCCGTGTACTGCTTCTTGAACCATTCTCTGATCGCATCTACATTTCACGGTCCCGATGAAGTTACCTACAGTGTTATGTATGGAAAGCGATGGTGGTGGACCATCAACTCTAAGAGCCCGGCTGCCCTAAACTTTTTTGACAATCATATGTGGTTGTGATATCTGCTGAAGAGTCTCCTTATAAGGCGATGACTTCTTTCTCTTTCAGTCGTTCACTGATCTGGTGAAGTATAGCATTGCATTCTCGGCCTAGCTTTGCATGATCTTTGCTCTGACCATTTTGATAGATGATAAGCCGTAGTACCTTCTGCTGTTCGGAAAGCTTTACAAGTGGATCTGCAGTGTAGTGTCCAGCTCTGTTGTTACTCTTGACAACTCTTATATTAGTTGCTGATGTTTCAATGCATTTAAGTACTCTTGATAAAGCCTCGTTTGGTTTTGAGTTTATGTCAATGGTTGCTATCTGTTCCTCGAGGGTCCTCTTGAATGGCATTTGAGTGGTGGTGTCAGTAACGAGTCTCCTGTTCAAAGTTGACTTTCTCACGTTGGTTGGCATGGTGCTTATTCAGCAGACAAGTGGGCTTCCTTCGAAGTCGGGTGACCGAGACTGGCTTCTGATCAGAGTTGACGTCTGAAATAGTGGCTTTGCACTGATTTTACTCATCTCAATCAATTTGGTTGAAGAGAACTGTTGTGATTGTGAAGCCCGTCTCTGCTCTACGCTCTGTGATCCGTCTTATTCATATTGCTTGGTGATGACATGAGTGCTTGAAGGCATATTTGTGGCAAAGAGGTAGTGAGCACTGAGAAAAAAGCCAGAGCATCCGCATTGCTATTACGTTTGCCCATAACCTATGCACATGTCCATGCACATGTTGTGTCCTGCATTCGTGTCCGCTTTGCCGAGTTTGCCTAGGTTGGAGTTAACGTCGACAAGCACAAACAATTGCCATCTGCCTGGAATGTTGATGGTAGAATTCAGTTCGGCATAGAAAGACTTGATCAGGGCATGATCCTCCTTGGATTTTTGGGCAGGTGGATAAATACATTAACAGTGTGACACTTGGTGACGGTACCATTTCACAATGGCGTGGCCAGGTCAATGAATGCAACACGATCGTTGACGTATCCAAAACATAGGATGTGATCCAAGCGCCTCTGTCCTATTACAAAGCCCAGACCGCGGTATGTGGCCTGTTACCGCTTCTTGCGGATGAGCTTGTGACCAGTTTACAGTTGCTACTCCGAATGAGTGGATACGTTTGTTTCTTGGATGCATGCAACATGGCTGCTATAGTATGATCGTAATGTTTGTCGCTTAAATGCAGTGGTCAGGCCACGTACATTTCATGTTGCGATTGCAAACTCGTATGGAGAGGACGACGACGAAGGATGTTGAATGCAGTTTATTTGAAGACGCTTAGACATGACCAGAGTTGCCTCTGAATGCGGTTGTTAGCTCGCAAACCTTGATGACGTTGTCAGCAATTTAAGTTTCGCGAATATGGGACTTTGTGCATCCTCTACATATGTCTGCATCTAGTAAGGCAATCAAAGTGGTACTTTGCCTCAATGAGAACTAAGTCACCTGCGAACATTTTTGCAAGCATGACTGTATCCTCCATCGATGTTGCCATATCGCTCAATAACTGCTCTGCGCACCTAGTAGAATACCGTGTCAGGTTATGTTGTTCAGTGTCACAAAAGAAATATATGTTGGTCTTCGTCGCCGATTACATCAACACTTTCTTTGATTTTCTTTGCTTGCTATATTTGCTGGTATGATCCAGTGTCTTTCTTTGGGGGGGAGGGGGACTTCCTTGTTCTGTTGAATTTTTCATGGCTGAATGGCATGTAACATGTTATTTTCAAGACACATATGTGGGGAAGAATCAGGGTCAAAAGAGAGTGGTACCGGTAGAGGTAACGCATCCAATTCTTTGTATTCACAACTCACAACTGGTTCTAAGAATTTCTCGGATGCGGCAAGAGCATATTGTCTTCTGCCTTTTGTGGGTGTCGTAAGAGATTTCCCACAATCTTTTTGGCGTATTTGAAAATTATCTGAAATGAATGGGAAACAGAAATTCATATTCTTAATAATAAAGCATAGGGGGTTATATAAAGGATATTGCTTCATTAGTTATAGGGTTATTACATGTTGGACAAAAACACCAAACCTTTTGGGTTCATGCTTTAACATGACTTACTCTTGACCGCATATCTTAAATACCAATCATATTGCGGCCCCAAAAGACAGGTCGTCATTATAGACAGGTTTTCCATTATTTATGGATTGATATTTTTAATATAATAAATTATATAATATAGCATCAAGCATGTATATATGCATCCGTAACATATAGTTGTAATAATCTCCAGTGAGTCGTGTGATGTAGCCACCATCTTCTAGCCCCATTGGACATGGTCCTAAGTTAATAGACAGGTTTTGCTCTATTGTAGAATTTGGTGCGTCAATATAGTTAGAAGGATCTTGAACTGAACTTTACAGTGTCGTTATATTGCATTTTGGTGGCCATCTTGAAACTATTGTATAATCCGGAAAGTATTTTTTATAATTTTTGGATCCATTAAAAAAAATCAAATAAAATATGTGTAAGTACAAACCCTGAAGTTTGGTGCTTGTGTCCGGAATGTAACACCCCATGTCACTAAGATACCTCACTATAGGAAATACATAATTAGAATCGAACTATGTACTCTTTCTATTTACTGTCGAGGCTGCTCTGTTCTCCTTGGAAGTCAACAGTTCAATGCCTACCATTAGCGTTACGAGAATGGTTTTATACCCGATCATTGCACAACAACGCAAACAATAGAATTCCCAATAATGGCGACTACACTTTGACTTTTTTAAACGATTTCCTTTTTCTACTATTATTACTTCAAAATAATTTAGACAGATATGCAGGAAAGAGCTGTTGAACATTTGAAACTAATTTGACGGGAACCTGTTGCTGCGTCAAACTCGATTCAACATATTCACTGACATACTCTTAACATCCAAAAGCAATTTGCCGTTTCTAGTCTGTAGGCCTAATAGTGAATTTACACCATCATATTATAAATTACTCATTAGTGTTTGCTTCTGGGTTGTTTTTTAGATTATCAATCCGCGAGACACCTCCCGTCATCATTCGGCACCACGCACCACACGCATCATCAGACATTGGCCATGGACAACATCCTGAAGTATCCGTCAAAGAAAGTATGGAATATTGGAACAAGCGCTGTTATAGGAAACAATGCGCTCAGATGAAACAAAGCCTGAGCGAAGGGGACCTTTCCAGTATCCTTCGGCGTTTATTATGTTTTCTTTATTGATAATATGCAGAGCTGGATTACGGCAAGGATAAACGGGGCTACAGCTGTAACCCCAGGGCCCTAAAAATAAGGGGCTCCCACATAAAAAGATTATAGTATTTTGTTTAGTTGAACTTTTAATCCTAGTATCTTACTTTTACAGTCATGGTATAAGTAAAACTATTAAATATATTGGAAACAAATTTGACTGGAAACTGGTGTTGCCTTAGGGAGCATCAACTTTTCAGTGAAATCAGTTAAAAAATATTCAACAGCATTTGGAAACATAGCCTATGTAATGAATTTCTTATATTTATCGGCAGCTATCGTCGTCGTCGTCGTCGTCGTCGTCGTCGTCGTCGTAGTAGTAGTAGTAGTAGTAGTAGTAGTAGTAGTAGTAGTAGTAGTAGTAGTAGTAGTAGTGGCAGCAGCAAGTGACGAGCCCTTTAGTAATCGCTGCGCCTGTCTGTCCGTCTGTCTGTCAGTCCACAATAACTTGCAAACAGCATATCATACAAACCTTCCGACTGATAATTTCAACGAAATTAGGTATATGCCTCAATTATGAAACGAAAAAGCGGCTTTTAAAGTATTCGCCTTTTGAGTGACAATTGCCTTTTTGTATAAAACTCAACATGTTCGAGAATATTCTCGTAAACAGCACATGCTTATCATACCGAACCCCTGGAGATATGTTAGTGCAACTTAGTGGTCTCTATTGAGAGGTGGTCGTTAATACAACTCATCCGTAAGTACCGTCTATTGGCCAGACCAGATTTCGGTACCACCTAGAGGGGCAAAGCCTCGTGCTGTTTTTTTGATAGACCATTGTCTATATTTAATCAATTAAGGTTATAGACTTTCCCTAGCGAGTAGCTTTTTGGTAGTTATCACTCCGCAAACATGCTGATACATGTGGTAATTCTGGGACAATTTTAGTGGGGGAGGGGGGGGGGAGGAACAAATTCGGGCATAACTTTTGAACCATTCATATAGGTATAGTTTACCGCTCAAAATGCGTATTCTATTGGCCTTCATAGAACGGATAGCGTAATTAGGAATGTAAACCAGTAAGTAGGTCATGAGAGGTCAAAATGTCACAGATTTTTATTGCCCGAAATCTGCGACATCGCGGTATTATCAACTAATTAAAGATTAGCTATGAAAGTTTTTACCAAAAATGAGTTTTAAAGTGTGTGCTAGTCCATTTTAGACTGAACCAAGGCATCCATGTTGAATTATTTATTTTAATGAACCTTCATTAATAAATTAGACACATTTGGTTTCTCAAAAACACCGAAAATCGCCATTATAGAGTAACATAAGATTAAATTACCATAAGTTTTGATTCATTCAAGACAAAGTCGCACATTGCCAGTCAAACTAAATGACGTCTTGCCCTGTATCTAATTAATATAATTGTATTCAAATTAGATCAATAAAATTAATGGTCACTAAAGATCACAGATCAGGCTTCATAACAAAATATCGTGCTAGCACTACTTTGACATTGACATTATTGTTAGACTTTCGCATTGTAAAATCGGAATCATAAAAGAGTGATGATTTTAACATGGATTAGCGCCAGTATGTCATATCAGGATCCAGTTTACATTGATTAATCATCATCCAGATCCATGTCAGAATCAGAATCCAGTCCGATTTCCGGGTCCTCATGATCCTGTTTTTTATTTTCACATGTTTGTAGCCTGCACATATAAGCCCATTGTTCAAACACACACACATTCTTTTTCATTGCACTGCTTCTTGCACCGGAAAGCAATGAATCCCAGTACAGCGTCTGGAGCTGGATCTCTGCGCATCCAGTCGACAGCTAAATTACCATCAGAATCCCTCCTCCACCCATTACCATCTGGCTCAGGTATGTCAGGTTTTGCCACAAGACACGACTTCCATATGGCAGCCTGATAGTTTGCTCATCTTGTAAAAGACTGTCACCATATGGTGGAAGGGCACTTGAGTCCACTTCTCCTCTCTTGGTAAAGAACATCTCATAACGCAAGTCATTTACCTCAACTGTGTTAGATGAGGGCGCCTACATGCGGCATGTGAAATGCTGTAAATCGTCAATCATCTTTTGTGATACACCCTACATTTTCCCAAGATCAATAAATGATTTGAGCGGATGGTTGTGATGTCTTAGTTTATTCAAGGGTCCGGTTTTTCTACGGCCAGCAAATGTGCTGACGGTATCACAACCAGTGAATGCATACAAACCAACCAGAGCCTCTGATATATCATCTCCCAGAAACTCTCAAGCTTGTGATGTCCATATACTGTGTTCGTTCTTGGGCCCCACGCTTCTGATAAAGAGAGCATGGAATATCCTGTGCAAATGCAATACAAAATATAAAGACATCTGTATCTTCAGAGATAACGATAACAGGGTTATACCCTTTTTCTGCAGCATCCTTTGCTTGCAGAAGAATCCGGTGAAAATCTTAAATTTTATGAAAACTATACGGGAAATTGTCAAAATGCTTCTTCTCCTTACCATTCTGAGCGATTTCAACCAAATTTGGGTGAAAGGACCCTATGGTCGTAGGCTCCGGAACCTCCATTCAGAAGTTTGATTCATTAAATCCTTGGGTGAAAATTTTAGATTTTATGAAAAATGTACCGGAATTTGTCAAACTACTTCTCCTTACCATTCTGAGCGATTTCAACCAAATTTGGCCCTATGGTCGTAGGCTCCAGAACTTCCATTCAGAATTTTGAGTCATCAAATTTTTGGGTGAAAATCTTAGATTTTATGAAAGATTGACCGGAAATTGTCAAATTGCTTCTTCTCTTTACCATTATGAGCGATATCAACCAAATTTAGCTGAAAGGAGCCAATTGTCGTAGGCTCCAGAAATTTGGCGGAAAGGATCCTGTGGTGATGGGCTCTAGAATTTCCATACAGAATTTTGATTCATCAATTTTTTGGGGGGAAATCTTAGATTGTATTTAGAATATACTGGAAATTGTCAAATTGCTTCTTTAGCCAAATTAGGCTGAAAGGATCCTATGGTCATGGACATGAACATCCATTCAGAATTTTGATTGATCCATTTTTGCGTGAAAATTGAGATTTTATGAAAAATTTACCAGAAATTGTCAAAACGCTGCTGCTGCTCCTTAGTTGCTTGACATATTTCAAACAAATTTGGCTAGAGTGGCCCTATCAAGGTAGACTAGAATTTCTATTCAGAATTTTGATTGGTCAATTTTTTGGGTGGCCATCTTGGATTTTCCGAAGAATATCCATCATATCTATTTAAATGTAAATGTTTCAAATGCTAATGGTCCAGGTGAGCGCCACAGGTCCTTGGGCCTCTTGTTCCAATTGCCTTCATAATTTTGGCCTTATCAGTCTTTCTGAGGGACCCATCCCCATTAGCCAAAGCCCATGGTATTGGACCAAATGGGTGACTGAGTACCTCTTGCATATAAAGCTGTCGGGCTTGTGCGACAACGATCATGTGCCCCGCCCATCTCTAGCTAACCTCCACCCACACCTCGCTCGTATTGGGATCGATCGATATCTGAACACCCTGATCATCAATTTCCAAAAATATACACAGGCAAGCTGTTGAATATTTTGAAACTAATTTGACTGGGTGCTGTTGCTGCCTAAGGCCATGAGCTTGTTAAGCCTTATAGAGTGCTTTAGCTTTATGATCTAGATTGGATGTAATATGGATATCCAGATTTGATGTCCCACGGTGTATTTGGCAGCTTAAATGCGCGTTCGCTTTCAAATTGAATTTTTTCAGAGTTTAGCAGGTTAAGATTACTTTTACTTTTTTCCCATATAGGGACCTACTAAATCTATCAAATTCTATATAGGCGTGGTTTTTAACATCATAATCTAGTAATACAATCATGATAATATATCCTATTGGCGTTGAATCGTTTAATATCGCATATCCTTATCCCACATTCAGAGTTTATTCTGCTGGAAAATGTGACGCACGAGTTCGCACGTCCTTGCATAGTCGACCTGAAGATGGGCACTAGGCAGTATGGGGACGATGCCACGCCGGAGAAACGCCAGATGCTGCTAAACAGGTGTATGAACTCCACATCATCTACGCTAGGTGTACGCGCTTGTGGTATGCAGGTAGGCGCCAGCAGTTAATTCGAAAGTTGATGCTGAATTGCTGTGAAAAGCAATTTGACATTACTAACCTATACAGAGCCGAACTTAGGACTTAAGGCACCATGCAGATAGTTTCTGAAATTCTTACAGAGATCCCTCGGAATTGCTGTTAGTATCGCGAGAAAGCTAGAGTCATGTTTCAACAGTAAATCCTCTAGAACCTCTTATGTCAGAGGGCAGTAGGATTTGGCCACATCAGTCTTTTTGGTGTGGCATCTATGTGCGTAACTTGAAGTTAAACATAGGGTCCCAGAAATCAAGACCAAAATATATTTTGGGGTGGGGTGCGAAATTTGGAGGCCTTGCGCAAATGCGCTTGTTGCACTGCCTTAAGTTCGACCCCGAACTTTTATTACATGTATATTATAATTGCGATTCGATCGATAGGTCTAATCGAGATTTTTACAATGCTGAATAATCGAGAAAATCGTAAGCAAGGTACGATGACATCTTCATGATCTTGAATATTTAGAAATTACTTGAGTAGCTCTAAGCTATTGCTAAATAAGGCAACAACAGCTTCTAGTCAAAGTAATTTTAAAATATTCAGCAATGTGACGCTGGTTAACATTGACATAATATTATTTCCACTGTTTGTATATGTCAGTATCCCAATTGTCTCAACCCACACCACCCCATTTACAAATACTTATTTAAGCCCTCCCCACTGTCAAAGTGCCAATGCGAGTGTCAAACTATGAAACTCAGATACAAATGTTGGTTCCATAATCTGGCTTATATTGTCTACTAATTTTCGCTCTTAAACGGGATACCCAGCGGTCTCTGTGAAATAGCTTATAATGTATAATATATATGCTCCATTTACTAATTAAAATTGGGCAACATTTTCCAATTTAATTAATTAACCTAAATAACTGAAAAAACGTGATGAAAGAGCGATTTCTCCTTGTAGAATAATTACAGAGGCGTTAGACATGTGATGTGTAGAAGTGAACGTTTTGCGTTTTACTTTCGGAAAGCGCGGCTCCTTAGGCAGTAGGCTACTGTATGCGTTTGCCCATACTGTAATATCGTCTATTTTCGTCCTCATGTCAAAATTGTCGCTTTTAAAATGTCATAAAAAAGTTCAGTGGCAGATTGTTCCGCATTCAAGGCAGTATTTGAATATACTATGTATATCCTCCCCATATATCATTGTACAAATGATCTGGGTGTAATAAAATCGTATCGTATCGTATCGGAGGTGAGTGGATCTATACCTGCATAGCGTGTAGTAGTTCGATTTGTTTTATAACAAGTTGACTGATAATTGTTGCTGGCGATAGCTTTCTTTCAAATTATTTTCGAAATAATCAGCAGAAAATATTAGTTAAGGTTTTGAAAAATCTATTTGACTGAAAATCGTTGCTGCAACAACTTCCAACCAATTTGTTCTCAAAATAATCAACAGGATTTTCAACGTACTAACACATTCTGAAGTAGTCCGAGTGCTCTGACTCCGCCCTATGCCGTTTCTGATATGCCTGGCCGAGAAATCAGAAACAGCATAGGGCGGAGTCAGAGAACTCGGACTAATT
Source organism: Chaetoderma sp. LZ-2023a (assembly GCA_034401795.1). Taxonomy (NCBI): domain Eukaryota; kingdom Metazoa; phylum Mollusca; class Caudofoveata; order Chaetodermatida; family Chaetodermatidae; genus Chaetoderma; species Chaetoderma sp. LZ-2023a. The sequence goes on along the minus strand of CM067369.1, from coordinate 175,677,639 downwards.
CTGAGGATATTTCTAGCAATTCGATTGGGATTCATTGCTGACTATTACAACAACAACGTTATCAAAGTCGTCTCAGAATAATTAGTGTCGAGCTGCCAATATCCTTAGCTAATACATGTTAATTGTACAATTAGCTATGCCTGTGTCATAAACGTAATAGAGGATCCGCTGTGAAATATATTTGCATGGATATGAGTATGTCAGCAAAGCACCAGCACGAGCTGTCATGCAGTGACATGCTTACCTATTGACTGAGCAGTTCTGAACAAATTTCACGTCTGGTCTTGACAACGTATACGACACATGTCTACCGAATTGTACGTACATATGTTAGCTAATCACGTTGAAAACCTGGCAATGATTATTCTGGGAATAATTTGATAAAATTGTTGCTGATTTAGTCAGCAACGACTGTCAGTCGAATTGCTCGAAATATCGTCAGAATGTGTTGTAGCATTGATAGCCCTACTGATTATTATGAAAACAATCTGGTTGGAAGTTGTTGCAGCAACGATTTTCAGTAAAATCGTTTTCAAAACATTAGATAGTAGAACCTACATTTTCTGGTGATTACTTTGCAAATAATTTGAAGGAAAGTTGTTGCTGCTATCGGCAGCAACAATTATCAGCCAAATTGCTATACAAAATATCTAAACACATTAAAAAAGTAAGTTCCCCTTAAATATGGGCTGGTATTTTTAAAAATATGTTTGTTTGCAATGAAAGTTCCCATAGAGCACCAGTCACACTAGCGCCAATATGTGAAATCGATTACCTCGTAAGCCGAGTTATGCTTCGGCATGCACTAAATGCAAAATTGACCCATTTCAAAAATTGCAAAATCAGAAATGGCCTTTGCTGGGAAAATACCACCCATTCCGGCACTAGCAGTGTGGAAAGGCCAGCGCTAGACGGCTAGTGTGTGCACAATTATCTGTTTTAACAATGCCGCGTTTATCAAACCAGAATATGGCAATTGCCATTGGTCTTTTGGAAGCCAATTTTCTAGTGAAACGGGTGCGCGTAGAATGGGCGTTAGTCCAAGTGCGATTAGAACGCTGCGTCACAAATTCCAGCAAACTGATGAGGTAAATGATCAACAGAGAAGTGGCAGACCAAAGGTCACAACTCCGGGTCAAAATCGTCTGATCACAAACATAACACTTCGAAGGAGAATTTCCACAGCAAGGGAGATCCGAGATCAGCTACACACAGCTGATTCGAAGGGTCAGTGACCTGACGATGAGGAATCGTCTCCATGGTGCTGGACTGTACGCTCGCCGCCTCGTCAAGAAGGCAGTCCTGTTATTGCGCCATACGGAAACATGAACGACGGGCAAGAAACTAGCAACGATGGGCAAGGCAGCAGTTGGCAAACGTGTTGTTCAGTGGATGAGATGCGTGCCTTTCTCCGACACATTGACGGATGGAAGCGTGTATGGCGTCGCCGTGGTGAACAACATTCGGACTGCTTTGTGCAACCTGTGACAGCATTTGGATAAGGCAGTGTGATGGTGTGGCATCAGTGCAAGAATAAAGACTAACCTCATTCATATCAATGGTAACCTTAATGCCAATCGCTATGTTGCCGAGGTGCTGGGGCCACATGTGCTGTCGTATGCTGCTGGCATGGGAAATGGATTTCTGTTCATGGATGACAATGCACGTCCACACCGCCGAAGAGTCGTTAATGAGTTTTTAACTACCCATGGTATTGAGATAATTTTGTGGACTCCTAACTCTCCAGATCTCAACCCCATAGAGCATTTGTGGGATCAGTTGAAGCGAACTGTTTAACGTAGAATGAGCAATGACGCTGCTTGGTGACATGCATCAGTTGTTACAAGAGGAGTGGATGGCTATCCCGCAACATCGGGTCACTCGACTCATAGACACTATGAGAGATTGGTGTCGTATTGTGATACAGCGACTTGGTGGATAGACACGTTATTAACTCTGGTTAAATCTGATCAAATGACTTGATGTGTGTTTGTTATGATTTGACTGAATGCTCAATAAAATCTCTGTTTTGTGGTTAACAGTTATGACATGAATTGATAGTGAATAAAATTGGATTTTGAAATTTTTGAAATTGGTTAGTTTTGGATACGAGGCAGGCTCATTCACGCATGACTCGGCTTGTGAGAAAACCTATTTCGCATCTTGTTCCTATAGTCATACTGGTGATCTGTGCGAATTTTCATTGCAATCATACGTATATCTTAGAGAATATTAGCCCATATTTAGGGGGAACTTACCTTTTTACGTGTTTCGCTTACCACGTTTCACGTTTACAACAGAAAGTACCCATTTAGACTACTATATGCTTACTACACGCTATCCAGATAGATCAGCTAACCTCGGAGGCCAACAGTGCATTGACTAGCATTAGCATTGTACGTGAATGGTTTTATACTGGACTTGGCGTGACAGCGAGAACAATAGAATCCCAAATAATGACTAATACAAAAATCAAAAGTAAAATGGCCGCTCAGAATAAGACAATCGTCGCCGAAATTTTCAAATATTTTTCTAATGTTATTTCTTCAGGATGACTTTAAATACTGAAATTCTACTGAGTTAAGAGAGACAATCATTACTGGCGAAAATTAGAATTTTCGCCAATATGTCGATGGGTTCTGTCTTTCTGTAGTGATGTCTGTCTGTCTGTCGGTCAGTTGGCATCCAGTCTCGGGTAACTATATCTCAGCAGAGTTTCGCATTATCGGGGCCAAGCTTGGACACATGCCTCCTTATATCAATGGGAATGAGCACAATGCTATTGAGGTCAAAGGTCAAGGTCATTGTGACCTTGGTATATGTCATTGTGTCCTTGATATAAAACTCTACTGACATTTACACCAACAAGGGGTTGGGAGATTTGAATAAAACGTCACATATTTGTTCTATACGATGCTTAGAACTAGTCCACATCAAAAGGAAATCGACTTTGACATTTTTTCCAGATTTTTTCACTGTTTGAACTCTGATTACTTTATTGCCTGATTTGTATGCCTGTTATGTGGCAAGGTATAGGTTTTGGCTGTGTTAAAATTTATTTAATAGACATTTAAATCAACAAGGTGTTATGCGATTTGAATAAAACTTCACAGAGATGTTTTTTGGATGTTTGAACATTGATAATTTAGACATGATTTGCATTTTTTCCATATTGTTTCACCATTTGAACTTTGATTATTTTAAGGCTGAATTGTATGCAGGTTTTGGCTGCGTTAAGTTTTTTTTAAACGACATTTACACCCACATGGGGTTGTGCGATTTGAATAAAACTTCACAGATTTGTTCTATACAATGCTTCGGACCAGTCCACGTCCAAAGGAAATCGACTTTTTTTCTAGATTTTTTCCAGATTTTTTCATTGCTTGAACTCTGATCATTTTATGGCTGACATGTATGCAGATTATATATCTTGGTTATGATTCTTGGCTGTGCTTTTTTTTAAACGACATTTGCACCCTCAAGGGTTTATCGGATTTCAGTAAAACTTCACAGATGTGTTCTATACCATGCTTATGACTACCCCACATCAAAAGGAAATTGATTTTCAAATTTCTTTCCATATTTTTTTGGGTGTTTGGCCATTGATAATTTTAGACCTGATTTGCATCCCGGTTATATGTATTATGCCGGGGTTAAGGTTTTTTCAAATGACAATTTAATCAGCAAAGACTTGCTTTTGAAACTTGAAACTTTGGGGATTATTATACATATGGGCAAGGATGTGCATGACACACACCCCCCCCCCCCTCGGGCTCGGCCCAGGGGTCAAAGGTCAAAATTGGTCAATAATTATCGTAATGCAACTCGTCCTAGACCATTTTAGATAGAAACTCGAAACCTTGGGGATGATTGTACATATGCCCAGGCATATGCATGACACTTTTGGAATTTTGGTATGACCGCAGGGATAGGGCCATGGCGTGGGGACTGTGGGTAAAAAATTAAATTTATCCAAAGGTAGTCATGTCACACATCATTTTCAAGCCAATGATGAGTAGACTACAGTACAAGGAATTATTTTGATCTTGGGTCAAACTGAGGGTAGGGGGCGGGATCAAAGGTGGCACCAATCGATTGTAACACAACTCCTCTTAGACCATTTCACATAGAAACTTGAAACTTTCGGTATGACTACACATATGGCCAGGGATATGCATGACACATTGTAATTTTAATATCACCCCAGGGGCAGGGGTGGGGGAAATGGTGAGCAGAAAATACATTTGATCAAATGTGGTCATGTCACATATCATTTTGAAGCTTGTTGTTAGTAGACTACAGTACAACAAATTATTTTGTTCTTGAGTCAGTCTGAGGGCAGTGGCCAGGGGTTAAATGAGCAATATAATTCTATATATGTACATGGCTTGGACATTATTTTTTCGCAGAATATTTAGTCCTGGGCAGACCCGGTCCTGCAGCACCCGGATCCTGCGGTAACTTAAAAATGCGAGATATTGGTATCTTCTCATACCTCATGTCTATCTAAGGATTGGTCCAGTCTCTTGTGACTAAACTTGGACACCTAGTTACATATATCAAGCAGATGCAGCACAATCCTATGTGGCCAAGCGTCAAGTTCACTGTCACCTTAATATAAAACCCTATTCTTTTCAGTTAATTCTTGGTTAGCTCAACATATTGTCTTATATACCTCAGGATTTGTCCCCCTACTTGAATTGGACGTAGTCACATGTTTACGTATATGAAGTACAATGATACAGATGTCAGAGGTCGATGTCATTGTAACATTTTTATAAGATGCATGGTTTAACAGTTTGGTTATGCTTAGCTCGCCTGGCCTTTATGGAAAGCATCGTCATATTGTTACCTCAAGCAGGAGTGGCATCACAGACATGCAGACCTTTGAGTTCAAGGTCATTACATAGCTAGATTTGTATTTGCAAATGCAAAATGTCAAGATTTCGCCAATATCCCGTCAGAGTAACACTAATGTCTTTTTTGTATCGCTCCGTGCACGGGTGGGCAAGCGGGTTGGGAGGTGTCCTTGGGTGTAGGGGTGGTGAGTGAATGGTGTCACTGAGTGTGCGTGCGTGTGTGCGAGTTGGCCGGGGTCACTGCGTTGGATCGAGTGGGTGGTTGGGGTCGGTGGTGGGTGACAGTGATGGCAAGTGGCTGACAGTTGTGATGTTATGAAAGAAGTTCGACCACATAGGTGGTGAAGTAACCTACGGGTGGCGAAATAACTCCATTTTACGGTATGCAGAATTCAGTTTATGAGCATTTTGTCAAAATACGTAAATAATTGACAGTATGATTGTGAGATATGAAATTCAATAGCGTTTCTTTACTACAAATATGCAGAATAGGCTTACATATCACTGGTTTGTCGGGGAGGGTCGGGTTGGGGTGGGGGAGGTGGATGGGGTGGGGGTGGAATTAACACTATCTCGCTAGTTCGAGGCTAGAAGACGAGAGATAATAATAAGTGGTGCTGGTGGTGGTGGTAGTGATGTAGGTTTAGCTTGGTAATAATCAGCCACGCCGTTCACGCGCGCACTACATACTTTTTACGTGAAATAAGAGTTCTGTGGGGGTTTGTGATAATAGAGTTTGGCAAACAGAATGATATATCTGGTTAAAAATAATCAGTCCGTGCGAATACAATAAGCGCTTCCATAATCTTGAAGTACACCATTATTGCGTACAACAGCAATACTGACATATGCCCGTTGATAAAGAGTGTTCCCTTGTACAGGGTCACTTGAACAAGATGGATTTCTTACTACCCCATTTCTTGTAAGAAAGATGATACTTTGTACCTACCAAATTGAAGAATGGCTAGTTTAATGTGTGTTTATTTCATCTGATATTTAATAATAGTTTGGCGCTGAGCAGATTGGGGTGAAGGGGGTGGGTGGGTAGGATGGGATTGTGTACCCCTTTGAGATACCTCAGTAGACAAGGAGCAGATTAAGATCAACAAGTTGCATTGCCCTGTCGACTAAGACTTGTCTCTCCAACTCATGGAGCTACCATCCAAAACCTGTCTAGTTATGGGACACTTCAATAGTCATTTGACATGTTGGGTTTCAGTGGAAACAGACAGAAGACGGTAGGAAGTACAGGACTGACAAGGCGACTACCAGCTCAGACATTTGTATTGCATAATTGACGACCCGCCCACATTCTACTCTAGCCGATAGCTCCCACCAAGCTCCCAACAATGATTTCTAAATCAGCTTGGTTGCAGCGATCACGGACAAGTGAACACTACCATAGACCTCGGTATCAAGTGTTATAACAAAAACATATTACCCAGCTGGAGGCGGAAGAAGGGAACTGGAACCATTACAGTGCATACATCGACATTTGCAGAGAACATCGTGATAAGTGGCAATATTAACTAACAGTGAAAGATTTAAACGTATAACCATCCTAAAACCAGCGTATGAAGCCATCCATACCTCGGGGAACACAGAAATACTTTAGCCCGTATTAATTGAACAGAGGAACTGCAAACCGCCGATTAACTCCAGGATGGTGTGGCACAGGATGTTAATGGGGATCAACAGGGTACCAGGTGACCTAACTTGCCCAACGGAAGAATCCAGTTTTAGCCATGCGCCGCCCATCTTTAGCTAAGCTCTACGCACACTTCGTCCGTGTTGGGATCGGTCCATCCCTGAACTACCTGACAATCACATTTCCAGAAAACTATACAGGTAAGCTATTGAATATTTTGAAACTAATTTGATTGTGTGCGCCCAGTCAAATTAGTTTCAAAATATTAAACAATATGTTTATTAAACAGGAAATACATTCGAACAACAACGCTTAGGCCGTCATCAGTTAAGCGATCGTGACGAACTTAGCTGCATCATTCGTGACGTAATTGATTATGACGTCATCCTATATGTCACCTAGTTGATTATGACGTCGTGTGATTGACTGAGAAACTGGAATCATCAATAAATAGACTCCTTCCAGGACAAAACACACACTAACAAACAGTCTGGATATCCGCCCTCAAACTCAATTTACGTCAGTGTGGAGTATTAGGCTTGATGTATCCATCCATGGGTTGAACAGTACTTGCACAACAAAAAACTCATATTCAAGTACATGACCATCATAGCAGAAAGAAAACTCTCACGGGTCTCGCCCGCATGCTCACACACGGAGGGGTGTTTTCGCCAACTCTGTTCCTAATCTTAATAACATCACCACGGATTGACCACATGGAGTAAAAGGTGTAATCTATTATTTAGATTATAATGTACTGAACATCAACCAAACAGATGACAGCCAATATCAAAATAAATGGGCACACTCTACGAGCAAATGGCATTCCGACTTACCTCCGAGTCAACGTGAATCGCAGACCCACCTGAAAGACACAGACAGAAACGATCACAGTAAGATCAATGTCAGACGTGATGACAAAATTAACATGTACTCACTGGGGAACAGATCAAGGTATTATAATGAAACTGTAAGTTGACACATGTAGACCAGTTGTCAGAGTTGAGAATAAGAAAAAAGGATCATTGGACATGAGGTCGGGGTCATCCCACGAATATTCTTGAAATTTAGATGATCACAGAATCTAGATGCTCTCCTGCACTTTTGGAAGGAAATGTGGATACTTAGTTCGCCGGGAAATCATTTTATTTTAGCCATCTCCTACCTTGCTATACAAATAAGTTGTTAACTATTTTGAAACTAATTTGGGCGGTGCTGTTGCTGTCTGTGGATACAGGGAGTAAAAGGTGCAATCTGTGCAATATTGGATGGTAAACTACAGAGCATCTACTGCGCCAGTGTCTAACCTACGACACCCTAGGAAGACATAGGCACCAGACATGGTAATGGAATAAAGCTATTTAGCAGTCTGGTCAATCTACAACAGCAAACGTCCGAGAAAGGATAGTTTCCATCTGAGTGAGGGCACAAGAAGAAGATGGGTAGAAATCGATCCCTCCTGTATCCCCTATTGTGCGCTCACTCGGATGGAAACTATCCTTTCTCGAACGTTTGGTGTTGTAGATTGACTAGACCGCTAAATAACTGTCCGTGTGTTGCTGTATCTACAATTAGAACATGTAGTATACGCAAATCACTCACAGGAATGCATGCATTCATTGATGCCACAGCAGAAGCGCATCTGTGAGCCAAGGCTAGAACGCAAGCATTCCGTCTTGTAGACGACATATTTAGAAAATGGTGTCCAGATTAGCAGTCAAGATGACAACAAGTGCAAAGTAATCCGGTGGGTTGGTAGCAACAAACTTTCAACAAGATTTATCTAGGCCTATTACCAATATACTGTCATCCCAAGGCAATGAAGTCCATCTCTCATAACCCTGTGGATGTGTAGCCTACTAGCCGTGCTTGTAGTATTGCGTTAATCGAGCCAGATGCACAATATACATTTTGCGCATAATGTTACGTTGTATTGTAACTAACCATCGTTCAAGTAAAAGATACCGTTTGAAATAGGCCTATATAAGGGACCTTTCCAGTCTATCAATCGCATGACGTCATGAACAACTACGTGACGTGTAGGATGATGTCATAATCAAGTATGGCATGGACGAGATAAGTTCGTCACGAATGCTTAACCGATGACGGACCAAGCATTGGTGTACGAATTGTATGTCGTTACTATTTAATAAACATCCTGTTGAATATTTTGAAACTAATTTGACAGGGCGCTGTTGCTGTAATAGGCAGCAACAGCAACCAGTCAAGTCAGTTTCAAAACATTCAACAGCTTACCTGTATTCTTTTCTGGAAATTGATATCCAGAGAGTGTAGGGATCGATTTATCCTCACACTGGCAATGCACATGTGAATCTTAAAGCTGACGATGGCCGTGACATAGCTAAAATTGGATTCCTCAATTCACCAAATGCATCTTGTCTTTGCATCTTATTATTGTGCATTGTCATTCAGATATTATAGTAAGTACCTGAAAATGTCTGCTTTCTTTACTTTACAGGTACATAACACTCTCAATGACAAGTATGTGATCTATAACAAGTACTGCTGTCGGGATCTAACACAGGCCAGCTTTCGGGAATTTCTCCGCAGTTATTTGCATAACGGTCACCGTGTGCGCATTGATGTCATTGAAACCATTATATCGGAACTGCGTAGTCTTTACCATGTTATTCAGAAACAGGACAGTTTCCGTTTTTATTCCAGCTCATTATTAATAATATATGACGGAGACGAAGAGACAATGTCATTTACAAATCAAGAGGAATCCTCTGTAATGTCCAATGAAAGAACATATCCAGTTTCTCCAAATTCTACGTCAAGTAGTCCGGATATGGTTATGTGTCATGGCGGTTCTAGCTCGTTTTACCATAGTAATACGCTGCAGACGTCATCAAAGGTTGTTCTAAGAATGATTGATTTTGCACATTCGACACATGGTCAGATTCCAGATGATACTCATAAACACGTTGGCCCAGACCGAGGATATTTATGCGGACTAGAGACTCTTATGCGGCTATTTTCAGAGATTAAAGAAAATGGCTCTCGCAATGAGGAAGACATACCGACGTTTTAAGGCAATTGCTTTAACTTTATTGTGCAATTTTTTTAAGGGACAAAAGTTCTTACACTGCTATAACCAGCTTTTATAATAGGGGTGCCAGACACGAATGAGATAATAGATTAATGCAATGTGGCATTTAAGCCAGTAATGGGGACTAATACGAATATGTGTGCATGAACGCTCGTGGGTGTATATGTACATGCGCAATTCTGTGCATATATATCTATCTATATCTATATATCCGTGTTAAATATATATTAGCTCATCACGACAATCATTTGAATGGCTGCAAGTGTCAATGGATGAATCCATTCTTAGCTATGCACCATGTTGAGATCGACCCAACCCTGAACTCACTAAATAGTGTTATGAGTCTGCTCTTTTCTTCAAATCTGTCCATTTAATAACACTTATATATATATCTTGGTACTAATAGGGTCAATGGAGGTAAAATCACCTGGGTTAACGTACCATGGAATGCTGACCCCAAATGTAAATCGGTCATAATTCTTAATCCGTTGTGTAATTTCAGAAAATTATTAGAATTCTTCAAATCTGAGCAAAAAGAATTTATACAATGCCAATAATAAGTGAATAAAACATGCATAAAACTCAACTAATCTCGCTGTCTGTAAGGACAACACTATGCCCGATATCCTCTTTTTATGTGTATACAACTTTGGGCTAAGAGTTAAATTTCCTTAAATTTTTCACAGATTTTCAATATTCCTCTCCTCCGAAACCATTGGCTCGTTTGATCAGCCTCTCAGAATATAGTCTCTAGATGAGGAACCGAATAAAAATTGGCAAAGAAAACTTGATAGGGTCGGCGGGTCAGCAGCCATCTTGGTGACGTCATAAATTTGTGAATTCTGCAGATGTTCAAAAATCTCATGAAATAACCAGGAAGATTGATGCAAAACTGAGAAGTTAGTATCTAGGTTCGGCCAACAATTAAAATTGTTCAAGGGAACTTCAGTTGCTTATGGCTGTGGTGGCCATTTTGTTGACGTCATAACATACATAGTGGTCTTTTTCCCTGAGACTACTGAACCCATTTGTCTGAAATTTAGGCAATATCATGACGCATCAAAGGCAAGTCAAATTTGCAGAAGCAACATCGATAGCTGCGGAAACCTGGTCGCAATCGGTCAATGAAATGTGAGTATTTCGGTGGCCATTTTGAACACTTTTATTTGATGAAATTTGACAATAAAAATGGGTAGGCTTACATAAAATGGTGTTCTGATTTCAAATTTGTTAGTTTCGAACGTGTGAGACGAAGGAATCGCCGACCATCTTGCATTTCCTGTAGTCCGAAAAATCACCATATGGAATGTACTTTTTCTCCTAGTGTTTTGCGCTGACCAACTCGGAACATGGCAGACTTCTAGCACTGTGACCCAGGTCTTCAGCTCAAAAATATGTTTGGTCCATTAAGCGGTTTTCTCTAAAATACTGAATAAGGAATTTTGGGGCAGATTGCTCGAAATTATATTTATGGCTAGGGGTGCCAGTAGATTGAAATTCTGCATACATGTAGATAAACTATGCGCCTATTGAATGCTGAAATAAATTAACTCACATATTAACACTTCTGTTATTGTAAATATGCTTACTGTCCGTGATTTGCCGATAAATAACACAATACTAGGCCGACTGTTTCGGCCTTTGATTTATCCAATTTGGAGCAAGACTTCCTATCAGGGACCGTTTTCAGAACTCGAATATCACAAGCGGTTCGGGAGATATTACCTTTTTGGTATCACAATACAATTATGCTACTGGAAATCCATTAACCAAAATGCTGTACATAACAACCAGCGTTACTGAAGTGCCTTTCATAACAGCCAAGTAACTATTTGGATTGTTTACGATAAAAATGGCTCTATATAGGTTTTCACGTATGTCAACTTATAATATCACCCTTTCGCACGTGTCTGACCATTTGTGTAGCAACCAGGCTAACCCCGTTAGCAATCGAAATGCTGTCCATAGCAACCAAGTAACTACTGGGAATTTCGGTACAAAAATGAGACTAGGTTTTCGGCTATGCAGAGTTTGAATTTCGCACTCTTAAGAGTGTCCAGATGCGGTTCTTTTCTTAGTGACCAGGATGCTAGCTGCTTACGTGCACACGCACGCACGCACACCGTTTAAAAGGTAAGTCAGAAAAAACATTATATAGAATTCGCACACCTGATTCTCCATCACTTCCTTCCTCTAACCCCCCCCACCCTCCACTACACTCCATCTACCACCCTCTACCCCTCCCTCCCTCTAACCCCACCCTCCAACCCCCATCCCTCTACCCCTCCCCCTCTAACCACTCCCTCTACTTACTCCCCTATCCACTCCCTCAACCCCCATAACTCTAACCCCTAACTCTAACCCCCTTCCCTCTATCCCTCCCTCCCTCTACCCCTCCTTCCCTCTATCTCTCCCTCCCTCCTACCCCTCCATCTCTCTACCCGCCCTCCATTTACCCTCCCGCCCTCTACCCCCCTCCCTCCCTATACCCCTCCCTCTACCTCCACCTCCTCTACCCCCTCCCTACGTCTTCCCCCCTCATTCCATCTAGTCTCTAACACACACACCCCCACCCTCTACTCTCCCTCCGTCTACCCCCTCCCTCCCCTAGCCCCTCCATCTATCCCCGCTCGCCCTTACCCTCCCCTCTAGCCCCCTTCCTCTAGCCCCCCCCCCTCCCTCTAGCTCACCCCCTCCCTCTAGGCCCCCTCCCTCTAGTAGGGAGGGTAGCGGGATGAAGTAGAAGAAGAGATATAGTTAGAGTGGTCGATTTTTGGGTAGGGTTGTGGGGTAGAGGTACGGGATATAGTTAGGAGGTAGCGTTCGGGGTTAGAATTAGGGGCTGTGTAGAGTTAGGGGCGTTAGAATTAGCGAGTGGGGGAGGATATAGTTAGGGGTGGTGGGGTAGAGTTAGGCGCGGGTAGTGTTAGGTGGGTTACACTTAAGAGAGGTAGATTTAGAGGGTAGACTTAAGGCAGCGTCTTAGGGGAGAGTTAGTTGGTGGGGTGGGTAGATTTAGTGGAGGTAGAGATAGGGATAGCGTTAGGGGGTGGCGGGGTAGAGTTGGTGTGGGGCGGGGTAGAGTTAGGTGGTGTGTGTGTGTGTGTGTGGGTGTGTGTGGGTGTGTGTGTGTGTGTGTGTGTGTGTGTGTACCCTTAGGGGTTAGGTTTAGGGGGCAAAGTTTGGAGGTGGGTAGAGGTGGTAGCGTTAGTGGTATAGTTAGTGGGTATGGCTATGGAGGAGAGTTAGGGAGTGGGATGGGTACATTTACGGGTTGAATGTCCATTTGCCGGCCAAGAGAAGACTATTTTTGAAAATCTACCACTGAAATCACTGGCTCATATAGCCAGTTATTCCAGTGGTAATTTTTCAAAAATTGCCCTCTTTTGGCCTACAAATAAAGTAAATATTTTGATATTTTTTTTTACAAATTTAGCCATTAAAGGGTTAATTAATCCACATATCGGCTTATTGTCTTGTTTCTGACTTCTTTGTATACATGAAAAAGTCTCGATGCGGGGAAAATAGCTTGCCCACACACAGCTTTGGTCACCATCCTTGTTTACCCCTTGTAGTCTAGCCATTATTCGACGCTGATGGGCATGTCTGTACTTTGACTATCTTCCAAATATCTACCTGATAGTTAACCCTAAATATGTGCTCGCGAAGGCAAACTCTTGCTGCATGTTGAGTTAATAAGTCCACATGTTCATGGAATTGCGCCATTTCTCAGCATCACCATACAGTTCCATTAACGTGGATACACGAAGCGCATCATTGATTGTTATGCGAGTCGTCTTGGACATTGTGTAGGTGAACGCCTTTAATTGAAGAAAGAGATCCTCTAAGGTGCTCCAAGAGTAAACACAGATTCCTGACAGTAATCAACCACGCAGTAACAGATTTTTCTATGGTTAAAAAGTGCCTACTCATGTAAAAAGGCTGAACTGTTGAAGAGCGCACGATAGCGAATACTACAACAAGGACAACATAGGTGTGATTAGTTCCTCGCATGCGCCTGTCACAGTATGATAGAGGAAAGCGGAGTCGTTGTTTGGTTGTGGGTCTAGATGCATGAATCATGTATCAATAGGATGTTCTTCAGTTTTGATAGGCACGGTTACGTAAGTTATCCTGCCTATATTTCTTGCCACTTGGTTAACTGATAGAAAAATCCATTCCTGAAGCAACATAGTTATTCAAATTATGTGCTTTACGTGTTTCGAGATATTTCGTCAAGAAATGTGTGTGTAGTAGACGAAGTAATAGAAGAGTCACTTATGAAACACGGAAAATCACGTAAACGTGAATGAGGAAGCGTATCTAATACATTTGAAGAACGTGACAGCCTGTCAATGGAGACATTGTCCATGGATGTAGTGATGAACCTTTCCAGTTTTAGCTGTGCCCCGCCCATCCCTAATTAAGCTCCACCCACACATCGCCCCTGTTGGGATCGATCGATTCCCGAACTATCAATTCGAATTTTGAAGACTATCAATTTCCAGAAAACTATACAGGTAAGCTGTTAAATATTTTAAAAACTAATTTGACTGGTTGCTGTTGCCCAGTAAAGTTAGTTTCAAAATATTCAACAGAATTTTTATTAAATAGTGAAGACATATAATTCGTACAACGTGTCTGACTATTAACCGTTTAAGATGGATAAAATCAAGTCAGTCATGCTATAATTTATTATGACGTCATCTTACACGTCACGTAGTTGATTATGACGTCATATGATGGATGGATAACTGGAAAGGTTTGTTGGCTGTCTTCATTATATTTAGGAAAGATATAGCACCATCCAAACGTGGTCCATGTAAGATAACAAAAACTGAATATTCCTATATAGTTAGTCATTGTCAACTCGTTGCGTAATGTATGTATGATTAGCCTACTGTACTCTGCAGCTGTAGTAGTAGAAACATCATACACCTGCAATCAGTCCTTCTTCGTATCTTACCACTGTTTCTTGTACTGAGCCAAAAACCTTAGCTTCCTCTGGTCCATTCTTGATCCGAGTCTACCGAGTCCTGTTTTCTTGAGGTCACGGGTTGCTTTATTATAGAGAGTTATAGAGCAAGTTCGACTTTCAAACATTATGGTGAATTTTTATGTCTTTCGGCTTATGAAATATGAAAAATACTTTTTTCAGTCTTTTAAGATATTCAACTGAGAATTGGTGCATTACTTTGTTATGAGAAATTACCACGCAAGTTCCAGTTTCAGGCCTCTGCGTCAATTTTTGATGGAGTTATGTCCCCTTTCGACTTACGAAACACAAACATATCAGCTTTCAAGACTTTCGTTCTCCTTCACCATATTTAACTGAAACTTGGTATATTGCTTTGTTATGAGAAGTTACAGATCAAGTTCGAGTTTCAGCTGCTTCTGTCAACTCTTAATAGAGTTTTCGACTGCCAATCTCTGAAAATTTATATCACCAGGTAGAGGAGGACACGTATTGGAAAGCAACACTTACAGAATGCTTGTTGCATTTTTCTACGCATAGCACTGACGATGATCTGCCTCGACGTGGGTCAAAAATGACAAAAACATGTTCATTTTGGTAAACGCAAAATTTAAAATAAATAAATAATGATCTCTTTAACTCTTTAATGGCCAAATTTGGTCAAGAAAATCACAATATTTCCTTATTGAATATCCATTTGCAGTCCGAGAGACGACTATTTTTGAAAAGTTATCGCTGGAATGACTGGCTCGGTTATCGAACCAGTCATTCCAGTTGTACATTTTCAAAAAAATATATTCTCTTGCCCACTGAAGAGGCCGGTGTTGGCCGGCTTCGGCATGAAATGGTTAACCTAAATGTAAGTTCAAATAAAATCCCCGTCCTGTTGAGCTTACTTCACTCTACGCCTGGGCTATGAACGCAATAACAATAACAAACACCTAAGCTGTCTGCACTCCATATAATATACTATGGGTACTGAAGTTCCTGAATTTAAGCAAACAATGCGCTCGGGAAAGAAAAAGAAATGTGCGCAAGAATATAATGCAACGTAGAATAACACTTCAGAATACAAATACAAAAATCTCAGTACGAAATTGTAATTTTTAAACAAATTCCAAGCATTTGAACTGACCCACCTCGCCGGGTTATGTGTGAAATTAGCGGTACCGAATTTCGTGCATTGGTGATTATGCATCTCCAGCTGTCTGGTACACGGTTGTAAATTATTAAATATCACTATATTAGTTTGTTGAATGTTTCAACTGCTAATTTTGCTCATTTTAGCCCATAATTCAGTCTTACAAATGAATGTATAAATTATAAAAGCATTTGAAGCGACGGACAAAATGGATGCCGCTTTCGGTAACAGGTGGTGACGTCACATGGAATTCATAAATAGTAATGAGACGAAGTAATGGACTAACCATAGAGTCTTTCAAAACTTGTTCAGAGGGCATAAGGGAAGAACACATTTTTTTCATAAGTTAGAAAACATGTGTGCACTTTTTGTTAATTTTGGTAAATCATTGATAATCACCGACCCCTTCCTCTACAGCCTCTCCAATTAAAATTAAGAGGGGATCGTGTCAATCAGCCTAATCCGACGAGGCGGGGAAATGTACACAAAGCAGGCGTAACTTAAGTAACCTAAGGCGGAAAATTGCTCACTTAAGCTGCTAAATGAGTGCATTAAGGAATCTGGCAATTTTTTATCACCACCAACAGTAATTGTGTGAACCGTTTCTTGTTTTGACAGCATTTTAGTCAAAACATTGTCAAAAGGTTGAGAACTTCGGAATAGCACTCCAGTGTGAACACCGCCATAGCAGGAAGCACTCCAGTGTGAACGCCGCCATAGCAGGAGAGCGATAAAAACAAATTCACGAATTTTGGTATTCACGAATTTAAGCAACTCGACCACAAATTTCACTGGACGCTTTTTCTGCACAATAGCTTCCAGTGAAATTAGTTTCAAAATATTTAAAATGATATTACATAATAAAGAATGTGTAGTATTGGTACTTACATGACATCACTGACACATTATCGCTTGAGGAAACAAACTGGCGACAACCAGATCAACTACTACTACTACTACTACTACTACTACTACTACTACTACTACTACTACTACTACTACTACTACTACTACTACTACTACTACTACTACTACTACTTTGTACAACACTGTTGTAAACCGATTCACAAATATCATACAGCTATGTCGTCAATATGGCGAAACAATAAACCCTTCCAGTTTATCCATCCATCATATAACATCATAATCAACTACATGACGTGTAGGATGACGTCATAATCAATTCACCTTTCCAGGTTTTCTATCACTTATATAACGCCATAATCTACAACAGAAACGTATGATGACGTCATAATCATGACGTCATGAATGACTCGATTTAGTCCGTCTTAAACGCTTAATAGTCCGACACATTGTACGAATTGTATAGCTTAGGTACAGCACCCAGTCAAATTAGTTTCAAAATATTCAACAGCTTATCTGTATAGTTTTCTGGAAATTGATAGTCAGGGCGTTCGGGGAACGATCGATCCGAACACGATTAAAGTGTGGGCGGAGCTTAGCTAAAACTGGAAAGGTCCATTAATCCGCTTATCTTGTATTTTTTACAACTCCAACAACCCGCTACAACACAACAACTGCAGTGCATTTTCTTTTTTCACACCAAACAAAGTACGCGACACTCGTAGAAACAAAACATATATCTATATGTATTAAAAGCCTGTTTGTTCTCCTTCTCCATATTCCGGACAAATAGGGATATGAAGACAAAGAAACATCGACCACACCGGAATAGCAATCATCATAACATCAGATTGAGAGATTATAAAAGATGGTGCCTATCATAATGAGTGCTCGTGACGTTTGATGAACATGTGATGGCACCGTCTCTGTTGAACATAATAGCTATATCTTCTACTTAACCATTTGAAACCGGAAGGTCAAAAACGAAACAATCGTGTACAGTACACCAACAATGTTGTTGGATGGTTTTAAGTTAATTTGACTTTGCTGCCTATGGCTGCAACAGCTTGCTGTCTAATTAGGCATAGTTTCAAAATATTCAACAGCGTATCTGTACATTATTTACCATGGAATTGAGAGTCTGATAATTCAGGATTAAAGAAATAACTGCTCGATAAAATATAGCATATGCCGTATCGATGAACCACGAGAGACCATCTACAATATACAAATATAAAGGAAACATCTTAAGCAAAACTATATGTATTAAAACAGAAAATCAAACTACCGGGCCTTTTAAATCTCAAGTATAGATGAACTATCTCCAGAACTTTATTAAAACGCAGTGAAAATGTACTAGCTATAGCAATGATACAACCAGGCTACACGATTGTCGTAATATAAGTGATTATGATGTTGATTGCCTATGGTTCGCGATTTTGTACTTTTACTCCTAATTTTTGTGATAATAGGTTTGATTGCGTGGGCATTAGCAAATAGAGAAAGTAACGAAATGCTGTATCTAATTAGTTGTATGTCGTGAGCATGTTTCAGTCCTTACAGAGCCGAAACGGTTCACTCCTACATAGCAGAGTCAATAAATGCATTACAATGCATCTAGAATATATGGTGTTGGCCATCGATAGCTGTGTACTTTAAACAAGGCCAGTTATATCCTATACTATAGCATGCATATCAACTATCAAAACACGAGAACTGTTGACTTCGTGTAACTGAAGGAGTGGTTTATGTTACATTGAAAGCTTAATATCTCCTATAATAATCGTCAAACAAATAGATAAAGCAGCTAGTGCTAGGGCTTACCACGACAACAATTTTACATTACATTGTTAAAGTCGCACACTCGTCACCATGTTTCACTTTAACCGCTCACTGGAAGGACTCCTTAATTCACACACCAATAACGAGACAATGACGTCAGCGGAGTCATTGGCTGAATCATTGGAATATATGTTGTCTCTCCCATCAGTTTTATTTCAGGCACCAATATACATATATTTATGTATCGGTGTTCCGGCGAATGCTGTCTTGGTGTACTATTTGTTCAGATCTGGTAAGTATCGTTCTGTCACATTCAGTACTATTACTAGTTTAGCAATGGCTGACTTTGGAACTTGTCTCACGTGGTCTTTCCTATATTCCTTCATATATCCTGTTATGCAATCTTATGTACCGGATGTGTTCTGTCCCGTCATGATATATAGCGCATTGGCGCTAATTTTCGTCAATATATATCATTTACTCGTGTTTTCTGCAATTCGATTCTACCAGTTACTTTATCCATTGCAATCAAAAGCATACTTGACAGTGAAGCACATAGTTTGTGTCTGTGTTGCCATTTGGCTGATGGGCGTCGTGAGTACCATTCCACTTCTGTGGTTTCACAAAGCAACCTATGTGTTTAGTGGAGAGAAACTACTCCGATCATGCGACTTTTATGGGAACACCGCAGTTAGAGACATGACATGCCATCTCGTTGCATATGTTTTACCTGCGATAGGGATAATAAGTCTGCATATTATAAAGTTCTTTCGCATTAGCAGAAAACAATCAATGGAAAATCTGGCAGATCAAACACGAAGAGGTACTGTGTATAAAGCTGTGGTTATAATGATTATAGCTTTTTTCCTGTCATGGCTACCATCCTTCATTCATGACAGCATGCACTTCATATTTAGTGTGCCGTTATATGATGTCCATCTGCTTCTATATATCATTACAAACAACAGCCTGGTGTTTAACAATTGTGCCAATCCATATATTTACATGTTAATGGCAAAGCCAATTAGACAGGATATTCTTAATTACATAGTACCAGCATGGTGTAAAAGACGAAAGAGAAACTCGAAAGAGTAGGGTAGGGTAGGGTATGGTAAGACGCCCACAATTTGTGACACTGGATATTTTACCAACAAAAAAGAATCGGATATAAGAAAAATATGTATTAGTATGTTTGGAGGAATTTGTTCTTGCGTCCTTAGTAAGTTTTGTACACAATGTTGAAGGAGATTTGATAAAAATGCACTTTTGCCAAAAAGCGTTAACTGCGCGTTTTGCCCCATTCTCGGGGTAAATAGCCCATGGGATCGGGGTAAATAGCCCATGGGATCTCTTACCTCATATGATCAAAGGTGACAATTATTGCCCAAGCCATATCGGATGTCAACCGCGTTGCCTCTGCTATCTATAACAGATGTGTACCACAGTTACACAACAACTATGGCAAACATGAGCACTGAAATTAATGTGTATCAGGGATAAACAAGCTAGTGAACAAGCTTTGATTTAAATTAAGACAGTTGTGTATCACTGATCCACACATAATGTTAATGCTAATTTTTTGGCACATTCATGTGTACCTGTGATACGCATCTGAGTTTAGAGAGTGATGTACCTTACTATAATTTTCATCAACACTGACATCAGAATGATGTGGGTCACGATATTTACCATCAATTTGACAACAGAACAATATAAACTCACAACCGTCCTGTTACAACTGAAAACCTTTTAATGGCATACCAAACACACAAACGAAACATTTAGAATAACATATCTGTCAATGCCACAGTTCTCAATCACTTTGATTATCCGACTCACAGTTCTGGCAAACATAGAGTCCCATGCAGGGCGTGCACTCTTCATGGGACCCTCTGCCACAAACAGTGCATGCAATCCATTGTTCCCCAGGCCTACTGTTTGCAACGTCCTCACCACAAACTAAACATGGATAGGCCTCATCCTCCGAACTGGAACTTTCTTCTTTCTTCCTTTTCCCTCTTCCCTTTCCCGCACCTTTTCCCTTTGACGACGACTTTCTCACACCTTTTCCCTTAGCTTTCACTTTTGTTTTTTTCTTGCCAACTGCTTCCCGTAGACTCATTTTGAATGGCGAAGCAGTCGGACGTTGTGAAGATTCTGCTTTTCTTGTTCTTTTTCTGCTCTCTGTCGCCTTTGGAAAAGCACACAGCTGGTCAAGAATCAAATGAGCCGAAGTATTCGCTGTGGAAGGTGGTGGTGCAGACGTGGACGAGACAGCAAGAGGTGGCTCCGACATGGACTGGAAAGGAAGTTTAATGGAAACTTACCACTGGAATGACTGGCTCGGGTCTCAAATATTCTTGTATTAGGATACAAGCAATGATAGGAAAAACTAGATGGCATTTGCCGTTGAAGGCGTGTTTTGTCACAGATGAACAGACAGAGGGATGGATGGGCGGATGTATTAACCACAGGCTCCTATGGAGGGACGGATGGATGGATGGACGGATGGACTAACAACGGATCCTATGGGGTAGGGCAAATGTAATGATGGTAACATGTATATAAGCATCCTGTGAAGTTTCATTGTGATTGGATAACCCCTTGATGACTTAAATGTTAATTGAGAAAACCTAACTGCAGTAAATAAGGCATATAACTCTTACATCGTCAAAGTTGAGCTCAAAATAGCCAAGTTACAGCTCCCAGCAAATGAAAACCAGAAAATAAATTTTACGTCATGGGTTTCCCAAAGTAGTTCACGTTAAAGAAATCAGTAAGTAGAGTCTTTTTAAAGCAGAAAAATGCTGTTATTCTGGACACCAAAGTTGTAAGGTGTGCCTTATTTATGTTGAAATAACCATCATTTTCATTTAAAATAATCAAAATTGTCTATTTTTATTAATTTCACAATTGATTACGTGGTGAAAGACTCAATTCTGAAGTGGAATAGTGCAGCTAATGTGTCGAAATTTTATATTCAATCGGCAATATTTCAACTTGTCACAAGTCTTAAATTAATGGCATTGCGCACAGTGCCGCTTTCCGTGACTCCCTTGAGTAGGCTATTCACAGCTTCACAAAACCGGACTCTTACCACTCGCTTGGGGTAAAGATTACTGTGGGACTAAAATGAGGGAAATGTTGATTTTCCATGATTATTTAAATTACACAACCGCCATTTCCCTCATAATCAAATATGTTTGAGGACAGTACAGAGCCCTTACATATCAAAAAAGAAAATTTGGCCAGGCTGCGCTCATTCATATTCATACATAAGAAGACAATTTATTACTATCAGCCTATCTATCCTGTGCTATGGTATGGCGCACTTGCTTTGTTTTTAACTCAAGCCAGATTAGAGGGCAAGCTTCTGATTGGCTGACAGACGCAGTGGCATCACGTCAAAACTATGAATATATATTTTAGTCCAATAACAAGTGTAATGCATGAGGAATGCTGATGGGTAATGAGATATACTAAATCCACATGACATAGGGGTAAAACGCCCATGTTCTCAGGGTAAAACGCCCATGTTCTCAGGGTAAAACGCCCATGTTCTCAGGGTAAAACGCCCATGTTCTCAGGGTAAAACGCCCATGTTCTCAGGGTAAAACGCCCATGTTCTCAGGGTAAAACGCCAATGTTCTCAGGGTAAAACGCCCATGTTCTCAGGGTAAAACGTCCATGTTCTCAGGGTAAAACGCCCATGTTCTCAGGGTAAAACGTCCATGTTCTCAGGGTAAAACGCCCATGTTCTCGAGGTAAAGCGCCCATAGTGGGCCTTTTACCCATGGGCGTTTTACCCAAATGAAAGCCTTTTTTATTTTACCGTTGCTAGAGCAACGCTTTAGGAATCACATGGCTACAACATGGTAAAGTAGTTGTCCATTAAATACGAATTTTGGTGATATGAAATTATTC
The DNA here is from genome assembly GCA_034401795.1 of Chaetoderma sp. LZ-2023a. Lineage (NCBI taxonomy): Eukaryota > Metazoa > Mollusca > Caudofoveata > Chaetodermatida > Chaetodermatidae > Chaetoderma > Chaetoderma sp. LZ-2023a. The sequence goes on along the minus strand of CM067369.1, from coordinate 175,655,373 downwards.
CACCAGCTTCGATAATTTGATTTATTATTACAGCTCACATGTATATTGAAAGTTACAAGCAATGATAGAAAAAATGAAAACTGATGCCAGAAAACTTACCATTGTGACAAGACAATTCTGCGCGAAAGTAAATATGGCCGACCCACGTGATGCGTTGGTTGGATGCAAAACGCGGACTTGGTGTGCACGGATTATGAAGATACAGGGACGGGCGTCTTACCCCAGCTTTGCGTCTTACCCCAACCCACCCTATTGTTGTTTTTTTAGCCATAGTATATCATCAGCATCATCGTCGTCGTCTTCGTCGCCATCCCCACCGTAGCCGTGTCGTCGGTGTCATCGTCGCCGTCGAGTGTCGTTGTCATCTGGGTCCGTTTGTTGTTTTGATCAGTTGCCCCTTGAAATGGCAGTGTCTTAGTTTCAAGACACCAATACAGGTAAGCTGGTTAATATTTTGAATCTAATTTGACAGGAACCTGTTGAAACAGCTCCCAAAGTCTTTCTTAATATATGTATAATTACTGCATTCTGCAGCTGTAATAGTAGAAATTTTCTTACAGCTGCAATCGCTTTGCCCACAGTGTCTTCTCCTTAGCCAAAATATTTTGCTCCCTCAGGTCTATTCTTGATTTGACTGTACCGAGTCCTGCTTTCTTGACGTCACCTCATAGCATGCTCAACATATTTATGCAATTGCATCCTCTCCTGGCTTTGTATTTGCTGGCTCCCGACAGGAAGAATTCCAAGGCCCTCTGTTCTGGTGTGTCCTCTGACATCCGTAGCTCATGGCCTAGCATTGGCCATCTTTGCTGGGCGACTTTTACGGACAGTGGCTTGTACAGTGCATCATTGGAAACTATGCTGTCTGGCCATCGGTGCCCAGTGATGGTACATAGGCGTGTGTGGTGGCAGGCATCAAGTTTGTCTAGAGGTGTATTTGGAGCTGCCAAGCTGTTACAGTTCTTATTATAAGCCTGCATCAAATCTGTCAATACTGTATAAATCACAGAGGTCTTATTAGACAGGCGAAAACCAGTCAGTTAAAATACTCCCTTACCAACTGCAGTCCAAGGTGCGCTCGGCTAAATATTACACGAAAATGTTGCTTGATAAACATGCAGGATGTTAGCTTTAAATAAGTCATGTAAAATCAAGTATAATTCTAACATCGAGCTATGGATAATAATATGTTTTATCACGCGATTTGACCAGGTTTGGCCAATCCAGTTGGATACATTGTAGTATAAATTCTGCCTACAAGTATGTGTCCAAAGTCTCTCAGCGTGAATCTGCACATAAACTGAAATAAATGGTATTTTCGGCATTTTCACAAACTAAATTTATTAACTATGCTTGCTAGTGTAGGAAGACATCGAGGTTTAAGCAAAGTCCTAAAAACGTTTGGAGGTTTCTTGTTTATTTATTCGCTGTCTTTTGAGAAAATTAATGAAGCCGATATGACCCGCATGCTTTTGTTGTCACATGCAAAGTCACGCAATGCACCATGGGTAAATATGTTAATATTGTGTATTGAGTAGTCCTATAGCGTGCATATATTTAGGGGTAATAATATTGCGCCAATTTGTGTGCAAATTCCTGTAAATTTACCTTACATTATATTATGTTGTATACAAATGCACGTTATCTTGCTGTTGCCAGGTAAAATGCTATTTTAAGTGATCAATGAAAATATTTGACTTCTTTATGGCGTTATATAGCGCGAGATATAGCGAGCTGATGCACCATATTACCCTATGCTACTTTCTTACGAATTGGTGTACATGCAAATGATCTGTTGGTGTTTTCATCCTGTGAATATAATAATAAAAATATTATTATATCGCAGAAAAATATTGACGTTATTTATTTCTAACTCAAAGAACATCATTACATAACAGGGTAAGTAGGACATGAGCATGCACGATATTACTCTGTTTTAGTGCGGGAATCAGGACTAATCTGCGCGATATAGGTCCAAATTTCGCGACTTTATTCTAGGTCATATTTCCAAAAAGTGAGTCAATATGTCTAAAACAACGCTTTGCATATTATAGCAACACAAAATGTCAAATAGTTACTCCACAATGTTAGTTTTATTGCATTGCTTAAAATATGAAAAGCTATCATGGGATTATAGCGAACGAAGTGAGAGTATATAGATAATATTTACGTATGTGTAATAATGAAAACTCGACAGGAAATGGGACATTGAATCAAGCAAAATACATATGCGACTGACAAAGTTTCTGGTCGCCAGCTTTTTTCTATTCCGGTTACAGTTTATGATAAAGCTTTTGTGGTTTCTTCATGGGCCCGTTGCATTATGGGATATGATCCTTCATTACACATGTTTTCCCAAGGCGAGAAAAATACTGATTGCCAATGTCGTATGTATTTATCTCTATAACATGAAATTTAAGGCCAGGTACCATGTCTTTCTCATTCGGATTGAATATACATTCATGTATTTACTCACAGACATACATTAATTCACGTTTTCTGTTGCACATGTCTGGATAAAAGTGATTTGAAAATTCTAGTGAACGACATTTCTTTATGACGTCATTGTTACTATGGTCAAGTTCGACTCGCTAGCTATAGTCAGTTTGCTGGTTTACTGATCATGCGCAGTCGCTATGCCCAGTCGAACTTGATTTTAGTCGACTATAGTTCGCTGGTACCCGGTTACCTATTCAATTACTATTGCAGAAAATTTGGAGCCGAGTACCAGTCTCCATTAACCCTTTCTGTCGTCTGTTTTAATGAGCTACGAAAATGGGTTATTTTTGTCCGCTAAGACGTCAAGAAGCGCCCATATGGCATAAAGTGTGAAGGAATATGGGCTTGGGAACATGGAAATACAATGGGAAAGCATAATTTCATCAAACCTAAGCTATTTAGTGATATATTTACACTTTTATATGCATTTATTCGTGGCAAGCGATCGGTGTCAGCCATTTTGAAATTTACGCAAATATCGGACTAACCATCTGAACCGAGGTCGGGTGCTCGGTTGACTATAGTTGGCTAGCTAGTTAACTATTCGAAGTTCGGCTGGTACTCTAGTTAGCTATAGCTAACTATGGTTAGGAGTCGAACTTGACCTATGAAAGTTGTTGTTAGTAAACCCATACAGGCGAGGAGCACTGCACTGCAATCGCTGCAGTAATTTTGCTGTGAATATGCACCTATAACAATTCTTTCGCTGCCATTTTACTGTGATATCATTGTAACGTATTTGTGTATGCATGACTGACGTTCAACGTAACTTTTATAAATAAAATTTCTTGTTGTTGCATTATATTTTAAATGTGAATCCGCTTATGCCTTGCTATTCGTGCTCTGTTGGTAGCTCTTTAAAAGTTAATAGGAATTTGTTTATTAGCTGATTGTAATTATATTTACCATTACATATGCACTACGCTTTGACGTGATGTCATATTAGAATTAGTGATTTGGTGATTACATGCTTTACTTTTAACTACTAATCCAGAACAGCTACAGTATAACATGTACCAGCCATTTACTTTTGTATGCCTGATATCATCCCTATCCTGGCGGACGACACTATTTTACTTGATGGATCAGCCTGCTTAGTTGTAGGCAATAATCAGCACCACATGAATTATTTGTGTTTCACGAGATCTCCTTCGATACGAGATCAAGAAGAGAATCCCATGTACATATGATATTATTCGATACGAGACCGAGAAAGAAATTTTTTTCATTGTTTCTCAGCATGAAGCCATGCCTCTATTTTAGATTGGTGTAACGAGTGGCCATTAGCGTAGTAATTTTCTCCAGAAATTGCTGAAAACGGTAGTTGAATTTTGAAATGATACAATGCATAACATACAACATGCCATGCATACCAGACAATGTTATTTCGTTCAAAACTGATATAAAGCTCATAGTCCTCTATGTGAAATATAGCTAACAGAAAAATAGTCCCTCTTAATCTGTCGTAAAATTTAAATCAGTCACACACAAAGTGAGGATAAGAATTTACCAATGTTGCGTAGATGCTGATATCACATGAACATTGGCCGAATCGAGTTGATTTTAAAGCCTGCATCAAGCTAATGGTACAGCTGATAAGATGATATCAAAATCAACACGATCCACATTTGTATGTTTACAGTTCATTACAGAGATAGACTGCGACCCGACTTGTCTGGTCTCCGAGGTTGAGTCTGTGTAACAGTCTAGTCGCTATGATGGCGTGGCAAAATGGCAGATCATTACATTAGAGATGTATTCTTAGCTATATTTTTAGATTGCACTTGAACACCAGTGGTCGTTTAAGACAAAGCGGTCATGATTGGTGACAAATTAATTGTGTCCTGCTTATGATAGGCAAATAACATTGATAAATGATTTTGAACCAGTATGGTAGACGTTTATCTCGTCTGAACTCGCACATCTGATTTAAAGCATGTCAATCATTGGAACATCATGTCATTAGACTAGTGTATTTGTATAAGTGCGCATGAAATTATTACAGAATTGCAGCCATTTATCCATTGAGTCCTTTATAAGAGACCTTGATGGAAATTTCACATGTGTTATAGGACCAGAATCTGTGGCATGGGGGCTCTGTCCTATGGCCCATTCATACATTATATGTTAATTTTGGTGTTGTTTAAAGTTTATTTGTTTAATGAAATGATGGGATATCCTAGTTCTTTGAATACTATGTCTGAACATGCATTGCTATATATAAAGATTCAAATGAACATACGTGTGGTGTCTTTAAAAGCGGGGTGGTGGTAGATCTTTGTCAAGACCACGGAGAATTGCTTTCATTCAATAGGTGGTCTCATCTCACCTTTTAATAAGTTCATCCTTCATTACCGTACATTATATTACACCTACATGTGTATGTGTATATATGGTAGTAAACTAATAAATTATGCATGCGTCACAAAACGCATATATATATGTTTCTCAGCATGAAGCCATGCCTCTATTTTAGATTGGTGTAACGAGTGGCCATTAGCGTAGTAATTTTCTCCAGAAATTGCTGAAAACGGTAGTTGAATTTTGAAATGATACAATGCATAACATACAACATGCCATGCATACCAGACAATGTTATTTCGTTCAAAACTGATATAAAGCTCATAGTCCTCTATGTGAAATATAGCTAACAGAAAAATAGTCCCTCTTAATCTGTCGTAAAATTTAAATCAGTCACACACAAAGTGAGGATAAGAATTTACCAATGTTGCGTAGATGCTGATATCACATGAACATTGGCCGAATCGAGTTGATTTTAAAGCCTGCATCAAGCTAATGGTACAGCTGATAAGATGATATCAAAATCAACACGATCCACATTTGTATGTTTACAGTTCATTACAGAGATAGACTGCGACCCGACTTGTCTGGTCTCCGAGGTTGAGTCTGTGTAACAGTCTAGTCGCTATGATGGCGTGGCAAAATGGCAGATCATTACATTAGAGATGTATTCTTAGCTATATTTTTAGATTGCACTTGAACACCAGTGGTCGTTTAAGACAAAGCGGTCATGATTGGTGACAAATTAATTGTGTCCTGCTTATGATAGGCAAATAACATTGATAAATGATTTTGAACCAGTATGGTAGACGTTTATCTCGTCTGAACTCGCACATCTGATTTAAAGCATGTCAATCATTGGAACATCATGTCATTAGACTAGTGTATTTGTATAAGTGCGCATGAAATTATTACAGAATTGCAGCCATTTATCCATTGAGTCCTTTATAAGAGACCTTGATGGAAATTTCACATGTGTTATAGGACCAGAATCTGTGGCATGGGGGCTCTGTCCTATGGCCCATTCATACATTATATGTTAATTTTGGTGTTGTTTAAAGTTTATTTGTTTAATGAAATGATGGGATATCCTAGTTCTTTGAATACTATGTCTGAACATGCATTGCTATATATAAAGATTCAAATGAACATACGTGTGGTGTCTTTAAAAGCGGGGTGGTGGTAGATCTTTGTCAAGACCACGGAGAATTGCTTTCATTCAATAGGTGGTCTCATCTCACCTTTTAATAAGTTCATCCTTCATTACCGTACATTATATTACACCTACATGTGTATGTGTATATATGGTAGTAAACTAATAAATTATGCATGCGTCACAAAACGCATATATATATATATATATATATATATATATATATATATATATATATATATATATATATATATATATATATATATATATATATATATATATATATATATATATATATATATATATATATATATATATATATATATATATATATATATGCGCGTATTTGTGATTTCATATGCTGTGTATTTAGGGAATGTGTGAATCTCAGACATTTTCTAGTAGTGATGCAACTCTGTAAGAACTTATTAACGAGATACGATATTGACATTTCTGACTATGTCAATAAGTTGTTGTTATTAACCCAGTGAAGCAATAAAGTGGTTAGTTGCATTGTCAATCGTCATGGAATACCCTGACTATGGTGAGTGTGCTGTAATATTGAACATTTAATTAAATTTAAAACAGTTTTTTGTCAAATTCATCGGATTGTATCAGGATTGGATGTGGTCAAAATTTCCAGAGAATCCCATAAATGAAGGGAATAAATTAATATGTGATCTAACGGGATTTTTTGTCAGAGTCGTCAATGAGAATATATAGGCCTCTATTTCTGGTTTTAAGATTGAATGCACAGGATGGAAAAGCGTGAACTGTCAAAACAGAAATTGTGAGAATTTGAGCAGATGGGTGACTTTTGAAAAATACTGGCAGTCGAACCCATCCAATCAGGAGTAAGCCAGGACTGACGACGTCTGTGAACCCATAGGTTTGCACGTATCCGGCTACACCTGATCTTCAACAGATGGCATTATGGGATGCTTCAAAGCAACCTTCAGCTTCTGCTACCCTACCAAGGGTTTTAAAATAACAGGTTGAAGCAATTGCTCCAGTGTCGTATGAACGCTTGCATAGATAATTGTACATTATGGCGGGGACACCGGTTAATGCTACATCAGCAGGAGGGAGGGAGGGAGGGAGGGAGAGATAATTCTTTATTTACCGAATAGTTTAGTTAATAAAACTTAAATCTGTATAACCGAATAAAATTCTGCACGCACACATGCATATACACACATACATGTTGTGTTACGAGTTGAGTTAAAATAGGATTCAGCAGGTTTTTGTGATAGAGCTCTGGGTACCTGCATGCACACATACACGCACGCATGCACACATACTATGACATCATAGCCAATTATGTCACATGCAAACTGATATCACAATCACAATTGAAAGAGAAATACTCTGTCATGAACCTGGAATAGTCGGTCAGTTGTATAAATTGTATGATTTTACTATTTAATAAACATTATGTCGAATATTTTGAAACTAATTTTACTGGACGCTGTTGCTGCCATAGCACGCACACCCTCGTGCGTGCACAGCCATGCATGTTGGGTTAAAAAGTTTAATCAAAATAGGGTTCAGTAGGTTTTTTGAGATACAGCTCTGGGTACCCTCATGCCAGCACGCATGCACACTTACTCACACGTACGCACGGATGCATGCCCTCATGACTGAGCGCATGCAAATACACCGGACTGTATATAATAGCACTGGTTGATTTATTGACTTGGCCACATGCCCTCCCACCCGCTGTGTTTGGATTGGCCTATCCATTGTCTCTTCAGCCAGTAACAACAGATCTAAGACATACAATTTAAACAACATGTCTGACTCTGAGATTTGATGACGGTCTATATGGAACCCTTTGTGACGTAATAATTGTGACGTCATGACATACGCGCTGAGCTGATTATGACATCATACGAGGTCAGATGATGGATGATACTCTGGAAAGGTGATTTAGCGCTTAGGTATGATATTCATTCAGGAGCAACAGACCTACCTGCCGAACTCATCCCTTCACATTGTCTCTTCATTCAGGAATAAACATGTCTGAGCAGGTTATAGCTCATCTACCTTTTTCACCACATGTCGCCATTCAGAAACAATAGATCTATCTACTGAATGGTTTCAACACGCCCTAACCCCCCCCCCCCCACCCCCTGCCACGTTCCTGCCATCTCTTCTCCCAGGGAACAATATGTTATGTCTATATACCACCGCCCTCACCACCCCCACCCCCACCCCCACCACCCCCACCACCCCACCACCCCACCACCCCACACCCAGCCATAAACCTCCACCCACCCCATTCCATTTCATGAGTCATTACACCTGTCAATCATCAGAACACGTCAATAGATCTACATACTGAATGACTGCCGTGATATAAGAGCAATTCTGATTCGTCGCAGCAGGTCATGTGACCTCATTTGGACACCCCCCCCCCTCACGCTTCTCATTCATTTCACCCCTCACTACACCTGTCAATCATCAATAGATCTACATCCTAAATGGCGCAGATGGTGTGAGCGCACTTCCGATTTGTCGAGAGGGGGGGGGGGGGGCACGTGACCTGTGACGTCATCTCTTCTGCATATTAGGTCACGCCCCCTTTCCCCGTCAAATCATGAGGTGGCATGACCAGCTCTCGACCAATAAGTATCATCGATTATTCTGGTGGGAAACAAAGGGGCGTGGCCTAATGTGCAAATAAGATGCCGTCACATGTCACGTAACCCGCTCTTGGCCAATCAGAAGTGGGTCCAGACCGTATCCCTTCTACTCACAACTATAATATTGAAACAATAGAATTCGGCGAATACGATGCCAATGTATGAGCTGAGCACATATCCTACAAGATTTACCCACTTTGATGAAGAAAGACAAGCCAGAGTGATCGTCCATTGAGATGGCGGCCTGGAGGAACTACCCGTCGCAATTAAAGTAACGTACATATCTCCGTATCGAAATTTACTCTTTAGTACAAATTCTGTTGAAAATTTTGATTAGCTGTTGCTGCCGATGATGACAGCGGCAAGTTCCAGTCAAATCAATTTCGAAATGTTTAACAGCTTACCTGTGTAGATTACCTTGCAATTTGGGACTACAGGGTTAAAAGAATAGAGTGTATATACGTTGGAAATTAAAATATAAAATGTAGTTGGAAACAATACACTGTTGACAGGTCTTAGCCTAATGGCAGCAGCTATAAACGATATCATGTCATATTACATTAGAAGACCGCAAATAAGTAATAAATGACCACTGGACGTTGTACCAACATTCTGAGCCTAACATACGATTCCTTTCTGTGAATTCATTCTACTAGATTTTATATAGTTGGAGTTTATGAAATCGGCAAAGGACGTTACTTGAATCAATGGACCTGCCATTGAAAAATGCCAGTTTTAGGTATGCCACGCCCATCTATAGCTAAGCTCCACCCACACCTCGCCCGTGTTGGAATCGATCGATTCCTGAACTCCCTGACTATCAATTTCAAGAAAACTATACAGGTAAGCTGTTGAATATTTTGAAACTAATTTGTCAAATTAGTTTCAAAATATTCAACAAAATGTTTATTAAATGATAAAGACATACAATTCGTACAACGTGTCGGACTATTAAGCGTTTACGACGGACTAAATCGAGTCATTCATACCATAATTAATTATGACGTCATCCTACACGTCATTAGTTTATTATGACGTCATATAATGGCATGTGATGGATGGATAAGATGGAAAGGTGCATTACCATTCACGCCCGTGGACAGATACAATGATACATGCATCTTGGAAGGAAGCATAAAAGCAAATCGTATGGAACATCGTTGTAACTCCATTCAGGATGACCAACTTGACCAACTTGACCGTTATCTGTTAAAAAAAATTGCGTGAGCGAACAATCGTATGAATAGATTTCACGAGTGGATGAACCCACCGGGCGTTGGCTCATGTAACTTTACGGTTACGTTGTGTATTCTGGGATTGTTATCTACATCGTTAGCATCATTTCCGTGCATCGTCGTGAACGATAGGCCCACAGATATTGTGTTTACGCTGAATTTCCACAATCTCGATTTATTGGTAACTAAAGAAAGGGGGGGGGGGGGGTGGGGGAGAAAAAGAGAGAGAGATCTTAATGTAAGTACTGTAGGCGCTCATACTTGGGTCCTATTGTAGTTTTAGTTAATTCTGATGTTATTTCGTTATTTTTTAACTAATTGAAAAACAAACCCGTAAAAAATTTCCTACTGCCATCTAATATCAGCCTTGTGAAAATGAAGTTTATTCGATGTCAAATGTCAGAGTTATGGTCCTTGCAAATTTCCTAACGTATTGCAACCAATGGAGATTAATGATACTTTGGCTCATATTTAGAGCGTTTAAGTTCAGGTCTGGCTGATGTCTACCTTGGGGCACCCCCCTACCAACCACATAAAAACTAGGTTAGTCTGACCTACTTTCTGGAGAAAATACGGCAAAGGTAAAATGTAACTTATTCTATTTGAACCTATAGAAAAATATTCACCCATCAGATTTTGTCTTACTTTGAGGTGCTATATTTGCACCAAAGCATGTCAAAATGTTCCTATGGACACTTTATATCAGCATATATGAAATAGAACTTGATACTATATCAAATCATTGAGTCATGACCCTTATAATTGTTCTAAAGTAGTTAAGTCATTTGGGAAAGATTATGTTTCGGTAGCGCCATTCCTTATATTTAGAGCCGTCAGAGATCTTTATCTTTGCTGCTGCACAGCTTTTGGCATGCACTACCAGCCCCGTGGCCCACATTATGTAGAATGGTGCAATACCCCCATTGGAACTATAGTAAACTATTTAGCTAGCACCATTTAAGCCATTGCTGGTGTGTTTCACCGGTAACAGAGTTGGTTTCAGTTGGGTTTGAGCGCCTACTCTCCTCTAATTTGAAGTGTGTGTAGTGACTATAGTCAAACATGTCTATTAATAAGAGACCACCAAAGCATGTTCGCTAACGACACATTTTCGGCACAAATACACAAGTTACCATTCTAACTGGCTTTTGTGGTCACAATATGGAGGTGCTTAAAACGAGTGGTCTTACAACCGTCCATTAGAACCATCATCTTGTAGACCCAAAATGAGATATCCGCTCTAGACAGGTTTGCTGTAATTCCAACCCATTCCTTTTCGTTTTCGGAAAACATACTTTAAGGGGTCTATGATTGAAGCCAATGGGGGATAGATGATACTTTGGTGGGCTATTGTAGGCCTATCATATTCTGAACTTTTGATATCAGGTTTGGCTGGTTTGTACCTTGGGCCATCCCCTACCAAACATGTAAAAACTAGGCAGTCTGAGCTACTTTCTGAAGAATATAGGTCAACTGTCAATTTCTTTCCTTCGAATCTATAGTAAAATATTCAGGGATCCGATTGTGTCTTATTATGAGGTATTTGCACCAAGTCGTGTCCATAAGTTACTGTAAGTGCGACCTCAAGCTCGAAGAGCGTTGGCTGATTTAAATGGGAAGTGTGAGAGGATGTATGAACAATGGGATTTGCTATCGAATCAACCTTATTTTCCCATTGCAGACATTAGATGCAGATTTTGACCAGGTTTAGTGTCAATCTATCCAGAAACAAACAAGAGGCCCAAGGGCCTCTACCGCTCAAGATTCAAGATTATTTATTCCATGCTTAATATATAATATGCATACATCACAATGGACTTTTCCAGTTTTAGCTATGCCAAGCCCATCTCTAGCCTAGCTCCACCCACACCTCACTCGTGTTGGGATAGATCCATGAACTCCCTGACTATAAATTTCCAGAAAACTATGCAGGTAAGCTGTTGAATATTTTGAAACTAATTTGACTGGAATCTGTTGCTGCCTATATGGCAGCAACAGCGCCCTGTCAAATTTATTTAATTTGATTAGGTGCTGGTGCTGCCTATGGCAGCAACAGCGCCCAGTCAAATTAGTTTCAAAATATTCGACAGAATGTTTGTTAAATAGTAAAGACATATAATTCGTACAACGTGTCGTGCTATTAAGCGTTTAAGACGGACTAAATCGAGTCATTCATGCTGTATTTGTTTATGACGTCATCATACATGTCACATAGTTGATTATGACGTCATATGATAAGTGGATAAACTGGAAAGGTCCATTGGACAGTCCATCAAAGCCATAGCATATAACACGTGAAACAAGATATTGAAATATATAGTGTGATAATTACTCAAATATCCACAATGTATTAAGTGTCCAGGTAAACACAGATAACAGGACGGTACAAAATATTATTGTACCATATTGTGCTATAATATCCTATGCAGTCAATCGTTATATTAGTGTATGTTTTCCCTTCTATCTAGGATTTGTATTCTTACATGGGTGTTTAAGCAACAACAACAACAACAACAACAACAACAACAACAACAATAACAATAACAACAACAACAACAACAACAACAGTAGTAGCAGCAGCAACAACAACAACAACAACAACAACAACGCATTAGGGACAGACAGTTGTTGGTCAGGGCATCCTGACAAATCATATCCACGAAAAGAACGACAATCTTCAGCAAGAGAACCGTGGACAGGACAAGTAAGAATATCCGTTGGACATGTTGATGCTTGTGACATAGATAGATATGACTTGTAGTCAGAGAGTGCCACACGCTCTGGTAAATATGAACGAATCTCGATGAGAGAAAACCATGGCACTTCGTTTTCACTGAATAATTCCAGGGAAAAGAATTTCACGTGTAGGTTCAAGATTCTTCAGGATCTGGCCTGGCCAAGATATCTTAGCAATTTTTTAGTTTTTCAGTCTCCATCTGATACGTCCACTGAAAAAGGGATTTCAAATGTAGGTTCAGAACTCATTGAGATTTGACCTGGACAAGTAATTTTGACTCATTTTATACTCTTCAGGGGATAATTCTCGTAAGTATGTGAACCCTTAACACTCTGATAGAAAAAATTTTAGGCCCTAATTTTCGAAAGGTGTTTATCTCTTAATCGTGTGTAATTTTGCTAATCGTGCGATGATCATCGGATTAAATTTAATCGGAATTTTCGAAGCATGTTTAGCCTACCCGCGTGTAAATATCTGCAAGTAATTAGACACATGTTTATAAGTAACAAAAGAATAAATAATCGTCCGTTGGGGGTTGTTTATCTCAATATAGTCAATCGTTTCGAGCACAGTCAAACACTCAAACGATTGCAATGGACGCGCTACACGTGTTAGAGCTTGCCCGAGATGATTTGGAAGAGCACCGAGAGGGTCTTGGAAGAAGGCACTTGAGAGTATTTCGGGACAGAACGAACCCCCTTGAGGAATATAATGATGTGGAGTTTGTACGGCGTTTTCGACTTTCAAAAGCAAGTTTTCGTGATCTTTTAGACCTTATCATGGACAATCTCATGCGACCAACAAGACGAAACCGACCAGTTCTTTCGGTAGAACAACTGTGCATTGCCCTTCGGTTTTACGCTTGTGGCTCTTTCCAGGTCGTCGTAGGTGATATGTGCGGTGTGTCGCAGGGAGCATGCTGTACCATTCTACATAGCGTTACAACCGCAATTTGTAAGAGAAAAGACCAGTTTATAAATTTTCCACAGACACATGCTGACAGAATGGCGGTAATGCAAAGGTTTTTCAACATCGCCGGATTTCCTGGTGTTATTGTGAGTCCTGGAGGCGATAACGCTCAACGTTTTATGAACAGAAAAGTGTTTTATAGTATAAACTGTCAATTCGTTTGTGACCATCGTATGCTGTTCACCAATGTAGTGAGCCGTTGGTATGGGTCAGCCCACGACTCTAGGATCTTTGAAGAGTCAAATATTTGTGGACGGTTTCGGAGGGGAGAAGTTCGTGGAATTCTGTTGGGAGACCCAGCAATGGCCAGCATATAAGTGTACTTCTTATATGCTGACGCCCATTCAACAGCCTACGACAGACGCTGAACCCCGCTACAATCGTTCACAGAGGAGAACAAGAGGGGTCATTGAACGGGCTTTCGGTATTTGGAAGAGGCGGTTCCCATGTGTTGGTAGCGGCAATCGTCTCCGTTGTTCAGTAAGTATAACTACATATATTCTAGCTATATGATTTACATGTCCATCTTGAATGAGCATAGTTATACACAGGTCAATGTTTTAGGAGGTCATATTCTCATGTCACGATATTCATTGAATACAAATACAATACAAATTTATTACAAAATAGTTATCTATTTCCAGATTTACCGGATTCTTTCAAATAAATTCAAATTTGTATTAAAAAACCACGTTCATACAACCCATATTTTTAAAATAAAATTTCGGCTATATCAGTCTTAGAGATAGTTATTGAATTCTATCTGGCCACGATCGAATTCTGGAAATTCTCTTATGCTATAGAATTATTTATTGAGTTGCAGCAAAATCGAAATCTTGGTCAACCCACCGCAACCACCCCTCCCATGCAGACCACAGTGCACCAAACTGTCAAATTCTTGGCCTTTATGAGACGCTACCAATGTTGCTCAAGTTGAGGTTAATGCATATATACTTCTATTTCTCTTATAGCTGGACCACAACATGGCCATCATTGTGGCAACAGCCTGCCTACACAATCTGGCTAAGCGCGGAACGATCCTCTCCCAGATGACGACGTGGCTGGCCATGTATGAGGATCTCCCTCAGCAGGATAATAGAGTAGAGGTCGACATGTGAGGAAACCTATTTAGAGAAAGGGTCATACGGCAACATTTTGAGTGAGTAATTAGTTACAAAAATTCAGTATATCTCCTAATTTGTTTGATGGAATGCAACTAAATTTATCCTCTTAATTGCCTCTGTGATATCGTAAGCGATAATGTGCAATTTTAGCGACAAAGGATCTAGTGACATTAACCTGAAATCCATTGAAGTGGGTTGGGATGGTTGGTGTGGGGATAGGTAGGTCATGAAAACATAGGGATATTTTGTACATTTTAGTTTCCTTTATTTCACAATATTGTAATATAGTAATAGGTCACGGCACAGTTCTTTACGTTTCTCATTGTAATATGCAGTCTTGCTGCGCGCCGCCACTTGCTGTAGTGATATCAATTTCATCTTTGCCTCATGTTCCTCTTTCAGGTAGCGCAATGCTTCATCAGCTTTCTTCAACACCGGTGATGAGGTTTTCCTGGTGTTGCTAAAAGAAAGAAGAAAGGAGCTATATGTGATATCGCGCAACTCAGAATGCACGGTTGAAATGTTGCATTCATGGTTCAGTCTAAATATAGTTGTTCCTGGAACCAAGTCAAGCCAGAAAGATTGTCAATATGTCATTGTATGAGAGTTATGCTCACCCAAAAGACGTGTTATTCTGCGGCAAAGTGAAAATTGAATCATCGGTGGCGTCATTCACGGCGGGCGTCTCGGCGGCGTCATTCACGGCGGACGTCTCGGCGGCGTCATTCACGGAAGATGTTTCAGCGGCGTCATTCTCGGCTTCAACTGTTACCGTGCCAGAACTGCAAGATGGATATTCGAAAGCATAATATTTGTCATTCGAAAGCATAAGATTTGTCATTCTAAAGCATAATATTTGTCATTCTAAAGCATAATATTTGTCATTCGAAAGCATGTATGTTATTCTTTAAAACATTCAAGTGAGCTCAACTAAAATTCGTATTGTTAATATATTTTGTGAAATTGCAGCAATACAATGCTACTCTCTGCTAATCGCTTCTCTTTGTTAGTTAAAAAAACAGCCACATCCATGTAAATGCCAACTTTACTGACTATGCCGATTCCATTGCTACAGTAATCCAGATCATCCATATACATGGCACCTGTCTTTCAAGCCTAGTCTTGTCTGATAGTCCAACGGTGGCCTTTGTAGACAGGAGTGACGGTATATATGTATATGTATCACCCCAATATCCATGTTGTGTCGTTGACCAAAGGCGCAGCAGCGTTGATCAAAGGCGCATGCGCCAATATCAAATTGGATATTGGCGCTGCGTCTATGACGCGCTGATATTCAATTGGATATTGACTCTGCGCCTTGGTCAACGGCGCAAACCTGGATAGTTGCATGTTACATATATGCATGGCATTACATTATTTACATCGATACGAGATCGTCCCCACATCTAGCGATTTCCGATCAGCATCGGATCACTCAAAGGCTTCCACTGGCCCAGATTCACAAGCCCAATGGCAGATTTGGTCTAGTGGCGTTTGTGGTTTTGATGATAGGCGAAAGTCGTCAGATGTGTGGTCTCGATCCCATGTTTATTATTTAGCTAGCACTGGATGAGAGGTAGCCTACCTGTTTGAAACGTCTGTAGCACTTGTCGATTGCATTGTAGAGACACTTGGTCGAGGAACATCAATATCATCTGGCACGACACTCGCGACATTTGCCTGCTGGTCAATCGTAGCAGAATCATCATCATATTTGTTATGAAATTGCTGTAAATCATCAACGATTATGTTTAAAATCTGTAAAATCTCCTGGTCTATATCACCAACGACAGACTTGCCGCCCCCGGTCTCCAGAATATCAACCTTCTTCTCTCTCGCTTTGGCCGTTGCCTTGGTTTTGAGTCGTCTCCAGAGCTCTTTCAACTCGTTAGCGGACGATTTGGCTCTATCTGGAAAAGCTGCTTGCATGTCCCTTGCAATTGCCTCCCATGCTGCTTGTTTCTTTAAGTTCGATTGTGTGTCACATTTTTTACCCTCTATTACACTTTTCCGATTTTTTATGAGCTCGATCAACATCATTCGCTGATCTGGCGAAAAAATTGTCACTTCTTTTCCTCGCAGACATTGCTAAAGTACTACGTGTATGTGAGCCTAAATGATTTACCAAGTGCTGTCCACGACGAGAAATAGACCAGTCGAACAGCTACCGAAATAATGCGCGCAATATCCACATCTCCCACACCCACTCACACCAACCGACGCACACATGCGCATGCACATGCGCACACGCACGCGCATAAAAACCATACACATGCACATGGCACCTCCACATCTACCCATACACGCGCATGCACGCACGCACGCGCGTAGGCCTACGTACGCACGAACGCATGCACGTACGCACGCACACTGCCATTACTGTATGTCCGTCTGTCTGTTAAGCTATCTAAATTATTTGCCCGCGCTGTCCAGCGAGGAATGGACGGGCCAAATAGCGGACGACACAAGTAGCGCATTGCCGAAATAAAGCGTGCAATACCGAGACAAAAAATTCACGGTAGGCGCTCTCGAGTTACACGGTGTCAGCTAATAAGCGGATTTTCTCCGTACGAAAATTTGGTTTAATACAGGTATTTTTCTAACCCTGGTTAAAACCCTATTTAAGAGTTACCCCCGTGTAAGATAATCGCACGATGATCACCTTTCGAAAATTCGGTCCTTAATTTTTAAATACAATCAAAAGATGAAGTTGTGTTCATTTTCCAAAAAATTTGATGGGGTGGTGCTGTCATAGACAGCAACATCGTCCTCTAGGTATGAGCGTGTAGGGAGCATATGCATTTCAACCAGAAAGTTCGTAGAACTACGGATTTTGTCAGAATCAGAAGATCAAAGTCATTCGAAATGTTGTTAAAATCGGTCTAGCGGTTCTCAAGAAGACATTTCAAATTTCCCATTGTTTTATTATGGGAGTTTTGTCGGGAGAAATCCAAGATAGCTACCAAACCATTTATCCGACAGGTTCTAACGTAGGAAATTTGAAATCACACCCACCCACCCCCCACCACTAAAACCTAAACAAAACCAATTTCGGGAGAAGTGGCTTTCGTGAAAATTAGGTCATGATGGTCGTTGAAACATTAGACCAATCAAGTTCCCCAAAACAAACTTGGTTCAGCTTTTGCCCTAGATAAATTAATAAGATAATAATTAAATTAAACTGATAATAATTTCATAAGTTTCGTATCAATAGTCCAAGGATTCAGAAGAGATATTTAAAGACATTTCTAAAAATCGGCCACATTCCAAAATGGCCTTCTACATTTGCATTTTGTAACCTACATAGCCTAGTTAATTCCGTCATCTGCATGTATACCACTGAGTTAAGAAAAATTGGTATAAATAACTAAATAAGCCTGTGCTTAATAATGCACAACATAAATAAATTAAGCTAAATACAAGTCCATAGATTTCTACTAAATATATGAGGTCTTGGGAAATGTGCTTGATATTTTAGGTGCGTTATTTATTCTTGGCCGGATGGCGTTAAAAATCGATAGGATGTGACTTAAGATATAAACATGCATGGTTAAATTAGGCTCCAAAGCACAAACAGTTAAATTATCTATTAATATATTCACATATACATGTAGTGAAGGCTAGTTTATAGGTTAGACAAAATTGATTAAGCACGTGTAATGAGGTTCTCCTTGAAAGGAGGTCAAGATTGCGTACAAGATCGCCGCGAACCCGTTTATCCTACAGTTTCAATCGTTGCAAATTTGAAATTAACATACCCAAAAATATATAAAACCCCAATTTCAACTTCAAAATCCATTAAATAAAAAGATCCAATATGGCCGCCAAACATGATATATTTTGATTGGTCCACAGCAACCATGTTTTTAACGTATCAATTTTCATTGAACAAACTTTAATGGCCCTTAGTCCTTAAGTATATTTCCCAAATTTCCGCTAGATCCGTTCACCGGTTCTGAAGAAGTTCTGGACAAGTTCCCTCGAACAAACTTTGTTCAGCTTATGCCCTAGATGATATTTCATGATTTGAATTGGTTCCCCATGCGTATCTGAGAAGATTTTTAAAGACATTTCTAAAAATCGGTCAAAATCCAAGATTGCTGCCAGCCAAATTGGCGGATAAGCTTCGCTGGAATGCTACCCGCTAAATATAATTGAAATCGGCCCAGAAATCATTTAATGAAAACATTGATGGACATGCGGAAGCGGAAACTAGATCTTGACTGGGAGCAGAAGCGATTTACGTTTGCGTGTGTTGTTATGTATAGCACTACCTTCTTATGACGTTTTAGCGTGTTTTAAATGTGACTTTATCGTGATTTTAAACTTTATTTAAGAACTTTTATTCTCCTTCGATCAATACTTACCATTACATTACTTATTGATAACAGAGCCGTAAGGTCTGACCTAAGAATCTTCAGATGTGATAAGCTCTAACCGGATCCCGGAACCGGGTATCCGCCTCAATAAACGGGTACCCGCTACCATCAGCCAACACTCTTGTTTGCATAGCAATACACCGTTATATAATATCTAAAGTTTGTGATCATTTTCTGTGCTTCTGTGCCTGATTCTTTGACTGGATTATAATTGGATTACTAATGGAGAACACCACCGACACCCAGGTTGTATCTTTCTAGCTGTAATCTAGTTATAGTGGAGACTTTTCGTCTCTGAAATTGTGTGTGTGTGTGTGTGTTGTATGTTCCATTTTCTGACCCCAGAACTGAGGCGTATGAGACAACGAAATATGCCAGGTATGATCGCCTCCTTTAAAACCCAACGGCGATCAGGCATTAATATGAAATATTGCAAGCGTGGTCTCTGTTTTCTAACACTAAATGGGCTTACGTCGTTCAACCGGGTGGTCCGGGCATGTGACGTCACACCCTTTTCGGGTCGGATTATTATTTTGAGGGAAATGTTTCTTTATAATCGTGCGTTTAGTACCAGAAGCTAATGAATTATATCAAGTTTTGCGTATATTTCAGTTCTGTTTGCAATGATTGGTTTGTTTTAAAATTGTGTACTGCGGCTCTACCGTGTTCTACAGCCGTAGCATAATTCATTCTGTTGTTTCCTACTCGTATCGTTTGTCATTCGTCTGTGGAGTATAATTTCCGAAATGATTCTTAAATCTACCACGAATGTTTTCGATACGGTTCCTGGTTCGTTTATACATCCTGCAGGATCAATTCATGGGTGTGTGTTGGCCCGTTAATGTTCTTATCGCCAGCTTGCGTGATCTTGGTTGTAACGTGTTCGGATGTTGGGTGCTGGAAGGTTAACTTATAATTTATTGTCAAACTATTTGAAAATTATTGGTCTGCCTTCCGTTTACGCGAAGCAGCTATCTTCGAAGACCCAGCCCCCTGCGGCCTCTAGGGAGATGCGGGCAAGGTGCCATATTCCCAGAGTGGAATACCAGCGCTATGGTGCAGTACCGACTGTCACGGAGGATGACCGTTGGGTTCTTGGCGTCCCTAGTGCTGGAGCGAGTAGCCCCGCTCATGCATTAGTAGATAAAGCCAGGCGCACTCGGAAGAAGTCCTGGCCCTATGCAATGGCGGTGTGAGGGCAGCAATGAATGCTGTCAACCACCAACCACTCATATCATTTGTTTCAGTCGTGCGGGCTGAAACAGGGGCAGTCACCCTGTGCCACTTGCAGCGCTTTCATGCGTCAATGACGGCCTTGTGCTATCAATGGACGCACTGCCACGGGTGCAGGGACGTGTGACCAAATCCAGGAGGCAGATGGTCCTTGACCATATGCGTCCGGCTTCAGCTGTCAGGGAGAGGTTACTTGGGACCCGCCTGAACAGACCAAGCATCTTTGGTGACCAAGCGCAGGCCATCTTAGAGGATACGGCCAACATCGTGCAAAGTCAACTGGTGGTTAATATGCAACTGGCGCTATGGCACCAAGCGCATGCACTAGGGGTTGCATCTAAGCCGTCAGTCATACAGCCTGCCTCCAAGAAGCAGAAGAAGCATAAGAGCAAGGCGAAAGCCGCGCCAACTTCTAATGCTCTTGCTGGGCCTTCTAAGCCACATGTGGCTAAGAAGGCGATGAAGGCATAGAGGCCCATGCCCACCCTAGTGGTGGTCCTGATCGCTCGAGAGGTGGTAAGGGTAAGGGCAAGTGTAAGTTCTCGTACCTGAGGGTATGGTGTAATAATACTGGCCCGCTGTATTAATACACTACAATATTGTTGATATATAGTCGCGATCGCGAGATGGTCTTATTAAATAATGTCTATTTCACACTACCGTGTTGTAACTAACCCCTCATCAACACCTTTATATTACCTCATGGCAGTGTTCGGATCTTCGAATTGAACTGTAGACCTCTTTAACTCGAACTACGTGATTCTGTGTTGGACAACGTGGTGTTACCAGTTTCCTACTTGTATCTGGATCACGGTAATGACTAAACTGACCTGTTCCTTCGTGATTCTCTCTTTCTTCACGATTCTCTCGCTGCTGTTCACTACTACGTACAAATCGAATTTGTATCCTGTATGTCAACCAGCAATTAGCAAAATGGCTAACAACACTGTGCCGAGTCCTCATGTTAAATCTCCTGGTCAGTTATGTTTGTCTTCAGACATTGAAAATACGCCAAAACGTTGGGCGCTATGGAAACAAATGTGGGACAATTACGTAATTGTTTCAGCGTTGGATTCTCGACCAGAACAATATAAAATTGCTCTCTTCCTTGTAACAATCGGTCAAGATGCTCTCGAAACATACAATTCATTCAAGTAAAGTGACAATGAAGATAGAAATATGCTTGCAATTGTCAATTTTGGAGAGTTGCATGGCACTTTGTTGTGCGTCCACATCGTCTTAGGCATTTAGGACAACACGACTAGATGTAGACTTCTGCAAGAAAGAAAGCATAATCTCAAAACGTGTTTCGACATCTGCAAAAGTAACGAAGCGGCTTCATTGCAAACGGGTGCAATGTCTGCCCCCACCTCTTCTCAGGAGATTCACAAAGTAGAATCCAAATGAACTGTCAGACCATACAGACCTAAATCTAAAGAAACGCATCCATCTTCGTATTCAGCTGAAAGTGAAACTAAGCGTGACTGTAAGTTATGCAGCAAAAGACATGTGCTACAAGGCGGTGCCCTGCCTGGGGTAAGTCTTGTTCTAAGTGTAAGAAACCTAATCACTTTGCTGTGAAATGTCCGCAAAACGTGAACGTGCATCACATCGAAAACTCCTCTAACTCCGAGGAATCTGACTATGAGCTAATTCAAGCCATCTGTAATGGATAAAAATCAGTCTTCGCTAAAATGGAGGTTTCTGGGAAAGCAGTAAAATTCCAAATAGATTGTGGTTCAACTGTTAACATTTTACCTATGACTTATGTAGGAGAAACTAAACTAAAACGTACTACTAAGACGCTTAAAATGTGGACCAGTCAGGTGTTAAGCCAGCTGGTATCTGTCATAAAATCTTTAAAAATCCAGCTACCGGTGAAAATGTTTCAGTTGAATTCGTCATTATGAAATCTGATCTACAGCCTATCCTAGGAAAGTGCGCTTCAGAGCAAATGAACTTGATTCAAATAAACTATGATAACTTTGTTGTGGCTGCAGTTGATGCTGTCAAGCAATATAGTGATGTGTTCAGTGACGGTCTTGGGGATCTACCGGGTAATGTATTCAAATTGATGAATATGCTGTCCCTGTAGCATTACCTTCACAGCACGTACCTGTAAATCTTAAAGCTAAAGTTAAGAAAGAACTTGACAAAATGGTCAAACTTGAGATTATCGATTATTGGGTTAACCAAATGGTTGTGTTTACCAAAAGGTCTGGTGTGCATAAATCCAAAGTCACTAAACTCTGCACTTGAAAGAGAACATTATCTTATGCCTGGTTTGGATGACGTTCTTCCAACTTTATCGTGTGCACGTCTATTCTCAAAGTTAGATCTGTGAAATGGATACTGGCATATAAAACTAGATGAAGAATCAACAAAGCTGACTTGTTTCCAAACTCCATTTGGTAGATATAAATGGCTCCGTTTGCCCTTTGGTCTCTCCACCAATGTGATATGCGTTGCAGATGATATTGTCATCTACGGTGTTGGAGACGATGATGAGCAAGCTAGAAAAGACCATGATGAAAAGTTAGTAAAGCTTCTCGATCGTTGTCAAAATCTTGGTGTTAGACTAAAGAAAACCAAGTGTCAGTTTTGAACCAATGAAATTACCTTTGTCAGTCATGTTGTGACAGCTGATGGTTTGAAACCTGCCCCTGAGAAAGCTAAGGCAATAATAGAAATTCCTAGGCCCACTGATGCTGATGGAATACAGTGACTTAACGGAACTATAAAACTACTTAGCTAAATGTCGACTGCATCTATTTGACATGATGGAGCCTTTGCGCCGCCTGATGCACAAAGACCCAGACACCGGAAGACAAGTCAAATTTGTGTGGACTACTGAACATGAGAAAGCTTTCCAGAATGTAAGGGAACTTGTGTCACAAGCACCACTGCTTGCTTACTATGATCCACATCAATCTCTACAGCTACAATGTGATGCTTCTAATCTCGGTGTACGGCACAGTACTGCTCCAGAATGAACAACCGATCGCATACATGAGTAAAGCATTGAGTGATACTGAAACACGATACGCACCTATCGAAAAGGATATGCTCGCAATCGTTATTTCCTTAGAACGTTTTCATCAGTATGCTTATGCAAGACATGTGACTGTTATCTCTGACCATAAGCCACTTAAAAACATTCTCCATAAACCACTTAAATCGTGCTCCGTGACGATTACAGAATATGATACTACGATCTCAAGCTTATGACATTACTGTAACCTACCGTCGAATGCAACTTGCAGATATGTTAAATAGGGCATACTTACCTGAAGCGAATGACTCTTATCAAACTGAATCTGTTAATGTGGCTAGCTTCTTACCTATTGGTCAAGAATGGTTATTGCAAATTAAACGTGAAACAAACAATGATGAAACAATGTGTAAGCTGCGTAAAACAATTCTAAATGGTTGGCCAGACCAAAGAGACTTTGTTCCAGAACAGTTATTACATTACTATAGCTACAGAGACGAGTTGACTGTACAGGATGGCCTCATCTTCAAAGATGAGAAATTAGTAATTCCAGTCGGATTACGCTCTGACATGAAGAAATCTTTTCATGACAACTCTCATCTCGGTATTGATGGTTGTCTTAATCGTGCCTGTGAATGCCTTTCTGGCCCGGAATGAGCGCAGAAAAACACCACGTGTCATCATGTGAAACTTGTCAGTCATTCGGCACTAGTCAACAGAAGGAAACACTAATGTCACACGATACTCCAAATCGACTATGGGAGAAAGTAGGTGTCGACTTGTTTACCTTAAAGGGACATGATTACTTAGTAACTGTGGACTATTACAGCAATTATATCGAGCTGGATCATCTAGAGAAAACGGGCTCTATCACTGTGGTTAGGAAGCTCAAAATGCAATTCGCGAGACATGACATTCCGTGTAATGTCATTAGTGACAACGGACCTCAGTTCATTTCAGCCGAGTTTAAGCAATTCACTGATCAATGGGAATTTGAACATTGTACCTCTAGTCGTCATCATCCACAAGCTAACGAGATGGCTAAGTTGGCAGTTAAAACGGTTAAGAAAATCATGAACAAAGCCATGAAATCACATTCCGATCCATGCCTCAGAGTCTTAAATCACAGAAACACACCAACTCATAACACTGGTCGAAGCCCTGCTCAAAAACCTATGAATCATAGATCACGTACTATGTTGCCTATGAACGAAACATTATTAAGACCAAGAACTGTTTACTCTGAATATGAGCATAGTAAACTATCTGACAGTAAGAAATGAAAAGCCTACTATTACGATAAGGGTGCGAAAGATCTTAAGCCACTACATGAGGGCGATAGAGTGCTAATGAAACCTTTTCGGCTTGGTGATAGTCAGTGGACCAGAGCAACTGTAAGTAAGCATCTTGAAGAATGGTCATATGAAGTCGAATCTCCAATTGGAACTTATCGTAGAAATCATGTCCATCTATGAGAATCTACTGAGCAAACACAACCTGCCTGTCCAAAGGACAATCCAATAGCAAGCAGTGTTCAAACGGTTATTTCACGTGAATCAATAAAGCACACAGCTGTGCCAGATAACGTAAAACAATCCAGTAACATTGCAGAAGGACAATATACAACATTTGTCGTGTCTAGGGCCAGTCCTCAGAAATCACGCTATGGTCATGTGCTTAAGCCAATACACAGAGATGAGTACGTGTGATTCAAATGACTATTTTTATATTCCCAGACATACCTATTAATGATTTTATAGTACTCTAATCTTTAGTATAATCTGATTTAACTCATCTTACTTATCATTGGTATTGATCTACTTAATAGTATTTACTTAATTAATATTAATAGCTTTTAATACTCTAATAGTATACCCTTGAACTTTATAAGAATTGGGGATGTAATAATACTGGCACGCTGTATTGATATGCTACAATATTGTTGATATATAGCCGCGAATGCATGAAGATGTTCTTATTAAATAATGTCTATTTCACACTACCATGTCATAATTAACCCCTCATTAATACCTTTATATTACATATGTATGGTAGCTCCCTTCGCATCCGTCTGGACCTTGCCTGTGTGACAGGAACAGCGGTGCCAGTCAGACAAGTCAAGCAGAGACCAAAATTGTTCTCTCTCTCCCTCGTTAAGAGGGGGGGGGGAACAGATCGCGAGCCAGACACCCTCCTTAGACGTTCTTGCGCCTATAGTGGGTCGAAGGCTCATTTGTTTCATCGAGGCTTGGCGAAGTGTGACGTCAGACAGTCTGGTCCTGGGATGCCCGAGAACACAGGGTGTGGAGACCCATAGTCAATCTCAGGTCATTAAATTGGTTTATCCATATGCCTCGGTTCAAAAATGGAAACGCTGAGGACGGTAATGGCATGATTGAGGAAAGGAATGTGGTGTGTGTCAATTGATCTGAAAGATGCATATTTCCACATTAGAATGAACAGACGCTGCCACAGTTTTCTGAGATTCGCATTTCAGACTCGTGTTTGGGAGTTTGTAGTCCTCCCCTTCGGCCTGTCGACAGCTTCAAGGGTTTTCACCAGAGTGGTCCTAGCGGTTACAGCGTTTCTCAGAAAGGAGAACGTGGTATTTCACACCTACATAGACGATAGGCGTATCAAGGCGGACACGCCAGCCAGGCTAGAGGTGGATACTGCCCTGACTCTGAAGTTACTTTCAGGTCTAGGCTGGATAGTCAACAAGGAGAAATCCGAGTTGACAACCACTCAACACTTTGTTTATTTGGGGATGCAATTCGATCTCAAGGAAGGCAGGGTATGCCCATCAGTGCCCAGATTGGAGTCTCTGAAAGCCATCCTCAAAAAGTTGCGATTGTTAAACCACATTCAGGCAAGGAGGTTTCTTCAGATGATGGGCATGATGGTCTCCATGGAGTAGGTAATCCTGTACGCTGCTCTAATGTGATACCTATCCAGTTGTATCCGATGTCTCTGTGGAAATAGAGAACAGAACCCCTGTCAAAACTTGTGCCAATTTTGGAGTCGATGGTGTTGCATCTTGCATGGTGGAAGGAGCGTCAGAATCGCCTAGTAGGAGTTTTGCTTCATCTACCCCACCCCAAGCTGTCCATGTACACGGATGCAGCGCTGGAGGGGTGGGGCCTGCCTGGGGCACCAGGTTTCGAGCACATGGACTCTCCAAGATAATCAGCTGCATATCAATCTGTTAGAAATGATGACAGTAGAACTGGCACTGGAGAACTTTCTTCCAGAAATCAGGGACAATGTGATATTGATATGGTCGGACAATTCGACAGTACCATCATACATAAATCGCCAAGGATGGACCAAGTCTCCCACACTGTACATGAAAGTGTGGCTCTTGATTCCATGGTGCATGAATTACTCAGTTGTTTTGAAAGCAGCTCACATTTCTGGGCCATTGAACATTCTGATGGATGCTTTGTCTCGCAGACAGAGAATTCTGCCAACAGAATGGTCTCTGAACCCTCCAGTTCTACGAAGGATCTTCGAGCATTGGGGCAAACTGAACTTGGACTTGTTTGCCACAAAGAAAAATGGTCAAATCATGACTTATGTCTCGCCGATTCTGGATCCAAATGCCGTCGATACAAACACTCTGGTGATAAGCTGGAGAGGGATGCACGCATACGTTTACCCACCCACCATCCTTCTACCGAAGGTTTTGGTGGAGATCAGGGAGCAGCCATGCCTGGTCCTGCTAATAGTGGCTTTGTAGCCCCACAGGGCGTGGTTCACAGATTTTCTGGATCTGGTTGTCCGAGATTCTGAACATAATCTCCTAGGCCACGGGCTGCTTCCTACACGAGCTGCCCGAAATGTTCTAATTGACTGCGTGGATGTTATCAGACAACGTTCCACGTCAGAAGGCTTTTCTCAACAGGCTGCGACTTTCATCGCAGCAGTGAGAAGGAGGTAAAACTTCAAGTCATAAAACCACAAGGTTAACAAATTTACAGAACGGTGTGAAGGAAAGGATATCCATCCCTTTCAATCCACTATTCAGCAAATAGCAGACTTTCTCTGTGAGCTATTCTTTACAGGATTAGCTTATGTCACGATTGATGAATACAAGTCAGCTTTGGCATCAGTTATCCCTTGTCTAGCTAACAGGGATTATCCAGAGGTGGCCCAGTTAAACGTGATGGTGAAGGGAATGAGCAATCTCCGACCGAGACAACCGGTAGTCATTCCAGCCTGGAGTCTCTCTTTGGTGTTTAATGTGCTAGCCAAGCACCCTTTCGAACATTTGGGTTCAGTAAGTCTAAAGCATCTGGCTCTTAAGGCGGTCTTTTTATTGGCAGCTTCCTCAGCTAGAAGGCGCAGTGAGAGCCATGCGCTTTCAGCAGAGAGGGGCCGATTTATTGTCTCTGGAGAGGATATGCAAATGCTGCAAAGAGCAAAATTTATGTCAAAGAACCAATCTTTGAAATATCATGGCAAACTGATCATGATACCAAAGATAACTAGGCATGATCATGATGCCAGTGTCTGGTGTCCAGTCCATGCTTTGACCAAGTACAAGAAATGGACGGACTCTCTACGGTCAAATGATAGACATTTGTGGATCTGCCATAAGAAGCCATATGGCGCCGCATCCATGGATTCTATCTCTCGTTGGGTAGTCGAATGCATTCAGACTACCCACGAGATTGCAACTGATCACCAGGTGCAATGTGCTAGGACTCACGATGTTAGAGGAATAGCTGTCTCGACTGCCCGATTCAATGCTGTCCCATTAGAGGATATCTTGGCCGTTGCACAATGGCACTGTGGGTCCTCTTTCACGGATTACTATATGAGGGACATGTCAGACTCAGCCAAATCATGCTTTAGCAGTCTTGAAAAACTAGATAAGTGGCCACACTGATCGTTTACCTTTTAGTAGCTTTGTTGTGATATTAGGGATGACAAACAAAAGTCACGTCTGGTCGAAAGTGTGATGGTTGGTGGTGTTCTGTCTGGAATCCAAAACTGATAAGGTAATTCAAGTTAGAACGGGGTTTTTTGGTATAATGTTTATATATCATGTTCATTCATCTTATACATGCATGCTCATTCCCAGGCTTATGTGTGTCAAGACCAGTTAACCCTCATGGCACACTTGTGGTTCAGGCGAGACGCATGTTCGCTAGTTCTCTTCCCTTTTTTGGAGAAAGGGGGTGGGTCCGGTGATGCGAATGTCATTCGGTCCCAAACTTGTCAGTCCTTCTAGGTCTCCATGTGACAAAGTTTAGTCTAGATCTTTCTCTAGCGGCAAAGGAGGCTTTGTCTGGCTTGCCCCTTCCCACAAGGTTAATGATCAAATTTGGTGTTATCAATAAGTAAAGTAATGGTAAGTATTGATCGAAGGAGAATGAAGGAAATTTCAATTTCCTTTTCTCGGAGATCTAACAATACTTACCATTACCTTACGGACCTTGCCTCGCAGCCCCACGGAGGCAAGCCATGTGTCAGTTCTTGTTTTGTAGCTATGCAAACAATGTGTTGGCTCATGGTAACGAATACCCATTTGTTGGGGGCGGGTACCCAGTTCCAGAAGCTGGTTAGAGGCTATCAAATCTGAAGATTCTTAGGTGTCAGACCTTACGGCTCTGTTATCAATAAGTAATGTAATGGTAAGTATTGTTAGATCTCGGAGAAAGGGAAATTGACATTTCCTTCAGACTATCGTATTGTACCGCACTGGTTGGCCATCTTGGTGGCCAGTTTGACACTGACTTGAAGCACCATTCGTTGTCTACATAATCTATCTACCAGACATGGCATATTCTAACAAACAAACAATGAAATATTCAGCACCATTACACTCAACTATTGTCGCAGCAAATAGCACAAATGACTTTAACAATTCACCCATTTTCGTAACAAATGACTCTAGGAAAGAACAGACTGTAATGTACATCATTGGACCATCTCCATTTGTTCTCTGCGAGAAATGCCAGTCTAACTTTCACAGATCGTGTGCAAATCATCCAAACACCTCGCACAGAATACGAACAACTACAGCAACGTATCCAAGCACTGGAGATTCGGGATCTACGCATCGTAAAACATATGCCCACTCACATCGCTTTGCCGTTCGAGGCCGTACTTGCAGACCTGTGATTTCTTGCTATGTAAAGTAACATTACGCCAGTGGGCTGGAGGCAGTCAATCAGATTTTTACCTACTTCAATTAAGCTTTCAATCTAAAAATAGAGGCGTCGCTTCGTGCCAATGTCGATGGAGAGTTCACGAGACACGAATGTCAAGCAATGTGATTGGGCGTATATTAGTAGGATGATAATAACCAGACAATTTTATTGAGTGGCAGTTGACTGAACTCCTATATGAAGTTTCATGAACTTAGCACAGACATCAAAAGCATGCAAGCATGGGACTCGTTACGAGAGCGTAGTGTGAGGGCGAGAGCGTAGTGAAAGGGCGAGACCATGCGATAAGACGATGGGATCTATGTTGCAGGCTACAAACTCCTGAAGAAGCAGCAGCGAGACCACCAGCCTCCGCATCCGCCTCACTACCACAGACTCCTCAACAACATTATGTACCTCCGACATTCTGGGGAATACATCCACCTCCACCACAACATCCAATCATACAGTCTCCATTTCTGCATACCGACCTACTGCCATTTCCCACTCATCCGATGCGAATGATTTTTCAACAAGATCAACATCTTCAACAACATCCAGTACCGCATCAAAGAAACCACCCAGCCTCATCTCAACCAATGCAACGTCATACACCCGGCAATCCGACAACCAACTTAGCTCAACCACATCGACAGAATAGACAAGCACAAGCTGTGCATGTACAATCAAATACAGGAGAGTTAGCACAGGTAGGCGGGAAGTCTGACGAGGATCATTCAAGATCACTACAGGTTCATCACTCCCAATATGAAAAAACAATGAAACCAGTTAGAGACAAGGAAGATGAAACACAGTCAGAACCATCAAGTCAATCAAATAGCAATAGAACTGTCGACAAATACCTTTTAATGCAGAAGGCAATGCTGTTAACGATACAGACCCTAAACCAAGAGGATGTGGCAGGACAGTTATTTTCTGGAGGGAACTTTAAATCATGCCATACAGCAAGTAGAAGACGGAAACTCGCGTATAAAATGCATCACCATGAGAACCGATCCTATTCTCTTATTGATATGCTCTATATACTTGCCAACATGAAACGATGCAGTGGCAGAAAATGAGTTTGCAGATACGCTAGATCAGCTTCATGAAATCCTTATAAAATATCAGCCATCGCATAGTGTAATTCTCATCGGCGACTTCAACTATGATCTGCTATGCAACATGACTAGCAAAAGACGATGGAGACTAGAGGAGTTTTAACCGAGTTTGACCTCAATTACGCCACGTCTGGCCCAATGTTTGATAAGCAAATGGTGTAGGAATATCCACTATCGATTGTTTTATCTACTCAACAGCCTTAGCAGACTCTGTTACAGAACCAGTTAACTTAAATGAACTTCATGTCAACAGCTCTGATCCCCATCTCATATGTATTCAGTCTTCCTACAACATCAGGCCTGTTAAAGGTATCAGTAACACTCAAATGACTAACAGTGCTCAATGGAGTAAAGTAGACCAGACCAAAAACCACGAACATCTATCCTTCGCACTAGAGAACCAAGATCTCCGATGTAGCACTCATTTTCAGATATACAAAACATACATGAAGCTATGAAATACTCTAATAAGCTCAGCCCTATCAGCTGCACCTAAAGCACGTCCGTACATACTCCAAATGCCTAGTCTTTGGAATGAGGAGATCGCTGAGGGTGTCACGCACAAGAAATCTGCTCACTACATGTGGAAGATGACCGGCAGTCCACTCAATCCAAGTCATTAAATTTCCATTGAACGCAGGAGAACAAGATTCTTACTACGTCAAGTGCAAAGAAAGGCAGCTGGGTAGGCAAGAGATCAAGAGTTACATAATGTTATGACAGCATAATCCTGTAGCACAGATTAGCTGGACAGGTACGGACCGTCCCAGCTTGGCTGGGTACTGGATAGCTGTTCCGGGTATGTTCTGAGCACGCTCCCTTAGTAGGATAGTACGCATGTATACAGCCACATATAAGAGAGGTTTCTAAAAATGACTAAGTACGTAAGATCGTGTAGCACGCATGCGTGCGCGTCAGAGCTTCCCTGACAAAATGTGTCAGTGTTGGGAGAGAACGCATACTAAAAAGTACCGAGTTGGTGCATATAATTTCTTTAAATTATGTTATCCTCGTCGTTCTTGGTACCTATCAGGACCAGAATGAAACGAGAAATTCAAAACTGTAAACCATTTTAAAATTGGTCCAGAAATGGAGTTATCCTTATTTTTCTGCTTAAATTATGCTCAAAATATTGAAGACGTCATAAGCGTGTCTATGTACTAATTGAACGGGGAGGATGTTTATCACGTGATAATGTCCTTGCCCTTCCAGCTCGCACGCTGATTGGCTACAGGTCACGCGTTGATTGCCTGAGCGTTCCAGCTACGATGTCATGAGGAGTATAAAAGGAGCGAAGAACTGAGAATCGAGACCCACACTTCATCGAGAGAGAAGGTGGAAGGTTGTGTGGCCAGGGAGTTGCAGGATGCCGATACCTGCCTGCTGTATCTGGTTTCATCGTAACCGCAGTGGGGCTAGCCGGCTTAGAGATCTTGGCATCTCTGGCCCACAACCTTCCCATCCGCATCTTATCTTTTGAACACTCTCGGGAGGACAATTCTCGGGGGCATATAAATTAAATGGAAAGAAGGAACCCTCACTTCCAACAACAACAGAGGAGCCTTCCTGTGAATGGGCCATGCGGCCCCAATGTAACGAACTCGTAGTATGAGGAACGAGTGGTGATTCTTGGTGGACAACTCGTCAGATCTGCCGAACCACGCCGAAATGTGGTAATCAAACTCAGCGCAATGTGTTGTGTATAGCATTTAACTTTTAGACCACAGTCTAGTGAGACTTTGCCTGGTATGCTGCACGAGCTATGCCATGCATCATGTACTGTGTACACGGAAGATGCACATGCATCATTATTTAACATTCAACTGTAGCCTTTCATCACTACATGGCAGTTTTCAACTTCCGCTACAGTATCGAACTTTTTGTCATGCTGTTTAAATTAATATGACAGTTCGCCTTCGGATATCAGCCCAGCAGCTACAGAATCGAGCCATCTTGTGTTCCTCTTTTGGAATGTATCATCTACTGTGATCTATTAACTTTTTCCGTACCAATGACTAATAGGTACTCATCTAACTGTATTTTCATATTATTGTTTTTTTACATTTATAGGTACTGATGACTAATAGGCACCGACCGGTCGTCTGAGACCGCATTTTATAGTTGTTTTTTTTACTGTATATATTATCCTTGTTTTGTGCTGATGACTAACAAGCACCGCAAGGTCGGGTGACCTTAATTATTGTCAATTATGTGATAGTTAGTTATGTATATGGCAGCAGCTATCCTAGTTACTTGTTTTGTTTATTTTATATAAAATACTAGGACAGCAGTACACTAGGCTACACTATACAGCAAATATAACACCGCATCACCTTTTCCCCAGCGTCACTTTTTCACTGAGGTCACTGTTCAGGTCCTCATTAAGCGAACCTGACATGAGATCGACTAAACCTGGCTATTCTAGCTCAACAGGATAGGCTTAGAAGTAGTTAGGAATGGTCGCTCGCTAGGAGTCATTTGTGTAAACCTCTTTTCCGGATGCTGTGGATATGTAACATCGCACACCGGCTGGGTGGTATACATTGGCCAAATACCTTAGGGCCTCCTAATTAATATATGAGCTATTGTTTCTTCCTATGTTCCTCCAGCCGTAGGGCTTATAATTGTCTGGACCTCCCTCCGACATGTTGGTGCGATCCGACTTTGGAAACTATTGGGGTTTCCGAGCGGTGAAGACTAAAGTGTTGATTCCGCACACACTCCCTCAGTATCTTCGGATACCAGTTAGCATAGATATCTATGCCAAAGTAGAAAGTACTGCGAAAACATTATATTATTTTAACTGGCCAGCAGTGCACATCTGGGCATATTTTTAAGATAATCGGATTTAAAGATCAGTGAGGTACATCTGATGAGCCCACATTGAACAAGACACCAACTTGGTTCCATGTACAATATTTTGTCTCTCGTACTAGCAAACGAGTAGTATTGTTTGTTTTAGTTATATCATTTTTATTAATTATGTCTAACTCCCAAATTGAGTAATAGCCAGGACGAGACGGTGTGATTCAACCTCGGTGGTAATGGTCGCACGCCCCACTGGAACATTATCATTCCACCAGCTCTAGAAGTCGGTCTTTGTACATTCTGGAAAGTCGCAAAATGCGATCCGTCACCCTGAGAACAGACGCTAACCAGCTCGTCCGCGCATCGTGTACATGTAGTGCAGCAGAGCAGAATATTCGGATGGACTGCCGCGTACCCACCCCGGAGGATACAAGTGGTGCCTGATGTGGGGCTTGAACAAGAAGCGAACCCACACCCACACTCAACACCCATGCATTTCTGTCTCCTTCATCGGATGATCATAACTCCCTTGATGTAGAGGTAGCATTTTTTGATAGGAGAGCCGCACGTGTCCTTACCGACTATGACCAAAATTTCCCTGGTGCGGAATTCACGGCACCATATCATCATGGGTACTCACCGATCAGTGAGAGAACATTCCGCGATGCCTCGCAGGTGGGTACCTATTACATTACCTTGTTGGACATTTGTGATAGGCAACTTCCATCTCAGCCAGATCGTGGTCGATCATGAGAAAGACCCCTATGGGGGCACCCCATACCTTCATTCCCAATGCATTCACCAGCACAATTAGGTGACTCATGGCCTCCCTCATATGCACTGTGTCCCGTTTCACCTCCAATAAGAACTTCATCTCCGTGCTACTCTGCGACACCACGGTATGAACATTAGGATATGGGATCACCATCACCATCCTACAACAGAAGGTACACCCACTCACGCAGCACACACCACCCTCGTCAGTCTCTCGGACCTCCTCCATATGAGCAATGCCTGACTCAGGACCCAGTAGAGCATCCGCAACATATATATAATACGCCGGTTTATCGACTAACACCAATTCAGCGTTCAGCTGAACCAGCACATCTATTTCACACTGAACATCATCAGCGGGAATCACCATTACGGATGCGGTACCAGAACCATCGACCCGAACGAGATCCACCTCCATCAGCACCACCAACACGCAGATCAGCAATGTCAATTTGAAATCATTAGCCATACCAACCGGTGGACAGATGAACAAATGGGATAGTATCTGGCCGCAAAACTTTCAGACAAGGCCCTTCAGGTCCTGGCAGATTTGGGGTCGGATAATACACCAACCTACATGGAGCTGGAAAGCATGTTGCTGGAAAGATTCGGGGACATGGCCCTCAGTGAAACAAGTCGTTTTAAACTAAAAAATCTATGGAGATGCGCTGAGGAAACCCTACCGGAGTTGGACAGTCACATTCAGGAACTTGTCACATGCGCGTACCCCAGTACAAATCACGAAGGAGTCATGCACCGTCATCTCGACACCTTCATCAACGCATTAAGCGGTGAGCCCGCTCTTAAAGAAAGGTTATTCCTGTTAGAACATAACAATCTTCAGTCCCTGACTGCAACGGCAGTCAGAATAGAAAACTTCCTGGAGCGGGAGAAAGCCAATCGCCGTCAATTACACACAGGCAATCTTCTTCTTCTTTTCGTTCGCTGATCATACCGCTAGTCCTGTAAGTGACTATCGACATGATCATAAGCGCAATGACTCACATCCTTATCGCGACCGACACCACCTCTGCATTCGCACAAACATCAGCAACAGGCCTCAACGACACAGCATCGCATAATGATCACCCAACCAGTCAGAATCACGTGCCCAGAGGAAGGGGGCGTGGCCAGTCCAACCCGGGAGACCACAGCAATGCCCTGGATGCGGGAACCAGCACAACAACAACAACAATGGACAACATATGCATGATAGGTTAGAAGAGATAACCAAACAAATATAGGCACTCAACAATCTAGTTACAACACTCAGCACCACCGTCACCACACAACAGACTACACGACCAGCACCAAGTAACCCAGATCTGCATACACAGCCACCCAATGCATGTTTCAGATATGGTCGGCCATGCCACTGGAAGGAACGACTTCCTTCCACCACTCCTACAGCTGACCGATGCACATCACAGCCAGAGCCGCCATTAAACTCAAACGGGCACTGATTACAGAGTCACTTCAGTGCCTACTCCTGCAACCCAGCTCAACTACGGTCTCCAGACAGCAATGCCAGGTGGATACATCTACAAACACTAAGAACGCTTCCTCCACAACAGTACACAACATTATGCACCCGGCTTCACATAAGTCGGTGCCTATGATGAATACTGCATCCGCAGCACCGCCAACACCCACCACCCCCTACCACCCCCACCCCCACCCTTCCGAAAAGTTGTGACCCCGCAATAAACGCATCTCACAAACTGTCTTTCCTATGCAAAATGTCTGTGGTTGGTTGTAGCACCTCCACTGAAACAAACAACGTTTTTACAAGCACCATGACCTACCACCAAAGCACTTAACACCCAGTGCCCCTTGATGGTATGCAATTCACAGGCCCTATCAGCATCACCCACCGCATCCAACAGCAGTAATAGTGGCATGGACAACAGTCAACATTCTGCATCATGGATCCACAAGAAGCGGCTCCATACACAATGTGGCAAAAAACAGCATCGCAATTGCTTCTTTTGCGCATCTACCAAACATCCAATGATGCATTGTCCTAAGTGGCTGGCACAGGTAACCCTCTGTTGCCACCTCACTAGTCCTGTCCAAACTGCTGTTTATACAAACACACAGTACAGCCCTTCTGCATCAGTTACACCACCATTGCTACCCCCAGCTCCGTCATCGCCTAAGCAACTACAGCAGCAGTGACGACGAGTTGGCCCTTTCCTCACTCATCCACTAGTTGCACTCATGGATGGTATATGGAAACAAGCTGACTACATACAGGATGACACTGCACCTAAAGCAACTCCACAAGCAGTGTCATTGGAAACTCTTCCGCAAGCACACTGTAAAGTAGTATATAGGTGTCCTTGCCTGTTCATTGGAGATTCTACCAGTGCCACAGTAGACACTGGAGCTTCCATCACCGTTTTCAACAGGCTATTGTATAAGAGCATCCCACCTCATCGAAAGCGGCCCCTTGGACCCACCAACATCTGTTTACAGACAGCCACCGGAGCCGATGTTCTGGTGGTTGGTACAGTAAACCTTGTTATACAAATAGAGGAAATGCAACCCATCCAGCGACTTGTAATAGCCTCTATTCAAAACGATGCCCTGTTAGGCGCTGATTTCCTCAGTGCCAGAGAAGCTGTCATACATTGCAGACAACAGGAACTAGACATACATGGCCATCAGATCCCCCTTGGACCGGAATCATCACTGTGCGATACATGTGCGGTGATTTAGGCATCAACAGCATTGTTTGGGCCAGGACAGGAGGAGACCTTATGGGCCACTGCACCACAGTTAGGAAACAACACACACACGCACGCACGTACGCACGCACGCACGCACGCACGCACGCACGCACGCACGCACGCACGCACACACACACACACACAGCCATGCTGGAACCCGACCCCGAATACATGATTGCCTCCAAATGTGCCAGTTCACGAATGATCGTAGACACCACCAGCAAGGATCACATACCTTTCCGAGTAATCAATGGAACAGCGGACCCAATAACACTAGTCCCAGGTGTTCATCTTCTTCTTTTCGTTCGCTGATCATACCGCCAGTCCTGTAAGTGACTATCGACATGATCATAAGCGTTAAGGGCGTGGATCCATGGTTTATTAGAGTGTGCCGTGCGGCCTGGAACCTCCGTCTTCAGCACTCAAGGTTTCTGTCAGGGTTACCTCACCCTTACCTCCTTTAGTCGCCTCTTACGACATGCAGAGGATACGGAAGGTGTATTCTAAGCCCCACCTACAGGGCATGTCCCAGGTGTTCATTGTGGCCATGTGTTGGATGTGATATTACTGGAGACACCCACCACACTTACACCAGCAACAGCTTCTGAGGATGATTTGCCCGAACACTTGCATGACTTATATTTGCGTGCCTCAGTTGGTTTAACACAATCTCACATAGGTGACGTACAGCAGATTCTACATAAATATCGGGAGAGTTTCTCCACAGGAGATATGGACCTGAGTGAAACTCACCTCGTATGGCACTCCATCGATACTGAAAATAATCAACCAGTTTGACATCCCGTTCGATGTGTTACATCGATGACATAATCGTCTTTGGTTCTTCGTTTGAACAGACCTTGTCCAATTTGGACATGGTCCTGGTGCGGTTCCATACCACAAACCTCAACCTCAAAACCAGTGTTATCATATTAGACAGAGTGTTGACTTCCTGGAACACGTAATTTCCATGGATGGAGTGATCACTCAACATTCTAATACAAAGGCAGTAGCAGAATGGCAGACCCCCACTTCAGTAACGGATAGAAGTTTCCTCGGTCTCTGCCAGTATTATCACCGATACAGCCATCACTTTAGCAAGATTGCATCCCTGTTATTCAAGATCACTGAGAAAGATCGGCCATTCGAGTGGACGAGTGAGTGTGAAGGTTCCTTCAGGGTATTGAATGAACATTTGCCAACCGCACCAATTCTTTCTCATCCTAACCCTAACCTCAATTTCATTTTAGACACTGATGCATCTGCTTAAACAATAGGTGCAGTTCTATCTCAGGTCACAGAAGATGGGATGGAGCAGGTACTGGGTTATGGTTTACGTACTCTGAATAAAACAGAGAAATGTTACGTGACCATGAAGAGGGAATTACTGACTGTGATGTATTTTGTCAAATACAACAAACACTTTCTGTATGGCCACCAATTAACACTCCGTACAGGTCACACCTCATTATACTGGCTTAGAAACAAAAATCTGGAGGGCCATGTAGCGCGGTGGCAGGAATCCCTGCAGGTCTTCAACTTCAATGTTGTTCATAGACTCGGCAAGCTGCATGGAAATGCTAATGCCTTGAGCAGAATCAGGCTCGAGGATGAACACGAACTGGCCACCCTGGTGACACATGCAACACAGCCGTCTCCGGTATTCCCCGAGCTAAAATATGCAGAGTGAGATACGGTGAAAGTCACTCATGAACAGTCAAACGATGCGCAAACGTGACAAATATACATGTGGATCCAGGAGGGGGTGTGTCCTCCTAAGCAATCTATCATCCCATTGTCTGCAATGGCTAAATATTATTATCAGAGGTTTGAGGAGTGCCATATCAATAATGGTGTCCTTTACATTAACAACCGGATAGTAAATCCTGAATGCTATAGTGTCATGATTATGGAACTACTCCATGACAGCGCTGGACATTTAGCCATCGAAAGAACTGCGGAATGTATCAAACAGAGATTCCACTGGATCGGGATATGTGATAGTGTGAAGGCATGGGTCACCAAATGCGTCCCGTGTCAAAGACGCACTGTTGGCCAGCACCACACAGCACCACTTCAGATTAAAATTGTTGGTGCACCATGGGAGTGAGTGGCTATTCATGTGCTCAGACCCTTGTATACGACGGATGAAGGAAACAAGTACATCCTCGTATTGCAAGACTATTTTACGAAGTGGGTAGAAGCATTCGCTTTAGCAGACCAAGAGCCATCCACAGTAGTGGAGGTCCTGTCTAGCAATGTCTTCTGCCGCTTCGGTATGGCCTATGAATTGCATTTCGACCAAGGAAGTAATTTTGATCTCCGAGCTCTGCAAATTATTTCATATAGTCAAAACACGAACAACTCCATATCATCCGCACAGTGACAGGATGATAGAGAGATTCAACAGAACTCTCATGATGAGGTTGATTAAGGAACCATGGGATCTATGACTCCCATACATGCTCATGGTATACCGCACTTCGATACATTCTAGCACGTGTTATATCCCTGCTCGGTTAATGTTGGGCCATGAATTAGCCGTACCCTTGGATCTGGCCATGCTCACAATACCAGGAGAGAGAAATTCACCCTCTCTTTACGTAGCGTTCATGCTCGAAAGGATAGAACAGGCCCATGAGTTAGTAAGAGAATCACTATCCACTGCACACCGGTGGCAGAAAACGTGGCATGACCGGCGAGTGCATGGAGACCTGTATGAGGCAGGAAAAATGGTGTGCATTCATGATACACGATGTTCTGAAAACGTGCCAAGTAAACTGAGTTACCAGTGGAAAGGCCTCTATGTGGCAGTAGGTAAGAAGTCGGATGTGACATACCATATCCGCGCCTCGGATGGCCTGACCTCAGTCATCTACTTCAATCGACTTAAACATTCTGTTAGTGATGACCCAGTGCCAAAGCTCGGGTTGGGCATTCCAGACGGATGTTTCTACGGAAACATGTATTCGCGACGTTAGTTCCGAGCACTGCAGTGCCAGTTCGACCCCTCTCCTATCAAGCCAACAGTCTGGTGAACATATAGCTAATGCTGAGGATGATGACGAGCTACATACTCGCCCTCTCCCTCCTCGGCATGGGTCTACACGATCTGGGAAGTCATATCTGAATGCTTTTCCGTGTGTGCTGTCCAAGGGGAAAGGTGGAAAAGCTGTTCCTCCGACCTCTTCCCATTCC
Organism: Chaetoderma sp. LZ-2023a; assembly: GCA_034401795.1. Classification (NCBI taxonomy): domain Eukaryota; kingdom Metazoa; phylum Mollusca; class Caudofoveata; order Chaetodermatida; family Chaetodermatidae; genus Chaetoderma; species Chaetoderma sp. LZ-2023a. Next base: position 175,615,318 of record CM067369.1, on the reverse strand, counting down.
CACCCACTTCATGCTGTTACACCAATTAGAGAGTTGCCACAAGCGGAGACAGAGGCTGTCCCGGGCCATGCCTCATGTGGGGTGGAACATATAATAAATAGCATGGAAGTGAAGAGGTTAGATGAGACCTTGCACTGTTCTCAACAACAAGAAAACCACACAACTCAGTGCACTTCCCATCCAACACATCAAAACGTCGGACCACCCCCACTCCAAGTTGCACCCCATCCATTAGCAACACCATCCCCACTCCAACTGGTATCCCTCATCACCGCACTGAGTTCGGACATCACAAGTACCATTCTTTTCACACTCCACTCATCGTCTGCTGACTGTCAATCTTCAGATATGAGAGAGACTGCTGTTTCAGAGGAGGGAGCATCCTGCACCACAACCACTTCCCCTCCGGCTGGTGGTGAGCAGGGAGGCAGCCTGTTCAGTAGACTCAGTTTGAATATTCCCGGTACTTAAAAACTATGGCAGAGTACCAACCGTTGTGTAACGGGAGATGTCCATCCCCATCCAAAGGGCAACCCCGACCACAACCGCCCTACCAAGCCACCCCACCCCACCCCATGAGCAGTCAGAACATCACACCCAAGACACAGAAAGGCAGGAATACCAGAAACACACTTGCCCTCATGGCTGGATACGTCAATTGTTCAACGCGTGAATACAACATACACGTCTGGTTATAAGAGATATGACGGGGACATTCTACACCTCATTACAACAAGCAACATAGGTGTCACCAACTATGTACGTTACCAACAATATAACAGCATGCATCTAACTTTTGTAACAGAAAGAGTTAGAGACACATATTCGGCAACATTCCATACTGCACGAATGCGGTGAGTTCACCACCCACCGCAACCCTACCTTTCGACAAAGTAACAGACTCAGCATTCCCCAGGTTGGAAACCTGGATGTGGCCACCGCGCACTACGCCAGCATCACACAGCATCCCCGACTTCCCTACAACAGAACACTACCCTCATCAGAACAAGTCAAAATTTTCTGCAACCACCCCCTCCCCACCGGGCTATATGGAAAACTGATCATATGGTGAGGAGGGAATCATTGCAGCCATCAACAGCACACGCCACCAGGACATCCCCACCTCTTGGAAGCGACATACCAAATGGCTAAAATAAATATCTCATTCACGCGTAATAACAGATTTCTTTATTGAGAGAGTTGGATCGCAGTGAAACGTCATGGAGTGGTTGGACCAGGACTGGGGAAGAAACCTATCGAAATTGACAACGATCGGAAATCCAAGATGGCCGCCAGCCACCGGTAGCCATCTTGAAAATTGGTTTCTGGATTATAACTCTGTTACCGTTTATCGGATCGCTTTGAAACTTCATGAAATGGTTGGACTAAGTCTGCGGAAGGAAGAAACCTATCGAAATCGATGCTGATCCGAAATCCAAGATGGCCGCCAGCCACAGGTGGCCATGTTGAAAATTGGTTTCCGGATGATAACTCTGTTACCGTTTATCGGATCGCTTTGAAACATCATAGAGTGGTTGGACTAGGTCTGGGGAAGAAACTTATCGAAATTGACAACGATCGGAAATCCAAGATGGCCGCCAGCCACCGGTAGCCATCTTGAAAATTGGTTTCCGGGATTATAACTCCATTACCGTTCATCGGATAGCTTTGAAGCTTCATGGAATGGTTGGACTAAGTCTGCGGAAGGAAGAAACCTATCGAAATCGATGCTGATCCGAAATCCAAGATGGCCGCCAGCCACAGGCGGCCATCTTGAAAATTGATTTCCAGATGATAACTCCGTTATCGTTTATCGGATTGCTATAAAACATCATAGGGTGGTTGGACTATGTCTGGGGAAGAAAGCTATTGAGATTGACTATGATCCAAAATCCAACATGGCCGCCAGCCACCGGTGGCCATCTTGAAAATTGGTTTCCAGATGATAACTCCGTTACCGTTTATCGGATCACTTTGAACCTTCATAGAGTGGTTGGACTAGGTCTGAGGAAGAAACCTATCGAAATCGACAATGATCCGAAATCCAAGATGGCCGCCAGCCACCGGTGGCCATCTTGAAAATTGGTTTCTAGATGATAACTCCGTTATCGTTTATCGGATCGCTATGAAATATGTCTAGTGAAGAAACCTATCGAAATTTACGATAATTCGAAATCCAATATGGCCACCAGTCAGCGGCAGCCATCTTGAAAATTGGTTTCTCGACGATACTTAATAAGGATCACTGGTCTAAAGGAAGAAATAAATATTTTCTGATAGCTGTCATTTATTAGTTTGTCACCATGGCCGGGTATTATGCGCCGTTTGCGGAGCTCTTGTTCTTATTATAAATTTTCTTCTCGTTTTAATATAACGAGACAGACTTGTGGATGGCGAGAGCTATCCGTGCGGCCCCCGCCATAACGGACCGCACTGTATGCATGTCCTCATATATTGGCATGCATACGTAATTACTGTGTTCATTCATTGTGATATGTATATATAGCATATATATCTTTTACTTAATATATTTTTATATAACATAATTCAGGTACGATGGAGCTTGGGCGTTCTCGGCAGAAATTTAATTATTCGTCGTCAGGAGAACGCCCATGTGAGTTATTGTTATAGAGATCAGATACTAAAATAAAATAAAAAGAGCATGCACCGTGACATCAAAAAAAATAAAAGACCTGGGAATATATACCAGGCCAAAAATCCAAATCAAAAGTATGCCTCCCTCCCAAAAATCCTTCGCACCTCTATGTGCTCTTCCCTATTAAACTACACGTTTCTCGCGTCACTACTCCTCTTAGCTACGCGCCTGCTCCAGAAGCCTATAATTCTCGCCTAGCGTGCTCCCGTGCTCTCGATCCACGTGGCGGTATTCTTTGCCATGGATGTCAAACTAGGAGGGAGCGTGGTGTAGCGCGGATTAGCCAGATGGGTGCAGACCGTCCCCGCTCGGCTGGGTACGGGACGGATTCTGAGCACGCCCCCCCCCCCACCCCATAGTTAGGAATGGTCGCTCACTAGGAGTCATTTGTGTAAGCCTCCTTTCCAGATGTAGCTGATATGTAACATCACACACCGGCTTAGTGGTATAAATTAGCAAAATACCTTAGGGCCTCCTTATTAATATATGAGCGATTGTTTCTTCCTACATTCCTCCAGCCGTAAGTCTTATAATTGTCTGGACTTCCCTCTGACATGTTGGTGTGAGCCGACATTGGAAACCATTGGGGTTTCCGAGCGGTGAAGACTAAAGTGTTGATTCTGCACACATTCCACCAGTATCTTCAGATACCAGTTAGCATAGATATGTTAAAGTAGGAAACACTGCGAAAACATTATATTATTTTAACCAGCCAGCAGTGCATCTCTGGGAATATTTTTAGCATAACCCTAATGACGGGTAAAATGTTAGTCCCCGGGAGCAGATCCTACATGATATGTCCCCAACATGCCAGGTGACAGACACGACACGGATCTCCCTCTAATGCTTCAGTGACTGGGTGCGGTCTTGGAAGGTCACTATAGTTGGAGATCCATCTCCTTATCCCCACCGTAAAGGTATATGCGCTTTTCAGATGTTTTTGTAAATATATCTTATTCTAGTGATGTTGTATGTGGTTGCGGTGCAGTCAGTAACGGGATCGTTATATGATTCAGGAGCTGCCACACCATGACATGTCTGCTCGCTGTTTTTCTGAGGGGGATGCTCCGTAAGGTGACCATATGGGAACCGATCATTTCCGCAAGTCAGGCATACATTAAAGAGATAGGTAGAACCACTTGCCATTTGCGGCCAAAGCCTGGAACATGGACCTAACAACTAAATGTTAGTTTAGGGTACTAGCAGAAGGACTGCATAAATAAAGTGGCAACTATCAATACAGTATCTTTGATCTACATAAGATGATGGTGTCTGACTTCTCAGGAAATCACCCACCCCATCTTCACGTAATTCAGCATGCACCATGATAGCATACAGTTTCACTAGGTTAACCCGCACTACACAGTTAGCATATGTTTGAACAAGAGAGTGGCCCTTTTTGCCAGCTCTCTCCCTTCGCTTCGGCATTGGAGGCATTTTCCTGTGACAGAGGCCCACGCGAGACACTTTCCTCTCACAACAATAATATTTTGTTAGGGGTATAATGGTTTATAATAAACCACCCAAGTGACCACGCTAGGACTCTCCCTTGCAGGGCTACCTCGCGGATTTAAAGATCAGCGAGGTACCTCTGACGAGGCCACATTGAACAAGACACCAACTTGGTTCCATGTACTATATTTTCTCTCATACTAGAAAACGAGTAGTATTGTTTGTTTTAGTTATATCATTTTATTGTCTAACTCCCAAATTGAGTAATGGACCGTCATACCGGTGACATGAATAGCCAGGACGAGACGGTGTGGTTCAACCTCGGCGGCAATGGTCGCACGGCCCCACTGGAATGTTATCATTCCACCGGCTCTAAAAGTCGGTCTTTGTACATTCTAGAAAGTCGCGAAACGCGATCCGTCACCCCGAGAACTGACGCTAACCAGCTCATCTGTGCATCGTGTACATGCAGTGCAGCAGAGCAGAATGTTTGGACGGGCCACCGCGCACCAACCCCCGAGGGCTACAATCCTCAGACAAGATGTTAATCTACAAACTAGTTCGGAAGCAGCGAAAACCCCAAGCCACTCAGGTTGTCTCACGTGGTAGAGATCATGTTATATACAGACAAAGACATCCTCACAGGCTGGCACACTCATTTAAGCAATGTCAGCACACCATGTAATGAATATAACAAGCAGAAGCTTATCGCCGAGGCTAAATTTGAGGAATTTGTAATATCTGATTACTGTAGAGCACAGGCAGATCATCAGTCATTGCCAATAACTAATGAGGAAGTGCAGACAGCAGCCACCACTCTGAACATGAAAAAGTCGCCGGATTGTAATGGCATCACAGCTGAGAACATTAAATATGGTGGTCATCTAGTAATTGAATTATTAACCAGGCACACTAATGAATGGCATACTTCTTTTCAAAACATTCCCAAAAGCTATGAAAACTGTGATTTTCACTCCTATATATAAGAAGGGAGATCGCTCACAAGTATGTAATTACAGAGGGATCACAGTAACAACAGAAATAACCAAACTCCTAGAAAAGATACTCAGAAAGCACATTCACTCAACAATTACTCAAATGCAGCACCCTTTACAGTTCGGCTTCAATGAGAAGATAGTTCCAGTATGCAGCGCCCTCGTCTTGCAGGAGACAGCGGTAGAATCTAAAACCCAAGGACAACATACATATGTTGCTCTGTTAGATGCAAAAGCCGCATTTGACACCGTAAACCATGAAATCCTATTCAGAAAGCTCTTCCTCATGGGAATAGATGAATCCTTATGGCTCCTTATTACAGACATTCAACGTAGAGCACTCATACAAATTAGATGGACATCTCTAGCGAATATCTGATAAATGAACGTGTAATTCCACAAATCAGTCCCTCAGTTCACCCCGGCAGACACAGAGATAACAAGTTAACAAGTGGAACACTCACAGTACTAGAAGACATTAAAAAGCCAGAAGAGCAGTGTACAAGGAGTTGGACTACACGGTACCAACAGATTGAACCCTATAGCGTCACTACACTTGACTGAAACATACATACTCCCAGTACTCACATATGGAACAGAATCCTTACTATTAACTCAGAGTGGCATAGATCAGATTAAAGGCTTCGACAGGAAAGTCCTAAAACAAATTCTGTCACTTCCCGAGAGAGTTGCACAACCACCACCATACATACTACTGGGCGTGCTGCCTGTTGAGGCGAAAATCCCCCTGCAAATGCTAGTCTTCTTAAGAAACATATGTGCGAATGAGAACAGTATGCTACACAACATCTGTATCCGGAAAACTCTGATAAAAGACATTGAAAAGAGGAGTTGGTTCTGCGACGCCAGGAAAGTGCTTGCTCTGTATGATCTAGCGTCCATCCATGACCTATTTTAACCTAGTAAACACGTCTGGAAGCGGGCAATAATGCACACTGTAACCCTCTACTGGAGCAATAGACTATTAACGAGTGCCAGGCTGTATCCATCTTTAAGCCATATGGTTACGGATAACTTCAAAATTGGATCACTTCACCCAGCAGTAGCAACTCTGTCCACTACTCCCACTGACACGAGCTTCATCGGTGCAACTGCAACTACTCGCCAGAACATACATACTACAAGCAAACAGAGCTGCCCACAACCAAAACACGGTGAACTCAGAATGTGTTATGCGCAAAGTAGAAGCCAAGCCATATCTTCACTTTCTCATATTATGCAGCACTCTACATGACGTCCGCAAGAAATATCTATCACTGCTTTTAGAAGAACTGTGCGCCACATGCCAACAAGAAGTCATACCCATCACTAACAATCGTATCATGCTCGCATGGTTCATTATAGATCTATCCATGCTACTAAATACATGTTGTCTATCTGACGCAGAGTGCATTCTTCGTCGATATATACATGTACACTGCACCACTGACGGAGAGAACTTCTGAGTGAGCTTCAACCAGGCTTGGGTCCAAGTGCAGGGTATTGTATTTAAATGCAAATGAAAATGTTTGTAAAGGATTCAAATGCGAATTCAAGTGCACATGCAGCCTAGCGCCATTGCATTTAAATGCAAATGTTTGCAACTTATTCAAATGCAAGTGCAAATGCAATCTGGGACTGAAATTCTGGAACATAGTATACTATGTATCTGCTGGTAGGGAGTATCTTTAGGAAAGTTTTGCAGACCAAGAGAAGACTATTTTTTGTAATTTTACCACTGGAATGACTGGCTCGCTTATTGAACCAGTCATTACAGTGCAAAAATGTCAAAAATAGTCTTCTCTTGGTCTGCCCATGGAACTTTACTATGAAAGAAATAATACTTATGTCATCATTAACGGGTAATGATTAAAGCATTGAATTTTCAGATTCCTAAATATTATGTTGACTATTTTGAAGGTAACTTCATTGGTTCCAGTCAAAATACATTCAAAATAGTTATCAGCTTATGCAATATCTGTATGAGTTTTACAAGTATTCTGTTGAATAGTTTGAACATAATTTGACTGACATCGGTGGGCCAAAGTTTACAGTCAAATTTGTTTCAAAATGTTCATCAGCTTATTCAAGACATGAACTAAGAATCTGGCACTTCAAGATTCAAATGTTTAAATGTTAACTTTGTCTGAGATCATCTTAGTCACACATGGCTGAATATGCGCTTATGGTCAGACTGAATGACTGGCGCTTTTAATCACAATGGGCGAACAGTAAACTAACCCATATCACGCAGAATTATCAGCATCTATTATGTATTGGTCATGGTAAAGCCGAGTTTACACGATCAGATAGATTGTACAATTTGTTGTACGACCCATAGGCATTGGTACACATCGTAAGACAAATTGTACAATCTATCTGGTCGTGTAAACTCGGCCTAAATGTCCATTTGCAATCCAACAAGATAACTTTTGAAGATTTATCACGGGAATGACTGACTCGACTGCCAAACCAGCCATTTCACTCATAAATTTTCAAATATTCTTCTCTTGTAATGCAAATGGCCATTCAATAAGCCAATCTTGACAACTAAAGGATTAAGAGATTTCTGAATGAATGGAGTTACCAACCTGAGCAAGTGGAAATATATTACTAAGATCACACTAATTACTTTGAAAGGATCTTGACAATTATAGAGCACTTGTTAAATAGATTGTACAGTCAAAAGTGCTCGAGTGACCACTGTGTTCTGCGGACCAAACGATTGTGATTCTTTAAGACAGATGATCTTATGAATAGTGTTAATACTCCTGAAACTCTACATATTGATTAGAGCAGCAAAAACGTTTAGTCCAATTGTTACATTAACATGTTGGTGGCCTAACCGGACAAACCCAGCCTTTGCCATGGTCTTTAGAAATGCCCGTTTGCAGGCGAAGAGAAGAAAATCACTGAGTCAATCATTATTTCATGGGTCTTGTATGTAAAGATTATTTTAGAAACAAATTAACTAAAATCTGTTAGCTTGCTAGGATATCAACTAACATAAGTCAAACTAATTTTAAAATCTGCATGATTTTACATATGTATATTGATGGCGAGAGCTGATAAGAAATTCAGTGTGAAATGAGTTAATAAATCACAGAGAATTAGATTTATAATTCCTAGCAACAGAAATGCCATTTGTATGATTTAAGAAAATACTTTGGTTGAATATTTTGAAATTAATTTGACTGGGAGCGGTTGCTGCTATTTGCAGCAACATGTCCCAGCCAATTTTGAACGAAATGCAAAATGAGAAACGTAGTGTCCTTGAAAAAATCAAATGCATTTGAAAACTCAAATGCAAATGCAAACCTTTTCATGCAAATGCAAATACATTAGATTTAAATGCAAGTGCAAATGCGTTAGAAATGTCATAATTGCATTTAAATGCAAATGCAAGTGCAAATGTATTTAAATGCAAATGCATTTTCACTTGTACCCAAGCCTGGCTTCAACAATAATAAAGTAGAACCATAAATCTTAACAAATGTCAGCACATTACTATAGTATTAAGCTGTCTCAAACACAGCATTGACATTTACAATTATATGCAGACAATAATAATTGTACGAACTCTAACAGCGAACATTTACGCTTCGCCAGTCTAGTGTCAACCAATTACTCCAACTGGAGGTGATTCTTTACAAAGGAGGAATTTACGACAATTGAATTGAATTGAATATGTGGACAGTAAAGACGGAGAGCAACAATGGCAGATTTTTCTGAAGACATTACGGGAAGCTGAAGAGAAGTATATCCATCGCGGCAGAGAGATTTTAAGGCAATAAGAAAGAAGCGGAGATGCTGGCAGAGGTATATAGAGACAAGAGAGCAAGCAAAACACAGCGTATACTAGACAAAGGAACAAGGTGAGGGCAATGACCAGAAAAAAGCAGTGAGACATGGAAATGGAGATTGCCAGAGGCCAAAACAATTCAAAATGCTTTTGGAAATACAGCAAGAGCAAGATGAAGACCAAAAATCCATCGCAGCCTGGTTATGTCGGGCACTGACGAGACAAGTTTTAACAAAAACAGATGACGGCAACTTCAAAGTACTTTCAGCGTCTTTTAAAGTGTTTTACCAGAGAACCACAGACATACCGGTTAAATCGTCCGAAGCACCATTGGAGGAGATTCCAGTCACCATAGCGGCTTTTAAAGTGTTTTACCAGAGAACCACAGACATACCGGTTAAATCGTCCGAAGCACCATTGGAGGCGATTCCAGTCACCATAGCGGCTTTTAAAGTGTTTTACCAGAGAACCACAGACATACCGGTTACATCGTCCGAAGCACCATTGGAGGAGATTCCAGTCACCATAGCGGCTTTTAAAGTGTTTTACCAGAGAACCACAGACATACCGGTTAAATCGTCCGAAGCACCATTGGAGGAGATTCCAGTCACCATAGAAATAGTGCGTAAGTTGTCGGAAGTCAAGATTGATAACTCGCCTGGGCCGGATGGAATACATCCGAGACTGCTAAAAGTGATGAGCGACGTAATATGTAAGCTTGTAGAAATAATATTCAGCCCTGCGATAGATACTGGGAAGATTGGAAGATATTACTGTAATATTTAAGAAGGGCAACCAGAAACTTGCGAGCATCATAGCCAGTTAGCCTCATGCGCATACTTTGTAAGGTGCTTGAAGCCATGGTCAGAGACCAACTCATAAGCCACATGACGACAAACTCCCTGATCAGCAGTAAGCAGTTTGGTTTCATAAGGGACCTGTACTGTTTGTACTGTTTATCAACGATCTACCAGAATCGCTCACCTCTGATGCATAAATGTGTGCTGATGATATGAAGCTCTGCCGACAAATTAGGAATGAAGATGATCAGCGATTGCTGCAGTCAGACTTATATAAAGCTTCAGGACTGGTCAGATGAATCCCTGCTCAGGTCTCATCCAGATAGATAAGATTATGACAGTGGGCAGAAAGCATGAAGATGTAGAGAGAATATGCTATGAGAGGCAGCCCTGGTGAGACGGCAGAACACAAGCTGGGAAGAGTGACCAACGAGACGGACATGGGCGTTAACATCGACAGCAGGCTAACCGTTGAGCAGGATCCGACGAACGTTTGTCTACCTAGACCAAGATAACTTCAACGGGCTGCACAAGGCACTTGTGAGACCACAGCTCGAGTATGCGAATGCAGTATGGCACACGCTGAGGAAAAAAGATGTAGTCAGCATTAAACGTGTTCAGAGAAGGGCCATTAAATTAATCGCTGGGTTTAAGGACAATGGCTACGAGGAGAGATTAAAGAAACTGAAGCTACCATCATTGACATTCCGCAGGCTCAGAGGTGATATGATAGACGTACAAAATGTAAGCAGGTATGTACCATTGTGACGTGTGCCAACACATACCACTCAGTGAGTCCAGTGCCATCAGAGGACACAACCTTAAGATCTTTAAGCAGAGCGCAAAGAACAGACTCAGACAGAACAGTTTTTGCACCCGGGTCACTGAACAATGGAACAGTCTACATGATGAAGTGGTAGAAGCAGGTGAAGGCGTTCAAAGCACGCTTTGACAGGCAATGGTCGAACCAGAAAATGATTTACAATTTCGAGGCACCTCTGGAGATAGCTGCTTCGAGACACAATGCAGCAGTTTTGCTAATGAGTATTGAAGATGAGACTTGTAGGCTTAGCCTTTCATCCAGAAACAACATAGGGTATGATACAGTAAGATGGGCGGACAGTCGCCACAGCATACGCTCACTGGGCCATTCTGGCAAGGTGACCTAGTAATACCTTCACTAGAACTCGACTTATCATCCAGAAACATAACACAATTTTCTTAATTGGGTCACCATGATGGTGTTGATCTTTGACAGCAAAATGTATATGCTTCTTCGGACCCACAAGGACAAGCTCCCATGCAAGTTTGGTAAATATTCTGTCAGTAGAAATCGAGTTATCATCCAGAAACAAAATATAATTTCATTGATTGAGTCAGACCCCAAAATGGATAGGGCTCTTAGGACCCTCAAGTGCAACCTGTCACTCAAGTTTGGTAAAGCTCCCTTTAATAGAACTCAAGTCATTATCTGGAAATGCAATATAATGGGGTAACTTGACCTTTGACCGGTTGACCCCCAAATTAATAGGTTCTTCTGATCCTTTAGCAGGCAGACGAACAGACACACAGACACAAATTTGGTGATTAGCATAGGGCTCCTACAGTCATACATCTTCGATTTGGGGATCTAATAAAACATAACTATATTATAATAAAGAAATCTTTATTATTTTTACTTGATACAGGAAGAAGCATATTGATTGCATGGATGAGAATGAAAGCTTAGAAGGATATATATATATATAAACTTATATATTTTACCACCCCGCTTTATATTATTCAAACCATCCTCTAATACAGCCGAGAAATCAGCTACAAAATCCATCATGCATGTCCGTTATTATCTGTCAATATCAGATGGCGTCACTGAATAGTATTAAGCAGTAAAATAGACCTGTATGGCCATACAATATTCAAGCAATATAGATGTATGCAATATTACAATTATTCACCAAAGCAAAAGCACAACAAACAAGAGCAATCAGAGATTGCAGACCCTCGTCCTCTCATTTTTTGTCACACTATAAAAAATTTTGGATTTTTTTAATTTTCAAGATTTTTCTGGATTTTTCAGATTTTTCTTTTCCAAAGTTGTGGAATCATAGTATATGGTGACACCTTTTGTTGTGTTAATATTTGAGCAAAATCGTACCAGTAGTGTCCACGATATCCGTATATACAGAATTTGATCTGATCCGGATATGGGGTCTCTTACCTAAATCACACCCATGTCTGTAAATCTGCTTGCACCACAAGTTCCTTCTTTGTGTTAAGATTTGAGCAGAATCGGATAAGCAGTTATTGAGACACCTCCGTTCATGCACGCATGCAACAACATACGCGTACATCAACACACGCATGCACGCACAGATAGACAGACACACACACAGAGACAGACCCGATGGCAATACTCTCTTCCACTTAAGGGGTGAGGGTAACAAATCATCTTTTATATATAATATATATATATATATATATATATATATAAATATATATATATAAATATATATATATAAATATATATATATATATATAAATATATATATATATATATATATATATATATATATATATATATATATATATATATATACATATATATATATATATATATATATATATATATATATATATATATATATATATATATATATATATATATATATATATATATATATATACAGTAGCAGTGATCACTTAATTAGCAATAGTCAAGCAATTATCCCGACTGTTAGCTGGTCTCTTAATCATTTAACCCCCAAATTTATTCATGAAAATCTAAATTTTCTTATAGAAAATGTCCATTTGCAGACCAAGCCTATTTTTGAAGATTTACCACTGGAATGACTCGCTCGGCTATCGAGCCAGTAATTCCACTGGTAAACTTTAAAAAATAATCATCTCTTGGTCTGAAAATGGACATTTCTGAAGACCACTGCAGAAGCCCTTTTGGAGGATGAGTGTTAAATGGTTAATACAGGTTTGTTCACATAGTAAACCCATGTTGGAGTCAAACTGAAAAGTCACCAGCCCTAACATTTTAACCATTTCAACGACAAACACCTGAAAAAGTCAATGATTTACAGTATATAGCTTATTGTGTTGAATATTTTGAAATTAATATGACTGGAAGTGATTGCTGCAATGCCTTCCAGTCACATTAATTTCGAAAGATACAACAGATTTCCTATTTGTTTGCCCTGAGACTGTGATAGATATAATTTGTCAGTGAAAGGGGTAACACTTACAGGCCGGACACGGCAGAATTTTATGATACAAAGAGTATTTTATTCTATATTTTCAAACTAATCTGACCTATTGCAGCAACAAATTCCAGTCAAATGATAATCAAAATATTCACCACCTTTCCTGTATAGTTGTTAAGGGTTATAAAGGACCACAATCAAGAAGTCCAAAATGGCTGTACAGTTATTAGTGATAGCATACCTTAGCCTTTTCAAATGCTTGACATCAGAGGAAACTTATGCTGAAAAACAGTTGCCTAGAATCGTTTTGAGTTGCCTTGATTAAAACACACTATAGTGAGTGTATGACTTCCCTACTCATAGGGCAAAAATCCCAATGACTATAGTGAGTGTATGAGTGCATCCCAAGCATCCAAGGATGAAGAACCTAATAAAAAACCTCATGAAACGAAGCAGATGCATATATCTAAGCAAGAGACTTTACCGAGAATACAACAAATAGACTACCAACAACCGCATCACCACTACAACTTGCAAATTCACTGATCCTCACTGACTGGGAATGGAACCCAACAACCAGCGGAAACGCCAAGCATCATAATCCCACAAATGTTTCCCCCACACCTGAATGCAACACCGCTTATGTCCTGCGGCATTGATGTGGTGGAAGCATTTGTGGGCTATGCTGCTTTAAGCGCTTCCGCTGGTTGTGGGTTCGATTCCCGGTCAATGCTAAATACTGTAATTCCATGAATACTTGTTTAACTGATCCTCTGGCATGGTGATCGAGAGGTTAAAATCAATACAACAACAGTACATGATATAATCAGGTGATTTCCAGAATGTTTACACCAAAAAAGCTCTAGTCCTTGTGATGACTAATGACTCTTTCCCAGTGCTCGTGCACATACAGATGAATCAGCAAGCAATGCAGTGTCAAACGGAGGAAGGAGCTGGCATGCTCTGGCATGTTTGTGACGTTCCCTTGAGGACAAACTGACACAGCACCAGTTCAAACTGGAGTACGCAGTACCAACAACACAGTTGACATTCAGCTCCTGAATCAAGCAGCTTCTTTGATCTCTAACTCCAACATTGAAACCCAACAGGATTTACCTTTTGATCCCAAGGTCATTATGTGATGCTGTGTCATTATAAGGAAGCTTGTGTCCAAGATTTGGGCCAGTAATATTAATTAAACATAGATATAAACAGAAACGTTGAGCTAAACACAAATTTGACGAGAACAACGCCACCGGCGACGATGTGCAGGATATCACAGTAGCTCATTTTACTTCGTAAAGTCGAGATAATATTATTAGTCAATACTATTAAAGCTGTATGATTTTTGTGAAGTAGCGATCATTTATGGGATTTCAGGAGTTTATACCATTTTTGCTATTTTAGTCTGGTACTTAAATCAGCTCCTTGACATTTAACCAAGTGCCAGAATAATTGCACAATTACAAGGGTGCTAAAAATAAACATATTCCCCAGAGGTAGTCGAATCACCCTATGAAGTTTCAAAGTGACCCAATAAACGGTAAATGAGTTATCATCCGGGTACCAATTTTTCAGATGACCACCAGTGGCTGGTGGCCATCTTGGATTTCTGATTATTGTCAATTTCAATAGGTTTCTTCCCCAGACCTAGTCCAACCACTCCATGAAGTTTCAAAGCGATCCGATAAACAATAACAGAGTTATCATCCGGAAACCAATTTTCAAGATGGCCGCCAGTGGCTGGCAGCCATCTTGGATTTCGGATTATCGTCGATTTCGATAGGTTTCTTCCCACGACCTATCCAACCACCCTATGAAGTTTCAATGTGATCCAACAAACGGTAACAAAATTATCATCCGGAAACCACTCTGCCACCCGCATGCCCGACAGACCGCCCGCCCGGATGGATGGCGCCATTACATAAACCCCTGCCAAATATTTTGGCGGAGTTTAAAATTTACCACTGGAATAACTGGCTTGGTTATCCAGCCAGCCATCTAGTGGTAAAATTTTCATAAATAGTCTTCTCTTGATCTGCAAATGGACATTTCTCAAGACCCTTGCAGAAGCCGTTTTCTGCCGGCTTGAGTGTTAAAGAGTTAATAGTCGATTTGGTCAGGTAAATTTATATTTTCTCATAAAAACTGTCCATTTGCAGACCAGAGCACTATTTTTGAAAATGTATCACTGGAATGACTGACTTGATTATCGAGCCAGTAATTCCAGTGGTACATTTTCATAAATAGCTTTTATTCTCTCAAGACATATATAGGGTTAAGTTAATTACAGATACAGTGAACGATATATGGTACGGGGATCTAGAAGGCAGTTTCCTCAATGGAGGATTCCAGTTTATCCATCAATGACATTATGTCATAATCCACTAATTAAGTGGTGTGGAGGATGATGTCATAATCAATTAAGTCATGAATGACACGATTTAGTCCGTCTTAAACACTGTATAAGTCCATTAGGTTGTACAAATTGTATGGCTTTACTACTTTAATTAATAAGCATGCTTTTCAATACGCTGAAACTAATTTGACTGGCAGCAACAGCACCCATTTAAATCAGTTTCAAAACATTCAATAGCTTACCCACACAGTTTTCTGGAAATTGAGATACAGAGTGCAGGGAACGATCGATCCCATCACAGGTGACGTGTGGGTGGAACTTAGTTAGAGATGGGCAGGGTATAACTAAAACAGGATTCCTCCATTTGATTCAATCAATCAACCCTTTAACCGCAAAACACTGGTAGTTCAAATCCAATACAGATTTGCAGCGAAGCTGTTGAATATATTCAAAACTAATTTGACTGGACCAGGTTGGTACTATAGGTAGTAACAGCTCCCAGTCAAACTGGTTTCAAAATATCCAACAGAAAACCAGAGAGAATTTTGTGGTTTCTAGGCTCTGAGGGTTAAATGTCTTCCATATCCAGGTTATCCATCATGACACAACGACCCTGACAACCTGGTATGACTGTTGCAAAGAAAGCATATGGGAAAGCTGTTGAATATTTTGAAATTAGTGTGACCTTAGACAGCAACAGCTAGTTCAGATTAATTTCAAATTAGTTAACAGCTACAATAGTTCTTGTAAGATTAAGAATTCGTGATATATGGGCTATGTATGGGTGGTGTAATATTTACATCCATAAAACATTTAAAAAATCTAGAAAAATATTAATTTTTCACAATATATCCATAAACGTAGATAAAACAAAAAAATCAACAAAAATATTTATTCCTAATAATATATCTATAACGGTATAGGAATACATTGCTAACCCTTTAATGGTCAAGCCGGACAAAAACTGCCTCTGCATTGGTCTTTGGGAATGTCCATCTATAGACCAAGAGAAGACAATTTTTGACAATTTACCACTAAAATGACTGGCTCAGTTACCGAGCCAGTCATTCCAGTGGTAAACTTTAAAAAAAATAGTCTTCTATTGGCCCGCAAATTGACATGGGTTCAGTGAATGTCATAGAATTGTTTTACAATAAATAACAAGAACACTAAAGCGTAATATGTCTGGCTTGAATGTGGGATGGATAAATCTGTCCAAGAGTTAGAAAATCACTGATGAATCGATAGCACAATGATGTGAAGATCCAAAAAATTGTGATGTCAAGTCCAAAAAGCTGAAAAATAATGTTGAAAAATGCATCTGTGGAGTGCAGAAGCACACTTCGTTTGATTGAAATCTGATCAGTCATTATGTAAGTTTACATTTTACAGTCTAGCTTTCACCAAAGTGCTCAGCAACTTTACATCTCTTATACCACTGGAGCCTGTTCTCCCTTAGGGAGCTTTCAGCTCTGTTGCATCTTAAGCTTTACATTCACATTACCTACACTGCCCTCGCAGGTACCTATTTACACCTAGGTGGACTGGAGAAAGGCGCAGTGAAGTGTCTTGCTCTAGGACACAATACGGACATATTACTTTAATTAAAACTATATTAAAGGTGTCAACTGCAGACCTGCCTTGCATATAGCACTGCTGTACAATTTCAGTGAAACAGTATTATTGATGAGTAATCAGGTCAATAAAAAGTTTTATGTAAAAAGATTTGATTATAAGGCTAGTGATGGAAAACATAAATCCCTTTTGAGACAAAAATCACACTTTCTAGTATAATGTCTTTAAAAATCACCGGGTTGTTTGTCAATATTGGAACTGAGACCACTCCATTGAATGCAACTCAGATATTTAACTCTGTAAACATGTAATGGTTTAAAGCTGGCCAACACCTGCCTCTGCCATGGTCTTGTGGATTGTACATTTGCTGGTCAAGAGACTATTTTTTAATATTTATCACTGAAATGCCTTATGCTAAATAACCAAGACAGTCATTCCTGTTGTAAATATATTTAGCTATGGCTCACGACTAGTATAAGTCGTCGGTCTGTTTGTCAGTCAAACTCTTGAGATTTCTGAGAAAGCTGCCTAAGTCGCAACTACGGTATAGTCTGTCATACTTATTTACTTGACAAACTTTGACCATTTAATGGGTAAAGGTTATGCAGAACAAAACTAGTTTCTTCAGTGTTCATGAGATCTATGTCCATTTACGGATAAAGAAGATTATTTTAGATGTTTTCTAAAAATTTTCCTCATGTCAGCCTGCAAATAGACATTCAATATTTACATGTACATGAGTGATTTAATACTTTCTCCCATTTAATATTAAACTTATCAAACTCTGTTCGTAAATATTGGTCATGAGAATTTAAATTCTACAGAACAAAATGTTATTTTTGAAAATTTATCAATGACTGGCTCAGTTATCAAGTCATTTAGGTGGTAAATTTACAAAAAATACTGTTTGCTGCAAATAACCCCTTCTCAAGACCACTGTGGAAGGCAATTTTGATGGCCGATTTGATCATTAATAGGCTAAAGCTTTCTCAAAATGATATTTACACATGTTAATTAACAATTTGAATATTAAATTAGAAATCAGCAGAGATCACCAATTAATGGTATATATATATATAAGTGTGCATTCACATGTACATTTGGTTGTAATAGAAAAACAGCAATGACAAATTGTACAATTAATGTGTTAATTGCAGTCAATAATATTCATAATATGTGTATAAAAGTATATTATCACATTACCAAATACTTCACTAATTATGGAATGTAGAGTCAAACCACTATAAAATAAGACGACAAACTTGAAAAATTCTTATTTACAAAAATACTGTAAGTTATTCAGCAACAAAAGTTATATATGTACCATAGAAAATAGATCATATTTACATTTGTCTTTGATATTTAGCCAAAAATAATCACGAGATCACAACCTGTTTTTTGGGAGTGTATATGGTTTTTATATAGCCATTTAACACTCGAATTTGTTGACCAAATTACGATTTTATATGAGAAAATTGAAATTGTCTTAATGGTAGTCAAATCTGACTATTAGATATCACTTAATGTATTAGGCACAATAAGGCTATCC
This sequence comes from Chaetoderma sp. LZ-2023a, assembly GCA_034401795.1. NCBI lineage: Eukaryota > Metazoa > Mollusca > Caudofoveata > Chaetodermatida > Chaetodermatidae > Chaetoderma > Chaetoderma sp. LZ-2023a. The sequence goes on along the minus strand of CM067369.1, from coordinate 175,596,921 downwards.
TGACACAAACAATTAACTACCTGGTAATATAGTGATCACAGGATTGGTTAAATCAGTATTTTACCTTGCGCAGAAGGGCGCTCTGCCCTGCCCTAATAATTCAGCACTCTGCCTAAAACTCGATTTATTTAACTTTGACAAATGCCCACCATTGACTTGAGCATCAAATGGCTTAAGACAAGCAAGCTGGAAAACTGTTGCATATGCTTAATCTAACATGACTGAAAGATTTGGTTCCCTAGGTAGCAACACCTTCCAATCAAATTAGTTTCAAAGTATTGCAGCATATTATTCCAATAAGAAGCCTTTTAATTAAGCGGTCTACTTAAAATTAATTGTGTATTGAAATTGTAGACACATTTTTTAGTTTGTGGAATTATTACACATAAATAGCTAGTTATCCAACTGCTATATAACCCACCTTGCGTCAACTTAACCATCCTCATCAGTGGTGTTCAGGTATGTCCATTTGCAGTTTAAGAGAAAAATATTTTTGAGAATTTTCCACTGGAATGACTGGCTCGGTTACAAAGCCAATTCCAGTGATACATTTTCAAAAATTTGTCTTCTCTTAGCCTGCAAACGGGCATTGATTATACAAAACTTTGAATTTTCTTGACCTATTAGTCTTCAAGCTGTCCAAAACAGCCTTCATCTGCAGAACTTAATTTTTGTGTGTGTAAATTCCATACTAGGTAAATTAAAGACTTTGCCTGCAACTGAATTGGATTCATTGACCAACAATTTCATTGTTTTTGCAAATCATGACTGTTAAATGGTTAATTATTATAATATAAGCAGCATTTTGATAACTTTGAGGCACTGTTGATGCAAGAGGGGATAATAATAATGTTAGTGTGATAAATATAATTGTAAAAATATAATAATACAGATTAATTTGAAATATAATAAAATATAAAATATAACTGATAAACAGCAATTTGAATTAAACCCTTAATGTAATGAACATAAATTATATTTAAAACAAGACAAAAAATAGAGGTACTGGAGTAAAGGTAAGATGGTATAAACAAATTTTTATGATGTTAAAATTTTGCTTACGTGATGACCATACAATACTGCAACAGGTGGTCAATAATAAGACTTGTTTCAGAGATTCATCATAATTTGGCCTTAATTGACCTGATCATCTTGTAAGCAGATTTGACAGTGTATAAATAAACTTTGACCTTCAAACCTAACCCGTCTTATGTCAACTTAACGCATTAATGGTCAAGTTGGTCAACAATGCTCTCTTCAGTGATTTTGAGAAATGTCAATTTACAGGCTGAGAACATTTGTGAAAATTTATCAGTCGAATGAATTGCTCGGTAACCGAGCCAGTCGTTCCAGTGGTAAATTTAAAAAAATACTCTTCTTGGTCTGCAATTGGACATTGGCTATAAGTAGAAATTTGAATTTTCTTGACCATTACACTTTTGATGAATGTTTCTTTGAAGGATAACAGAAATCTATTTTGTGTAAATTTTCGCAATGAGTTTTTTGGCTGCAAAAATAAAAATATTCCTTGAAAGGTATTGGCAATTCACCTTTCCAGAGTACCCACACATCATATGATGTCATAATGAACTGCGTGATGTGTACAATGGCATCATAATGAATGACGCCATGAATGACGTCGCTAAATATGTCACAAACGAATATTTGAAGACGGTCTATGCGTTGTTGTACAAATAGTTTGCTTTTACTATTTAATAAATATTCTGTTGAACATTTTGAAACTAATTTGACTGGGCGCTGTTGCTGCCATAGTTACAAAATATTCAACAGCTTCCCTGTATAGTTTTCAGGAAATTCATAGCTAGGGCATTTGGGGATCGATCAATCCCAACACGGCGAAGTGTGGGTGGAGCTTAGCTAGTGATGGGCGGGGGATAGCTAAAAATGGAAAGGTTCATTAAATTGTTAATTGAAATAAATAGTATTTTGAGCGCTTTAGTGATACAAGACGGGTTAAGTGACATAGAGATTGTTAATGGTAAAATATTCAATTAAAACAATTCGTTAAAATAATAAAAAATATATTGATATATGCAAATATCAAATTCTAAATCATGCCCTGTATTACATGAGCTTAATGCATCAAAGGTATGTTCATTTCTGATCAATTTCATTCGGTAACAATAGGTTCATTAGGGGCCTGTGTTACACACCTGGAACATTGACATTTCATGTAGTATGCTCTACATATAGAACCCTATAGATCTTTTTGTCAGAGATTCTACAGGTGTGGTCAGAAACACAGAATTCTTTTTCAACCCTTTATCCCTCGAATGTGTTAAAGAAAATTTAAATTTTCTGATAGAAAATGTCCATTTGCAGAATAAGAGACTATTTTTTAGTCATTCCAGTGGTAAATTTTCAAAAATAGTCTTCTCTTGGTCTGCAAATGGACATTTCTCAAGAACACAGCAGAAGCCGTTTTTTGGCTGATATTGTGTTAATCGGCTAAAGCATTTTATGAGCAATATTTTTAATGATTTCCTGGAGATATTTGAAGATTCAAGAGGGCCGGCAAAAAACTTTTAAAAAAGAAATGTTGATACCTACCACACTAGGGTTGTTCCACCTAATTCATTGAAATTGGGCCATTTCTATAAGGAGTAGTGCTTAAAAGGATTTCTGGAAAATTTTCATAAAATCCAACAAGGTCACTAGAGAAATTGAAGTTAAAATTCCCAATAGAAGTGCTAAAGCCGACAACAGTAGGATCTTTTCAGCCATATTTGGTTTCGATCTGAGGAGATATGTTTTAAAGGATTTCTGGTAAATTTTAGGAAAATTCAAGATGCCTGCCAGAAATATCTACCAATAAAATTTAAAATTCTTGTTAAGTAGAAAATCAAAGATGTCCAACATGAAAATCGACAAATCAAAATTCTGAATAGAGTCTGGAGTTACGGCAATAAGATCCGTTGCCTGGTTAAAATCTAAGCGGGCTAAAAAGGGAATATCAGTACGTTTTAAAAAATTTTCAGAATTTCTTTGATAATCAAAGATGGCCACCAAAAAAATAGCCCAATCAAATATTCTTGTTAGAAGTGTTGAAGGCTTTGAATCAGTTTAGTCAAATTTGGCTAAAATCTGTCAAGTGGCTTTGGAGATCCATTTTAAAGCAAAAGTTAATGGACATTAGATGGATGAATAATGGACAGGCATCACGGCATAAGTTCACTTGGACATTCTGGCCAGATAAGCTAAAAGCTCTTCATTATATCATACAGTATAGCACTTTATATTAATATTAGCAGTATCTCAATTCATTTCCTCACACAAACCCACATGGTAACAATACATACAATTTCATTCTAGCATTACTGATAAACATTTTCTTCCAATCACCATAGTACAATAACAAGAGCCCAAGGGCCTGTGATGCTCACCTGGATCATTAGCATTTGAAACATTTTCATTTAAATATACATGATTCTTTACATTAAAACAGATGGCACACGGAAAAAACAGCCAATAAAAATTCTAAATGGAAGGGCCAGATTGTAGCACTGTAAGATCATCATTTGAAGTCAAATTTGGTTAAAATATGCCAAGCTGTTATGGAGATGCGTTTTGACAATTTTCAGTAAATATTTCATAAAATCAAAGATTTTCACCCAAAAGATTGACCAATCAAAATTTTGAAATCAAAATTCTAAATACAGCATCTGGAGTCTACTGACATAGGGTATTTCCAGCACAATTTTGTTGAAATCCTTGAAACGGTTAAGAAGCGGATGCGTTTTGACAATTTCCGGTAAATTTTTCATAAAATCTAAGATTTTAGCCCAAAAAATTTATCAATCAAAATTCTGAATAGAGGTGCCAGAACCTACCACCATAGACTGCATCTAGTCAAATTTGGTTGAAATATGCCAAGCAGCTAAGGAGTAGCATTTTGATCATTTCCTGTAGATTTTTCATAAAATCTCAGATTTTCACCCAAAATATTGGTCAATCAAAATTCTGAAAAGGTGTTCTAGCGCCTACCAACATAGAATCCATCTAGCCAAATTTGGTTGAAATATGTCAAGCAGCTAAGGAGTAGTAGTATTTTTACCATTTTCGGTAGATTTTTCATAAAATCTAAGATTTTCACCCAATAAATTGATCAATCAAAATTCTGAAAAATTATTCTAGAGTATACCACCATAGAATGCATCTAGTCAAATTTGGTTGAAATATGTCAAGCAGCTAAGGAGGAGTAACATTTTTACCATTTCCGGTAGATTTTCACCCAAAAAATTTTATCAGTCAAAATTCTGAAAAGATGTTCTATAGCCTACCACCATAGAATGCATCTAGTCAAATTTGGTTGAAATATGTCAAGCAGCTGAGGAGTAGCATTTTGACCATTTCCGGTAGATTTTTCATCAAATCTAAGATTTTCACCCTAAAAATTGATCAATCACAATTCTGAAAAGAATTTCTAGAGCCTACCCATATCTAGTCAAATTTGGTTGAAATATGTCAAGCAGCTATGGAGGAGTAACATTTTTACCATTTCCGGTAGATTTTCACTAAAAAAGTTTTATCAGTCAAAATTCTGAAAAGAAGTTCTAGAGCCTACCACCATAGAATGCATCTAGTAAAATTTGGTTGAAATATGTCAAGCAGCTGAGGAGTAGCATTTTGAGCATTTCCGGTAGATTTTTCATAAAATCTAAGATTTTCACCGAAAAAATTGATCAATCAAAATTCTGAAAAGTTGTTCTAGAGCCTACCACCATAAAATGCATCTAGTCAAACTTGGTTGAGATATGTCAAGCAGCTAAGGAGGAGTAAGTAGCATTTTGACCATTTCTGACAGATTTTTCATAAAATCTAAGATTTTCACCGAAAAAATTGATCAATCAAAATTCTGAAAAAAAAATGTCTGGAGGGTTGCTGCTTAGAATCATTCCAGCCAAATTTGTTTGAAATCGGTCAAACCGTTAAGTAGAAGACGTAATTTGATAGACGGATGGACAGATGACGGATGGATGACGGATGGCCGCCATGGCATAAGCTCACTTGGCCTTTCAGGCAAGGTGAACTAATAATAATAATAATAATAATAATTATTATTATTATTATTATTATTATTATTACCAGGTATTATTATTATTATTATTATTATTATTACCAGGTATTATTATTATTATTATTATTATTATTATTATTATTATTATTAAATGCCCACTGTGATCAGTATTGACAATATTGTTGTCCATTCGATTGGAATTCAAGAGAAGGATTAAAATGGAGATTAATATTAATGATGTTTGCACATCATCTGCTCTGTACATATCAGGTTCATGCCATTATCACATCCAACCAGTTTTACAAGGATTCCAGTTGATGACAATGGACCTTTCCAGTTTAACCATCCATCATGTCATAATCAACTATGTGACATGTAGGATGATGTCATAATCATTACATCATGAATGACTCTATTTAGTCTGCATTAAACGTTGAATAATCCGACACGTTGTACAAATTGTGTCTTTACTATTTAATAAACAGGCCGTTGAATATTTCGAAACTAATTTGGCTAGGTGCTGTTGCTGCCAAAATATTCAACAACTTACCTGTATACTTTTCTCAAAATTGATAGTCAGAGCATTCAGGGATCGATCGATCACAAAACGGGCGAAGTGTGGGTGGAGATTAACTAGGGATGGGCGGGGCATAGCTAAAACTGGAATGGTCCATTCAAAGAAGAATATCGTATACAGTCTGCCTTTTAGCATACAAGGCACTGAACGGATTAGGTCTGGTCTGATGTTGATATGTTACCACAAATTTCAACAGAAATCTGCGCTCAGTCAACAAAAAGCATATAGAAGTCCCGAAAATATGGCACTCAACATTCTATCACTGACCTTTAATAAGATGTCACCAAAGAGTTAAATAACCTTAGAGTCTCTATAACCCACTCAAGGGCGAAATTTCAGAGTTTTGTTACTAATTCTAGTTGAATAAAATGACAGATTAACATACCAGTAGACAATACAGTTTTATTTCTGATAAAAATATATAAGTTCGCTTCTGTTCAATTTCTCTCCTAATTACCAAAACAGAACGTACTCCTTTTTGGAGGCTATATACGCAGCTGATTGTTTGCATCAGCCAGTCAGTGATACCCTAACATGTTGTATTTTACTGAACTCACATAACCAGTAGTCGGGACAACTCGCCATATAGCTACGGTATGCGGATGTCCCGTCTATTCCTGCACTACATCTATGGATGTCACCCATATGGTGAAATAATTTTCCTCCATCACTATTAACCCTTACCACTCGTAGACAGCAATATCTTCCAGCAAAATTGTTGAAAAATGTACACCCGTTTCTTTGATATTGACACAGTAAATGATAGAATATTGACATTAGAGTGCTTAGGGTTAACCCTCTTAAACTCTTGAGCAATGTCAATTTACAGACAATTTTTGAAAATGTAGTGCCGGAAGACTACCAAGATAATCGATAATCAGTGACAGTCTACTGGTCTGCAAATTGTCATTTTATAGGAGAAAATTTAAATGGCTATTCTTACCAAATTCGTTGGTTAAAGGGTTAAGAAATGGGTGAACACCAAACTTTTCAAAATACTGCTAACATGACTTTTTGAGAATACGAAAATAGAATAAAATAGAATATTTTCATAGAATATATTTTAGCAAAATTCCTTGTATATATTTATCACATCCAGATTTTTATCAGCGACGTATAGAAATATTTTCAATATATAGATCTAAAATAATTTAGAAATTCTGAATAATAATTGAATTATTTAAATTGTTAGACAAATCTTTTTCATATAAGTTAGATTTTTAACATTCATGTAGTGTTTTAAGCATTTATTTGACAAGAATTATATAAATAACCTATATTATTAGTGATATATTATAATCTGAATCTATTATTAGGTCAAAATATGAGTTATGAAACTCTTGAATAATTACTGAAAAATTACTGAATCAAAACATTTCCATTACACAGTTGTTGGAAGCATGTGCAAGATTATTAACCCTATTAAGTTCAAGTCAGCCAAAACTGGCCTCACTGCCATGTCTGTAATCCTTATAGGAAATGTCAATTTACATAGATATTCATTTGCAGACCAATAAGACCATTTGTAAAAATTTTGAGCAAATTATTCTGTTAGTAAATTTTACAAAAATAGTCTTCGGTTGCTAAGCAAATGGAGATTTCTCAACAACAGAACAGAAGATATTTTTGGGCAGGATGCCCGTAAAGCATTAGTGATATTAACCTGAAATTGTTTTAGATAACTGGGAATAAAATGGACCTTTCCCTTTTCAGCTATGCCCTGCCCATCTCTAGCTAATCTCTGCCCACACCTCGATCGTGTTCGGATCAATTGATCTCTGAACTCCCTGACTATAAATTTCCAGAAAACTATACAGGTAAGTTGATGAAAATTTTGAAACTAATTTGACTGGGTGCTGTTGCTGCGTATGGCAGCAACAGTGACCAGTCAAATTAATTTCAAAATATTCAACAGCATGTTTATTAAATAGTAGAGACATACCATTTGTACAACGGACAAGACTATTAAGAGTTAAAGACGGGCCTTAAATAGAATCATTTATGACATAATGATTATGAAATCACCTTACATGACATCATCCTATCATCGACGGATACTCTGGAAAGGTGAATTGTCAATCAAAATTCTTGATTTGGATTGTGATTATGCATAACTCTCTCATGCCTATCTATGAGCTAACGAAGGACCTCTTGAACCCTAGTGAAAACCGGTGCACACATTAGGCAGGCTCTTCACATCTGAACTTGCCCTGTTTTAGTTTCATGTACTGACAGAAATGGCATTTTTCTGGTTATGATGATGATGATACAAAGACATATACTGACTAATCCAGAAAAAGGCTTCAGTCGACTAAATGGCAACGTCAGCACATAGGCATTGCAAATCAGCAGCACATCAACAGTGAAATATCATTTATGTCCAACCACCAGAGGTATGACCAGAGTTATCTCACTTGATTGTTAGATCTTAGTGTTGACGTGTATACAAAGAGTAATAGGCTGGCATGCCGCTGCATCACTGATGACGAGTAGCGTCAGTGTATGTATGCCCTTAATCATTTGAAATAATAGGGGCGAGGTTTGCTGTTGCTTTCTATAGTAGCAACAAGATTAAATGAAATTATTACAAAGTTTATTTGTTTATTCGTTCATTAACTTGGCAAGTATTGGCTGCCATGAAACCTGAGCGCAATAATTGCAAAAATGAATGTACTAAGACCCATGATGCTGCTAATGGTGGAGTCATTGCATCTCGGCGAGTCATCACGCTAGGTTCACCATGCCCTTCTCAAAATGCCACCTTGTCAGCGTGGCCCACTTCACCTCTGAAAACAGATAACAGCAAGTAACGAAATCAATATTATATCAACAACTCCTCAAGTCAAGGCCCTCACCACCTCCTGTCTAGTCATGGTTCTCGAGAATTCGATTGTGCTTTTCTGAGCACCTGTGTTATATAGATAGACATTTTGGCACTAAAAGGCATTTCATGTTGTAAGAACACTAATTAATCCTTTAACCTCAGAAATTCTTGTCCCACTTATCAGACAGCTTTCCAGGTTAGGCTGTTGAATATTTTGAAACTAATTTGACTAGGGGGGCTTTTGCTTCCATAGGCAGCAACAACTCCCAGTCAAATTAGTTTCAAAATATATAACAATATTCTGTACATAAAGAAGTTGTCATTTTTTGTCTGTAAGCTTTAATGGGTTAACGTCAAAGATCACCTGTATTCTATGAGCATTTTGTAACCCTCAAATTTGTACAAGAAAATTTTAATTTTCTCATAGAAAATGCCCATTTGTAGACCATTGAACCAGTCATTCAAGTGATAAATTTTCAAAAATAGTCTTCTCTTGGTCTGCAAATGGGCATTTCTCAAAACAACTGCAGAATCCATTTTTGGCTGATATAAGCCGGCCAAACCCATCAGCCACTCAGCACAGGTCGGAAAAATTTACTTTAAAAAAAATCTAAATTTAATTTATTATTAAAGGAATGAGGGTGTATGTAGGAAGGGCATGTCTAAGGTTAAGTTTGTAATATAGTGCTTAAATATAATCTTACTATAATGTGATTTTGTGGGGTTTTTCATCTAAAGTGAAAGGATTCCATCAATAGATTGATCGGTCGATGACACATCATCGCAAATCCCCACGTTCACCGCTTTGAACTTTTGACACACACCGCAACCCAACCCCGCGGGCGGAGCCAGATGTAAATGTCATTTTGCACTCCGCGATCATATGGGTAACACACATACCAAATTCGGTTGAATTCCATCCCACAGTGTCAGAGTTGTATTACGATCAATTTCATGATCTTTTGACCCCCATCCCCAAACCCTGGGGGTGGGCCAAATGTAAATGTGCTCATGCACTCCGCATTGATATGGGTAACTCACATACCAAATTTGGTTGAATTCCGTCCAATGGTTTTGGAGGAGATGCATTAAAATCAATTTCTGCAGGTTAAAATTTGACCTTTTGACCCCTATTCCGCACTCTGGGGGCAGAGCTAAATCTAAATGGCCTCTTGCACTCCGCAATCATAGGAGTAACTGAGATATAAAATTTGGTTGAGTTCCGTCTAACGATTTCAGAGGAGTTGCATTACAATCAAATTCATGACCTTTTGACCACACTCCCTACACCCTGGGGGCGGGGCCAAATGTAAATGTGCTCATATACTCCACATTGATATGGGTAACTGACATACTAAATTTGGTTGAATTCCATCCAACAGTGTCAGAGGAGTGGCATTACAATCAATTTTTTTGCCTTTTGACCCACACCACTCACCCACCCCTGGGGGTGGGGCCAAATGTAAATGTGCTCATGTACTCCACACATTGATATGGGTAATCCATAGACCAAATTTTGTTGAATTCTGTCCAACGGTTTCGGAGGAGATGCGTTACAATCAATTTCTGAAGGTTAAAATTTGACCTTTTTGACCCCTCACCCAAACCCTGGGGGCGGAGCCAAATCTAAATGGACTCATGCGCTCCGCAATCATATGGGTAACTGAGATATAACATTTAGTTGAGTTCCGTCTAACAACCTCAGAGGAGTTGCGTTACAATTCATTTGACCTTTTTACCCCTGCCACACACACCCACTGGGGGGTGGAGCCAAATCTAAATATTGTCTTGCAAAGCGGAATCATATGGATAACCCACATACCAAATTTGATTTAATTCCACCCAATGGTTTGGGAGGAGATAGCATGATGGACAGACGGACGGAGGCGATTACAATATCCCCGACGTTTTTTTAAAACGTGGGGATAATAATGCATAATTTGCTACAAATACAAAGCAGGCATAGAAAAATGGCTACGGTTCTTACCATATAATAAACGAAATAACGGATTTCATTTTTTCACAAGCGAGTTGATACTTACGTCCCTAACACTCTTTGATATTTCATAAATATTGACTATTACTCAATAAACCCTCAGATTAAAAAAGGTAGGTGCCCCTACTGGGCAGGGAGTCAGATGACAGTCTGCGGATGTCAGCCCCAACCTCGCGCATGTGCAGGCTGACACTTCCTTTGACTGATTTATTGGCTGATACAATGCAACTAACAAGTCTGAAGGCCGATCCTCTGTGCGGCGGAGGCTGGATCTGTTTTAGGGGAGGTAAACATCAACTCTCTCGTGAAAAAAGTAGTCCGTGATTTCATTTATTTCACTTCAAGAGTATAGTTACCTCTCTAACACACCTTGACATTGCCAGAATTCATCAGTGAATTTGGCGGGAGGGAGGCTCTTCCCTATGCGCTTTTGCGTTTGAAGCACCAACATCTGAAAATTGTGTAAACCACAACCGGGAAATCTTTTGAACATCGGATAACACAAACAATGGCTGAGAGAAAGACCACATGTTGTATGTGCAGCCTGCAGCCATATGGCCTGTGCCGCACGCACCTTGGTGCGTGGGCAGCTGCCTGGCTAGCTGCGCTTGAGGATCCTGCACCCACCTACCCCTTACAGCAGGCTGCCTAAGCTGCACGGGTGGCTGGCCTTTGATCTGGTCACCGCCACCTCGGGCCTGCTGAGGATTGTACACAGGGGGCACTGCATGAACGGGCTCCCTATGGAGCACCTCAAACTGGTTATTTACTAGGGTGACCATTTCTTGGAGGTGTCTACATCCCTCACCTCCAAAAAGACCAGGACCTGACATATGTGTCCGCAGCAGCCTATTGTACAGGTCCTGGGATGGGCACAAATTGTCCAATGCAAAAGTGTGCCTCCCCGGGACAGTCCTGGTAACTGACCGCATCATGCAGTCCAGAGCCAGGTTTATTCCATTCTGGATGGCTCTCTGGACTGAGATGGGGCTTGCCTGGTGCGATGCAGAGGTCGTTACCATCCCCTAGTAACACCTGGGAGACATGCGAGAGCACTGCTATGGATGCTCTCAAGCTCTCCTCTGCATTGCGCAACACGGTGTGCCCAGCGCTCCCATATCAGAACGAGAGCCTGCCCGCGTGTCCTTGCCTAGCTCAGCGTGGATCGGCTTAGGCATTACACCACACCGTACTTCTGGTATTGACCTGCTATGATGCGGCATCACCTTGCCACCGTACAAGGGCCTTCAGGAGATGGTCATTGGGGTTAATGGATGTCTCTTCCGCTGTGACCCTATCAACAATATGCTCAGTTACCGGCAGAGATGACATGGTGGATATCCTCTGTTTACCCATCAACCACGGGCGCTGGTCCCACTGGGAAGGCGACAGTTCCACGTTCAGCTCTATCCAGACACTTACAATCCACTGGCAAGCGTCCGACCAGTCCTCCTCTGTGACCACCTGCGAGTGCTTGACTAGGCGTGGGCCTTCATCGTCCTCAACAGTACTCGCAGGCATGTACGTGTCTGGAGCCGTGGATACGCCTGGCACGCTGGTGAAAACATGCCGGCCCAAAAGAGCAGGCATGGTTTGTATCATGGCTAAAACAGGAGCCAGAGCCGTGGCATCATGTAGCGTATAATTCACCATGCCATGGCCTGGACCAGCTACTGCTATACCATCGTCAAGCCGTGGTATGCAATACGGCTGGCCATCGGCTCTAACCTAGGCAACCCTCTGTGCTATGAACGCTACGCCTTCACTGTCCTCAACAGCACTCGCAGGCATGTACGTGCCTGAAGCCGTGGATACTCCTGGCACGCTGGTGAAAACATGCAGGCCCAAAAGAGCAGGCATGGTTTGCACCATGGCTAAAACAGGAGCCGGAGTCATGGCATCATGTGGGGTATAATTCACCATGCCATGGCACGGAGCAGCCACCGCTATACCATCAGCAAGCCATGGTATCCAATACGGCCAGCCATCGACTCCAACCCGGCCAACCCTCTGCGCCGTGAACGCTACTCCTGCGGGAGTGGACCCATAGAAAAAGTCGTCCATGCTCCCTGCAAGGGGTGCACATTCATCTACTTCCATGGTCACAGCGTCATCGGGTGAGACCAGCAGATAATCCTCATCTTCCTGGTCAGAAAGATTAGACTCTGTGATTAGACGCCGTGAAACTCTGGTACCAGGGCCATGATTGTCTTCTTCATCTCCCCCATCATCTCAAGCCAGAAGGCCCGGACATGGAGGCCTTCCTCTTACCCTTTCCACTTACACTCTCCCGGTCCTTCTTCAACCACTTCTCCTCCTCGCTCGCCTTATCTTTTGCCTGGAGAACCAGAAATTTAGAGAATAAATCCCCCCCACCCCCGCCATCCCCACCCCCACCATCGCCCCACTGTTTACAGACATCACAATTAATCAGTGGGCCACACGTGCTACATCTAGTACAGAGATGAGGGGTGAACTTTGGTTTGAGAAATCTTCCACAAGACACACAACCAGATTTCTGAAAGGCCACAAGACAAAGACAATGAGTTTTTTAGTTAATAAGTTATTAAACTTAAAACCAAATAAAAAGGGGAGCTAAGCAAGATAAATCAGTGTGGTCAAAATAACGTGTTAATAGTAATGCCAAGGCTGATTATGACGTCATATCTCCAAAAATAAGACGACAATCTGACAGGAGACATCATCCTGGTGTAAGGACGAATTGTATTCAAAACCAAGAGCATAATAAATTGATGGATAAAACAATAAGCTATGTCAACCATAAGAGAAACAGTGAAAAAATTGGCAGCAGAAATCGCTAAAATATTTCAAATATATTAGAGTGTGGCAGAGTGAAGAGCTCGTCCTTACGAGAGCTTCCAGTCACTTTGGGCATAAGCTTTTTTCCTAACAAGGGAAAGGGTACAATGGTGAAGAGAAAGCCATGTCTCTAGTGTCCCAAGACATGTACCTGTGGACACAAAAACAGAGAGATTAGTATTTCATAGCGCCAAAATAATATTTTACCAGTTTTCTAGGCGCCTATCACGTCTAACGCGCATCATGGAAACACATAACAACATGTAACAATGACGAGAATTAGACAAAAATGTAATGGAATTCACCTGATAGTTAGGTCCCGGCGCGGCCTCAGGGGATTTAGCATGTTCAGACATGATTAAATCACTTCTAATACACTCGAAAAGGTTGAAGACAAACGCAAATTGAGCAAAAAGCAAGAAACTACATGTGTCTCTTTAGCCAATAAATTGGAAAAGAGGAAGTGTCAGTCTGCGCATGCGTGAGGTTGGGGCTGGCATCCGCCGGACTGTCAACTGACTCCCAGCCCAGTAGGGGCACCATACTTTTTTAATCTGAGGGTTTATTGAGTGATAGTCGATATTTAGGAAACATCAGAGTGTTAGGTAGGTAAATATACTCTTGTCGAAGTGAAACAAGGCATTGCAAGCAATACAAATCCCTCAATTCCTGCTTTTGTTGAAATGAAGTGTAAGGAATCTAGGCAATTCACTTGTCTGCTCCCTATAACTGACATATATGATTACATTATAGCATTTGTTGTAAGGGAATGATGTCAAAGTTTGTATTTTTCAAGGGTGATAATACCGGCAAATATTGACAAACATCAATGAAACAGGAATTTGACATCCATCTTAATACTATTAAACTAAAGTCCCTTTAGTTTAGCACGAACCCTTGCCCGAAAACGGACAAATTAACAGTTTATAATTTCAGGGGCGATAACACTGGCAAATATTGATGGAAACTAACAAGATATGAATGCAATCTCCATCTAAATAGTATTAATTTAAATTCTGAATTTGGTTCAAATCCATTAATTAGTCAAGCACAAGTTATTGCCCGGAAATAGCCCAATTAACGAAGTTAGCATATTTCAAAGGGTGATAACTTCACCAAATATTGACAAGAAATAATAATGAATTCCGAATTCGACTCCCATCGGTTTAATCTAACTCAAGTTATTGTATGGAAATAAACGAAATCACAGATTTCTTTTTTCACGAGAGAGTAATTATACTTACCTCCCTAACACTATGATATTTCCTAAATATCGACCTAAACTCAATAACCACAGATTAAAAAAGAAAGGTGGCCCTACCAGGCAGGGAGTCAGTCTGCCAGATGCTGGCTCAAAACTGGCGCATGCGCAGACTGACACTGCCTCAGCTTGTACTATTGGCCGACACATGCAACTAACAAGCCTGAAGACCGAGCCTCTGTGGGATGGAGGGGCTGGGTTCGTGCTAGGGAGGTAAGTATAACTACTCTCTCGTGAAAAAAGAAATCTGTGATTTTGTTTATTTCACTTCAAGGGATATACTTACCTCCCTAACACTCTATGATATTGCCAGAATTCATCCGTGAATTCGGCGGGAGGGAGGCAAGGTCAAAAGACCAGCTCATCCCTTGTGCATTTTTGCGCATGAAGCACCAACATCTGAAAATTGTGCCAAACACAATCAGGAAATGACTTGAACATCGGATAACACCACCGATGATTGAGAGTAATGAATGTATGTCAAATGCGTTCCCACTCCTTTTGGGAAAGGAGAAGCTATGACTTCTATGTCATATACGCTCTATAGGACATGAGATGAAAAGGCTTCATTTTCATATACTCTCAGTAAATGAACCACAAAAATAAACACGTACCATCACCATTTTAATTTTTTTAAACGGATAAAGCCGTGTCCATCAAGTTCCACTTGGTGAAGAAACTGTGATACATGTTTATGTGGTTGTTACCATGATTAAAATATGCTGTCTGAAGACAATGAGCGCAACTTATTTACACTATATACACCCGATCATCTTTTGAGAATCGATAAGGCAAGAGGATTAGCGGTGTCACGGAGGTAATGGTCGGTAAATTTTGACTCACAGTGCCACTGGGCTACCGACATAATGTTATCCACCGGCACCATGTTAAAAAGGGTGGTCAATGCCATTATGCCATGGACACTGTGAGTCTTGGATATTAGTCAACTTGTTTATCAGTGGCGGATTTGTGGCAAAACTGGATACATTCCACAATCCACCTAGATATAGTGTCTTTTGAAGCCCTGCCATGGGGTTCAATATATGACAAGCAAAACAAAGATGGCTCCGTCCGCCCTTCTTGTGCACGTTGTTTGTACCTATTTAATGCACAGAGTGGACACCAAGCCTTTGAATTAGGATCATATCTAGTCAAAGCTAGTAAAATAATTGGTTGACCTGGATATTTCAATGACTGGCTTTTAGCCATGAAATTAATCTTAGATAAAAGCCTAAGGCCTTCCACTGTAACCACATAACAGTCTGCCTCGGCGGACAAAGCATGAATTTCGCTTCTCCGTCTTGCAGAGGCCGCAGCAATTAAAAATAGTTTTTTTAAGTGTCAACATTTTCTTTGAAATGGAATTTAGTGGTCCAATAAACGAAATCACGGATTTCTTTTTTCACGAGAGAGTTGATACTTACCTCCCTAATACTCTTTGATATTGCTAAATATCGGCTTTCACTCAATAAACACTCAGAATAAAAACAGTTAGGTGCCCCTACTGGGCAGGGAGTCAGAGTGCAGTCCGGCGGATGCCAGCCCCACCACCGCGCATGCGCAGACTAGCACTTCCTCTGACTAATTTATTGGCTGACACACATGCAACTATTAAGAGCCTGAAGACCGAGCCTCTGTGGGGTGGAGAGGCTGGGTCCGTATTAGGGAGGTAAGTATCAACTCTCGTGAAAAAAGAAATCCGTGATTTTGTTTATTTCACTTCCAGAGTATACTTACCTCCCTAATACCGTTTGATATTGCCAGAATTCGACAGGGAATTCGGCGGGAGGGAGGCGAGGTCAAAAGACCAGCTCTTCCCTATACGCTTTTCCGCTTTTAAGGCACTTAAACTTCTGAAACTGTGTGAAAACACAGTCAGGATTGACAAAACCCTCGGATAACACAAACCAATGGATGAGAGATGACCGATGTCATATGCGCTCACCCCCCCCCCCCCCTTCCTGGGAGGAAGACTCGAATGACCTCAATGTCCCATACGCTCTCTACGTACCAGTGCCATGTACTATAGGACAGAGACGAAAAGGCTCCATTTTCGTATACTCTCAATGATGAACCACATAAACACACAAACCATCACCATATTAATAACAAAGGGTCACGTGACAATACAATCAACAAGGAACAACACAATCGGAACATTGACAGATTGTTGTGAAGGGCCTTGCCCTGGAAGATAGTCGTCCATCAGAGACAGAGGAACAGGATTGCAGACCAGAAGGTCGAGCAGATCCATATACCATGATCGGCTTGGCCGATCTGGGGCGATCAGAAGCACTTGGCACTCCTCCTGTCTGATTTTCTGAAGAATTTTTGGAATCAGGATTGCTGGAGGGAATGCGTATGCATACATTCCTGCCCCAGCTGATAGCTAATGCATCTGTTGCGAAAGCGCTTGGATCTGGAATCGGAGAGACGTACGTCGTCATCTTCGCATTCCTCAACGTTGCGAACAAATCGATGTTGGGTTTCCCCCAATGGTCGAACAGACGATCCGCCACACATTGATTTAGTTGCCATTCCGTCGGTAAAACACTCATCCTCCGGCTCAATGAGTCTGCTAGCAGATTTAATCTTCCCGGAATATGAACTGCTTTCAAGGTAATCCTGTGATCCAGGCACCAACAAAGCAGTCTCCATGTCATCATACAGAGACTGGGCGACTTCGTTCCGCCCTGGCGGTTTATGTAAGTCACTACTGTTGAGTTGTCTGAACGAATAAGAACAATCCTGTCCTGAACTTTCTGTAAGAAATGTTCCAGGCCCAGGACTACTGCTCTTAATTCCAGTAGATTGATATGTTCCTTCGACTGTTCCAGATCCCAAAGCCCTGATATCATGGGTTCTTCCAGGCAAGCTCCCCACCCCTCCATCGAGGCATCTGTATACACAGTGACCTGAGGGTGAGGAGGGGTTAGCATAACCCCCACCAGGAGATTCTCGGTGTTCAACCACCATTGCAGGTGGTGAATTAGAGGCGCCAACACTGACATGTTCAAGTCCAGTGAACCTGTACTCTGGGTCCATTGCGTCATGAGAAATAACTGGATCGGCCGCCTGCGTAAGGCGGCCTGAGGAATGACTGGTTCCAACGAAACCATCAACCCCAGCATTCTCAAGTAAACCCGTGCCAGGACATGACGACTGTCGCACACTGACTGAATTACTGAGATGAGTCTCTGAACTCTCTCCTGAGTAGGATAAACATATCCTGTCTCTAGATCGAAGAACATCCCTAGGTAAACAAACTTCTGGGATGGAGTCAGCTCTGATTTTTGGAAATTGATCATCCAGCCTAAGTCTGTGAGAGTCTTCAAAACAATCTCCAGATTGGCTAATAAACTTCCCTGGCTGTGTGCCTTTAACAGCCAGTCGTCTATGTACATGTGGCCTGCCATGCTTCTCCTGCGGAGGTATGCGGTAATCGCAAGAACCACACGGGTGAAAACCCGAGGAGCCGTGGAAATTCCGAAGGGTAACACCCTGAATTCCCACTGTCTGCCCTGGAATGCAAATCTCAGAAAGCGGCGGAAACTCCTTGCTATGGGGATGTGGAAATAAGCATCCTTCAAATCTATTGAAGCTGTCCACATTCCTTCTCTAACCCCGCCAACACCGAGCGCACCGTCTCCATCTTGAAACTGGGCGTCTCTATGAACTTGTTCAATGGCTTGAGGTTGATAATTGGTCTCCACCCTCCGGTGTTTTTTGTCACCAAGAACACGGTTGAATAGAAGCCCGGACACTTCTGTGCCGGCTGAATTGCTCCTTTATGTATGAGGGAGTTTATCTCCTCTAGTCCAGTCAATCTAGGCCAAAAATATTTTAACCCGGAACAAATTGCAACAGAATTTTTTTACCTCGCCCAGTGTATAGGGGGCCATCATGTACAACATATCAAAAGTCCTCCAAAATTCCAATAGGGGAAAGGGTAAAATTTGCATAATTATTACCAGATTTGGGCCATTTCACCTGAAAAATCAATTTTTCTTTATTTCTTTAAAACCGGTATGTAATATATGTGACTATTTTTGGACTTTTTTAGTAATAAATGAATACGATTGACATATTCTCCACAAATTAAATGTATTGTGTTATGCCACTTGCATGAATTTACCTAATACCATCATTGATATTGATACAATACATATTATATTTTATTATGTCACGGTATTGTGTGTTTCTAAGCTAAGCTAAGATGAAATAGTATGGCATAGGTACCTGGTTTCTACTAATTTCATCTTGCATCAATTATCCAAGTCATCTTCCTCAATGAGCGTTATTGAATTCGAGCAACTGAGACCCTTACAGTCTTCGCAGGCGGATGTGTAGCTGAGCCCATGTTTTCTACAGGTGCATCTCTTTGATTCACAGCCAGTTTTGCAGCTGCATCTAAATGAATACAGTAAATCGTCAGGTGCTGCCAGCATGTCAGTCTTAACAGGCAGCATTTGGTGGTTGAGAACTCTCCAGCCTCATTCTGTTGGATCCATATCTTCAGCATCTCCTCTCCAAACTTGAATTTGGTAGTACACGCGAAGACTGTGAAACTTTGCGGATGCGGATGTTGGTGGTAAATCTCGTGCTTCAACATACTTGGAACTTTTTGCAACCTTCTCCCTGAATCGCTTGTACCGCAAAGCAACTAGACTATCCATTGAAGTGCCATTGTATAGAATAAGCATTGCCTTCTCACCTGCTTTTATCACATCATCTTTATTCGCATTACTCATTGTAAACACTTCAGCAATTTGAGAGAGTTCTTTGCAGCACTGGATTTTGCTAAGGGATGCAGATTTTCCAATTCCATAAAGCCTAGATGTTGAGTCACAGCCAAGGATAGCATGGATAAATAACAGCTGTGAGCACAAACAGAACCCGAGTTTTTCCTTTGCCATTTTGATATTCCACAGTCGGGGTTTCTTTGCATTTTGCTTTGGCTCTGGTCTGAAAAATAGCTGACAGCCATTCATATCAGTATGGTATAGAAGCAACACCAGTAGGTCGGTATCGTCTCCAACAAGAGCAGTATTTGTTGACTTTGAAGCCAAGATAGCCGTTTGCGTAATTAAGACATCAGCATCACCGCTTGCCTTTATCGTTAAGCATCCAGCCTGTTCGAGAGATGAACTTAAGATTGATATGAACCGATGTTTGTTCTGCTTGTTACTAAGAAAATCAGGCTTACTCAGAGTTACAACTGTTTGCAGAGTCAGTACAACAGTTGCGCCTGATCCACGAGTTTGCCTCTTATGTGTTACATCTTTTATGTCTGGGCCTTGGTCATAACCATCAAAAACTACTGTAGCCTTTCCATATTTGCTTATGCAATATTTTACATATCTTTGACAAACATTTGCAAATGTCTCTCCACGCTGCCATGGAACCCGGTGTAATAGAGCTCCTCCATCAAGCACATAGTGGACAGAATCTGGAAGGACTGCATCTTCATTTTGAATTAATTTCCACAATGCATCAGCAAGTGCCGGCTTATTTGCTTCCTATGGAAGAGATGAATTATCAAAGAGTGCGGGCGGATGAGTGCACAACTCATACTCAAAATAAGATGCTGGATTCCCTTTTGATCCATTTGTAGCAATTAAACTGAGTCTTTGAAATAGGAGTTGTGGATTAATTTGTACACATTCATCATCAATCTTGAGAGATGTTTTGGATGCTAAGGTAATAGCTTGTCTCTTTCTCTGGAACGAAATGCTTGATACACATTGGCCACACATCGAATTAATAATTGATTCTCCAATATCTTTAGCATCGTCAACATTGACTGATTCATGTGCAGACAATCCACTAACAAGTCCTCTAAGAGAAGGGTCTGGTCCAAATGGATTCAGTTCACTAAGGATTTTGAGAATTTTGTAAGTATCATCCATATCACGCTTTATTCGAGATTGTGTGGAATCTTTGTGTTGTTCACTTGAATCACAGTTTACCCCAGAGAGCTCTTGCATTGCATTACACACATCTGCACATGCGGGCATAGACAACAACCAAACAAGACGCTGAAGTTCTGTCATTCCACGACCTCGTGTTAGACCACCACTTGACTTTACACTTCTCATAAGGACCTGCTCAATAACTAGATCAGTAGATAACCCTGCCCAATACCTATCACTTCGATGAATGACATGATGACCATTGAGGAAGCTGGTGTGTATATATGGATGACTTTCAGGTATTTCTAACATCTATTGTAAATATACATATGCAGACTTGGCGTACAGATTATGCCCAGCGGCTGCAAAATATGGAAGCATCTCACGAACGGTCTGAAGGTGCATGTTCCAATCACCAGTTCGTTCTGCCTTAATGAATTTGCGCAGAATATCAACCAACTCCATATACAAAAGCCAGAGTCGTGCAGTCCTCTTATCTTTCATGACCACCTTCTCTGAGTCTAGTTTGTCCGTGACATCATGTAATGCATTTTCCGAGGACAATCTTGTAGCGTTTCTTTCCATCTTGAATTTTTGCAGGGTATCCGCATAGCAAACAATGTTCACTAAAATTGAATGTTGGACTTTCTGAACGGAGTGTTCGCATGGGTGGCGGAGATTGTTCAATTTTCTCTGCGTCACGGGCAATCCGCTTGGGATCAATGAACTCCCGTCGACATTTTACATGAACCCTCTGTCCTACTTCAGCTATGACATCGCTTTCACGGGCTCTGCTAGCATTGTTAATACCGTCACAGCCTTTAACTCGAAGCTTAACAGTTTGTGAGCCATTTTCTAGGCTCTGGTTACAAATAACGCATGTATCTAAATCCATGTCCATATTCTGATTGAATTGTATAGAAATTTATTCAAATTGTGAGATAAAAGTGAAAATTAAAATGCAATTTATTTTAGATAAAATTTTAAAAGCGAAAAACAAAATTAAACTTACTTTAAATATAATTTTTTTAAATTACCCCGGCCCTGTGCATACAACCATATTTAATCTGTGGTTTGGAGAATTTGTACAAGTGGTTCAAGGCAATATTGCCAATTGCTTACTGTCTTCCGTGACCATGAAATTCAGAGCTTAGACAACATTTCTACTTCGTTTATTTGCGGAATGAAGCAGGTAAGGGAAGTTTCATTATTCGGATAATCGCGGTAGCCAAATATGCGAATTTACCCACTTTCCCATCGAGGGATTTTGGAGGACTTTTGATATGTGACACCTGGCAGTCCCATGAATGCCGCAGAAAAGAAATAAATTCTGTTGCAATTTGTTCTAGGTTAATTTGTAGTTTTACTGGACTACTCCTCGATACACAACCTTTGATCTGGATCTCTCGGATTTGGAGTCCAGATTGGCACCAGAGACAGCCGCGATGGCGGGCCTGTCATCCAATCGGGATGATACCCGACTGAAAGCCATCGCAAGACTAAACGGTCCTGAGTCAACCGCTCCCACTCTTGCATGTGGTCGGCCAGCCAGCCTCCCACCGGTCCACCTAGGGAGAGAGGTGTACATAAGGAGTGCAAGAGTGGCACTGTCTCCTTTGCCAGAAACACCGGAGTGGTTCTCACTGTGGTAACCGGCCCATCAGGCACGATTACCACGACCAGCTCCTCGCGCGCCGCGACCAACACCGCGCGCACCTCGGTGCGCGGGTGGTTGCCTGGCTGACTGCGCCTGAGGAGCCTGCGCCCCCTCACTGCTGGCCGAATCGCACGCGGCCGAGGCCGACGCTGCGATGGAGGCTGGCCTCTGACCTGGCCACCTCCACCTCGAGCCTGCAGGGGATGATACGCAGGGGGTGCCGCGCGAACGCGTTCCCTACGGAGCACCTCAAACTGCTCGCGCAGCGCCCTCTGGTTATTGACCAGAGCAACCGTCTCCTGGAGATGCCTACATCCCTCACCTCCAAAGAGACCAGGACCTGTCATAGGCGTACGCAGTAGCCTATTGTACAGGTCCTGGGATGGGCACAGGTTGTCCAACGCAAACGTGAGCCTCGCCCGGACACTCCTGGTCACCGCCCGAGTCATACAGTCCAGAGCCAGGTTGATACCATCCTGGATGGCTCTCTGGACTGTGACCAGGCTCGGTTGGCGTGATGCTGATGCTGTTACTACCCCCTGTAACAGCTGGGAGACGTGAGACAGCGCCGCAATAGAAGCTCTCCCACTCTCCTCCGCATCACGCAACGCGGCATTGGCCGAATGCAATGCGTTCGAACACAAAGCTCCCATGTCAGAACGGGACCCTGGACACGCATCCTCACCCAAAGCCGTGCGGACATCCATGCTAGGCTTGGGCACCACACTGTACCTCTGGTAATCCCCAGGCACGATGCGGCAGCGCCTTGCTACCTCGCGAGGGGCCTTCGCAAGACGCCCATTCGCCTTGATGGACGTCTCCGCCGCCGAGAACATATCCATGATATGCTCTGCTAACGGCAGAGATTGTATAGCGCTAGCAGTGGCCTTACCAGCTAACCACGGCCTGTGGTCACGCTGGCTAGCCGACTGCTCCACGGGCAGGTCTGGCCTAACACTTATCAGCCATTGACAAGTGTCAGACCAATCCTCCTCCGTGGCTAGCTGCGAGTGCTCTACTAGACGAGGGCCTTCGTCTCCCTCCTGAGCAAACGCAGCAGAGCTTGACGGCGGATAAGCTGACACTCCTGGCAAGCCAGAGAAAGCATGCGGGCCCGAAAGAGCAAGTAATCTGACTGGCTTGTCCAGAAGCAGGTGCCGTGGTAGAGCGCGGGGCAGATACCGCCCCACCACAGCCCCGACCAGCACCAGCAATACTCTCGGCAAGCCGAGGTATGCGGAACAGCTGGCCATCAGCACCGCCCAGGGCCACCTTCTGAGCCGTGAATTCTACCCCTGCGTGAGTAGAACCATGGAATATGTCGCCTGTATTCCCCGCGAGGGGTGCACAGGCGTCATAATCCATGGTCACGTCCTCAGACGGCGACCCTAACAGGTAATCCTCTTCTTCCTGGCCAGAAAGATTAGACTCCGGGTCAGCAAAGAGAGCTAACCCGGACTGGCCAGGAAAGGTGCCATAGGAGGTACTGGCACCTGCGGCGTGCGGATACCCCTGGGCTGATAAGCAGCCAGCAGGTTCCAGCGACAGCCATCCACGACCCCTCGGCGCGGCAAGCCTGCTGCCAGGGTCGTGGAATGCCCCCTCTAATGGGTCCACCTCTGAATCCTCGAAAACTGGTAACGGCCTACGGAATGGTGATTCAGAGGTGGGCATTACCTGTCCCGAAGCAGATGATGAGGACAACAAAGGATTTGGTCCAGGAAGCATGCCACGAAGCAACTCTGGAACCAAATCCTTTATTGTCCTCTTCATCTCTCCCAACATCTTACTACGGAAGGCCTCCATGTCCACTGAGGACGAGGCCTTCCTCTTACCCTTTTTACTTACACCCTCTCTTTTCTGCTTCCTCTCCTCCTCCACCATCTTGTCCTTAGCCTGCAAGCATAAAAACTCGGCCATTAGCTCGCCCCCCCAATGCTTACATACCTCACAATTGAGCAATGGCCCACAGGGGCTACAATGAAAACATAGATGAGGGATGAACTTTTCCTTAAGAAAACGTCCACAGGACGAGCAACCAGGTCTCTGAAACAGGACAAAGGATGAGGACAATGAGTAATTCTGTTAAGGTTAGAAACTCAAAACCAAACTAAAAGAGAGGGAAATGATCATAAGGATCACTAATCATCTGAAACCAGCGTTGGACAAACTTTAATTGTTATTAAAGAGCAAGGCTGATTATGACGTCATTAATCCCATGACAGAAATTAAATCGATCCGAAACAACATCCAGGTGTAAGGACGAATTGTATACATAACCAGAACATCTTCAGGATAGATATTCAGACTACACAACCATCAGATACACAATGATAGCAATGGCAATTATAGTTAATTTTCCTTAAATAATTAACATCATTTCATATCATTAACTAGATACCTGACACTCTGTATAGACAAACCATCCAACGTGATGAACTGGAGCACTCCACCAAGACTACGCCTCTTAACTCTCTCCACCTTAGGGGAAGGAATTGGATCAAGAGGGCAAAGTGAGACCTTCATATGAGGCCTCCGAATCACTGGACATAGAATTTTTGGTTAGATAACCTAACAGTATTAGTAGGAAATGGAACCTTGGTGCAGAGAAACAAACCCTCCAATGCTGTGATGTCCATTACATATCCTGACAGATACCTGTGGACATAAACACAAAGAGAGATTAGTATTATATAGCACCATGTTGAAATAAAACAACTAAACTAAGCGCTTATCACGGTAAATGAGAGTCCCGGAAACACATTACACCGGGAAAATCGCTAAAATATAATAGAAGTCACCTGATGGATAGGTCCTGGGCCCTCCTCCGGCGAAGTCACTCTCTCAGACATCATAAACAGGTGTTCAACTTCTTATTTAACAGCTTAAATGACTTAAAAAACAAGCGAAAAGCGTAAATCACAAAAACATGTGTTCACTCTCTGCCAATAGATTAGCAAAGAGGAAGTGCTAGTCTGCGCATGCGCGGTGGTGGGGCTGGCAACCGCCGGACTGCACTCTGACTCCCTGCCCAGTAGGGGCACCTAACCGTTTTTATTCTGAGTGTTTATTGAGTGAAAGCCGATATTTAGCAATATCAAAGAGTATTAGGGAGGTAAGTATACTCTTGAAGTGAAAAGGGTTTATCAGCTGGAACTTGAAGCATGAGAGATAAACTCCAAGACAGAATCGCTTGTGGATTTCTCGGTCTTAGATTACCCATGCCTTTTATTAAAGTGTTTAATGAACATACTTTGTCACTTCCCCTATCAGCCAAGCAAGGGATAACCGACATTAAAGCGGACTTATAGCCAGCAATAGTTAGGCTTGAGGCTATAGGCATCATACAGGAGACAGGGGAAATCGGCTACTACCTGAATATATGCATCCATTGGATTAACATCTGTTTTTGAGCACCTTTCTGCAAATCTATTGATTTTATAGTTATATGCTCTGGAGGTTGACCCCCTTCTGGATTTTGCCATAGACATGGCTGCTTGCTCAGAAATGCCCTCCTCATTTGCGGATTCGTTGACAACATCCATGCAGTCAATTGGAACATTGACAGATTGTTGTGAAGGGACTTGGCCTGGAAAATAATATTGTCCGTCGGAGGCAGCTGCTCCAGGAATGTGAAGTGCTTTCAAGGTGATCATATGATCTAGGCACCAGCAAAGGCAGTTTCCAAGTCATCATACAGAGACGGGGCGACTTCATTCTGCCCTGGCATTTTAGGTAAGTCACTACTGTTGAGTTGTCTGAACGAACTAAAACTATCTTGCTACGAAGCTTCTCCAAGAAATGTTCCAGGCCTCGAACTACTGCTCGTAATTCCAGTAGATTGATATGTTCTTGTGACTGATCCAGTTTCCAAAGCCCTGATACTGTGGCTTTTTCCAGGCAAGCGCCCCATCCCTCCATTGATGCATCCATATACATCATTACATGAGGGTTGGGAGGGGTGAGCGTAACCCATGCCAGATTTTCTCTCATCATCCGCCATTGAAGGTGGTGAAGAGGTTCCAACACCGACACCTCTTGAGCCCAGTGATCCTATCCTCTGGGTCCACTGTGTCAAGAGAAATAACAGGATAGGCTGCCTGCACAAGGCTGTCTGTGGAATGACTGGTTCCAGAGAAACCATCAACCCCAGCATTCTAAAGTACATGATGACTGTTGCACACTGACTGTATTACTGAGATGAGTATTTCTACTCTTTCCTGTGTAGGATAAACATATCCTATCTCTAGATCAAAGAACATGCCCAGGTAAACAAACTTCTGGGATGGAGTCAGCTCTGATTTTTCAAAGTTGATTATCCAGCCTAAGTCTGTGAGACTTTTCAAAACTATCTCCAGATTGGCTGATAGACTTTCCTATTTGTGTGCTTTTAACAGCCAGTTGTCTATGTAAGTGTGGACTGCTATGCTTCTCCTGCAGAGGTATGCTGATATTGCAAGAACCAACCTGGTGAAAAAACGAGGAGCTGTTGAAATGACAAAAGGTAAAACCTTGAATTCCCACTGTCAGCCCTGGAATGCGAATCTCAGGTACCGACGAAAACAATTGGAATGTGGAAATAAGCATCCTTCAGATCTATTGATGCTGTCCACATTCTCTTCTCCAACCCCGCCAACACCGTCTTGATAGTTTTCATCTTGAAACTTGGTATGTCTATGAACTTGTTCAATCGCTCGAGGTTGAGAATTGGTCTCCACCCACCAGTGCTCTTTGCTACTAGAAACATGGTTGAATAGAAGCCCGGGGAATTTTGTGTTGGTTGAATTGCTCCTATTTTATGAGGGAATTTATTTCTACCTCTATACACAACTGTTCATCTGGATCTCTTGGAATTTGAGTCCAGATCAGAACCAAAGACAGGTGCGATGGTGGGTGTATTGACCAGTTGGGCTGGTACTCGGCTGAAAGCCACTGCAAGACTAAGTGGTCCTGGGTTAACCACTCCAACTCTTGCTTGTGGAGGGTCAATCGACCTCCCATGGGTCCACCTAGGGAGATCCTCGCTCAACACGGCCTGCACCACGCACGAGGAACCTGTGCCCTCACACGCCCCCAACTGCAGGCTGGTGCTGGCATGCCCGTGGCCTACGCTGTACCAGTGGCTGGCCTCTGACTTAACCAGTCCCACCCCGGGGCTGCTGTGGATGGTATGCAGGGGGCGCTGCATGTATATGCGCTCCCTACGGAGCACCTCAAACTGCTCGCATAGTGCCCTCTGATTATTGACGAGGGTGACTGTCTCCTGGAGGTGTCTACATCCCTCACCCCCAAAGAGACCAGAGCTGTCATTGATGTCCGCAGCAGCCTATTAAACAAATCCTGAGATGGGCACAGATTTTCTAAGGCAAACACGCGCCTCGGCCAGACACTCCTAGTCACTGCATGCAGTATGCAGTCCAGAGCCAGGCTAATACCATCCTGGATGGCTCTCTGAACTGAGACGGGGTTGTTTCGCGTGAAGCAGATGCCGTTACTACACCCTGTAACAGCTGGGAGACATGCGACAGCACTGCTATTGACGCTCTAGAGCTCGTCCTCTGCATCAAGTAACGTGGTGGTTGTCGAGCGCAGCGCTCCCGTGTCAGAACGGGAACCTGGCCGCTTGTCTTCGCCAAGTGATGCGTGATCATCTGTACTCAGCTTTGGCCCTGTAGCGTACTTCTGGTATTGACCAGCAATGATATGACATTGCCTAGCCACCTCGCAAGGGGGGGGGGGGCTTCAAGCCGTCCATTCAGTTTAATAGACGTCTCTGCCACCGTGAACATATCCACGATATGCTCTGTTAACGGCACAGATGGCATTGCGGTAACTGTTGTCTTTCCCGCCAACCACAGGCGCTGATCCCGCTGGCTAACTGACTGATGCACGTTGAGCTCTGGCCTGACATTTACCAGCCATTGGCACGTGTCAGACCAGTTCACCTCTGTGCCCACCTCCTTTTCACACGTTTCTCCTCCGACGCCTTATCCTTAGCCTGTAATGACAAGAATTCAAGTCACACACACATGCACACACACACGCACGCACGCACGCACGCACGCACACGCACGTGCACGCACACGCACACGCACACGCACACACACACACACACTTTAATAATGGACCACAAGGTGAACATTTCACACACAGATGGGGTGCAAACTTCAACTTAATAAAGCGGTTACACACCACACAAGAAGGCCTGAAAAAGGGCATAAGATGAAGACAATGAGTTTATAGTTAATTAACTAAATAAACCAACCCATTTAAAGAGGAGTAATAACAACAGGCCATTAAAGGATAACTAATCCCATCTCCTGATAGCTTTTCAGGTATATTTCTACACCCTATGATGGCTGTCATGATTTACTTTTCAACCAATCAGAAAAATCCTAGTGTGTCTGCCTTGGTATATATGCTGTCATAGAGGTTCCTCTATAGCTTGGCAACGTGGTATAAAAGCAATCCTACAGGTAAGCTGTTGAATATTTTGAAACCAATTTGATTGGAAGTTGTTGCTGCCATAGTGCAATACAACATTTGAGATGAGATTAGCATCGCTTTAAAGGGACAGTTGTAAGAAAGATGAAAAGCCTACACTCAAGGTGGTTATTAATAATAACATGGCTAATTATGACGTCAAGAAATTTCCATAAATAGAAACAGACAGACTAGAAACAACATCCAGGTGTAAAGATGAATTGTATTCAAAATACAGTATCATGATCAACAGTAAATGAACATAGCAATACCCCATGATAATGATACAGATAAACAGCATGACAAAAATATTGGCAGCAAATAATCATAAATATTTTCAAATATATTAGAGTGCCATATAGCATAACTAGAGTACTTGCGTCTTTAGCAAAGGCATACTACTGTGACCAGGGCTCTTGATAACTCCACCCGAAGAACCACGCCTCTCCACCATATAAAGGATGGAGTGGGATCAGAAGGCAGAATGACAAGCTCGCTCTTAAGGGACCCTATATCACCCTGGACTTTTTTCCTAACATTTCTTAGGGAAAAGGTGGAGACAAACCATCTTAGATGTGTACAAACTTCTCTTAACAGGAACCTGTGGACACAAGCATAAAGAGGGATTAGTATTTCATGGCGCCAGATAATAATAAACCAGTTTTCTGGGTGCCTATCGCGTCTATACCATGTCATGGAAATAGGTGACACCACATAATTAAGACGGACTAAAATGAAATTGTAATAGAGATCACCTGGTAACTTGGTCCTGGTGAAGCCTCAGGCATTCCACAAGGGTCAGACATATCCAACACGCTCCAAAACAATCCCAAAAAAGATAATTGAGTAAAAACAAGCAAGAACTGTTAGTAAACAAGCATGTGTTTCACGCCAATAGTCAAGAATGAGGCAGTGTCAGTCAGCGCATGTGCCAGATTGGGGCCAGCATCTGGCACTGACAGCCGACTCTTGCCCAGTAGGGGCACCTTTCTTTATTAATCTGGGGTTATTGAGTCTAGGTCGATATTTAGGAAATATCATAGTGTTAGTGAGGTAAGTATATCTCTTGACGTGAAAACACAAGTTATTGTCCGGAAACATAATTTTTTTAATTTCATAATTTCAAGGGCAAATAAATCTGGGTAAATTCAACGTAAATTGATGGAATTCGAACCAGTCCTCCGTATTCATATTACTAAGCAGTATGCCGATGCTGGTTCAAATCGGTGCTAGCAAACATAAGTTATTGTCCGATAACACATTATTTTTTTAATTTAATACTTTCAAAGGAAAAGAACTCTGGGTAAATTTGAAGCAAAATAACAGGATTCGAACTTGCCCACCGTTATCATATTACTAAGCGGTATGCAGAAGTAGTTTCAAATCGGTGGATGCAACCACAAGTTACTCTCCGGAAACGGACAATTATTGCAAATTTCATACTTTCAAGGGCAAATAACTCTGGGTAAATTTGCTATAAATTGACATAATTCGAACTTGGCCTCTGCATTCGTATTACTAAGCGGTATGCTGAAGGTGGTTTAAATCAGTGGAGCTAAACACAACTCACTGTCCAGAAACGGATAATCGTTTGAATTTCATACTCTCAAGGGCAAATAACTCTGGGTAACAAGTTATTGTCCGGAAACAGATAATGTTTCGAATTTCATGCTTTCAAGAATGAGTAACTCAGGGAAAATTTGACGTAAATTGACCGAAATCGAACTTGGCCTCCGTATTCGTATTACTAAGAGGTGTGCCGAAGCTGTTCAAATCGTTGGAGGCAAACACGAGTTATTGTCCACAATTTAACCAGTACACATGAACGTACATACATACATATGAACGAGTGAATTCCTATACCCCACTCGAACTCCGTTACGAGGGGATAATAAAATCGAACAGGCTTCTGTGCTTACTTTGCTGAAAATTCCATTCAGTTATTCACAACTTCACATATACTTCTTAACCATTTAACACTCGTATCAGCCAAAAATGACTTCTGCAGTGGTCTTGCGAAATGTCCATTTGCGGACCAAGAGAAAACTACTTTTGAAAATTTACCACTGAATGATTGCCAGTCAATCCAGTGGAAAATTTTCGAAAATAGTCTTCTGTTGTATGCCATTCTGATAGCATTAGAGGATTATGCAGATTAGCTAGCACGGTATAGATATGTTACTGCACTGACCTGTGTTTTCCCACACCGCCAGTTGTTAACAGAGGAGGTTTAGCCCTGAAATGGTTAGATAACAGAATGTTAGTGTGATTGCTATGAGCAACATGCAGTAAGATACATACATCAATAATTGGGCGGCGCTGATCAAATGTTACCTAACATTTGTGCAAAGTGAAACAAGCATTGCGGAGAAGTTTCAACCACAAATACTTTTCAACGATCTTAACCTCTTGTCTTCTTGACCTATTTAACATCAAAAAAATTCTTCAGGCCCGAGTATCCCCCCCCCCCCCCACTGATCACCCACCCACACCCTCCCCCCCCCATCCCCACAGAGAAAACTTCTCCACACATTTGGGGAAGATTCCAGAACTTGAATTATCTCTTGAATTATCTCTCTAGATAGATCGGCTGGCAGGCAGGCTGTCTGCCGGCTCTCCAACTGGCTAGTTGACCGAGGGATGGCCGACCGATAAACTGACCGATCAACCAACCAGCGGAACTTGAGTTATCACGCCAGACAGACAGGCAGGCCAGTTTGTCGACCGGCCAACTGGCTAAATGACTGATGGACTGGCTAACCGATGGTCTGACCTACCGACCAACAGACTTGGCTATTACGATAATGAATGTTAGCATGAATCAGAAATAGAATTTTCAGAAATGATATTCCCTTATTGTTGATAAGCTTCTCTTCAAAGATGCAGCCCAGGAAATGGTGTTAGCAATAATTAGGTAAAAATGTAATTACTGAAGCGATGGAATGACTATAGCTTAGTTTACTGATCCAGCACTCCCAATTTGGTTTACTGATCCAGCACTCCCAATTTGGTAAGTTCTAACATCGCTGCACATAAACTACCACCTACCCCATCCCATTTTAGAAAAAGGCAGCCCTGGAATCATTTGTTAATAGAGGTGGCTTAGCCATGCCATGGCTATAACCAAGCGCAATGAGAAGAAAAGTTAATATGATTGATATATAAGCAATAAGCAGTAGCTATCTGGAAACTGGACCAGAGAACAGCAGAGCAAGAAAGCTATGATGCTTCATACTTTCATACTGACAGCACATTATAAAATCACACAATCAACATCATTGTACAGTTCTCTGCAATGGAGGGATTCCATCTGTTATTCAAGTATCTGATGACATAATGAAATATGCCAATTGTTAACGAATATCACAATCAAAATGATGTAGGTCTGCCATGAAAGTGGTTAAAGTATATCACTAGTGCACTGATTGTATGTCTTTGAATTTAATAAACATTCTGTTGGATATTTTGAAACTAGTTTGATTTGAAGCTGTTGCTGTCATAGACAGCAACAGCTCCTGGTCAAATTGGTTTCAAGATATTCAATAGCCTACCTATATTGTTAATTTGAAATTGGGATTCTGGGAATTCAGGGCTCAGTGTTGAAAACCGATTCAAATGTGTGCATAAAATGGGCGGAGTTTGGTTAGAAATGGGTGGGGCTTAGCTAAATATGGATCGCTGTATTGTAAGATTGTAGAGAACTGCCACAGGGCATTACCGGCCCCCACACCGATAACTGTACTCATTAGAGCCATGAAAATAACCAGCATCTGTGTGAGATAGTCGACCTACTTTTCTTACTTACATATTATCATTGTAACTGTTGTATTGTGAAGAATAATTCATGCGACGGAAATGCTTGGCCATCTTAACAGCAAATACAATAGTAAATACCAGAAAAAATAATGACCAGCCAATTGCAAACCATATACCATTCTGAAATACAAATACAACAAGAATGACAATCCGCGGCTGCTGAAATGTATGCCTCCAGGGGACCACGACTCTCCACACCCCACCATAATCACAAACTGAATCAATGTAGTATGAAGATTCGCTTGTTGTACAGTTCCAAAGGAAATTGACACTGCATATTGTGTTCATGCTTATTTATGTATGCAAGTATGTACTGCACTGGTGGCATTAATTGGGTCACTGTGACCTTGTCCTTTCGACCACAAAATTAATAGGGTTCTTCATCCCCACAAGGGCAACACACATGCCAAGTTAGTTAGGTGAAGCTCACTATAGTAGAATGAATTATCATCTGGAAACATAAACAAATTTCCTTAATTTTGTCAATGACCTTGATCCATGCCTTTTCGACCCCCAAATTAATAGGCTTTTTCGGACACACCACCCCTCCCCCACCCCCTTCATAAATGCCAACCCTAACCTAGGCCAACTCATGCCAGGTTTGATGAGTATCCCTTCAGTAGAACTTGCTTTATCATTCGGAAATGCAAATCCAATTTCATTAACTGGGTCGGTGACCTTGATCTTTGACATTTTGACACAAAAATCAATCTTGAGCACCACAATCCCACCATACCATTCAAGGTTCTTGATGATAGCTCTAGTAGAATTTGAGCTACTTGAACAGAAATAAAAGTCAGGACACACAAACAGACGAACAAACAGACAAAACATGTTTAAACACGACCTAATAACGTTTCTGAAATCAAGATTGGTCATCGTCAAAACATGGTTGACGATGGTCAGACAATTCTTTCCATGGTTAAAACAGCGTTTGAAAATGTTGACCATGGTCAACATTTATCATGGTCACTTGCCATATTTTGTGATTGACCATGGCCAACAATTGTCAATTTTCCTCAGGGGTAGAGACAGTCAATTAATACAATTCAGTTGCCATGGCAAGTAGCTTCTGTGAACAACTGATGACGGTTCCTTAACCCTTAGCACAATGATGTCAATATTCTATATTTTACTGTGTCAAAGAAACTGGTGTACATTTTTCAAAAAATTTGCTGGAAGATGTTGCTGTCTACGACAGCACCATCTCCCATCAAATTTGTTGAAAAATGAACACGAGTTCATCTTTTAATTTAATTTGAAAATTAAAGATTTTGATACCAGAGTGGTATGGGTTGAGCAGGACCAGCAGTGGCTCTTGTGACCATACATATTTACCATTTAACACCGAAATCGGCCAAAAATGGCTTCTGCAGTGGTCTTGGGAATTGTCCATTTGCCGATCAAGAAGACTATATTTGAAAATTTACCACTGGCATTTGATAAACGAGCCAATTATACCAGTGGTAAATTTTCAAAGATAGCCTTCTCTTGGCCTAAAAATGGACATTTTCTTTGAGAAAATTGAAATTTTCTTGAAGAAATTTGAGGGTTAAAGGGTTAAAGTCTCACCATTACTTTAGCACAAATTGATGTTTCTGTTATAGACATACTGGATTGACAGATTGAATTGGTGAATTTAAATAGGGACTTAGGTTTAACACTTTTGGTGTCTACACTAGTCAACAAAAGCTCAATATTTGCATAACAAATGTACATTTGCTGACCAAAAGAAGAGAATTTCTGAAATATTTATCACTGAAATGACTGGCTTGATTACCGACATGGACATTTTCAAAACCACTGCTGAAGCCATCTTGCCAATTAAATGGTTATTTTACATACAAAAGCAGTGATGAAGTTGCCACAGAGAGCCACCTTCACAAGACTGTTGTATATATCATACAGCGGCTTACAACGACCCATGTCTGATTTCACCTGCAAGTTAAAAAGAAGTATTACATCATTATTTAATTTTCAAACATGTCTAACAGGCCAGCTAACTAAGAATGGTTTACACAAAACACATCTTCTGTGCGCCAACCACCATTATCCTGTGCGTGTCTTATACTTGTTGGCACCCAGTACTGAAAACTTGAATGTTTACTGAGCGGGCTTATTCCCTGGCATTCAAACATTGACCCTCACCGTTGTACTAGCCTCGCGGATAGAGGACCCGTGTTGCACAGTTTGTACAGAGCTGAGCTTGAGATACGGCTGTATGGTCAATTCACCTTTCTAAAGTATCCATCTATCATCCGACGTCATATGACGTCATACTCAGCCAAGCGGCGTGTAGGATGATGTCATAATCATTATGTCATAAATGATTCTATTTGGCCCGCCCGTAACTCTTAATAGTCCGACACGTTGTACGAATTGTATGTCTACTATTTAATAAACATGCTGGTGAATATTTTGAAACTAATTTGACCGGACGCTGTTGCTGCCACAGGATTAAGGATGTTACTACAAATGTGTAATTTATAAAAGCATTCATATTACATGAACTTACTGATTATTAAAAATAAATTTTCACAAGCTTATAAATATATTAACATGTTTCCAAAAAAAAACCAGAAACATGTTAGTTAGTAAGAAACGTTCTGTTGAATATTTTGAACATAATTGGAATGTCTTCCAATCCAATTATGTTCGAAATATTCAACACTGCAAGGTTTTAATTTGCTTTGGAAACATTTTTAATTATTTCTGCTCTATACTGTATCTAAAATGACTGGTTCGATATCAGCTATTGTACTGTATGTAGCATCGACACACTATTAAATTGCAACATATTCAATCTCATTAGTAGTAATTCACTTTGAAAACAGTGTTACTGAAAGATGTTGCTGTCCATGACAACAACAGCTTTCAGTAAGACTGTTTTCAAAGCAACCACTAATCATCTTTATATCCAGTTCAAAAACTTTCGCCATTGAGATGAAGCAGTAAAAAGGGTAACTCTAACACTCAAATTTGTTCCTGAAAATTTAAATTTTCTAATAGAAAATGTCCATATGCAGACCAAGAGAAGAATATTTTTGAAAATTTACCACTGGAATGACTGGCTCGGTTATAACCGAGCCAGTTATTCCAGTGATAAATTTTCAAAAATAGTTTTCACCTGGTCGGCAAATGGACATTTGTGAAGACCACTGCAGAAGCCATTTTGGCTGATATGTGTTAAAGTGTTAAAGGTCAATAATTAGTCCTTACTGTTTTAATCGTGTAGTTCATATACTCTTCCATTACACGCAGAAGTTCCTTTCCATACACATTTGCCAACTACAATGTAAATGACAAAATTTGTGCATATCCTATTTTCTGGATTAGAACATATTTTAGTATTGAATGTTAGTAAATTTTTTTCAATGCTATATATAAATTATTGAAAATTCTTAACACAATAAAGATATTCTTTTTAAAGTTTCAAAACACGGTACACCAAAAAGCTTACAACTTAGAGAATTTTCGGGATTCTCAAATGAAAGTGTTAATGTATCAGTGTATGTGACAATCAGAGCTAGTAAAACCAATGGTTAAACAAAAAACAGTTTGCATAGAAACCAACAATCAGTAGGTTGATAGAATAAATTATTGCCTTGGATACAACATGTGTGAATAATAACCATTTAATAAATATATAATAATACAAGATGCCCAATGGCCTGTGCAACCCTAGTTCTACTATGCGCTGGTCCTGCCATAAGTCTGAAAGAATGAGCATGCTATGGTGCGTAAATATGGTGGACTCTCCAGAGGGTTTTATTGCATAAGTTTTATGATGCTTTTAAACAAGGTGGATAGAATCTTGGTAGATCCGGGGTTCAAGATTTTTCTCGAATTTTCTGGATATTTTTCGGATCACAGACAAAGTTGTGGAATCCTAGTGTATGATCTCACCATTTCTTGTGGTAAACTTTTGCCCAAATCGGACCAGAAGTTTCTTCGATATCCATATATCCAGAATTGTATCCAATCCAGATCTATGTTCTGTCCAGATAAGGGCCAATGGTTGGAAATCTCACATGGTAAGATTTGAGCCAAATCGGATTAGTAGTTTTTTAGATACAGCCCGGGATATGATTTTGTAACTGACTGACTGACTGATTAGGGGACATGGCAGTTTTATTACTTGCAGCGAAAAAATACCATAATTACCTCTTTGACGATACCTGGGCCGGAGTTATTCAGGGTGTTTTCTGAATTCTTTAGGTTAAGAATTAAGCTATCCACATCAGCCTGAAACAAAGATAATTGCGGTGTATTAGAACTGACATTCGCAAAAGCAAATTCAGAAAATGTACTCTCCAATAGAATTTGATAAAACATATCATTAAGCTTACAGTACAGTTAGCACAATATTGAAAACAATATACTAAATGTTCTGCTGAATGCTTTGGACTTAATTTGATTGGAAGCCATTGCTGCCTAAGGCAGCAATGGTTTCCAATCAAATTAAGTTCAAAATATTCAACAGTTTAAACGTGCATATTTACAGCAGAATGATTCAAAATAAAATTGTTAAAATTATATACTTTTAGAGGCTTAAATTGTGTGGCTAGATGTAATGAAATGAAATAAATCTGCATACGATGACTTCATTATACATGAATTAATATAATTTTTTAAGCTGTCAAATTGAATTAGAGGCACGAGTCCCTAATTCAAATTCACAACTAAACCTACGAAATTTATTTATATGGAATGAAATCATCATATGTTAAGATTTATTTCATTTCACTACATTGATGTACGCAATTTAAGCCTCTAAAAGTATATAATTTCAACAATTTTATTTTCAAGCATTTTGGTGTGAATATGAACCTTTGTTTTTTCCGAAATATTTTTACATTATTTCTAAGCTGTACTGAATCCCCTATCACCATCTTTTGAACCAACT
Organism: Chaetoderma sp. LZ-2023a; assembly: GCA_034401795.1. NCBI lineage: Eukaryota > Metazoa > Mollusca > Caudofoveata > Chaetodermatida > Chaetodermatidae > Chaetoderma > Chaetoderma sp. LZ-2023a. The sequence goes on along the minus strand of CM067369.1, from coordinate 175,559,631 downwards.
GACATCTATAAATGATTTGTATTTTTTGTCTTTAGCCATCCCACATAGGCCAGAAACAACAAATTCTCTCTTTATGTGGGGGAATAGTTTGTTGAATATTTTCAAACTAATATGACTGGAACCTGTGGCACGACCAAGTCCCATTAAAATTAGTTTCAAAACATTAAACAGCTTATCTGCATAGCTGTCTTAAAATTGAGACACTGGAATTGCAACGGTTAAAATATTACAAAGCACAGGATTGCTTTGCAATAATGCTTCACTTTAACACATTTTTTATCTTTATAAATACAGGATGTGTCCTGACACATTTTGTTCTACTCAACCCAGAATGATGTCGTTTAATGACCTCACTGATGAATTCCCCACATCTCATTTTCAAGGCAAATGTACAGGAAAAGTATTGAATATTTTGAAATTAATTTGACTGAAATTTGTTCAAATTAATTTCAAAATATTCTACAGGATACGTTTTATATCGCAAATAGTTTTTTCAGATTTTTTGTTGAAAGTGTTAAGTAATGAGTTGATATATGGTTAACATAATGGACTACCGGCATTGGGTGATGGATTCAGGGCAGAAAAACAACTGGGGTAAAAATCACTGTTGTCTAAAACCCATAAACATCAATTTCCAATCTGTTTGTTACGCTAAATTTTCATTAAATGACATGAAATCGCTGGTCTGATTTGAAACATATTCAGGTAAGATATTAAACACTTTCCCAGTAAATATGATTGCTCAAGTTGGCCCAGGGTTACATAAATATGACTTGAGTGTTTGCTATATAAATGGATATTCATAACTTTTCTGCTCGACTAAATATTACTAACAGATTTCTCCAACATTTAAATGAGGGAAAGGATTTGAGAGTTATCCCCCTTATCACAATTTCATAATTGATACAATTGTCTCCCTTATATTTAACATATATCTTGCTTTAATTCTGAAATTTCAGTGTCTCAATTATAACAGAACTATACACGTAAGCGGGTGAATATTTTGACACTAATTTGACTGGATCCTGCAGCTGCAATAGGCAGCATCAGCTCCGAGTCAAAGTACTTTCAAAACATTCAACAGAATTTTTATTAAATTATAAATTAATCACAAGTATACAATTCGTATACTTTAATGAGACTGATTTTCGTGACGAAATCTGATGTAATTCATTATGACATCATATACCTGAGTGACAAACTGGATCCCTCCATTAATTTAAATATAATTAAAATATAAAGGTCTTGGAACAGATCTTTACAATGTTTTTAGAAATTGCTTATGTCGTCTATCTGCTCCTTGTTGTATTAAAGCGTAGTGGAGGACTGGAGTAAAATACATCGGCTTTATAACACGTTTGCTTTGCATTTCAGATAGAGTAGATCTATTTATTAACCGTTTAACCCTCGAATTTGTTCAAAAAATTTCAATTTCTCATAGAAAATGTCCATTTGCAGACCAAGAAAAGACTATTTTTTTTAATTTATCACTGGAATGACTGGCTTGGTTATCGAGCCAGTCATTCCAGTGACAAATTTTCAAAAATAGTCTTTACTTGGTCTGCAAATGGATATTTGTCAAGACCACTGCAGAAGCCATTTTTTGGCTGATATGAGGGCTAAAGGGTTAAAGGAAAACTTGTTCCATTTTACACTAGCTATTCAGGTGACAGAATATGTGATAGATACAGTACAGCCCATAAGGCAAAATGTTTTCAAAACAAAAACAGAAGGATGTTAGGCTGTAGAATTTTGAACATGATGTAGCAAATGTTCTGTTGAATATTTTGAACATAATTGGATTGGAAAATATTGGTGCCGTAGGCAGCAATGTCTTCCAATCCAATAATGTTCAAAATATTCAACATCATGTTTTATTATTGTTTTGGGAATATGTTACGTTATTTCTGAGCTGTACTTCGCCATTACAGTGCTAAGTGTCTACTTGGTTGAAAGTGAAGTTAAAGTTATCCTGAAGCAATAACATCAGGAAAATATTTGAAAATTTCAGTGACGATCATCTTCTGAGTTGGCATTTTACTTTGATTTTTGTAGCCAACATTATTTGGGATTCTATTGTTCTCGCTGTCGTGCCAAGTCCTGTATAAAACCATTCTCGTAACTCTAATACTAGTCATTGTACTGTTGGTCTCCGAGGTGATCGGATCTACCTGTATAACGATGTAGTAAGGCTGTGGTAGTTCGATTGTAAATGTGTATTTCCTATTGTAAATGTGAAACGTGCTACGCTAGTTATTTTTTACAGCAATTTGACTGATAACTGTTGCTGCCGATAGCAGCAACAACTTGCCTTCAAATTATTTGCAAAATAATCACCAGAAAATGCAAGTTCTCCCATCTAATATTTTGAAAACGATCTGACTGAAAATCGCTGCTGCAACAACTTCCAACCAGATTGTTTTGAAAATAATCAGTAGGACTGTAAAGGACTGTAAAATCATAAAGGATCAATGTAATAACACATTCTGATGATATTTCGAGCAATTCGATTTTGTTGTTGCTGACTAAATCAGCAACAACTTTATCAAATTATTCCAAGAATAATCAGTCAGGTTTTCAATGTGGGTAGCTAACATATGTACATACAATTCGGTAGACCTGTGTCGTGAAATATGTTCAAAACTGCTCAGTCAGTAGGTAAGCGTGTCACTGCATGACAGCTCATGCCGGTGCTTTGCTGACATACTCATCTATGCAAATATATTTCACTGCAGATCTCTATTACGTCTATGACACACGCCTATCTATTTGTACAAACATGTATTAGCTAATCATATTGGCCGGTCAACACCAATGATTCTAAGAAGAATTCGATAATGTCGCTGCTGCCTTAGTCAGCAATTACTGTCAATCAAATTGCTAGAAATATCTTCAGAATGAGTTACTACATTGAAAATTCTGCTGATTATTTTGAGAACAATTTGGTTGAAAGTTGCTGCAGCAATGATTTCAGTCAAATCATTTTCAAAACTTTAGTTACTATTTTCTGCTGATTATTTCGCAAATAAATTGAAGGAAAGTTGTTGCTGCTACCACCAGCAACAATTATTAGTCAACTTGTTATAAAAATATCTAGGCTAGCATGTTTCACATCTACCATAGAAAATACACAATTAGAAACTAGTATACGCTTAGGCTACTACATGCTATCCAGGTAGATCCGCACACCTCGGAGGCCAACAGTACAATGACTAGCATTAGCTTTACGGGAATGGTTTTATACCGAGCATTGGGCAGAAGCAAGACCAATACAATCACAAATAATGGTGCCTGCAAATATCAAAGTAAAATGGCGGCTCTGAAGAAGACGAGCGTCACTGAATTTTTCTAAATATTTTCTAATCATAATGCTTCAGAATAGCTTTAAACAATGACTAACCCATATACTTACTGGCACACTGGCTGAAGTAGTCTGCAAATCTAACAGCTTTGCTTTTAGATCAGTCTGAAAAATAGCAGCATGTCATACACAAACATAGTAACAACAGGCCCAAGGGGCCTGTATCGCTCACCTGGAATTATTGGCCACTGGCACAAATGAACAAAATGATGACCACTTGAAAAATTTCCCAATCAAATTTCTGTGAAGAAAGTTTAGCCAACCAAGTTTTATTAAAATTGGTCTGCCGGTTAATAATTAAGTTTTTCTCAGAAATTTAAATACAAGCTATCCGCCCAAAACACTATATTTTGCTTGATTCATGGCGGACATGTTTTTTTGACATCTCAACTTTCCAAGAACAAATTCTAATGCCATTTCGGCCCTAATCATATCTGCCAAATTTTGGCCCGATCCGATCAGCAGTTCTGCAGAAAACTAGGTCATCCAAGATGGCCACGAAACCATTTGGCAAATTAAGTTCCCTCGAACAAACTTAGTTCAGCTCTTGCCCTAAATCATATTTCATGAGGTTTGCATCAATCCCCCAAGCGGCTTCTGAGAAGATTTTTAAAGACGTTTCTAAAAGTCGGCCAAAATCCAAGATGGCTGCGGGCCAAATTGGCTGATCATCTTTGAACAAATTTGTATCCCTATTCCCTAAGGATGCTTCCTGTCAAATCTACTTGGAATCAGCCCAGTGGTTCTTGAAGACATTTTTAATTTCTCATTGTTTTAGTATGGGAGTTTTTGGCAGGAACAATGATCCCAGATGGCCGACAAACAGCTTATCCGACAGTTTCGCAAACTGCAAATTTGAAATCAGAATGCCTAAAAACCTATATAAAACCAATTTCGGCTTCAAATCCATCAAATAACAAGAGGCCTGTGGCGCTTACTTGGACCATTGGCATTTAAACCATTTGCACTTAAATAGACATGATGGATGATTTTCGCAAAATCCAAGATGGCCACCAAAAAAATTGACCAACGAAGACTCTCGTTTAATACGTTGAAGCCTACCGTCTAAGATCGTTCAACCCATTTTGTTGAAATCGGGTTATTGATTGAAGGAGTACCGTTTTTAAATAGTTCCGGAAAACTTTCAGAAAATCAGTGCTGCCAAGACATTGACTTATTGAAATTCTGAATAGAATTTCTAGGGGCTACGACAATAGGATCCTTCCAGCCAAAATTGGGTGAGATTACCCAAGTGATTAATGATTAGTAGCATTTTATATGAATTCCCATTTATCGGAAAACCCAAGATGGCCACCATCAAAATCAAGCCGTCAAAATTCTGTAAAAAGGTTCTGAAGCGTGCAGGACTAGGGTTCTTCCAGCTTACTTTGGTTGAAATCGGCCAAGCGGTTAATGAGGAGTAGCCTTTTAACTAATTTCCCAAAAATATTCAGAAAATCCAAAATGGAAAAATTGAACAATCAAAATTCTATATACAACTTCTAAAGCCTACCGCCCAGAGCTTATTTCCAGCCAGTCTGGTTGAAATCGCCCAAGTAGTTAATGAGCAGACAATTTTCAGCCATTTATCAGAAAATTCAAGATGGCCACCGAATAAATTGACCAATCAAAATTCTATATACATGCTCTGAAGTATAGCACTTTAGGGTCCTTCCAGCCGAGTCATGAGTAGCCTTTTAACTGATTTCCCAAAATTTTTAGAAAATCCAAGATGGCCACCAGAAAAATGGACCAATCAAAATTCTGTATACAAGTTCTGAAATCTACCAGCCTAGTATCGTTCCAGCCAAGTCTGGTTGAAATTGCTCAAGCAGTTTATGAGTAGCGTTTTTAAATGATTTCCCACCATTTTTTGGAAAATTCAAGATGGCCGCCGGAAAAATGGACCAATCAAAATTCTGTATACAAGTTCTGAAGCCTATCCCCATAGGTCCTTCCAGCCAAATTAGGTTGAAATCAGCGCAGTGGTTATTGAGAAGTAGGCTTTTAAGTGATTTCCAGAAATTTCCAGAAAATCCAAGATGGCTGCCAGAAAAATTTACCAATCAAAATTCTGTATACAAGTTCTGAAACATACCAGCGTACTATCCTCCCAGCTAAGCCTGGTTGAAATTGTCCAAGCAGTTAATGAAGAGTAGCGTTTTAAAAGATGTCGCGCCATTTTTTGAAAAATTCAAGAAGGCCGCCGGAAAAATGGACCAATCAAAATTCTGCATACAAATTCTGAAGCCTACCTCCATAAGGTCCTTCCACCCAAAGTAGGTTGAAATTCGCCAAGCGGTTAATGAGGAGTAGCGTTTTTAAGCAAAGGTTGACGGCCGGATTCCGGATGGATGACGGACGGTCGCCATGCCATAAGCTCACTTAGTCATTCGGGCCAGGTGAGCTAACAATATAATCGATGGATCCCTCTGTAGCTAGGCCCCGCCTATTCCAAGCTAAGCTCCGCCCATGTTTTTATACATGTTGGGATGGATTTATATACTTTGAACCCTGAATTCTTAGTATCATATTTTCAACGTAAGCAACATAATACAGTTAAGTTGTTGAATATTTTGAAACTAATTTGATTGTGTGCGCAACAGCACCCAGTCCAATTAGTTTCAAAATATTCTATGGAATGTTTAATAAACAGTAAATACATCAACGACATACAATTCATACGCTTGACAGACTTTAGATGTTCATGGCAGAACTAGATAGGTCATTCATTATTCCCTTTGATTGTGACATAAGCCTATGTGTGACGTATTGATTATGATATGTTATATACTTGAGTGAATAACCAGCTCCTGGAACGGTGATCTATAGGAGCAATAAGTCTTACTGTAATATTATGAAGATTCTCATAGGCATGGGAAAAGGACTGACAGCTAAAAGGGTTTTCCACTCACACATTAACATACGCAGGCACACAGCACATGTGCTTCCTGTCCCTCTTTTAAGTCTTTAAACCATTAAATGACAATGTCTAATTTCAGGACAATAAAGGGGAACGCTTGAACATTCCGGAACTAATTTGAGAACTTGTTGCTGCCATAGGTAGCAACAACTCCCAGTCAAATTAGTTACAAAATATTCCACAGAAAATACACTACTTCATAAAGAATTGGCCAATTTGTCATCTGTGAGAGGTAAAGGGTTAACAGAGGAAGCGTGCCAGGTTGCTATTACCCAGAAACCTCTCTGGCCTGGTGCCACTGTACAAATAGGACAATACAGAATATTGTAGCAGACAAAGAGATTATTAACACAGAGGCCTATATGAAAATGATTTTGGCCGCTATCCATTTTGGCCAGTTGGGATGAATTATGTCCTTGAATGGATTAGCTTGAACACATAAAAAGCAAGACTTTTTCCACATTAGTGTATTTAGGGAAAACACTTCCCATAATGTATTACGCACACCACTTCCGGCTGCTAAACATGTCAGCCAATGTGCAAACAGCATTACTTTACCATGAGGCTAAGATACAATACATTTTAAGCAGTTTTTATGAAGAACTAATTTCTTAATATCATTGAAGTCATACATCATTGGAAAGCTAAGCCAATTTTCTATTCATTTCTGTATTAGTTTTTATAGTTTTGTAAAGTGTAATACAATTAATTGTATTCATTTTAAAATAGCACCACTTGATTTAATGAATCTAGGTATAATGGTGTATTTTATATACGCAAATAACTGTGAAAATTGTACAAAAATATAAAAAATAATACATTACTATTTAGGCAATTGGATGCGCTTTCCAATGATGTACAACTTCAATATTGTGATTTTAATTTATCAGAGGAACGGTTTAAATTGCGGTATATTTTAGCTCAATAGTAACTCAATGTTGTCAGCTACTTGAAGAATGAAGACTACCCACCAGCAGATGTAATGACACCAATGTGGGAAAGGTTATTGGTTCTGCAGCATCATAGAATGAATATACAATTCCAGTCTAAAGTGTGTTTTTGTTGCATCCAATAACTATTTTGGCAGCAGTGGCCAAAGCACAAATTGTCCACTTTCAGAATTCGACAGCAGCAGTTAAAACTTTGAATCAATCACTTAGAATTACTGGTCCGATCATCTCAACCTAAGCACATTCCAGTCATGTTTCCAGTGACATCATAGATAAAATCATGTGGTGACAGCAAGTTGCACAGCAAACAAGTCATTAGAAGATGCCACATTCCCATGGAGCCAAACATTTCAAACAAAACATACATCAAGTGTTGACATAATGTTAACTGTATTAAGGACAATATTTTAGAAAAACTAATCAATGAAAAATGAAATCCTGACACAGCATCTCGACTTAATATATCCAGTGAGAAAGAGTTGCAAGTGCAGGTTCAATTCCGTTCAAAGATTATGTCCAGACAATTAAATTTTGGTGAATTTGAAGTTTTTCAAGGGTGATAACTCAGGCAAATAAGGATCAATTTCTTCCAAATGGAATCATAGCACTGCTTCTTCAAATAATATATCCAGTGACAAAGGAATTGGTAGCATAGGTTCAAAATTCTTCAAGCTCTGGCATGAACAAAATAATTTTGCTGAACTTTAAGTATTTCAGGGGAGATAACTCTGTAGAACATTGATAGATTTCATCAAACTGAATCATAGCACTGCGTATTGATGTAATAGGAGGAGTGAAAGAAAATTGTGAGCATAGCTTCAAAAATCATGAAGATCTGGACAGAAAAAGATAATTTTGATGAAGCTTACGTGTCTCAGGGGCGATAACTCAGGAAAATATGGATGGATTTTGTCGAAAAAGACACATGCACATCTTCAGGTGGTACTGGCAGCAAGAACCAACATCAACATGAATTGCAAGTAAACTGTAGGAGTTGCATTGACAAGAAATTACAGATAAATGGACAAACAGACAGACAGATGGATGCATGGACAGATAAATTGATGGAGATGCTGATGACTATATCACCTCCCCATAGTAACAAAAATAATCAGATGATAAAGAAATTTTGCATGAATTCATGCACGTAATCTGTAGTTATGCATCAATTTCAATATATTTAAAGGGGAATAACTCTGTAATGAATAAGTTACTGGGCATAAAAAAGCACATACACATGATACTGGTAATGTGCACCAAATAGCAGGTTAATCCATTGGGAACTTTATGAGGAGCTACGTTGACAAGAAATGATTGTCAGAGATGGGCAGACAGACAGATGGAGATAGAGTCTGGACAGATGGATGGATGTGCAGCCATACGGATAGCACATGCACATCTTCAGGTGGTAATAATAGCACTTACCAAGTTTAAACAGAATCGAATGCTAAACTGTCGGAGGATCTGCATTGACAAGAAATGATTGGCAATGCAGAAATTTAAATATTATGCATTAGCATCAAGATTTTTAAAGGGAAAAAACTCTGTAATGAAGCATTTTCCGGCCACAAAGAATGCACATGTACATCGTCCTAAAAATGTGTGACATTTCAGGTTAATCCATTTGGAACTCTATGAGGAGTTGCGTTGACAAGAAATGATTAGAGATGGATCAGGGAATATTTTGAGCGGTATCGCATCGCATTTCGCTTAGCCATTTGCTGCGATACATAATTTTGATGTAAAATTCAGTCAATTCACTTAATTTTGAAATATTTTTGATAAAAAGTCGCTAAAAGTTGCAAAACGATTGTCAAATTTAGTAAGGAAGCGAGATGCGCATGCGTTGGAGGCTGATTTCCGATATAGCCCATAGACATATATAGCTATAGAGCGCATATCTTCATACCTTCCTTCACTATGGGACAAATGACCGCCGGTGAAGCGAGTTCAGTAAGCGCTCTATAGATCAAAATTCTAAATGCTAGCGATGCGCACATGCGTTAGCGGCTTCCTTCTTCTGGTATAATAATAAACTGTTACAGACTTCAGCTTTGAGTTTGGACACCAGTCGGAAACTCGCAATATGTATCACGGGGTATTCCCGGTCGTCGACATATTGCTCGTAACAGACTCTTTTGTAAATCTAAATTCTCCTATAGGGGGTATGGCTATTGATCATTGCCTTGTCATTAGTTAGCATTATGATAAACTTCAAAAATACAAGTTTATCTAGGCTGATTCTGGTCGATTTAGACAATGTTTGTCTCGGAAACTGAGTTATATCATCGCGAATGCTAAACTCCTGTTAGCGCATCCCCAAATCAAGGCCGATACAGTATAGTTAGCCATGCTACGGCGGCATATCGCACTTGATTAGCGTAAGCGACAGACTTAGAATGGCATGTCGCCAAGATCGACGCATGCGCGAGAGTGTTCTTGAGTACTCTTCTCCAAAGTCGGGAACATACTTTCTCGCAAGATTATTGGTTAATAAATATAACTATATAGAGAGCAACCAATGAATTGCAAGGAAACTACCGACGGTAAAGAAAATAAACAATGTTTTACACGGTAATTTTAAGAATGACGTAGTATATATATATATATATAGCATTCGTAGTATTCATAGTAAAACTAGTAACACATCAGCCGATTGATACATGCTGATCACAGTAAAACTTTTTATCATTCACTATTTAAGCCAGAGAAAACAACCATTAGTAATTTTTAAATAAAAATTGTTAACTCTTTCAACTGAAGTCATAGTATCGCAGAAACTCAATTTCATCTTAATAAGCTGTTGAATATGTTGCAAGTTTTTAAGGGGGACCTGTTGCTCACAGCTGCCATAGCCTGTAACAGCTTCCAGTTAAGCACTAACACTATTCAGCCTTCTTACATTGTATTGAATGATGTGTACTTTGTTTAGGGGACAGATGGACAGACAGACAGACGGACGGATGGACAGATGGACAATGAGACTTCTGAGACATAGTCACTCCCCACTCAGTGACACCAACATAGAATGTTCATACTAAATAGATCTTCATGGAAAATTTCCACAGCTATTCTGAATGTGTCAAGACTACATGAACTTGAAACTTTTCCGTAGGAAATATCCATTTGAAGAATAATTTTGAAAATGTACCATTGGGATGACTACCTCATTTATCGATCCTGACATTCCAATTGATAAAATTGAAAAAAGAACTGTCCCTTGGCATGCAAATTGACATTTCTCGAGATGACTGCAAAGGCTAGTTTTGGCTAGCTTGACAATGGACCTTTCCAGTTTTAGCTATGACCCGCCCATCTCAATCTAAGCTCCATCCACACCACATCTGTGTTGGGAGCCATCGATCCCTGAACTCCCTGACTATCAATTTCCAGAAAACTATACATGTAAGCTGTCCAATATTTTGAAACTAATTTGACTGGGAGCTGTTGCTGCCTATGACAGCAACATTGTCCAGTCAAATTAGTTTCAAAATATTCAACAGAATATTTATTAAATGGTAAAGACATACAATTCGTAAAAATGTGTCAGACTATTAAGCGCTAAAGACAGACTATTTCGAATCATTCATGACATCATGATTATGATGTCATCCTACACGTCACGTAGTTGATTATGATGTCATACGATGGATGGATAAGTTCCATTAAATGCTTAAAGTACTTATTATCTATATGTTGGAATAAAGATGTGTGAAACGTGTTGCATTTCATCTTTTAACCCTTACAATGACAAATCCCTGAGAAAAGAAATTCTTTAAAATATAAAGCATATTCTGTTAAATATTTTATATGCTCCCTAGAGCGGGGCTCAGATGGCCAACATTTTCTGACTTCCAACAAAAACATTGTTTCGTGTAAATGTTTCTCTTGAGCCGCACATGTGCAACAATTCCAGGCTAAATTCTTCCTTCTCTCTTAACCATAAAGTCATCAGACTCCATATGTGCGCCTTCGTCCATGATGTGGGCCGCCTGATTTTGAATCACATGAGCGCAAGGTGACTGCTGATTAGTCAATGATAAAAAGTATTTTGCAACTTGTTAGCAAACACCGCAGACAGCCAACATTGTTGCGCTAGGTACCACACATGGGAGAGCAATGTTAGGTGATATTAAGCATGTATAATATCAGAAACATTGTTGGCGAACAGTGTTTCGATGGATTTTTTTAGCCTAGACGACCAACTATTTCTGTGAAACATTGTTCTCAACAATGTTTCGCATAAAATGTTGGCCGTCTGCGCTGTGCTTAAGGCAGCAAATTGGTTTCCCTTAATATTTATCTCAAAATATACAACAGCTTTCCTGTACCTTAGACTTATAATGGATCTTTCCAGTTTATCCATCCATCACATATGACATCATAGTCAACTACATGATGTGTAGGATAACGGCATGAATGACTCGATTTAGTCCGTCTTAAACGCTTAGTAGTCCGACACATTGTGCGAATTGTATGTCTTTATTATTTAATAAACATTCTGTTGGATATTTTGAAACTAATTTAACAGGGCGCTGTTACCTGCATAGTTTTCTGGAAATTGATATTGAGGGAGTTTAGGGACATAGCTAAAACTGGAAAGGTGTATTGAGATACAAGGAATTTATCTGTGCAATAGTTTAATTGTCTTGCTGCTACAAGCCACTGAACAATAATTTCAATGAGCAAAAACTCCTGAGTTGCTGAAAATTTTGAAAACAATTTGACTGAAAGTTGTTCAGTCAAATTGTTTTCAAAATATTCAGCAGGTCCAGAGATATAGCCCTTAGAAGATGTCGTCTGCAAAAACTCAACAGTCATACAGTTACTAAGAAGCACCTAACAGACATCGCTATAACGACTGGTGTCACCTATCAAGTGGCAGTTTCACAGAATATTAGGCCATTAAAAGACACCTTGTCCAAGCTAGGTGAGGTAGTAATGAGCAGAGTTGTGAAACCGGCGGCCCCGGAATCGTGTCTCTGTTCGGCCAACTGATGATTGCTGGAAACATAGGCAATCTCCTTCACTCCTCATTGCCTCTCTCCACCCAGGAGTATAAATTGGTACCAGCCAGTGTAAAAGCTGGGGAAGTTACCAATAATAGACCGAAATAAAAAAAACCCAGCCTAGAATGGCGTGAATGGGACCTGGAATCAGGGACTCGATAGACGCCAGTCGCTCAAGCAGTATGTAACTGTTTGACTACACCAGACAATAGATTTAATGGGCAATAACTTTGGAACCATTGAATTTTTTTTCAATTGACTGCAACAACTTTCAGTCAAATTGTTTTCTAAATATTCAGCATATTAAGAGATAAACTGCATGGAAAATGTAGTCTGCAGCATGCAGGCAGTTAAATACCTCAATAATTATTCATTACCATGGCACTGTCCAAATCTGCTTTGCTTCCTGTATGTATAGTATCCAAATCATTGGCCGCACTGTTCAACGCAGTCTACAATTAGAATGAAAACATGATATCAATAATTATGAACAGTTTCAAGCATAATCTAATATTAATATTTCACAGAATCATTACTTAACCCGTTAACACTCAAGTCAGCCAAGAACAGCAAATGTACTAGTCTTGAGAAATGTCCTTTTACAGACCAAGAGACAACTGTTTTTGAAAATTTACCACTGGAATGACTGGTATATCTTGAGCTAAGAAATTTGAGTGGGTGGCATGGCTAGAGCGTCTGCTGCCAATCCCCAGTTCAAGCAATCAGTAGATTCAGGTGAAAAACCATGATTTTCAGTAGTTTCACACACTCTTTCAGTAGTGAATTTTCAGTAGTTTGAGGAACCTTTCAGTAGTTCAGTAGTGATTGAAAAAGCAGCAAAACATGATTTTAACCCTTTCGTGACGAAACCAGCCAAAACCGTCCTCTGAAGTGGGTTTGTGTAATGTCCATTTGCAGGCCAATAGAAGACTATGTTTGAAATTTTACCACTGAAATGGCTGGCTTGGCAACCGAGCCAGTCATTAGTGGTAAATTTTCAAAAATAGTCTTCTCTTAGCCTGCAAATTGGCATTCAAAAAGTAAATATTTTAATTTGTTGAAGAAATTTAGTCATTAAAGGGTTTAACAAGGCGAGAGAGGAATATCTACAAAATTTTACCACTGGAATGATTGACTGTTATCGAGGCAGTTATTCCGGTGGTAAAATGTAAATATAGTCATCTAGTATTGTGCGAGTTAATTTACCATTACATTTTTTGATAGAAATGTGCATATGTACATGTATGTATCACCTTTTTCTGTTCTTTAAAACCGGTCATCTCGCGCATACACATGTCTTTTGAACTTTTTTTTATTGGTATTGCAGCATTATCAGGTTGCGCTGAGCGCTTCCACGAAGTTTGGTGATTATTTTCCATATTTAGACACCAAAATCGGAAAACAGACTGAAATCCACTGTGCACAAAATCTCATACCGCGATCATGGAAATATATATTACCAGGAAATCCATGTTACAATATTTCGTTAAAGACTTATTATATTAAAATATAAAAAGATTATTTTGATTTTCTCACGCTTTGAATGGATGATTTCCGATTTACACCGGTATAGTTATATAGTTGAATTGCATATCTGTAGCCATCATAAACAAACAAACTTCCGGGATTCTTGCATAGTGCTAACTTTCACATTCTAATAATAACTAAACTCGAGAACTGAATGCCTGATGCTTTCTTAGTTTAAGAAGAGTCTGGATGCCAGTGATCAGATTCTGATTCAGATACATGTTCCCAGTGCGGGTAACTGTACTACATCCGATCTGGGTGCGGTTAATGCGGGGATGCGGTGTTACCCGCCATTACTGCATTACCCGCATTTAGCCGCCTCTAACCGCACCTATTGTGGTCCCTTATTCGGTGCGGTTAGTTAGCCGCCCATACCCGCATTTATACGCAAGTACGCAGTATATGTATCCACCATTATTGGCCACTTGTGTGAGGCTAACTATTAGTTATGGCACTTTAAGAGGTTTTCTTAACGGAAATAAGTTGTTTTTTAGAAATAAGGGGTGTTATTTCTAAAAAAAGATCTGAATTTGGAGTTTCTGTGAGATTCCAAGTTCAGTTCCTCCATGGTTTATGGGGAAGGTTGGGGCTTAACATGGGGACATGTGGGCGGTGGGTTCATTTCCGCAGCTAGTGTGCATGCGTGCCCACATGTACCCGCGGCCACGCTCATATTTGCCGTGCGTGGGTGGATGGGAGGGTTTGTTCTTAAGAGATCGTAGATTGCAAGTTTTGCATATCCAAAAAGAGGCATCGATGATGTGGTGTACATCACATCCCAGTGATCCAGACTCATCACGTTTCGTACGTAGTTTAGGTTACTCATCAGAGGCCCTCTGAAACCTTAGTTTAGGGTAACTGTGTTCTATGGCTAAAATTTAAAAAAACACGTTTTTAAAAAAAAGAAAAAATATAAATGTATATATTTTTTATATATTTTTTGTTCAGCTATATCTGTGGTTTACAGATAAGAGTGTATTATTTATGTGAATTAGTCTTACCTCTATTCTGTCTGTGTGGATCTGTGTATGCAGAACGTGGATCCGTGTGGGAGCGAGAGGAATATGTGGTCCGCTTCGACCTCTGAAATGTCCGGAAAGAGTGGTCTGTCAATCTGGGCGACATGGGCCGGATTGATGTCAAAAAGGAAACTCTTCCTTTTGTCACAGAATGGAGAAAGGGAAAACTTTCCAGAGCACACACACACGTTTAACATATAGATGTCATGTGAAAACATACTGCTCAACTATGAATGTGGTGTATCTCCTCCTCACCTGCGCTGTTTGCAACAAACAATACATGGGAGAAACTAAGACAGAATTCCAGCTCCGTATCAAAGAACATTTGAGAGATGTCAACAAACACAAAGACACACCGGTCACACTACAATTTAACCTGCCAGGACACGATACAAACAGTATCAGATATAGTCATAGAAGTTCTGCGCCACGATCCTGAAAGCACTGAGGCCACCCCTTCACACAAGGACCGTGAATCTTACTGGATCCACCAACTCCACACAATGGATCCTGTTGGTATTAATCACGCAGATTGGTAACCCCCACACCCTGTGGGTGAGACACCTAACTTTCACATTCTATTAATCCAATGATGTAATAAGGCGAAAAATGTTGATTAATAAGATTAGAGAATCGTGGCAGGATGTTTCATAGATATAGAATAGCCATAGAGTGTGTATGCTAATTCTATTACGTAGTTGTGATTAATATAGCCAATACGTAGTGTCAGATTAATATAGCCAATACCATTTCATTTCTCATAAAAATATATAAATTTGCCTCTATTCAAATGCTCTTCCAATTATCAAAAGAGAATTGAGCCCGTTTTGGAGGCTACATGTATATATGCCGAAATAAAGGTATGAGCATAAGTACTCAACTGCCATTTTAACTCTATGGGGCGCTGTTCTCAAGTCGGCTAGATTGAGCAATTAAAACATCTTGACATAATGGAAGCCGACGTGTTTTGATAAGTGGTGGCCGATTTTATAGCTTCACAAACAGAAATTTGTAATTTTACCACCTTGTCCGTATTACCGTAATTGCATAATTTTTTATTTCTGTATTTTCGCTCGCAACCCATACATGCGTAGTTTGGATGCTATTTCCGTACAAACTATGGACAATCCATAGGGGTTGGCAGGTCTGCTAGAGACACACTCCTATTGGTAAGTGTTAATCAAAACTACCATCAAACTGTTGAGTATTTAAAAATTAGTTTGGAATATATTATATATTTAAACAAGGTCGATAAAATCTCGCTAGCTGCGAGTTCAAGATTTTTTCTGATTTTTCAGATTTTTATTTTCTTGTGCTTTTTAAAATTTCTGATTTTTTTTTCGGGTCATGCCAAAAGTTCTGGAATCCTAATGTATCGTCACACCTACTCCTGTGATACAATATGAGTCAAATTGGACCAGTAATTTCCAATATACGCACAGATCCAGAATTTGCTCTGATCCAGATCCTGGTATTTGCATCAGCATCACAGCAAAAGTCTTGCATGGCAAGATCCATCATTGTGTTAAAATTTAAGCCAAATCGGATCAGTAGGTTTTTTAGATACAGACCGGAATAATCTTTTATGACTGACTTACTGATGGATGGACAGATGGATGGACAGATGAACAGATGGCAAAATGGACGGACAGACTGTACACATGTTCTGAAACCTACCAGCCTAGTATCCTTCCAGCCAAGTCTGGATGAAATTGGCCATGCAGTTAATGAGAGGTAGCGCTTTAAACGATTTTCAGACATTTTTTGGAAAATTCAAGATGGCCACCAAAAAGATAGACGAATTAAAATTGTGTAAAAAGATCTGAAGCATGCCCCTCTATCGTGCTCCCAACAACGTTTACTTGAAATCAGCCAACCGATTAATGAGAACTAGGCCTTTAACTGATTTTCAGAAATGTTCATAAAATCTAAGATGGCCGCTGGAAATATTGACCAATCAGAATCCTCATTAGAAGTCTTGAAGCCTACCAATATAGAATTGGTCCACCCAAATTTCATTGAAGTCAGGCCATTTATAGTGAAGGAGCAGTCGGAAAATCCAAGATGGCCACCCAAAAAATTTACCAATCAAAATTCTGAATACATGTTCTGGAGCCTACCACCACAGGATCCTTCCAGCCAAATTTGGTTGAAATCAGTCAAACCATAAATGAGATGCGATTTGATGGACGGATGGCCTTAAGATGGCCGGCCGCCACTGCATAAGCGAACTAAAAATCTGCCAAAATCCAAGATGGTCGACGGTCAAATTGGCCAATCAGACATTTTTAAAGATGTTTCTAAAAATTGGCCAAAATCCAAAATGGCCGCCGGCCAAATTGGCCGATCGGCTTTCTTTGAACATATTTGGATTTCCATGCCAATATAATTGAAATAAGCCTAGTCATTCTCGAGCAGACATTTTAAATTTCCTATTGCTTTCGTATGGGAGCTTAGCGAGAAAAATATCCATGTTGACCACCAAACCCTTCGTCCGACAATTTCGAAAATGGCAAATCCGAAATCAGAATACCTAAAGAAACATATAAAACCAATTTTGTCTTAACAATCTGTCAAATAAAAAAATCCAATAAGGCCGCCAAACACTACATTTTGATTGGCCGACGGCAGCCATGTTTCTTGGCATATCAACTTCGCTTGAACAAACTTTAATGGCCCTTACCAATTTTATTCGAGGAAAGGACGCTAGCTTGTATTGGATGCAGGATAAATTTTGGCACAAAACCTCCCCAAAAATCCTTACACTCATAGAAATGATGCATTCTCTAAAATGGTTAAAATTCATATATAGACACTACCATGAAAATTGAACACAATTTCCTCGTACACAGTCATGCTTACCGCCATACCACTATGTTTAATGTATGCCTCAAAAACATTATCGTGGAAGTGAAATTATTAATGGGAGCGCCGAAATATTGCATATCTTCAATAAAGGTTGTTTATTACATCAAATTCAATGCTACTTTTGACATAAAATGTTGTCTTGAAAATATAGAAATCACGTGATATTAGGAATGCGTTAAGATTAAATCAAATTGAGAAGGGTTATAGTGAGTACTTGGCAGATATAAAGATGCTGACTCAGAACTCAGAAATTACTATATATTATCATTGCGTTACAGTAACCAGGTATTTTACTGAAGTGTAGATCGCATCTATGAAACTCCCGCTTGCGCCCCAAACGCAAAATAATTTTAACCTCTTCTGCGATTAGAGGCGCATATCCACAAGCACTCTACAGTGATTATATCTGTGTTTGTGAACATGAATCATGAATGTGACTCATGTGATCATGGATGCACGATAAAAAATTTTATTTCCTCATACTACAATGATATAGGGTACACTTACAGAGATTATGATTATAGACAATAGGCGTATTATATAATATGATACCATCCAGCCATTTTAATCTCCGTATTGGTTATTATTTAGACTATAGCGAAAAAGTATCCCAACCCGATGATGTCCTATTTTCGTGGCATTTTCCACACCGAAAATGCTGTTTTGACTTGGAAATTTGGGCCAAGAAATAAAGTCAGAGATATGTGCTCATATATATGATGCAAACACTTTATAAACAGATGGAAATCAGTTTTAAAAAACCTGTGTCTATTACATGGGGTTAACCGGTGGTCCATAATCAGCCATTAAACAGGGAAATGGATACAGGCAGATGAGAAATGGACGTCTCAAGGATGTGGATGGAAACGTAGCATTATGTATTTAAGAGAAAACATTATTTTGACATGTACACTGCAATTATGCTCCCAAATTGTAATATATTCAATTTCTTAAAGCTGTCGTGTTCCATTAAATATACACACTTTTGCACGAGATATGAGATGACTGATCAATTTACCCAGCTTTCAATGCTACCAGACGGGCAATGTTACCCAACAGGCAATGCCCTGACTCCATAATCGTTGTAACTATTAGAGGCCATATTCGTTGAGTCTATTGTCTGCACAAGTCAGGATTTCTCAAACCAAACCAACTTGCTTGCACGTGCAAATAGTCATTTGTCCTCCAGCTCTGGAAGCGTAAGCATGCACATAGGGTATGTTCACAGCAGTACATTCGACAGTCTGTATTTCAATACTGTTCAGAGTAAGTGTGTCACTGTCCAGGAGAAAATAGCTTTTATATACATTGACAGTAATTTGTGCGAATGTTGTTGCTATCAATGACAGCACCAACATTCAGTCAAATTGTTGTTAAAATAATTAGTATGTAATGCAATTACATACCAGGTTTGCAAGGAATTCAAACCCAGCCTGGACAGGGAAAGAATCGGTAGATACTTCGATTCTTGGAGCCATAGGCTGCTCTAGAGCGCCCATTAAGCAGGAGCCTGAGGCCATGGCTTTCGCCCCTGGATCTATGGACGAGGCAAGCCACCAGCCCGGATCGACAGAAGTAACCTCTGATTCGATCATTATCGAAAACTAGATGGACCTCATCAGAAAACCGTGACCCAAAGGAGCAGGACATTTCGCTCTGGTGCAAACAAAGAAGACAGTAAACTACTTGGACCAGGAAGCATGCTGCGAAGCAACCCTGGTACCAAATCTTTTATTGTCTTTTTCATTTTACACATCATTTTAACATGGAAGGCCTCCACTCCAGACATGGATGTCTTTCTCTTCTTACCACAAACCTCCTTTTCAACTCTCCTCTTTTCCTCTGCTGCCTTGTCTTTGACTTGCTGGTGCAAAAAGTCATAAAAAAGATCAACAGGCCACAACTCACATACAACACTTTTCAAAAGTGGGCCGCAAGTACTACATCTAGTGCAGTCATGCGGATTGAACTTCACATTGACAAAGCAATGCCATGACAGAGTCAAACGTGGGTTTCTGTAAACACACGAGACTGGTACAATTAGTTTTTAGTCATTAGAGAGAGACTAAATAAACTCATAAGGGAGAAACTAAGCTAAACTACTTTGAACCCTCAGACGGGGATGTTGCTCAAGGAAATTAGCCTAGGGCATAAGTGAATGTTAAAAAATAACAAGGCCGATTATGACATCATAACTCTAGATAATCAGTATTTGAACAATCATCATAGTGTAAGATGAATTGTACTCAACACCCTATGGCAGACCTTCAATAGTATGAACTTTCTACAAACCTATGCATATGCAATCAAAGATAGCAGAATAAATAAATTTGGCAGTTAAACAGCCATCGGCATAATTCTATGATACCTGAACCATACTTATCACAACGCTTTACCACCACTGAAGCGCCAGTGTGGTCCACCGGTCAAAATCTGCCGCCCACCATTCCATAAGGGACCACGGGGAAGAGAATGCGAAAGTTAATAAAACTTTATTAGGGTAACTTTCAATGCAAATTCTGGGCATAGATTTTTCTAACAAAAACCAAGTAAAAATGGGTGAAGACTGGCAGATTGAGATTAGCTAATCAAGGCATCACATAAGTTTAAGAACCTTATACAGATGCCTTACCATGTCTAAGTCTCGTCCTGGAAACACAGTACTATGCGAAAACATGAGTCAAACAAATCTTAATTATACTTAATTATACTGAAATAGACATGATGACTTGGTCCAGGTATGGCCTCAAGCGATTTTACATGTTCAAACATCTCTACAGCCTCTAACTCAAAAGACTGAAAACTCAAAATTGGAACTAATTTGAACAAATTCTGCTAGTGTAAAACAGAGCATGTTGCAATGGCATCCAATAATCTAGGAATCTATGCGCGCAGTTGGGCACCACATCCACTGAGCTGTCAGATGTATGACCTGCCCTAAGTGGAGCCCATTTCTTTTAAACTCTTGAGTTTATTGGTGCTGGGTCGATTTTAGGAAATATCAATGAGAATCAGGGAGGTAAGTATACTCTTGAAGTGAAATAGGCTTTCACTCCAGTCCGCATAAGTTGAAAGGTAACGTAGAATGACAGGTCGTTTTGCTAAATTCGTTACACATTTTCAGACTTACACATGGTACATAACAGTTAGTGTACGTTACGCCATGATTTGCACAAATCTTTAGTGAATACAAATTTACACCCTTTTTTAGACTTACACATATGCCACACTAAACGAAATCATGGATTTCCTTTTTCACGAGTTGATACTTACCTCCCTTACTGATGTAGCAGTCAAATGACTAACAGATCATACTCATTGATATTTCTTAAATATTGAACTTCACTCAATATAACTCAGATTTTTAAAGAAAGGTGCCCCTACTGGGCAGGGGAGTCAGTTGACAGTCTGGCGGATGCCAGCCCAAACTCACGCATGCACAGACTGACACTTCCTCGACTTGACTATTGGCTGACACATGCAACTAATGGCCCTGAAGACAGCCTGTGGGACGGAGAGGCCGGGTCTGTGTTAGGAATGTAAGTATTAACCCTCTCGTGAAAAAAGAAATCCGTGATTTCATTTTATTTCACTTCAAGCGTATACTTACCTCCCTAACACTCCTTAATATTGCCAGAATTCATAAGTGAATTCGGCGGGGTCCAAGGACCAGTTCATCCCAAGTACTTTTTTGCGCATGAAGCACGAACATCTGAAATTGTGCTAAACAGAATCAGGAAATGATTTAAACATCAGATAACACAACCGATGGTTGACAGTAATGACAGTATGTCAAATTGGTCCCCACCCCCACCACACCAACTCCCCCTCCCTTGGAAATAAACAAAATCACAGATTTCTTTTTTCATGAGAGGTGATACTTACCACCATGATACTCTTTGATATTTCCCAAATATCGACCTAGCTTCAATAAGACTCGGAATTAAAATGAAACCGCCCCACGGGGCAGGTTACTAACTGACAGTCCGGCGGATGCGCCTCCCAAACTCGTGCATGCGTGTAGGCTGTCTCTTCCCATTCCAAATTATTGGCTGACAAATTGCAACATAAAACGCCGAACGACCGAGCCTCTGTGGGGTGGATCATATCAGGGTGGTAAGTATAAACTCTCTCGTGAAAAAAGAAATCTGTGATTTCAATTATTTCACATCAAGAGTATACTTACTGCTCTGATACTCTATGATATAGCCAGAATTCGTAAGTGAATTCGGCAGGAGGGAGGTGAGGTCAGAAGACCAGCTCGTCCCTGGAAGAACAAACTCTTTTGCGTTTGGAGCACAAACATTTGAAATTGTGTATGAAACACAACCAGGAAATGATTTGAACATCAGCTAACACGACTGATACTGAGAGTAATGACCGTTTAACATGCGCTCCCCCACCCCCTCCTTTGAGAAAATGGGAGTGATGACTTCAATGTCCTACATGCTCTCTATGTACTCGTGCTAACGTACTATAGGACATCGGACGAAAAGCTTCATTTCATATAATCTCTGATGGAACCACATAAAAAACAGGTATCATCACCATATTAGTAATAAACAAGACGCCCAAGGGGCCTGTATCACTCACCTGGACCATAGGCATCTCAACTAGAATGGTCATTAACAATAAGTAAAACTCTAATGAGTTAAGCAGACTTGTAACAAGAAAAATCTGAATCGATCCCTCAAACGGTTTTGGAGATTTTTAAAGAAAATTCAAAAAATTGGCCAAAATCCAAGATACCCAAAAACACATATAAAACCAATTTTGGCCTCAAAATCCATCAAATAAAAAAATCCAATATGGCCACCAAACACGCTATATTTTGATTGGCCCACGGCGGCCATGTTTTTTGATGGTTCAAATTCCCTTGAACAAACTTTAATGGCCCTTAGGTCAAGCGTGCGTGAGGTTGCGGGAGTGTGCGGTTACCGGAGCGCTCGAGGTTACGGGAGCATTCAGTTAAGCATGCGCGAGGTTGCGTGAGCACGCGGTTAAGCCTGCACGAGGTTGTGGGAGCACGCGCTTAAGCGCGCATGAGGTTGCAGGAGCACGCGCGAGGTTGCGGGAGCACGTGGGTAGGCAAATGTTATGTTTGTGCAATCTTGTGCAACCTCGCGATGTTTCAAATACGAGCTTATTGTGTGCTTGCACAAGCTAATGCTGTGTGCTTATGAATAGCTTGTGCGAACTTACACTGCAAGCTAACACTGTTCGCTTATCGCACGCTTAAATTTCTCTAAGGGCCATGCTGTTAATTAAAGTATTTAATGTACTTACTTCATCACTTCCCCTATTAGCCAAGCAAGAGATGACAGACATTAAAGCTGACTTGTAGCCAGCAATAGAGTTAGGCTTGAGGCTATAGGTCTCATACAGGTGACAGAAGAAATTGTCTACTACCTGAATAGATGAATCAGCAAATCTTGTTGATTTTATAATTATATGGTCTGGACGTCGAACCCCTTCGGGCTTTTGCCATAAACATGGCTGCTTGCTCACAAAAGCCCTCCTTAATTGCGGATTCCTTGAAAACATCCACGCACTCAATTGGAACATTGACGGATTGCTGTGAAGGGACATGCCCTGGAAGATAATATTGTCCATCAGAGGCAGAGGAAGCGGATTGCAGACCAGAAGGTCCAGCAGATCCGTATACCATGATCGGCTTGGCCAATTTGGGGCGATCAGAAGCAATTGGCACTCCTCCTGTCTGATTTTCTGAAGAATTTTTGTAATCAGGATTGCCGGCGGGTATGCATATGCATACATTCCCTCTCAGCTGATAGCTAGCACATCTGTTGCGATAGCGCTCGGATCTGGAATCGGAGAGACGTATGTGGTCATCTTCGCATTCATCTTTGTTGCGAATAAATCTATGTTGGGTTTCCCTCAGTGGTTGAACAGCTGATCCACCACACATTGATTTAGCTGCCATTTCGTAGGCAAATCACTCATCCTTCGGCTCTATGTGTCTGCTGGCAGACTTAGCCTTCCCAGAATATGAGCTGCTTTCAAGGTGATCATGTGATCTAGGCACCACCAAAGCAGCTTCCATGTCATCATACAGAGACTGGGCGACTTCGTTCTGCCCTGGTGGTTTATTAAGTCACTACTGTTGAATTGTCTGATCGAACTAGAACTATCTTGCCACATACTTTCTCTAAAAAGTGTTCCAGGCCCAGTACTACTGCTCATAATTCCAATAGATTGATATGTTCTTGTGACTGATCCAGATTCCAAAGCCTTGATACTGTGGCTTCTTCCAGGCAAGCTCCTCATCCCTCCATCGATGCATCTGTATACATCGTTACCTGAGGGTGATGAGGGGTTAGCATAACCCCCGCCAAGAGATTCTCTGTCTTCAACCACCATTGAAGGTGGTGAATTAGAGGCCCCAACACTGACACCTTTGAGTCCAGTGATCCTGTACTCTGGGTCCACTGTGTCATGATAAATAACTGGATAGGCTTCCTGTGTAAGACCACCTGTGGAATGACTGGTTCCAATGAAACCATCAACCCCAGCATTCTCAAGTAAACCCGTGCCAGCACATGATGACTGTTGCACACTGACTGTATTACTGAGATGAGTATTTCTACTCTCTCCTGAGTAGGATAAACATATCCTATCTCTAGATCAAAAGTCTTTGAGAGTTTTCAAAACTATCTCCAGATTTGCTGATAGACTTTCTTGATTGTGTGCTTTCAACAGCCAGTCGTCTATGTAAGCGTGGACTACTAGATTTCTCCTGCGGAGGTATGCTGCGATAGCAAGGACCACCCTGGTGAAGACCCGAGGAGCCATTGAAATTCCAAAGGATAGAATCTTGAACTCCCACTGTCAGCCCTAAAACGCGAATGTCAAGAACCGGCGAAAACTCCTCGTAATAGGAATGTGGAAGTAAGCATCTTTCAGATCTATTGATGCCATCCACATCCCCTTCTCCAACCCCGGCAACACTGTTTTTTATTGTTTCCATCTTGAAACTCAATGTGTCTATGAACTTGTTCAATGGCTTGAGGTTGAGAATTAGTCTCCACCCTCCAGCGCTCTTTGTCACTAGAAAGATGGTTGAATAGAAACCTGGGCAATTTTGCGCCAGTTGAATCGCTCCTTTTTGTATGAGGGAATTTATTTCTTCCTCATTACACAACCATTGATCTGGATCTCTTGGATTTTGAGTCCAAATTGAGACCAGAGACAGATGCGATGGCGGTCCTTTTATCCAATCGGGCTGGTACCCGACTGAAAGCCATCACAAGATTAAGCGGGCCTGAGTTAACCGCTCCCACTCTTGCTTGTGAAGTGTCAACCGACCCGCAACCCACCACCCCCAACTACCAGCCCCACACACCCGGGTCCACCTAGGGAGAGAGGTGGACATAAGCAATGCAAGAGTGGCACTGTCTCTGATTCTAGAAGCACTGGAATGGTCCCTCTGGAAACCGGCCAATCAGGCACGGTTACCACTAGGGCTTCACGATATACCAATATTATATCGAATACCGCTATCATAGCTATACCGTTCGTTAGTCATACCAATATGATTTTGCTGATACCGGAATATCGAGATATAAGACAAAACCGGTATAACATTTTGTTAGGCAGATAATTTGCTTCCCATTAGTAATATTTCAATAGTACATAGCTGTATAGTGATATAAGTTACTGCTCTTCGTACGGAAAAATGATATTTTACCTGTATTTAATGATCACGCTTTTCTTATTTATCCAGAGCTGTCAAATTGTTGTTTTGAGGCTAGTGTTAGAGTAATTGATAAATTAACGATTACGGCTACTAAAGTTGCCTACTTATAAGAATGCAATTCTTGCAAAAAAAAATTGAATAAAACTTATTTTAATTACCATCATAGGACATCAGATGGTTAAAAATGTCTAAATCCTATCTTTTCCTGCGCTAATATTTTTAATTTCGGCTCGTTGTTTGCTAGAAAAATCATGATATAAAATGAATATTTTGAGTGATATTTTACATCAATTACTACGGCCTGGTTAGTCCGCGATTTCCCGGAATTATGTGCCTTTGTAGTGATCGCCCAATAGCCCAAGTAAAGAGGAACCCGACAATATGGGAAAACCTTCTAAATTCCCCACGAGATTTATTCACTTCTTATGTTGACGGGTATCATTAGATATTGATCGATACAAGCTACATGTACTCTAACGAGAGCGAGGTTAGGCCTATGTATTCGCAGCATATGGTAGTCTATTTAGTATGTGTTATAATGGTTAAGTTGTACCCCTGCGTGGAGATTTCCATGTTTCCTGGCGGTTTCATCCCATTGCAAATTCATCCTATAAAGCACAGGCCCTCATGGATAGTTCATTTATTATTCTAACATATACATCAATGCAGATAGCCAGGAAAATTAGTAAAACGTATGTTTATATTCATATCCAACATGTTTGACTCATAACATTGATATTTGTCAGTCAAATATCAACAGCTTCAGCTGTTCGCAGTTTCACTTGGCGAGTTTATATGGGACAAGATGCTCACTGGTTACCAGTATCTCGCAATCTCCACGCGGAAATAGTTGTAATTTCGTGACAAATTCAAATCATTTGTTGGGACGATTTGGGGGAGTTTCAGCCGTTTTGGGATATGATTTAACTGAGGACAGTTAAAATTTAGCGACTTCTATTAGGTACACATTTGGAATTCACAGCAAAGACATCACTAAAAATCTTGAAAGTCTTCGCAGCAGCATTAATCATTACAATTACAACAAGACAATTTTGATGAATTTTAATCTTTCAAGGAAGATAACGCTGGCGAATATGGGCGGATTTTGCCAAAACAAAATTATGACACTTCGTCTATCCCTTAAAACATCTGCTGAAAGAAAAATTGTGAGTGTAGGTTCAAAACTCTTCGAGATCTGGACCGAACAAGAAAATTTTGATGAATTTGAGCTTTTCAAGGGAGATACCTCTGTCAAATAGGAGCAGATTTTGCCGAAACGATATCATCATGACACTTCGTCCATCCCTAACACATCTACTGAAAAAAATTGTGAGTGTAGGTTCAAAACTCTTTTAGATATGGCTCGGACAAGAACATTTTGACAAATTTTAGCTTTTCAAGGGCGATAACTCTGGTAAATACGGTCGGATTTTGCCGAAATGAAATCATGACACTTCGTCTATCCCTACATCTACTGGGAAAAAAATTGTGAGTGTAGGTTCAAAACTCTTCGAGATCTGGCCTGGACAAGACAATTTTGACAAATTTTAATCTTTCAAGGGAGATAACTCTGGCGAATATGGGCAGATCTTGCCGAACAGAAATCATGACACTTCGCCTATACATAACACATCTTCTGAAAAATAAATTGTGAGTGTAGGTTCAAAACTCTTCGAGATCTGTCCCTGACAAGAAAATTGTGACAAATTTTAAGCTTTCAAGGGAGATAACTCTAGCAATTATGGGAGGATTTTGACGAATCGAAATCATGATACTTCTTCTATAGGTAATTTATCTGCTAAAAAAAATTGTGACTGTAGGTTCAAAACTCTTCGAGATCTGGCCTGGACAAGACAATTTTGACGAATTTTAATCTTTCAAGGGAGATAACTCGGGCGAATATGGGCAGATCTTGCCGAACCGAAATCATGACACTTCGCCTATACATAACACATCTTCTGAATAATAAATTGTGAGTATAGGTTCAAAACTCTTCGAGATCTGTCCCGGAAAAGAAAATTTTGACAAATTTTAAGCTTTCAAGGGAGATATCTCTAGCAAATATGGGAGGATTTTGCCGAATCGAAATCATGACACTTCTTCTATAGGTAATATATCTGCTCAAAAAAAATTGTGACTGTATGTTCAAACTCTGAGATCTGTCCCGGACAAGAAAATTTTGACAAATTTTAAGCTTTCAAGGGAGATAACTCTAACGAATATGGGAGGATTTTGCCGAATCAAAATCATGACACTTCGTCTTCTTCTTTTTTTCGATCGCTGGTATCACACTTGGAGAGCCGTTCTCAAGATGAAATCTGTGGTTTTCTGCAGTTCTTCCACAGGCTCATACAGCTTTTCAAGAATACAGGTTGACAAAGGCCAGATCTCTTCTCTCAGCAGCTGATACGTACTGCAACATTGAAGTATGTGCTCTGTGGTCTGTTCTGCTTCTCCACAAGGACAAGCGGGCGATGTCGTAAGGTGGAACCGCCTGTACATGTGTTGGTTTAGTCTGTTGTGTCCAGTTCTGAAACGAAAAATGGTCACTTGCTCTGGCCTCGAGAGATGATGGTAGGCATCTTCTGATTGAGGTGTTCTATAGAGGGACTTAATGATAGTCTTCATCTCTGTATGGGTAACCATGTTTTCTGTCTGATTCTCTTCTGCACCCACCTTTGCCATCTTGTCTGCTTCCTCATTTCCTTGGACTCCACAGTGTGAGGGGATCCACTGCAGTGCTATCCGAAAGCATTTGATGGTTTGTAGTGCTTCTTCAAGTTGTGGCAGCTTACCTTTGGTGATAGCCTCAAGGACGGAGCGGGCATCTAGACTTCGTCTATAGGTAATATATATGCTGAAAAAAAATTTGGGAGTGTAGGTTCAAAACTCTTCGAGATCTGCTCCGGACAAGAATCAGACGGATGCACGGAGGGCGAGCGCCATCACATAATACGACCCCCGCTTTGCGCGGGCGTATAAAAATGTAATAGAATTCACCTGGTGGCTTGCCCTGGCGCATCCTCAGGTGATTTTGCTGGATCAGACATCTCTAAGCAACTACTACTACACGATTTTAATTGAGTATATGCAAAAATACGCTTCACTAAGAATTAATTCAAGCATGTGTCTTGGCCAATAGTCAAGAATGAAGAAGTGTCAGTCTGTGCATGCGCGAGGTTGGGGCTGGCATCCGCCGGACTGTCAACTGACTCCCCTGCCCAGTAGGGGCACATTTCTTTTAAAATCCGAGTTATATTGAGTGAAAACTGATATTTAGGAAATATCAGAGTGTAAGGGAGGTAAGTATACTCTTGAAGTGAAATTAGCCTTTCTCTTTTTGACATAAGTGTAGCTTCGCGAATGGGGGCCCACGACTAGTAATAATCAGCCAACTGATCCACGTCAAATTCTGGATCAGATCATCTGTAGCAGTATTTATGTGGAACAACTAAAGCATAATAAATATATCTAGGTAAACACGAAATGTAACGGCTAAAAAAATCCAACGTCACAGCCAGGTTAAAGGTGACGTGAGCAAGGTGGATTTCTGAATAACCCATTTCTAATCTTATAAGACCAGAGGCCCAAGGGCCTGTGAGACTCACCCAGACCACGAGCATTTGAACCATTTGCATTTAAACAGACATGATGGATAATTTCAAATGAAATTCAAGATGGCCACCAAATACATTGGTCAATTAAAATTCTCGCCTGATAATAGGTTGATGCGTCTACCATCGTAGCATCATTCCACCATTGCTGAAATTGTGCCATTGATTAATGATGAGTACCATTTTTAAATGGTTCCAGAAAATCAAAGATGGCTGCCAAAACATTAACCCATCAAAATTACACAAGCGGTTTAAACGATTTCCCACCATTTTGCAGAAAATGAGCCATGCAGTCAAAATTTTGTATACCAATTCTGAAGCGTACCAGCCTAGGGTTCTTCCAGCTGAGTTTGGTTTAAATCGGTCAAGTTGTTAATGAGGAGTAGCTGCCAGAAAAATTTACCAATCAATAGGGTCCTTCCAGTCAAGTCTAGTAGACGTACTGAAGCCTAGCCCCATAGGATACTTTGAGCCACATTAAGTTGAAATCAGCCAAGCAGTTAATGAGGAGTAGCGTTTTGACAATTTTGGGTAAATTCTTCGTAAAAATTTAAGTTTTTCACCCAAAACATTGACCAATCAAAATTCTATATACATCTTCTGAAGCCTAGACCCATAGGGTCCTTCCAGCCAAGTCTAGTTGAGATTGCCAGGCAGTTAATGAGTAGTTTCAAATGATTTCCCGCCATTTTTTCAAAAAATCTAAGCTGTCCACCGGAAAATTGACTAATCAAAATTCTATATAGACGTTCTGAAGCCTAGCCCAATAGGATACTGCCAGCCAAATTAAGTTGAAATCAGCCAAGCGGTTAATGAGTAGTGTTTTGACAATTTTGGGTAAATTTTTCATAAAAATCTAAGATTTTCACCCAAAGCATTGACCAATCAAAATTCTATATACATTTTCTTAAGCCTAGACCCATAGGGTCCTTCCAGCCAAATTAGTTTGAAATCCGCTGAGTGGTTAATGAGGAGTAGCGCTTTGGTAATTTCCTGTGAATTTTTCTTAAAATCTCAGATTTTCACCAAAAAAAATCGAACAATCGAAATTCTGTATACAAATTCTGAAGCCTACCATCATATAGGGTCCTTTCAGCCAAATTATGTTGGACTCTGCCAAGCGGTTAATGAGTAGCATTTTTAAGCAAAAGTTGACGGACGCCGGATGGTCGCCATGGCATTAACTCACTTGGCCATTCTGGCCAGGTGAGCTAAAATTATGTTTTATCGCTACAGAATTGAAGAATGACTAGGTGTATTTGTTTCCTCTGATATTAAATAATAATTTTGTATGCTGAGCATACGGGGGGTTCTGGGTAGCCCCTCTAATGGTCCGAACTTAAACATTAACATTTTCAGGCTAGTTATATGTTTTGCTTAATATTATCGTCCTCTTTTTTATTATTATTATTATTATTATTATTATTATTATGACACATAAGTACCTTAGCGGCAGCAGTAGTTGCAGGAAGTGCAGCCGTTGCTCTCAAATTAGTTGCATAAGTACTTAAATCAGTTGATGTTGCGGCTTTGTTCAGCTGAAAATAAGAGAACAATACACCTCCAGATAAGTGATCATCCAAACAGTATTTAAGAAAAGTAAATATCATTTATGTTTTTATCGTGAAAAAGACTAGGTATAGAATCCTTTATGATGTACAGATTATGACATGACCCTACAGACCGCTTAGCTGATTATGACGTGATTACTCTGGAAAGGTCCGTTGGTCTGGCTGATGGTAAACTCAGGGATGATGCACTGTGTATTAAAGCCAGGTAAGGCACTATCTAACTTGGAATGCTTGAAACCTGATCATTGCTACCTGTAGCTGTATTTATTATTATTATTATCCCCATGCATTTCTAAGAAAAGGTGGGGATTATGTGATGCGACCTGTGTGTCCGGCTATCTGTACACTTATCGATTGTAACGCATCTCCTTCTAGACCGTTTAACATCTTGAAATCTTGGGGATGATTATACCTATGGGCAAGGATGTGCATGACACATTTGGAATTTTGTTCTGACCACGCCTCTCCTTCCCCCGGGCTGGGTCCAGGGGGTCAAAAGGTCAAAATTGGCCAGTAATTATCGATTTTAATGCAGCTCCTCCTAGACCATTTCAGATAGAAACTTGAAACTTTGGGGATGATTACACATATGGACAGGGATGTGCAAAACTTTTGGAATTTTGCCATGATTCCCCCCAGGGGCAGGGCCCTGGGGTGGGGAATGTGGGGTCAAAAATTAAAACTTTCCAACGGTTGTCATGTCACATATCATTTTCAAGCCAATGATTAGTAGTCTACAGTACAAGGAATTATTTTGATCTTGGGTCAAAGTGAGGGTAGGGGGCGGGGTCAAAAGGGGGTACCAATCGATTGTAATGCAACTCCTCCTAGACCATTTCAGATAGAAACTTGAAACTTTGGGGATGATTGCACATATGGCCAGGGATGTGAATGACACTTTTGGAATTTTAGTATGACTCCAGGGGTATGGCCCTGGGGGTGGGAAATGTGGGGTAAAAATTTCTCAACGGTTGTTATGTCACATATCATTTTCAAGTCAATGATGAGTAGACTACAGTGCAAAGAATTATTTTGATCTTGGGTCAAACTGAGGGTAGGAATGGGGTCAAAAGTGGGCACCAATCGATTGTAATGCAAATCCTCCTAGACCATTTCACATAGAAACTTGAAACTTTGGGTATGCTTACACATATGGCCAGGTATGTGCATGGCACTTTTGACATTTTGTCATGACCCCCAGCGGTGGGGCTCAGGGGATGGGGACTGTGCCTCCCTAATTTAAATTTATCCAAAGGTGGCCATGTCACATCATTTTGAAGCCCATGAGAAGACCACAGTACAAGGAATTATTTTGATCTTGGGTCAAACTGATTGTAGGGCGGGGTCAAAAGGTCAAAATTGGGCACCAATCCATTGTAACGCAACTCTTCGCACACCATTTCAGATAAAAATTTGAAACTTTGGGGATAATTACACCTATGGGCAAGGATGTGCATGAACTATTGGAATTTTGATATCACACCCAGGGGCAGGGGTGGGGGAAATGGTGGGCAAAAAGTAAATTTTATCAAATGTGGTCATGTCACATATCATTTTGAAGCTTGTAGTTAGTAGACTACAGTACAACAAATTATTTTGTTCTTGAGTCAATCTGAGGGCAGTGGCCAGGGGGTCAAATGGGCAAATTGGGCATCAGCCAATTGTAGTGGAACTACGTGCACATAGATAGAAACATGAAACTTCAAATGTGGATCATTGCATTTCATTTTGAAACACATTACCCATTGAAACTACATTTCAAGGAATTTATTGTGCTTTGGGACAAAGTGAAGGTAAAGCTAGAAGTGGTGAATACGTGGGGATTTGCGATGGCATGTCATCTACTGGGCATGCTAGCTATTATTATAATTATTATTATTATTATTATTATTATAATTATTACCTCGGTGTTAAATGCTGCATAATCAATGGTAGCTGCTGATTTTGTGTCAAGAAGCTGTTTCTCGAGATTCGGTGTTAAAAGTTTCACATCCGCAAAACTTACAACCAAGTTGCTCATTTCCTCGTCAATATTGATTTTCTGAAATATCCATTTAAGAAATACTCTGTTTATATATTAGGATCAACAGTTCCCAGGCAAATTAATTGAGAATAAACGAAATCATAGATAGAGAGTCGATACTTACCATCCTGATACTCTTTGATATATGCTAATATATCCTTCTAGCTCAATATTACACAGAATATAACATAAACTGGCCCTATTAGGCAGAAAAAACAACTGTCAAACTTGGCGCATCCAGAGCCCAATGGAGCGATTGCACAGAGTGACCAGTCACTTATATAGATATTGACTTGGCTGATAATGGCAACTGAGAAATATGACCAAGTCTCTGTGGGGCGGAGAGGCCGGGTTCGTATGAGGATGGAAAGTATCAACAATCGTGAAAAAAGAAATCTGTGATTTAGTTTATTTTACCTCAGGAGTATACTTACCATCCTGATACTCTTTGATATATCTAGAATTCATAAGCAAATTTGGAGGGAGGGGCAAAGGTGTAGCAAGGGCAACCCCTCCCACACTCCTACCTCCACTGCAATAAGTATTTCAAGGCTCCACACTCCTGGATGACATACAAGGTGGGGGGGTTCATAAAATTTTAAAATCTAGATGCTCTCAGAGGACATCTCCCACATTTCCAGAGACAAATATTAGTCCTTGGTCGACTAAAACCTTTTTCTTTTTTATCTATTTTCTTCTTTCTCGGATATATTTAACCTTGGGCACAATGAGGCGTACCACACCAAAATGGCAAAATGTGTGTACATAAGACACATAACTATTTAAAAATGAACTCGTTGGATGAATTGTAAGAATGTTTGTCACACAGATAAAAGTAGGCCTAAGCTGTTAATTATTTAGTAACTAATTAGACTGGAAGCTGTTGTAGCCCAAGGTAACAAGAAGATCAGTACTGATCACATGTCTCCCGACAGGTGTTGTTAGTAAAACAAATTTTTGAGATTCCTCCCTTTACAAAATTGCATGTGTGTATATGCATGTGAATCTATGGTGGCAACAACACCACATACATAATGAGATGAGGCAGTGCAATCACAATCCATTGAGACAATGTAAAATATTACAGATTATTAACCTTTTGATGACTAAATTCCTTCAAAAACCTCAAGTTGTCTCATGGAAAATGCCCACCGCAAACCAAGGAAAGGCTATTTTTAGAAATATATCACTGTAATGACTGGCTCGGTCATCGAGTCAGTTATTCCAGTGGTATGTTTTCAAAAATAGTCTTATCTTGGTCTGTAAATAGGAATTTCTCAAGGCGATCACAAAGACCAGATTCAGTTGATTTAGGCATTAAAGGGTTAAACCATGCCAAAAACCTCTAGGAGAAGTAGCTAGTCTATGTCAGTCTGTCTGTATGTCAATCCCCACTGAGGCCTCATCATAAGGAATCACTATACCAAATTTGAAATAAATCCATGCAGGCTAGCTAAAGGTACTGAACGGAAACCAAATTTTCCTTGAATTCTATGTCATTCAAGGGGGATAACTCCATCACATCTGGACGCCCGTCGCTGAAATGCAATCCCCACCGAGGCCTCGTCATAAGGAATCACTATGCCAAATTTGAAATTAATCCATGCAGACTATGTAAAGTTATTGAATGGAAACCAAATTTTCCGTGAATTCTATGCCATTCAAGGGGGATAACTCCATCACATCTGGATGCGCGTCGCTGAAATGCAATCCCCACAGAGGCCTCATCATAAGGAATCACTATACCAAATTTGAAATAAATCCATGCAGGCTAGCTAAAGGTATTGAACGGAAACCAAATTTTCCTTGAATTCTATGTCATTCAAGGGGGGATAACTCCATCACATCTGGACACGCGCCACTGAAACGCAATCTCCACCGAGGCCTCATCATAAGGAATCACTATACCAAATTTGAAATAAATCCATGCAGGCTAGCTAAAGGTATTGAACGGAAACCAACTTTTCCTTGAATTCTGTCATTCAAGGGGGATAACTCCATCACATCTGGACGAGCATCGCTGAAACGCAATCCCCACCGAGGCCTCGTCATAAGGAATCACTATACCAAATTTGAAATTAATCCATGCAGACTATGTAAAGTTATTGAATGGAAACCAAATTTTCCTTGAATTCTATGTCATTCAAGGGGGATAACTCCATCACATCTGGAACCGCGTCGCTGAAACGCAATCCCCACCGAGGCCTCGTCATAAGGAATTAGTATACCAAATTTTAAATAAATCCATACAGGCGAACTAAAGTTATCAAGTGGAAACCTAAAGTGTGACAGACGGACAGACGGACACACACACACACACGGACGCCGCCTATTACTAGTGTCCCCATCGACGGCCATCGGGGGACAATTAAATACCAGATCAGACTATTTAATCATGGCCGTGGGAATATGGGTGAGGGTGGGGGCTTGCCCCCTCCAGAATCCCACCAATTTGAGAATGAAAATCTGATTTCGTTAATTCAAATAAAATTCTAGATTTTTTGAAAGAATTTGTCTGTAAAATTATATTTGAACAAATTACAGAGCTTCTTGCTGACATTCCGCAGAAATAATAACTACTAAAACAAGTGCATTTTCTTTAACAATATTGAATTATTTATCATGAACATTTACTTTTCCTTCAAACTCTATTCTGTAATCATGGTACCAAAGCAATAAGAACAAGAGCTACGCAAACGGCGCATAATACCCCACCATGATGACAAACCAATGAATGAGAGCTTTCAGAGAAGTGATTTCTTCCTCAGACCTAGACTTAAGTCATCCCAGTAAGTTTCAAATTAATCCACTACACGGTCATGGAGTTATCGTCCGGAAACAAATTTTCAAGATGGCCGCCAGTGGCTGTCACCCATCTTGGATTTCAGAGCATCGTCAATTTTCATAGGTTTCTTCCATCACCCTATAAAGTTTCAAAGCGAACTGATAAATGGTAACAAAGTTATCATCCGGAAACAAATTTGCAAGATGGCCGCCAGTTGTTGGTCACCATCTTGAATTTTGGATCATCAACACTTTCGAGAGGTTTCTTCCTCTTACCTAGTCCAACCACCCTATGAAGTTTCAAAACAATCCAATAAATGGTAGCTGAGTAATCGTGCGGAAACTAACTTTCAAGATGGCCACCGGTGGCTTGCGGCCATCTTGGATTTCAGATCATCGTCAATTTCAATAGGTTTCTTCCTCAGACCTCGTCCAATCATCCTACACAGTTTCAAAGCAATCCAATAAATGGTAACAGAGTTATCATCCAAAAAACAATTTTCAAGATGGCCACCGGTGGCCATCTTGGATTTTGGATCGTCATTTCGATAGCTTTCTTCCTCAAAACTCTTTCAATCATCCTACAAAGTTTCAAAGTGATCCGATAAAGGGAAGCGGAGTTATCATGTGGATACCAATTTTCAAGATGGGCGCTGGTGGCTGGCGGCCATGCTGGATTTTGGATCATTGTTGACTTTGATAGGTTTCTTCCTCAGACCTCGTCCAATCATCCTATGATGTTTCAAAGCAATTCAAGGAATGGTAACAGAGTTCTCATCCAGAAACCAATTTTCAAGATGGCTGCTGGTAGCCGGTGGCCAGCTTGGATTTTGGACCATCGTCGATTTCGATAGGTTTCTTCCTCAGACCGATTCCAATTACTTTATCAAGTTTCAAAGCGATCTGATAAACATTAGCGGAGATTTCGTGCAGAAACCACTCTGCCGGCCGCCTGCCCACCCGCCCGTAAATGCCATCACAAAATAAACCGGCAATTTTTTTGGCAGGGTATAAAAACTAAAAATAATTCAAAATACAAGCCATATACTGCTAAATATTTTGAAGTTAACATGAGTTTAAACTGCAGTTGCCTTGGCATGATAGCTCCCAGACAAATTAGTTTTAAAATATACGTTCATGGCATTATTTCCTACATCATGGTCCCTCACGAGACAAGAGCCATCAGTCTATGATGGACAGACGGACAGATGTCGTGAGCACATGCATACGCATCATCAAGGTGGGTCATGGGGTGGGTGCTTACGCATACACACATTGTCAGGTAGTCACAGTAATACTCGATTGACAAGAATTGCACATGAATTGTAGGTATCAAGAGTAGCATTGACAATAGTTAAGAGAAGAGACAAACAGAAGGCTAAAATATATTAAACATAAGAATTGCCACTAATCTCTGTATCAAGGCAATTAAACACAGGCTTATATAAACAAGTTCTTATCTTTCCTGACTTTCATACTATGAGCGTGTGCCTGTAGGCTACATGGCTTGATGAGACTGCAGGATATAGGAAACATGCTGCGGGGGTGGGGGTGGCGGAAAGACAGTATGCCCTAAAGAATTACTATGGGTATGGAGGCCACCAATTAATGGACAAATGGGTGAGGTGGTGGATATGCGGTGTGCGTCCGTACACCAATAAGGATCAGCATTGAGAGCATTCCCTAGAATCTGATAGCATTATAACTAACCTTCAATATGTGTATTTGAAGTTGAAGCTGTGCGTCTGTTCTACACTGACTTCCCTAAGTAGACATGTGTGCCGGGAGGATGTTGGTATTACATCACTCATGACAACAAAACAATTTATCAACGGACATGTATATTTCTCTATGTTTTATTCGTGTGTGTGTGTTGTAATATTTGAGGCGTTTATATGCTAGTTCCAAATGCTAGGGTCTAAACTCACGCCTAGCTATGTTTTATTCACATTAACCCTATAAGCCTTGAATTTGTTCAAGAAAATGTCAATTTGCAGACCAAGAGAAGACTATTTTTTAAAGCTTAGCACTGAAATGACTGGCTCTGTTATCGAGCCAGTCATTCCAGTGGTAAATTTTCAAAAATAGTCTCTTAATCGGCAAATTGACATTTCTCAAGACCACTGTTGAAGCCGTTTTTGGCTGATATAAGTGTTAAAAGGACAAAGGTAGCATTTTTTTTTTTGCTTTTAGGGCACAAAAAACACATCTGAAATTGTTTGTAAAACAACTAGGAAGTGATTTTATCATCTGATAACACAGCCGATGTTGAGAGTAATGACTGTTAAGTCAAATGCGCTACCCTACCTCCTTTTAATAAAGAGGAGCGAGAAAACGTCAATGTCCTACATGCTCTCTATGTACTAGTGCTAAAGTACTATAGGGGATCAAACGAAAGGCTTCAGTTTCGTATTCGTTCGATAGCGGAACCACATAAAACACGAACCATCATTGAATTATTATGGAATACGTGACAAAACACAAACACTACAACCATCGGACTGACCTTGTTTCTATTTCACGTAGATAATGGTTGGTAAAACTTAACTCACAGTGGCACTCGGCTACTAACATAATGTCCCCACCACTGGCACTCCATTGAATAGAGTTGTTGATGCCACAACGCCACAGACACAAATCAATTTGCCTACCAGTGGCAGATTTGTGGCAAAACTGGAGTTTCCACAATCCACCTGGAAATGTGTCACGTTTAAAATTGCATCTTACTGAAATTGTCAATAATTTCAATATTTTGTATATATTTATTGTGCTACTTGAACTTTAAGTTTGTATTATACGTAGCTGTCATGTTGAAATTTATTCCCAAATCTGTTTCATAAAGTCTCAAGTAAGTCTTTCTTTGTATTGTTATGCAAATTACCTATACATGCTCAGGTATTACGCTAAAGCTATCTTGATCAACGTTCAGTTCTTCTCGATCCCTGTTCCCGGTACATTGTGCATATTTATTTTCAAACCTGTTGAGGTTTTATGCTGTTGAAGTTTTACAGCATGTGAATTTACCAATTTATTTTGTGTTGCTTAATTGGCAACAATCCTTTGTCATGCCTCAGGTAGGCTCTAGTCATTATATTTTATTATTATCGAAATATGTTAACAGTCATGAGTTGTTACCAAATCTCTTCAACCAATGTCCGTCCCTAAACCGGTTGTTCACAATTTAAGATTGACCAAACTGTTCATGCATTGTATGATTTTATTATTATCGAAATATGTTAACAGTCATGAGTTGTTACCAAATCTCTTCAACCAATGTCCGTCCCTAAACCGGTTGTTCACAATTTAAGATTGACCAAACTGTTCATGCATTGTATGATTTATTTGTCATTCTCGACTAGTATTATTATTATTATTATTATTATTATTATTATTATTATTATTATTATTATTACTTTATTAACAAAAGGTCCATTATTTTATGCCTCAGTTGTGAGTGGAAACACATGAAATGTCGGCCATTCCAGGTGCATTGTGACAAGTGAAGCGACTTTTGTCGGTTGTTGTTCTACCTGCTGTCCACTGCTGTTCACAGCTGAATGCTAGATAATGCGCAAGTGATGTGACCAGAGACGGCCGGTAAGATGTGGAAATCATAGTTCTAGACCTGTCAGAAAATTTGATGCTACAGGCATCATACAGGTGACAGAGGAAATCGGCTACTACCTGAATAGATGAATCCATTGGATTAATACATCTTTTTTGAGCACCATTCTACAAATCTGTTGATTTTATAATTATATGCTCTGGAGGTTGACCCCCCTTCTGGCTTTTGCCATTAACATGGCTGCTTGCTCAGAAAAGCCCTCCTTAAATCTAGATTCCTTGGCAACATCCAAGCAGTCAATCTGAACATTGACGGATTGTTGTGAAGGTCCTTGCCCTGGAAGATAATATAGTCCATCAGAGGCAGAGGACCGGATTGCAGACCAGAAGGTCCAGCAGATCCGTATACCATGATCGGCTTGGCCAATTTGGGGCAATCAGAAGCACTTGGCACTCCTCCTGTCTGATTTTCTGAAGAATTCTTGGACTCAGGATTGCTGGAGGGAATGCGTATGCATACATTCCCACCAAGTCGATAGCTAACGCATCTGTTGCGATAGCGCTCGGATCTGGAATCGGAGAGGCGTATGTCGTCATCTTCGCATTCTTCTTCATTGCGAATAAATCTATGTTGGGGGCTCAATGAGTCTGTTAGCAGATTCAATCTTCCCAGAATATGAACTGCTTCAAGGTGATCCTGTGATCCAGGCACCAGCAAAGCAATTTCCATGTCATCATACAGAGACTGGGCGACTTCGTTCTGCCCTGGCGGTTTATATAAGTACCTACTGTTGAATTGTCTGATCGAACCAGAAAAATCTTGCCCTGAACTTTCATTAAGAAATGTTCCAGGCCCAGTACTACTGCTTGTAATTCCACTAGATTGATATGTTCTTGTGACTAATCCAGATTCCAAAGCCCTGAAATTGTGGCTTCTTCCAGGCAAGCTCTCCATCCCTCCATTGATGCATCTATATACATCATTATCTGAGGGTGGGGAGGGGTGAGCAACACCCCCGCCAGGAGATTCTCTCTTACTATCCACCATTGAAGGTGGTGAATAAGAGGCTCCAATACCAGCACATTTGAGTCCAGTGATTCTGTACTCTGGGTCCACTGTGTCATGAGAAAGAGCTGGATAGGCTGCCTGCGTAAGTCTGCCTGTGGAATGACTGGTTCCAATGAAACCATCAACCCCAGCATTTTCAAGTAAATTCGTGCCAGGACATGATGACTGTTGCACACTGACTGTATTAATGAGATGAGAACTTGTACTCTGTCCTGAGTAGAATAAACATATCCTACCTCCAGATCGAAGAACATTCCCAGGTAAACAAAATGTCTGGGATGGAGTCAGCTCTGATTTTTGAAAGTTGATTATCCAGCCTAAGTCTGTGAGAGTTTTTAGAACTATCTCCAGATTTGCTGATAGACTCCTGATTGTGTGCTTTTAACAGCCAGTCGCCTGTGTACATATGGACTGCTATGCTTCTCCTGCGGAGGTATGCTGTTATCGCAATGACCACCCTGGTGAAGACCCGAGGAGCCATTGAAATTCCGAAGGCTAAAACCCTGAATTCCCACTGACGACCCTGGAATGCAAACCTCAGGTACTGGCAAAAACTCCTCGCCTTTGGAATGTGAAAATATGCATCTTTCAAATCTATTGATGCCATCCACATTCCCTTCTCCAACCCTGCCAACACTGATTTCACTGTTTCCATTTTGAAACTCAACATGTCTATGAACTTGTTCAGTGGCTTGAGGTTGAGAATTGGTCTCCACCCTCCAGTGCTTTTTGTCACTTGGAACACGGTTGAATAGAAGCCCGGACAATTTTGTGCAGGTTGAATTGCTCCTTTTTGTATGAGGGAATTTATTTCCTCCTCTATACACAACCGTTGATCTGGATCTCTTGGATTTTGAGTCCAGATCGGAACCAGAGACGCCTGCGATGGCGACCTACTATCCAGTTGGGATGGTACCCGACTGACAGCCATTATAAGACTAAGCAGTCCTGAGTCAACTGCTCCCACTCCGCCCACTGCGTACCATCCTCAGCAGGCACAGGGTGGCGGTGGCCAAGTCAGAGGCCAGCCACCAGCACAGCGGCCGCTCCCGCTCTTGCCTGTGGTGGGTCAGACAGCCACCCCCACCCACTGGTCCACCTAGGGAAAGAAGTGGACATGAGCAATGCAAGATGGCACTGTCCCTGGACCCAGAAGCACTGGAGTGGTCCTTACTGTGGCAACTGGCCCATCAGGCACAGTTACCACGACCAGATCCTCGGGCGCCATGGCCCGCACTGCGTGCACCTCGGTGTGCGGGCGGCTGCCTGCCCTGGAGGAGTCTGCACCCCACCCCCTCGCTGCTGGTCAGAGCATGCACGGCCCGTGGCTGCCGCTGTGCTGGTGGCTGGCCTCTGACTTGACCACCGCCACCCTGTGCATGCTGAGGATGGTACGCAGTGGGCGGAGCGCGAACGCCTTCCATTCTGTGGAGCACTTCAAATTGCTCGCGCAAAGCCCTCTGGTTATTCACTAGGGTGACCGTTCCTGACCCCCAGAGACCTGGACCTGTCATAGGCGTATGCAGAAGACTATTGTACAGGTCCTGGGATGGGCACAGATTGTCAAGTGCAAACGTGCGCCGCTCCCGGACACTCCTGGTAACTGACCGGGTTAAACAATCCAGAGCCAGGATAATACCATCCTGGATGGCCCTCTGGACTGTTACCGGACTTGCTTGGCGTGATGCGGATGCCGTTACTACCCCCTGTAACAGCTGGGAGATGTGCGAGAGCACCGCGATTGACGCCCTCGAACTCTCCTCCGCATCGCGCAATGCGGTGTTAGCCGAGCACAGCATGCTCGTGCACAGCGCTCCCGTGTCAGACCGAGAGCCTGGCTGCGTGTCTTTGCGATCATCCACACTAACTGGGCTTAGGCACTACACCATACTTCTGGTATTCACCAGGTACGATGCGGCATCGCTTTGCCACCTCGTGAGGGACCTTCGCGAGACATCCATGTGCCTTAATGGATGTCTCTGCCGCTGAGAACATATCCACGATATGCTCTGCTAGTGGCAGAGATGGAATTGCGGTAGCAGTCGGCTTACCTGCTAGCCATGGGTTCTGGTCTCGCTGACTAACCGGCTGTTCCACAGCAAGATCTGGCCTGACATTGATTAGTCAATGACAAGCGTCAGACCAGTCTCCATCTGTGGCTACCTGTGAATGCTCGAGTAGGCATGGGCCTTTGTCGTCCTCTAGAACATTCACAGGTGATTGCGTGGCTGGAAGAACCGGTACTCCTGGCAAACCAGTGAAACCATGCGGGCCCGATAGAGCAGGCATGCCAAAACTAGCTTGACCAGGCGCAGGTGCCGTGGCATTGCGTGCGGTATATTTACTCGCCATGGCCAGAACCAGCTATACCATCGGCAAGACGAGGTATGCGGTAATGCTGGCCATTGGCCCCAACCCGGGCTAGCTTCTGCGCCGTGAATGCTATTCCTGCGTGAGTAGACCCATGGAAAATGTCACCGGATGCACGAGCGTCAGTTTCCATGTCCACGATGCCAGAAGGCGAGCCCAGTAAATAATCCTCTTCTTCCTGGCCAGAAAGATTAGACTTGGTGTCAGCGAGAAATGCTAACCCGGACTGGCAAGGAAAGGTACCATAAGAGGTAGTGGTACCTATAGGGTGCGGATAATCCTGGGAACCCGATAAGCGGGTTACCAGGCTCCAGCAACACCTGCCCACGAATGACCGACGCGGCAAGCCTGCTGCCAGTGTTCGTATAGTGAGCTTCTGTCCCTTCAAAAGGGGCCACCTCTGAATCTTGGGCAAAAACTGATAAATCCCTATGGAAAACCAATTCAGAGGTGGGGATTATTTGCTCCGGAGCAGGAGACAAAGGATTTGGCACAGGGAGCATGCCGTGAAGCATCTCTGGAACCAAATCCTTAATGGTCTTTTTCATCTCTCCCAACATCTTTAGATGGAAGGCTTCCATATCCATGGTGGATGAAGCCTTCCTCATACCTGTCTTACTACCACTTAAACTCTGCCACTCCTTCTTTGAGTGCTTCTCATCCTTTGACGCCTTCTCCTTGGCCTGAAGCGACAGAAAGTCAGACATTACAGTTTAACAGTGGTCCACAAAAACTGCAAGTAAAGCATGGATATGGGGTGAATCTAGGCTTAATGAAGCGACCACAGTTGGGACAACCAGGTTTCTGAAATGTCACAAGAAAAAGACAATGAGTATTTTAGTCAATGAATTAGTAAACTCAAACCAAAATAAGCAGGAGAGGACCAATGGTCATAAAGCCCATTAAACAAATTTTTCTTAGATAAACCAGCGTTGGACAAAACTCTATTTTGTTAATAAAAAGTGCAAGGCTGATTATAACATCATATCTTCAAAAATAAGACGGCAATCTGACTGGAAAACAATCTCCAGGTGTAAGGATGAATTGTATTCAAAATCCAGAGCATAAAACTGGAAAGGATAGGGATACAAGCTATGTAAACATCAGATAAACAGTGATAAAATTGGCAGCAGATTTCCGAAATATTTCTAAATAGTTTGAAGTGCCTATTATAATAACATTAGAATACCTGCTTCTTAAGCATAGACATACTACCCGATCTCATGAACTGGATGCTCCACCATTCTCTATGACCTCTTAAATCTCACCACCATAAGGGGAAGGGAAATGGACCAAGAGGGCAGTGAGAAGATCTTCTTACGAGACCTCCAAGTCACTGGGCATAGACTTTGTTCCTAACATGCTAG
This sequence comes from Chaetoderma sp. LZ-2023a, assembly GCA_034401795.1. Classification (NCBI taxonomy): domain Eukaryota; kingdom Metazoa; phylum Mollusca; class Caudofoveata; order Chaetodermatida; family Chaetodermatidae; genus Chaetoderma; species Chaetoderma sp. LZ-2023a. The sequence goes on along the minus strand of CM067369.1, from coordinate 175,515,895 downwards.
TGGGAAATGGAACCTTGGTGGAGAGAAAAATAAACCCTCTGAAGATGTGCTGTCCTTTTCAATCATAGATGGAATGCTATGCTTCTTGTGAAGATACCTGTGGGCACAAACACAGAGATATTAGAATTTCATAGCTCCAGATGTAAATAAATCAGTTTTAATGGCGCCTATCATGGCCTAATCGCAAATACCGGAAACACATTACACGCTGGATTAAAATGCTAAATTAGACAAATATGTATTAGAATTCACCTGATAACTCGGCCCCGGTCCTTCCTCCGGCGATTTAGCTTGAGAAGACATCGTTATCACATGGAATTGAGTTTGTAAAGACACGACAAGCAGAAAGCGTAGCAAAACATTTAACTAGCATGTGTATCTCTTTGCCAATAAATTGGAAAAGAGGAAGTGCTAGTTTGCGCATGTACGAGGTTGGGACTGGCATTCGCCGGACTGTCATCTGACTACCTGGCCAGTAGGCCACCTAACTTTTTTAATCTGAGTGTTTATTGAGTGAAAGTCGATATTTGGGAATATCAAAGAGTGTTAGGGAGGTAAGCATACCCTTGAAGTGAAATTCTGAATGGTCACTAGAAACACGGTTGAATAGAAACCCGGGCAATTTAGCGCCGGTTCCTCTATACACTAACGTTGATCTGGATCTCTTGTAATTTGAGTCCAGATCGGAACCAGAGACAGGTGCGATGGTGGGCCTATCACCCAGTCGGGCTGGTAGCCGGCTGAAAGCCATCGCAAGACTAAGTGGTCCTGGGTTAACCGCTCTCACTCCTGCTTGTGGAAGGTCAACCGACCTTCCACGGGTCCACCTAGGGAGAGAGGTGGACATAAGCATTGCAAGAGTGGGAGACTGGATCTAGCATTGGTTTGGTTCTTGTGGAAATCGGCCCATCAGGCACGATTACCACGACCAGATCCTCGCAAGCCATCCATTAGGCTTAATGGATGTTTCTGCCGCCATGAACATATCAACTATATGTTCTGCTAATGGCAGAGATGGCATAGCGGTAACAACCAGCTTTCAGCCAACCATGTTGCGCTGGTCCCGCTGGCTTGCCGACTGTTCTACACAGATCTGTGGCCTAACGATTACCAGCCATTGGCACGCGTCAGACCAGTCCTCCTCTGTGGCCACCTACGAGTGCTCGACAAGGCACGGGCCTTCGTCATCCTCCACTGCACTCGCAGGTGTTAATGTGGCTGGAGCCATGGATACTCCTGGCAGGCCGTGGAAAACATGTGGGCCCGAGAGAGCGGGCATGTCTTGCACCACAGCTGAAAAGCCAGGAGCTGGCACCATGGAAGCGTACGGGGTGTAATGCACCACACAATGGCCCAGACCAGCCGCCGTCATACCCTCGGCAAGCTGAGGTATACGGAAACAGCGGCCATCCACTCCAATCTGGGCCACACTTTGAGGCATGAAGGCTACCCCTGCGGGAGTACTTCCATGGAAAAAATTGGCTATGCTCCCCGCGCAGGGTGCACGATTGTCCGTTTCCATGTCCACAGCTTCAACTGGTGAACCCAGTAGAAAATCCTCTTCCTCCCGGCCATCATAAACTGCCTCTTGCCTAGCAAAGAGCGCTAACACAAGCTGGCCAGGCAAGGTACCGTAAGAGGTGGCGGTACCCTTCGGGCACAGACACTCTAGGCATGAGCCTGTGTCCAGCTGCCCCCGTCCAAGGTCTAACGGCATGTCTAGCCTGTGGCCATGATCATATAGACCTGCTTCAGAATCCATTGGTAAGCCGGCGGGCCTTCCAAGATCTACTGAAGCCACAACTGATTCTGAACCATTTTCGGACCACGATGGACACCAGAATCAGCAGTGGGAATATTTTTCACCGGGCCAGATGAAGAAGACAATAAAGTACTCAGCCCAGTGAGCTCTGGTACCAAATCTTTTAGCGTCTTTTTCATCTCCCCCCTCCCCCTCATTTCCAACCTGAAAGTCTTTATTTCCGAAGAAACAGAAGCCTTTCTCTTACCCTTGCCACTTACTCTTCTTCGCACACTTCTCTTCCTCTGACGCCTTATCCTTCGCCTGTAACAACAAGAATTCAGAGAATAAGTCGCCCCCCACACACACCCCACACCCCCACTGTTTACAGACATCACATTTTAACAATGGACCGCAAGGTGAACATTTTACTCACGAGTGAGGAGCAAACTTGGACTTGACTGAGTGGTTACAACTGACACACGAAGGCTTCTGAAAAAGGGACAAGCCGACGACAATGAGTTAAAACTTCTTTTATAATTAAATAGATTAAATAACTCATAACGGAGAAAGAATTCACCTATAGGCCTAAACAGGACGGTGAAAAAAGATGAACAACCAGACTCAAAGAGGATATTAAAAATAATAATATGGTTGATTATGACGTCATAATTTCCATAAAAGAAACAGACGAACAACATCCAGGTGTAAGACGAATTGTACTAATACAAGAACCCACTAAACAGTAATGTGAACACAGTAATAGCTCATGATAATGATAGAGATAAACAGTATGACTGAAAAAATATTGGCAGCAAATAATCACAAATATTTTCAAATATTTTAGTGCCATAAAGCATAACTAGAGTCACTCTGGGCATAGCATTTTTTCCTAACATTTATAGAGAAATAGTGGTGACACACCACTTTAGATGTGTACAAACCTCCTTACAGAACCATGTGGACACAATCATAAAGAGATATTAGCATTTTATGGCGCCAGATAATAAAATTACCACATTTCTGGGCGCCTATAACGTCTATACCATGTCACGAAAATAGGTGACACCGCATAATTAAGACGCAATCAAGACATAATTGTACTAGAGTTCACCCGATAACTCGGTCCTGGCATGGCCTCAGACAAATTAAACTGATCAGATATTATCTCTAGCACTCTAAAACAACTTTAGATAGGAAAATTGAGCAAAATCTAGCAAGTGGATAAAAAACAAGCATGTGGTTCAGGCCGATAGTCAAGAAAGAGGCAGTGACAGCCTGCGCATGCGCGAGGTTGGGGCCGGCATCCGGCTGACTGTCACCTGTGTACCTACCCAACAAGAGGCCCAATGGGCCTGTATCACTCACCTGGAACATTGGCATTTCAAATAATCCTACTTAAATTTTACATCCATCAGTGTCACTTCCAATGACTTTCAGTCAAATGATTTAGTTTTCGAGATATTGACAACAATCTCTGGACTGGTCTTTTTGCATTAGTGATTTTGAACAATGTTTAAGTGAAAATAGATGATATCAGTGCTAACAACAGCTGGTTTCTTAACTGTCTTACTGCTGCAAGCCAGTGCAGCCAATAATTTCAATTTTAAAAACCTCTTGATTTGTTGAATATTTTGAAAACAATTCGACTGAAAGATGTTGGCGGCTTAGCCACCAACAACTTTCAGTCCAATTGGTTTCAAAATATTTATCAGGTTCAGAGATATAACCTTTGGAATATGTTGTCTGCAAAAACTCAGTCAGACGGTTACTGGAGGTTTAAACACAATTTGAAAAAGGCAGGTAGGTGGCCTTTATAGCAGGTTATTCCCCACCACCACACAATCCATTTAACACATGCACATCTGGATGAATCACCGAGTTAGCAGCAGGGGTAGGGTGGACAGTGGGAACAAACTATTATTTGCCCTATTAAAGTGACTGCATATATTTAAGGAGTGATAACTCTGGCATTTGAAGTCCTATCAGTTTCATTTTCACAACACAGATATTAGATGCCGTCATTAACATTGTGACCAAGGTTGGTGTCAATCCGTCAAGAAATAACAAAATGAGCCGCCATTGTTGGTGACGGACAAACAGATGGATGGACGGATATACAGAAGACGGATGGGGTTATCGCTATACGACAGCTGACTGACAAGTAAGTGGAGTTAAGAAAAACAATTTCAGCTTCAAAATCCATCAAATAAAAAAATTGAATAAGGCAGCCAAACACGCTAAAATTTGATTGGTCCATGGCAGCCATGTTTCTTACCTATCAACTTCCCATGAACAAACTTTAATGGCCCTTAGTCCATAATCACATCCCCAAAATTTCAGCCCGACCCATTCAGCGGTTCTACAGAATAAGTCATTTTCACGAAAATTAGGTCATCCAAGATGGCTGCCGAACCATTTGGCCAATCAAGTTCCTTCGAACAAACTTGGTTCAGCTCTTGCCCTATATGATATTTCGTGGGTTTTGAATCAATCCACCAAGCGGTTTCGGAGAAGATTTTTAAAGCCATTTCCTAAAATAGGCCAAAATCCAAGATGGCCACCGGCCAAATAGGTCAATCGGCTTTGTTTGAACAAACTTGGATCCCTATGCCCTAAGGATACTTCCTGCCAAATATAATTGAAATCGGCCCAGTGGTTATTGAGAAGTCGCTTAAAGGAAAAAGTTGACGGACGGACGCCGGACAGCCGCACGACGAATGGTCGCCATGGCATAAGCTCACTTGGCCATTCTGGCCAGGTGAGCTAATAATGGCACCCATCTTTTTTAATCTGGGGTTATTGAGTGAAGGTCGATATTTAGGAAATATCATAGTGTGTTAGGGAGGTAAGTATATCTCTTGAATTGAAAAAGGGCATAAGACGAAGACAATGAGTTTATAGTTAATTAACTAAATAAACCAACCCATTTAAAGAGTAATAACAACAGGCCATTAAAGCGGCGGTTGTAAGGAAACTGAACAGCCTACACCCAAGGTGGTTATTAATAATAACATGGCTGATTATGACATCAAGAAATTTCCATAAATAGTAACAGACGGACTAGAAACATCATCCAGGTGTAAAGACGAATTGTGTTCAAAATACAAGAGCATGATCAACAGTAAATGAGCATAGCCATAGCCCATGATAATGATACAGATAAACAGCATGACAAAAATATTGCCAGCAAATAATCATAAATATTTTCAAATATATTAGCGTGTCATATAGCATAACTAGAGTACCCGCGTCTCCATCATGAGACCCATGACCCACGCCTCTCTACCATAATTAATGGGGGGGGGGGGGGGAAACCAGAGGCAAACTCTTTCTTAAGAGAGCCCATAGCAGACTTTTTTCCTAACATTTTTTAGGGGAAAATGTGGAGACAAACCCTCCTAGATGTGCACAAACCTCCTGACAGGAACCTGTGGGCACAAACATAAAGATAGATTAGTATTTCATGATGCCAGATAATAATAAACCAGTTTTCTGGGGGCCTATCACATCTATACCATGCCATGGAAATAGGTGACACCACGTAATAAAGATGAAAATAAACAAAATTGTAATAGAGATCACCTGGTAACTTGGTCCTGGTGAAGCCTCAGGCATTCCACAATAGCCAGACATATTCAACACGCTCCAAAACAATTTCAAAAAAGATAATTGAGCAAAACTGAGCAAGAACTGTTAGTAGTCAAGAATGAGGCAGTGTCAGTTAGCGCATGTGCGAGATTGGGGCCAGCATCCGGCAGACTGACAACTGACTCCCTGCCCAATAGGGGCACCTTTCTTTTTTAATCTGGGGTTATTGAGTCTAGGGCGAAATTCCAGAAATATCATAGTGTTATGGAGGTAAATATATCGCTTGAAGTGAAATGGATGCCTCCAAGAAAATCAAAATGTTTGCCCAATGAATGTTCATTTGATATTTTTGAAACATTGATGTGCTATTTTTGAAAGATTACCACTGAAATGACTGGCTTGGTTATTGAACCAGGCATTCACGTGATAAATTATCAAAAATAGTCTTCTCCTGTCCTGCAAATAGATATTTTTTATGACAACTACAGAAGCCATCTTTGTCGCCTTGACTATATTTATAAAAGTGATAATGCATTTGCTATGTTATAGTGTTTGAGGTCAAATAACGGTGGTCTCAAAAGATGGGGCATCATAATACCATCTGTCTAAACCCTTTAAAACTCATATCAGCCAAAAATGGCTTTGCAGTGTTCTATATAATCACGTGGTAGCCCTTCCCCAGGCTGGCTTGTTAAGCAGAGGATTCTGCATCTCACAGCTTAAGACTTATAGGGATACAGCGTAAGCCCATTCCCAGGCTGGCCAGAAGTAATGTGCAGTTAGCTGGTCACCTGATGTAACCAGTTAGTTAGTTATATTGTTTATTAGCATAAACAAGTTTTATTGATATAAATCTTAATAATTCCCCATAAAACTATTATTATTATTATTATTATTATTATTATTATTATTATTATTATTACCCCAGTCATATTCAGATCAGCATCTAAATCAAAGAGGTTGTTCAGTTTCATGGCCGTATATGCAGGTTTATTGTCTTTGCAATCTCTGAAAAAATACAAGGCAATAATAATAATAATAATTATTATTATTATTATTATTATTATTATTATTATTTACTTAATGTTATTTCGGTCATTCATTCATACAGTGTTCACATCACCCTCTGCTCTATGTATCCATTGTTAAAGGGTTTTTCTGTATAATAGCCTACTCTGCCCCAAAAATATTGACCTTTATGATGCTGAGGGTCACCACTATAAATTCACTTTAAGACATAGTGGGAGACTTTTGTGGCATTCTTACCCACATGATCGATGCCAAAGGGCGCCATGCAGGTGAGTTGATGTGTCCAGTGGCTTTCTTATGGTTATCTCCAAAACGTGGAGGGCCAGTCGTCTTGGAGAATCCTGAATTGCACATCACTTTTGGAATGGCCTTCTGATGCGAAGATTGTCTGAGTGCATGTGCCTGTAGAAACTAGTACTTGAGTGAAGTAGCTCTTGAATTCTGATCTTGAATGCTCTTTTCGTTTTCCAACATGTTGTTTTTATAGCCTCTTTATCTTTGAAACCTGAATTACCAGAATCCCAAATTCAAGATAACTATAGGGGAAAGCTTTTGAATATTTTGAATTTGAAAGGGTGTTTTTGCTGCCTATTGCAGCAACGTAAGCACCCAGTAACCGCACCCAGTTAAATCAGTTTCAAAATATTCAAAAGAATGTTTCTTAAACAGTACATCTATCAAAGACATACAATTCGTACACCTGACAGACGTTTCAATGCTCATGACGAAAATAAGTACCTAACTAGGTATTGTGATGTCAGCCTACAGGTGATGTAATTGATTATGAAGTCATAGACATGAGTGACAGATCGGATCCGCCATTACATCGGCTATTAAAATGTGTTCTCTAACAACAGGTTTGATGCTTATTATAGCTATTGGTTATGACATATAGCATTTGTGTTCATATAACAGTGGTTCATTAAGATGGATGGGCTTGCGACCACACATCATAAATAGGCACAATCTTCTGGCTCCAAAAGCAGGTGTCCATTATACGTTAGGTTGAATGTAAATTGCTCGTGGTCAGTTGTGGCAAGTGGTACTTACTTCAGGAGACCTTGGACAGTCATCACAACGCTTTTATTCTTAAACAGCATGTCACCAAGAAAATTTTTCTCACCAACTGCATCCTCAACCTGTTATCAATGACAAAAATGATTTTAAAAACATTTAGTCTGATGATGACAATGACAACGACAACAATTAATAATAAATCTTTTAATTTTATGATTTAGTACTGATATTGATACAATTTTGGTGGACTGCCAAAATTGCCAAAAACTGACTAGGCGTGGTCATTGATATTGGTCGGTTTCTTATGCAAAGCAGCAGTTCTCATTATAGACAGATAAGGGAAAACTTACTTGCAGCAGTTTTTCTGAAGAAGAACTAGAACTGCAGCAATCCTCACTAGAAAGGGACATCATTGACATCAACAACTACATTATTACACGGTGCACAGAACAGAACGCTGCAATGATCAACCTGCACAAAGAGGTGGAAAAGGTTTCAAGAAAGGGAGTCGGCAAGAGTAGAAGAAGGAAAAAGAAAGTAACCAGATTGGATAGTTCACAATTGCATGACGGCGTACACTTTTACAGGGCATTGAAGGAGAGGGTGTACTCTAAAATCGGGACAGCTCTCCAGTTTCATACAGGCAGTAGGACCACACATAAAAAAATCCACCAGGACAACACTGCATCCGACACAACCCAGAGTGAACTAGAAGAAGAAACCTGGAACTTCAAATGCAGATGACTGTAAGGAACATACAGTACCCTCGCTTCTGTTGTGCACAAGCAAGGTGAGTCAAAATATTGATAAACCCCTAACTGGGTCAGTGCAGGTGAAATTGTAAATAAATCAGTACTGAGGTAGGTAGCATATTGCAGCTGGCCTTTGTACTGGTGTATGGGTTATGTACAGTTCTGGTAGTTATTCTATCTATAGTAATGCCTGAAACTCACTGCGAGACAAAATAAACAGAACTCTATAAGACTGCACCGAATGAGGAAATTCTTGATGTAACAGAAGTACAAAAGGTATTAAAACAGAATCTAGTGGAATATACAAGCGGGCTTGGGTGTAGGCGGCACACCGCAGCTAACATTCAGGCCAGTAATCCAAAAATGTAGGCGGCACACCATAGCTAACGGTCTAGAGTTATGTACAGTCCTAGTAACAAACGCTCAACTTGACAGCATCAGAAATTGATTTACGGAGACACAAAACTAGTACAGGAATTTGTCAATCACCTCTACAAAGAAATCTTTGCTCCAACTAAGACTAAATCAGTAGACTCGGGACAAGAGAATTGTGCATGATGTCAGCCACTAAACAAAAACAAGATGCACCAACTTACAGTGACTAAGGAAAGAAAGGTGCTGGTAAGTCCCTCCCACCTGGTGGGTTAAGAACCAGCTTTAGAAACAACAGCAAACCACACTCTCCAAAAAGTCCCGAACCACTGTGGGAATGATCAAGACGACGAGGCCTGGGACTGCGCAATCTGCACCAATGTGTTTACTGATCACAATGAAATGATGCTGGAGTGCCAGAGATGTCGGAAACACTACCGTATAAAATGTTTAAATAAAACGGAGGAGGAATACAAACTATTAGATAAGTCAGATTCAATGTGGTTTTGTGTGGGATGCCGAGAAATCATAGAGAAGAACATTGTTACAGATCTGAAAATAGAAGAACGTTGCCAAGCCATTATGCTGGCATACGAAAACAGAATCTCAGCGATGGAGGATAAGATAGATCTTAAATGTGATGAAGCTAAGGTCAAAGAAATAGTAAAAGAAGAATTAAACACGGTAATACACCAGACTGATGGTTCAAGCACAATTCTAGCTAAGGAATCCAGCACAAACACATTCAAAACCGTAATCTCAGAGATAAACAAAAGAAAATCTAGGGAAAATAATATTATCATATACGGAGCAACAGAAGTAGATTCTCAATCCAGCGAAGAAAGGAAAAGAACAGATATGGAGCTGGCTACAGAAATAATGAACACTTGCAAAGTTAAAACCGAAGACGGAAGTATCATTAAAACATTAAGATTAGGTAGATAGAACAAAGAAGAAAGAAACAACAGTGAACAAAATCAAGGCAAAACCAAGAAACAATCAGGCAGACTGTCGATGGTAGTTCTTGAAAGCCAAGATAAAAAAATCGAGTTGTTCAGGAACATACACAGAATACATCAGAATGAGAAACTTCAACGAATAAGGGTAGGGAATGATCTCACCACATCAGAACGCGACAATGAGAAGAAACTCTATGAAGAGGCTAAAACCAGAGAAGCAAACTCATCGGTTCAAAGTCTGAGGCCCTCCTTGGGCAAGAAAGGTAGTGCAGATTCCAACCAAACCTCCACTACAAAAGTAACTACACTTGGGAAGACCAAGGACTGTGTAAATAACTGTAAAGAAAGAGTAAATAACTGTATAATATTTGATAAACTAAAATGTCTGTATACAAATGCAGATCAGCTCCGAAATAAACTTACTGAATTATCAGTTCGAGTAAATACAACTGGACCCCATATTATTGGAATAACAGAAGTTAAACCCAAAAAAACAGCCTATATCCTATACAACCAACAGAACTCAACATTGAAATGTTATCGGATTATGATATATTCTCGAAAAACATTGACAACAACATAGGAAGAGGACTTTTGATGTATATCCACAAGACAGTATAAGCCAAGGAAGCACGTATGAAAACACAATATCAGGAAAGCTTATTTGTGGAAGTAAAACTAAATGCTTCAGACAAACTTTTGACTGGAGTGATATATAGATCTGACAGTGGAACTAACGAGAATAATGAAAACCTAAGAAAAATTTTACAGGAAGCCAGCGATAAAAAGTACACACATCTATTAATCACTGGTGATTTTAACTACCCAGACATAAATTGGGAGACCTGGAACACTAGCGGAGACCTTACAGACACACAGGAACACAGATTCGTGGAGTGTATCCTAGAAAACTATCTGTACCAACATGTTACAAAACCAACACGATGGCGTGGTAGTGATACACCCAACCTGCTGGACCTAATACTAACGAATGAAGAGAATATGGTTTCAGAGCTAGAATATAAAAACCCACTGGGTAAAAGTGATCACTGTGTTCTCCACTTCAATTTTAATTGCTATGCAAAAATTCTGCGTATACCCAAATACAGAAAGTGCTAAGACAAAGCCCACTTCACCGGTGCCCTTAATGAACTACAAGATGTTGACTGGAAGGCACTTCTAGTAGATGAAAACATTAACACCAATTGGTCAATCTTCCTAAATAAGGTAAAAGAAATAGAAAATAGGTATGTCCCTACTAAGCGTATTCAAATGACAAGGAAACACAAACATGGATTTCCAATAGACAGAGACACAATTAAAAAAATAAAGCTTAAGAATACATTATCAAGGAAGGCAATAAAAACCAATGATCCACAAATACAAAAAGAATATAGACGAGTCTGTAACCAAATAAGGAAAGATACAAGGAAGATTAGAGACATTTGAAAAGGATCTATCCAAGAAATCAAAAACAAACACAAAAGCAATTTGGCAGTATATTAAATCCAAATACAAAGACAAATGTGGGAATGGGCTACCTGTATAGACCCAAAGAAACCCACATCGAAGAAAATTGAGGGAGACAAAGACAAAGCAGAGACATCGGCCACTTTCTTCAACAGTGTATTTGTAAATGAACCAGATGGTGAAATACCCAGCTTACCAACAAAAAAGAAACAACACGAAATGACAAATCTTGTGGTTGAAGTTGAGGAAACTAAGAAAATACTAAGTAAACTAAAAGTTGATAAATCACCAGGACTAGATGAACTCCACCCAAGATTCTTGAAAGAAATGGCAAAACCTGTATCTCTACCGATAACGATACTATTTAATCAGTCGCTCCGACTGCGTAAAATCCCAGATGATTGGCGGAAAGCACAGATTATGGCTATTTATAAGAAAGGTGACAAATGTCAAGCTGGAAACTATAGGCCAGTTAGTCTTACATCAGTCGTATGTAAAGTGATGGAAAATGTAGTAAGAAACCACATCATTAATTACATGAAAGATAATCAGCTTTTTTCAGCACGACAGTATGGATTCATCCCAGGCAGATCGACAACGCTGCAGCTATTAGCTGTGTTAAATAAATGGACGGAAGCACTGGACAATGAACACCCCATTGACTGTGTCTACATGGATTACCAGAAAGCATTTGACACCGTGCCTCACAAGAGACTTATAAGTAAATTGAAATCTTATAATATGAATGAAGGCATAACAGAATGTGACGGTCAGACTTCCTTGATGAAAGGACACAGCCTTCTGGAATACCGCATGGTTCAGTTTTGGGTCCGATCCTTTTTGTACTATTCATAAACGACCTTCCAGACATAGTTGAGTCAGAAATGTACTTATTTGCGGATGGTACGAAAATATTCAAGGCTATCAAGGGCAAAAATGATAAGGACATCCTTCAAAAGGATCTAGACAAGATGGCAGAATGGAGCAATCTATGGCTGCTGAGGTTCCCCCCAGAGAAATGCAAACATATGCACATTGGTAAGAAACACAGAGGATATTAAGTATGAGTTACATAATAAACCACTTCAAACAGCTTGCACTGAGAAGGACATTGGAGTAACAATTGACTCTGATCTCATGTTCGAACAACTCAACTGTGAAAAAGTGAAAAAAGCTAACTCCATAACTAGTGCAAACACATATGGATTTTGCAAGCCCCATATGGGCACCACAAAAAGTTAAACATGTAGAACAAATCGAAGGAGTTCAACGTAGAGACACAACTTCCAGGAATGAAGGATCTAACATACCCTGAGAGGCTAGATGACTCAAGCTACCAACGCTATCGTACAGGAGAGCGAGGGGGGATGTAATAGAAATGTACAAAGTTCTTCACAGAAGATATGATAAAGAGGCCAGTGATTTTGTAAAATTGTGGAGCGACGTCACAGAAAGGCAAAGTATTCGAGGAAACTCTTTGAAGATATATCCTCAAAGGTGCACAACGACGAAAAGACAGCATTACTTCACAGTGCGAGTAGCCAAAATATGGAATGACCTCCCTGAAGCAGTTGTAACCGCACCAACATTAAACTCATTGAAGAACAGATTGGACAAATACTGGAAAAATCAGGAGGCCTCACGATAACTTTAAAGCCCCCATCAAAACTGGAGGAAGTCTAGAAAGACGGAGCAGAAATGAGGAGTCTGGTGAAAAGGACCTTTAGGACCTGTACCAGAAGCAACGCTACATAAGATACAGCTTATATCAATATTCTATTTTTTACTGTGTCAATAGCAATGAAACTGGTGTATATTTTTAAACAATTTTGGTAGACGATATTGCTCTCTACGACAGCAGCATCTTCCACCTGGGTTCACCAAAATTTGTTAAAAAAATGAACACCAATTCATCTGTAAATAATTTAATTTGAAAACTTTAAAATTTTGACATCGGAGCGGTAAGGGTTAATAAACACATTACCTGCTTGAAAACTGGTGAGTCAAGATCAGAAAGGGGCTGACAGATCCAGCTCTGAGCTGGTGCACCAATCGCAAACATCAGTGTAGTGAATAACATGAGTAGCCATCCAAACAGGAATATAAAACCCACAGAGCTAAAGTCAGAAAACAAACATTTATTAACCTTTTAACGCCAAAAGCAGCAAAAAAAACGGTTTCTGCAGTGGTCTTGAGAAATGTCCATTTGCAGACCAAGAGATTATTTTTGAAAATTTACCACTGGAATGACTGGCACAATTCCACTGATAAATTTAAAAAAATGAAATTAGTAAAAATTCTCTTGGTCTACATATTAATATTTTCCATTAGAAAATTGGAATTTTCCATGACAAATTTGAGGTTCAAGAAAATTTCCATTTGCAGATCAAGAGAATATTATACATTACAAATTTCCAGTGGTAAATATTCAAAATTGTCCTGTCTTGGTCTGCAAATGGGCATTTATCTAGATCAGTGGAGACGCCATCATAAGTGTTAATTTGGGCTAAGCTTCATTTCATCACAAACATAGAGACTAACCCACACTCACACTACCATAAGATGCACCAATATCAGTTTGGGGAACCATAGCTGAAAGAGTGTTAACCCTTAAAGCTCTTGATCTTAGTCTTTAATAATTCTCTGAGAAAAGGGGGGGGGGGTGTGACTTATTAGGTACACATTTGGAATCCACGGCAAAGGCATCACTAAAAATTTTGAAAGTCTTCACAGCTGCATTGATCATTACAATTACAACAAGACAATTTTGATGAATTTTAATCTTTCAAGCGAGATAACTCTGGCGAATATGGGTGGATTTTGATGAAACGAAATCATGACACTTCGTCTCTCCTTACCACATCTGCTGGAAAAAAAGTTGTGAGTGTAGGTTTAAGACTCTTTGAGATATGGCTCAGACAAGAAAATTTTGACAAATTTTAGCCTTTCAAGGGAGATAACACTGGTGAATAGGGAGCATATATTGTGAGACCGGAAAAATCATGATACTTCGTCTATCCCGAACACATCTGCTAAAAAAGATTTGTGAGTGTAGATTCAAAAGTCTTCGAGATATGGTCCAGACAAATAATCGGACAGACGGACAGATGCACGGACCGCGAGCACCATCACATAAAATGACCCCGCTTTGTGCGAGCGTATAAAAACTAATTCAGCCTTGGTTTGCAAATGGATATTAACTATGCAAAAATGTAGATTTTCTTAACTTATTTTAAACTCCATTTTAAAGTTAAAACTTCAAATTCAACTAACATAATGATGGAAAATGATCACTTTCTTACATATTAGCAACATTAACTTCATTGCAAAGCTGCGGTTTCTGGGTATCTTTAATGAATGAAAGCTTTGACAAAAAGCACTCTGTATCTGTGACATGCGTTGTAAGTACTCACGCCATTAGGAGAATTCCTCCGGCATTAGATAGAGCACTTCTTTGGGTAGGTAAAGCTTTAGAATCACAACTTATCAAGCCAAGTAGAAGTCCAAATAGCTGCAGAATCACGATGAAGAGACAAAGACTGGCAAGGCCAATGCCACCATATCCTCTGTAAAGAATTATTATTATTATTATTATTATTATTATTATTATTATTATTATTATTATTATTATTCAATTGAATAACATATTAATAGTGTTATGATAAAAATGAGTCGGAAATGATACATCTATTGGGTTTCAAGAGGATTAAAAAAAGCATCCGCTTTTGTTTCTACGAGAATTGTTAATACTTACCAGCTGTACTATTATGATAATGTCTATTATCTAATCTAGCTCAAAATAAACAATTAAAAACTCCGCACTCTCCATGATCCTGCCCATACTGTGGCCTGGAATTACCATAGCCCCAGATACCGAGTCACTTCCCAATCACAGTCAGAGTCGTCTTATATTTGTCTTGACAAACAGCAAAAGCAGCTCAGCCTCACCTGAGCGGGGCAGCTGAGACAGGCCATAGTACATCTGGTAAGTATTAACAATTGTCGTAGTAGAAACAAAAGCGGATGCTTTCTTTATTCTACTTTGAATAATACTTACCAGATGTACTATTATGATAAACTCCGGATTTCGACAGCCAAGAAACTCCGGTGGAAGGTGAGGCTTGAAACAGCTCTCATCTACCATCCGACAGAGAAGGTTGTGAAGAGACTAGAACCCCAGCATATGCTTGGGTTCCGCCTTCTGACTCATAGAGTGCTAAACCGTGCAGCTCCCCCCCACCCCATTTGTCTGCACAAATTCCAGAGGGGTGTCAAAAAGGGGAGGCAACACCAACCGGAGTCATCGCCAAGTCTCAGCTAGGGCAGTCCAGGAGAGTGCAAAGAAGCTGCTACAACTTCTAATTTTGAAAAAACTATCAGTATATCGAAGATGCAGTAGCACGATTATCTGCTCGCCTCGTCGACGGTGATGGTGACGATATTTATACTCGATAATCTGGGCCTGATCTGACTCGGGTAAAAGATGGTGGCTCGGGACGGTGGTCTTCCGTCGCTTCCAGACTGGACAATACACAACCCAAACTCTTGCTTCGAGAATATCGAAGTGATAATTTATTCTCTTAAGTTTGACTGTCTAATATGGCTACGGATATGTGTGACTTATGCTGTCACGATAGAAAACAAACTGTTAAATAAAACTCTAAGTAAATATGAGTGGCTTATACTACCACCAATCTCTATCAATTATGGGTGGCTTATACTACCACCAGATACTTTGAGTAACTTTTACTGTCACTCGCGTCTATAGAAATAACTGATTTTCATACAATACGAATACTGGTTATTCTATCATTACAAAGTTGCGTTTCACGATTCTCTAAATCATTTTCGTCAAAAACCGTTCTTGGCTACTTAAAACCATTCACTAAGAACTTGTTTGAATTTCGACAAATTCAGTTCCACAGAACTATACGGACTCGAGGCTAGGTTTACCTAAGCGCAATAATTTTCGGAACCAAGATTTTACTAAAAAGTTAAAGTCCACTTTTTATACTTCTCTGGAGCCCTCTACCATGTTTGTTTGGGTTCCTCTTTCCAGAGTTTGATTCGATGCTCATTGATTGTGACGTCATCCTGACTAATCAAACTCCGATTTTCTCTCTTAGGAAAAGAACACCGAACAAGTTAAAGCGGCCTAATTGACTCATGAGTGTGGAATTCTATCCGATAACCTCCCACAAACTTGACAGTGATGGACATTGCTTCGACAATCATTGCTAATCGTTTCTTAATATCTTATTCTGACTAACGTCTTCTGTCAACTTTTCGTCTGGTTTTCTAATCTACTTGGCGCCAGACGCTATCATGCCCACGTCCAGCCCCTTGCTTATTAGGCCTACGCCTGCATTTCAGAAGGGTGCCATGACGTAGTGACCATGTGGTACATCTGATTCACCAACATCTGGTGTCGTATCTGGTGTCGTGGGTCGCCTCGATAGAAATATAGAAACCCGGTCACCTATTTACGGTCCTTATGGTAAGTCGGTCGTCGCCACGCTTACTACGTCATTCTATGAGTCATTCAGTCTGTGCTACGTACACTCTGTGCGTAGCATTCTACCGACGCTCTTTGAATATTTAGAAAACTATTGGTCATAACTTCTGCTGAATACTATAAAAGGTTATGCCGCGCCTGTAGCAACAGCTTTCATCTTTCAACCACCGATAGATTCCATCAGCTCACTGCCCTAAGTCTTAGTCTATTCTATTCCAATTTCATATTCCAATTTCACTTATTGTATCAGCTATATTTTCGTGTCAGTTTTGCATCGACTTGATGCACACACTAGATCGCGCTAATACATTTTCGCTCATTGTGTTATCCGTTCCCTAGCTCGTCTGGTATTCAAAAATATAGTCATATTCTTTGCTGGGGGTCTTGTCATATTCTTCGCTGGGGGTCGCGCTAATACATTTTCGCTCATTGTGTTATCCGTTCCCTAGCTCGTCTGGTATTCAAAAATATAGTCATATTCTTTGCTGGGGGTCTTGTCATATTCTTCGCTGGGGGTCTTGGACTGCAAATATAAGATGTCCCCGGGGTCATGACCCCCCAGAAGCCAATCCCATATTTACATACGACCCCCCAGAAGACAATCCCATATTTAAACCGTGAACCAGACTTTTTACTTAAACAGTCTAGGAATTCGACTGTAAGTAAATTAATATTAGTCACTTAAACTAAGAAAACACTCACCAGTTACTGATTGCTTGGCCTTTCTTGATCATCACAGGAGCTCCGCCCAATCCAGTCGTTCTCAGATCATGTGCATCACCATTGCTAGTGAATTTGGAAGAACCCTACGATATATGCGTAAATAGTGGTCGGATGTGGCTTAGTTAAGATCGACTCGGCATGCCATTGTGCTACAGACATCACCTCCTCTAAAGAGACACCCTGATAAAGGGATGATGCTGCTGCTAGTGCTCGGACTGGATGGGTGTTTGCACGATCAATCTGCATTCCTGTTGCAATTTTGTGCGACGTCTGAATAGCATCGACTATCCAACGAGAAATGGTATCTTTCGAGGCGCGAAGATGAGGAGCTTTGAGACATAACCACCGAGATTTCGGGTCATCTCTCCACTCCTCAGTACATTTCTTATACATTTTCGGACATCTGACAGAACACCAAGCAGACGAGTTTGGGTCATGCCTAACTAAACTTGGCAAATTGATCGGCTGTCCTGGATATTTAAGTGACTGATTCTTTGCCAGGAAACAAAGATGTGGTAATAGTCTTAAACCTTCACCCGTAACGACAAAACGGTCTTGTTCGGCAGAAAGCGCATGGATTTCGCTTCTCCTTCTCGCCGATGCTGCTGCAACCAAGAAAACTTACTTAATAGTTAACAGTTTAATATCTATAGATTTAATTGGTTCAAAGGGAGCATGCCCTAAAACCTGTAGAACAAGAGATAGATTCCATGCTGAGATAGGAATTGGCTGTCTAGGTCGCAAATTACTCATTCCTTTAATAACTTCATTTAAAGTGTCATTCTCCACTCCTACAGTGGCCAGACTGGGAACAAATGAAGCTAATGCAGATTTATATGCTGCTAGGGTTGAAGGTACAAGTTTGTCAACCTCGTATAAATGACAGATAAAATCTGCTACATCTTGAACAGATGCAGAAAAGGGATTAATATCTCTTCCCTTACACCACTCGGCAAATTTGTTGATTCTATAATTATATGTCTTGGTGGTTGACGCTGAAGCGACAAACCTCGCTGCTTGCTCAGGAAAGTCACCCTCAATTGCTCGCTGCTTTATAACATCCATGCAGTCAATTGGATCATCTCCGGTCTGTCGTGGAGATACAGACCTGTGTTCTGAAAAATCATATCCCTTCTGTCTGGAAGAGGAATTGGATTGCAGACCAGAAGGTCCCGCAGATCCGTAAACCATGATCGGCCTGGTCAATGAGGAGCGATCAGTAGTACTTGGCATATGCCGTCTTATCTTTGCCAGAACTTTTGGGATGAGAATCGTTGGAGGATACGCGTACACGTACATTCCTTTCCAACTTATTGCCAGTGCGTCCACTGCTAGAGCTAGCGGGTCCGGGATCGGTGACACGTATGTAATCATCTTTGCTTTTCCTTTCATCGCAAATAGATCCACACTTGGCTTGGCCCAATGTTTGAATAGAACCTTGGTTACCAATTGGTTGAGCTGCCATTCCGTCGGATACCAAACTGTTCTTCGACTGAGAGCATCCGCTAGGATGTTCAATCTTCCTGGAATGTGTGCTGCCCGAAGTATAACATTCCTCTCTTGGCACAACAGCAGAAGGTTCCATATCATCATACACAACTCCGGTGACCTTTTCCTTTTCTTTAGACTTTTACCTGCTGCAGCCCCCCCCCCCCCATCCTGCATGAGGAGTGTACTTCAAAATAAACATACCAGCATAGCGTCCAGGCGTTCTGCTCGTATATATTTTTGGAACAGTTGGGGAACACAGGTTAACTCGCCCGCTAAGCCTCCACTCAGACGGAGTAAGGCGGGACATCATCACTTCTCCTACTAGCCAAGCAATGTATAACTGACTCTAAAGCCGAGTTATAGCTAGCAATGGAGTTAGGCTTGAGGCTGTAGGTATCATACAGGTGACAGAGGAAATCGGCTACTACCTGAATAGATGCATCCATTGGATTAATACCTCTTTTTGAGCACCATTCTGCAAATCTGCTGATTTTATAGCTATATGCACTGGATGTTGATCTCCTTCTGGCTTTTGCAATGAATATGGATGCTTGCTCAGAAAAGCACCGCTTAATTGTGGATTCCTCGACAACATCCATGCAGTAAATTGGAACATTGAGGGATTGTTGAGTAGGGACTTGCCCTGGAAGATTATATTGTCTAGCAGAGGCAGAAGAACCGGATTGCAGCCCAGAAGATCCAGCAGATGTATGTACATGTGGACTGATGATCGGCTTGGCCAATTCGGGGCGATCAGAAGCACTTGGCTGCCTGATTTTCTGAAGGACTTTTGGAATCACGATTGCGTATGCATACATTCCCTCCCAGCTGATAGCTAGGGCATCTGTTACACTGGAATCAGAGTGCGTAAGTCGTCATCTTCACATTCTTCTTCGTTGCAAATAATTCTATATTGGGTTTGTCCCAGTGATTGTACAGACAGTCCGCCACATATTGATTTAGTTGCCATTCCATGGGAATTATACTCGTTCTTTGGTTCAATGAGTCCGCTAGGAGATTTAGCCTTCCCGGAATATGAGCCGCTTTTAGGGTGATCCCATGATCTATGCACCAACAAAGCAGTTTCCATGTCATCATACAGAGACTGGACGACTTGCGGTTTATGTAAGTTGCTATCCTTGAGTTATCTGAATGAACCAGAACTATCTTGCCTTGAACGTTTTCTAAGAAATGTTCCATGGCCATGACTCCTGCTCGCATTTCTAGCAGATTGATGTGTTCCTGTGACTGATCCACATTCCAAAGCCCTGATACTGTGGCTTCTTCCAGGCAAGGTCCCCAGACCTCCATAGATGCATCTGTGTACATTGTTAATTGAGGGTTGGGAGGAGAGAACATCATCCACGTTAGGAGATTTTCTCTCTTCATCCGCCATTGGAGGTGGTGAATAAAGGGTTCCAGCACTGACACATTTGAGTCCAGTGATCCTGTACTCTGGGTCCATTGTGTCATGAGAAATAACTGGATAGGCCGCATGCGTAAGGCCACCTGTGGAATGACTGGTTCCAGAGAAACCATCAACCCCAGCATTCTCAAGTAAACCTGTGTCAGGACATGATGACCGTTGCACACTGATTGTATTACTGTTATGAGCGATTCCATTCTTTCCTGAGATTGGTAAACATATCGTATCGCTAGATCGAAGTTCAAGTCCCGGTAGCCAAACTTATGGGATGGTGTCAGCTCTGATTTTTTAAAGTTGATTATCCAGCCTAGATCTGTCAGAAGTTTGTCAACTATCTAGCTGATAGATTTTGTCGATTGTGTGCTTTTAACAGCCAGTCGTCTATGTACATGTGGACTGGTTTGTGACTCCTGCAGAGGTATGCTGTGAGCAAGGAACACTCTTGTGAAGACATGAGGAGCTGTCGAGATCCCAAATAGGGAACCCTCAATTCCCATTGCCGGCCCTGAAAGGTTAATCTCACGAACTGAAATAAAACGAACAAGGCCGATTATGATGTCATATCTCTTTAGATTCAAAAAGAAGATAATCAGTATTTGAACAATCATCTAGGTGTAAAGATAAATTGTATTCAACACACTATGACATACAGTAGCTTCTTTAGTGATAAACTTTGTAATGACCCATACATAACCATTAGATAAAACAGAAGAAAAATATTGGTAGTCAAAAATAACATAGATTTTCAAATATTTTGAGTGCCCTCCATCATAACTCTCTTATACCTGTACCATACTTAGCATAGGTTTACCACCTAACTGAAGTGTGAGAGTGAAGTCCACCGATCAACAACTACCCACCTGCAAGAATCCACATCAGAGACCAAAATATTTATTTCTTTCTCAGACCCAGACCCGTCAGTCGCCCTATGATAAGTGTCAAAGCGATCCGCTAAACGGTCACAGAGTTATCGTCCGGAAACCAATTTTCATGATGGCCACCGGTGGCTGGCAGCCATAAGCCATCTTGGATTTCAGATAATCGTAAGTTTCTATAGGTTTCTTCAGCAAAGGTAGTCCAACCACCCTCCAAAGTTTCAAAGCGATCCGATAAACAGTAACAGAGTTATAGTCCGCAAACCAATTTTCAAGATGGCCACCGGTGGCTGGTGGCCATCTTGGACTTGGGATCATTGTCACTTTCGATAGGTTTCTTCCCCAGACTTAGTCCAACCATGCTATGAAGTTTCAAAGCAATCCGATAAACGGTTAAGAAGTTATCATCTGGAAACCAATTTTCAAGACAGCAGCCTGTGGTTGGTGGCCATCTTGGAGTTCGGATCATTGTCAATTCGGCTAGTTTCTTCCCCAGACCTAGTCCAACCACCCTCTGAAATTTCAAAGCGATCCAATAAACGGTAACAGAGTTATCATCCTGAAACCAAGTTTCAAGATAGCCAATGGTGGCTGGCGGTCATCTTGGATTTCGGATCATTGTCGATTTCGATAGGTTTCTTCCCCAGACCTAGCCCAACCACACTCTGAAGTTTCAAAGCGATCTGACAAACGGTAACAGAGTTATGATCCTGTAACTAATTTTCAAGAGATCCACTGGTGGCCATCTTGGATTTTGGATCATCTTTGTTTTCGATATGTTTCTTCCCCAGACCTAGTCCAACCACCCTATGAAGTTTCAAAGCGATCCGACAAATGGCAACAGAGATATCATCCGGAAACCACTCTGTCGCCCACCTGTCCAATGTTTTTCACAACTTATAAAATCCTTATACAGATGCCTTAAAAAGTCTAAATCCTGTCCAGGAAACACATTACTACCATTTTTATTCGAGGAAAGGATGCTAGCTTTTACTGGACACAGGCCAAATTTTGGCCCAAACCCTCCCCAAAAATCTGTATACTCATAGAAAGGATTAAAACTCGCAATTTCCATACACATGCGTTTATTACATCAAAATCAATGCTACTTTTGACATAAAATGTCGCCCAGAAAATGTAGAAATCACATGACATTAGGAATGCGGTAAGATCACCAGTTGTGTTTACTAGATTTCTTCTATCTGCCATTCTCTATTTTCATTGGCTTGAAGAATTTGGAGAATTCATCCAATCAGAACAGAGAAATAATATTTCTTTTCAGAAAAAATTAATAATGGAACAGTGTTTTCTCTTGTATTTATGCGTATTAATTTTGTAATGCTGACCACCATCAAATGATCCAAAACGGAATCAAGATGTATGACAAAGATTGCTTGAAAGTCTGAGAAATAAAATGAGATAAACCGCTTCTTATGTTGCCGAGCCGCTGACTCTTGCGATTGGAGGCACCATGTTCTCGCGGCATCTTATACGCTAACGGGAATTTGTTATCAAACGGGTACCCGTTATTCAGATCAGACTTAAAATACAATACTTAGTTCCTATCGCGCAATGATAATATATAACAATTTCCCAGCAGAATATTTATATATCCGAGTACTCGCTCTAGATAAAGTTCTTTTGCGATTGGAGGTGAATCACATGATTTATATCGTTTCTCAACGTCATTTTATGTCAAATTCAGGATTAATTTTGATGTAATAAATGATATTTATTAAAGAAAACACAATATATTTAGGTTCTCCTTTTAATAATTTTACTTTCGCGATGATGTTTTTAAGGTAGACATTAAACATAGTCGTAAGGCGACGAGAATGTGTACCGTGAAATTGAGTTCAATTTTCGTGGTATAACTTTTAAGATTTTTAGAAAACTTTACACCAAAAAATGTGCTCAAAGATTGTACTCAATTATAGAACCCTTCATAGAACATGTAATTTGACAAAAAAAAGGTCCTTTCATTGAGATTTAACGGTATATGAAGATGAGAATTAATCAATTTTATTTTTAATAGAATGCACCTGATGCCTCGACTTAGCATGATCAGACATCACTACAACAATATTTAGACGCTAAATAAGCTCGAAATTCAGACTTTAAATGATTCAATTTGGAATGCAAAAGCAAAAGCTATGAGGTATTAGAAAACAAGTGTGGCGCAATGGCGGTCAATAATCAAAAAAGAGGAAGTGACAGCCTACATATGCGCGCCATTGGGTCGCACTCCCGCCGAGCTGTCATATGTATCCCCTGTGGAATTATTTTAAAGTCTGAGCCTTATTGGAACTAGGCCGATATTTAGGAAATAGCAATGAGTATCAGGGAGGTAAGTACTCTTGAAGTGAAATCAAGCAAGGCAAATTTGAAATTAGCATACCTAAAAACCGATATAAAACCAACTTTGACCTCAAAATCAATCAAATGAAAAATTCCAATATGACTGCCTAACACTACATTTTGATTGGTCCATGGCAGCCATGTTTTTCATGTATCAACTTCCCTTGACCAAACTATAATGACGCTCAGTCCTTAATCATAGCTCCCAAAATTTCGGACAAAACCATTGCGCAGTTCTGGAGAAGTCAGTTTTGTAAACAAGAGGCCCAAGGGGCCTGTATCGCTCACCTGCATCATAGGCATTTCAACTAGAATAAGAAAATTTATCAAATTTCTTTTTCACGAGTGAGATGACATACTTACATCCCTAACACTCTTTATATACTAGTATATCGGCTCTAAATTCAATAATATTCAGAATTATAAAAAGTTAGGTGCCCCTAATGGGCAGGGGGAAGTACACAGTCAGGCACATGACAGACCCCACCCACTGCGCATACCGGTGCTTCCGGTACTTCCGTTACTAAATATTGGCTGACATAGAAGCAACTATTCAAATAACCAAAGGACCAGGCCTCCGTGGGGTGGAGAGGTCGGGATCCTGTTAGGGAGGTAAGTATGTCATCTCACTCGTGAAAAAGAAATTTGATAAATTTTCTTATTTCACATCATGAGAACATACTTACCTCCCTAACACTATTGAAAAAAAACAGAATTTGAAAGTAAATTTGGTGGGAGAGAGGCAAGGTCCTGAAAATCAGCACACCCTCGAAGAGTCTTTGAATTTTCAAGAGATTTAAAACATCTGAAATTGTGACTGAAACACAACCAGGAATAGAATTTTGAATCGGATAATCGACCAATGAAGAGAGATTGATCAAAAGGCAAATGCGCTCCGCCCACCCCCCTCCCCCCACCCCCCCCCCCCCCCTCTTTCTGAGGAAGGTTAGGAAAAAAAACCCGCTGCTCTAAATGACTAGCACGTTCTCTAATACTTAAATGAAAGTATTACTAGACATTGGAAAAAAGAAGAATTGCTTCAATTTCAAAACTCTCTGAAAGAACCACAATTAAGAGACATTAACCATCACCATATTAAATAAAAAATGACCCCATCACCATGACAAAAAACAAAAATGGGTACATATACTGACCTCTGATGTCTTGGACGCGGCACTCATCTCTTCCCCCACCGGATGAAGAGAATTGTAGCAGCTAATAGTAGGGATACCCTACCAACAAATGTGATATTTGTAAATAGCAGAGGAGGAAACTAATTACAAACATATACCTCTACATTATTTTATTTTCTGATGACTGAGACGGCGAGCGGGTTAGAAGTGTCACGAAGGTAATGGTCGGTAAAACTTGATTCAGTGCCACTGGGCCACTGACATAATGTCTTCAATAGAAACACCATTAAATAATGCCGTGGAAGTTACCACACCACGGACACTATGAGCCTTGGCTCTACCTACTTGAACTCCAGTGGCTGTCTTATGACAGAATTGAATACATTCTACTATCCATCTGGAAATAGTGTCTCTTGACGCCCTACCATGGGGTTCAATATATGACAAACATAGGGAACATGGGTCTGTCTGCCAAACCTGAGTTCTTCTCTTGTACTTATTTAAAGCACGGACAGGACAACATACTTTAGCACCAGGATCATACCTGGTTAAGGCAGGTAGAACAATAGGTTGACCTGGAAACTTTCAAGATTGATTCTTAGCCAAGAAATTCAATCTCGGTAGAAGCTTAAGGCCTTCACCTGTAACTATATAACAGTCGCTGCCGCAACTAAAAATACAGTTTTAAGTGTCAATAATTTTACAGATATAGCACTAAGTGGTTCAAAAGGTTTATCACTCAAAACTTGAAGAACCAGAAAAAGACTCCATGACGGTGTGATTGGAGGATTTCTCAGTCTAAGATTGCCTATACCTTTAATAAGAGTATTTAAAACACTTAATTCATCCCTTCCCCTAAGCAGATAACATTCATGGATCAGGCTTCAAGTAGATTGAAGAGCTATTTCTTGCTTGTTAGAATTCATAAAATTTTTAATGAGACAGAAATATCAAGAGTTGAGGTTTAATTCTATGGAATAGAAGTACCACATTAATTGTGAGGCCCTTGGCATTGTGACGCTAGAGTCATAGGTCATAACTCACGCCACCAAAGGCCGCTGTGAGTATTGCGGTTGGTGCTGTCTTTTTGTTTGTCTGATCCGAGCGAAATTTGGGATATTGATTCATATTTTAGACGGCTAGGCATAAAATGAGTGTGTAAAATGGTTAAATCCCGAAATACACATTTTCAACCATAAATCAGGAATGTATGTAGATAGAATTTGTAACATCCATTCATACTATGGGTAGCTAGAAGTTCTGTCAATTTCGGGACAAAGCAACAAATAACTAGGCCACAGTTCGCCCTGTAGGTGGGGCTTAGAATACACCTTCCGTATCCTCTGCGTGTCGTAAGAGGTGAATAAAGGAGGTAAGGGTGAGGTAACCCTGACAGAAACCTTGAGTGCTGAAGACGGAGGTTCCAGGCCGCACGGCGCACTCTAATAAACCATGGATCCACGCACTTAACGCTTATGATCATGTCGATAGTCACTTACAGGACTGGCAGTATGATCGGCGAACGAAAAGAAGAAGAAGATCCCTTCCCCTCTTTGCCAAGCAAGGGATAACAGTCCTTAATGCTGATTTGTATCCAGCAATAGAATTAGGCTTAAGACTATATAGGCATCATACAGGTGACAGAGAAAATCAGCTACTACCTGAATAGATGCTTCCATCGGATTGATACATCTCTTAGAGCACCATTCTGCAAATCTGTTGATTTTATAATTATAAGCTCTGGAGGTTGACCCCCCTTCTGGCTGTGGCCATGAAATTGGCTGCTTGCTCAGAAAAGCCCTCCTTAATTGCGGATTTTTTGACAACATCCATGCAGTCAATTGAAACATTGACAGATTGTTGTGAAGGGTCTTGCCCTGGAAGATAATATTGTCCATCAGAGGCAGAGGAACCGGATTGCAAACCAGAAGGTCCAGCAGATCCGTAAACCATGATCGGCTTGGCCCATTCAGGGCAATCCGAAGCACTTGGCATTCCTCTTGTTTGATCTTCTGAAGAATCCTTGGAATCAGGATTGTTGGAGGGTATGCGTATGCATACATTCCCTTCCAACTTATAGCTAGCGCATCTATTGCGATAGCGCTTGGATCTGGAATCGGAGAAATGTACGTCGTCATCTTCGCATTCTTCTTCATTGCGAACAAATCTATGTTGGGCTTTCCCCAATGATTGAACAGGTGATCTGCCACACATTGATTTAGTTGCCATTCCGTAGGCAGAATGCTCATCCTTCGGCTCAATGAGTCTGCTAACAGATTCAGCCTTCCCGGGATATGAACTTCTTTCAAGGTGATCATATGATCCATGCACCAGCAAAGCAGCTTCCATGTCATCATACAGAGACTGGGCGACTTCGTTCCGCCCTGGCGGTTTATGTAACTCACTACTGTAGAGTTGTCTGAACGTATCATCACAAATTTTCCATACACTTCCTTTAGGAAGAGTTCCAGGCCTAGAATTACAGCCCGTAATTCTAGCATGTTGATATGTTCCTTTGACTGTTCCAGATTCCAAAGCCCTGATATAGTGGCTTCTTCCAGGCAAGCTCCCCATCCCTCCATCGATGCATCCGTAAACATCGTTACTTGAGGGTGGGGAGGGGTCAGCATGACCCCCGCCAGGAGATTTCCTCTCTCCATCCACCAATGAAGGGGATGAATGAGAGGGTCCAACACTTGAATGCGCGAGTCCAGTGATCCTGACCTCTGCGTCCACTGAGCCATGAGAAACAATTGAATCGGCCGCCTGCGTAAGGATGCCGGAGATATGACTGGTTCCATTGAAACCATCATACCTAACATTCTCAGATAGACTCGTGCTAGAATATAACGACTGTTGCAAACCAACTGAATGCACGAGAGGAGATTTTCCACTCTCTCCTGGGATGGATAAACATATCCTATCTCCAGATCGAAGAACATACCCAGGTAAACAAACTTCTGGGATGGAGTCAGCTCTGATTTCTGAAAGTTGATTATCCAGCCTAAATCTGTGAGTTTTCAAAACTATCTCCAGATTTGCTGTCAAACTTTCTGGGTTGTGTGGTTTCAGCAACGAGTCATCTATGTAAGTGTGAACAGCTAAATTTCTCCTGCGGAGGTATGCCGTGATAGCAAGTACCACTCGAGAGAAGACCCTTGGAGCGGTCGAGATGCCGAATGGAAGAACCTTGAATTCCCATTGGCGTCCCTGAAACGCAAATCTCAGGAACCGACGAAAACTCTCACTGGTGTACCTAGGGTTGACGGGGTGCCCATAAATTTTAGAAGTGGGAGTGTCTCTGGTACAAGTGACAACACCCGAGTGGTATCTGTGGTAACCAAAAAAAATTTTAGCCCATCAGGCCCGGTTACCACGCGCCACTCCTCGCGCGCCACGTGCACCTCGGTGCGGGGGTGCTGTCTGGCTGGCTGCGCTTGAGGCGCTGGCTGACGTACAGCAGCACGCTGCTGCTGGTGCGGCCAATGCAGTATTCTCTGAACCCGGCCGGCCTGCTGGCCTCTGACAATGCCAGCACCGCCACGAGGGTACTGCTGTTGAGCAGCCGAGGGCTGAACACCCACGTGTTCTCTGCGCAGCACTTCAAACTGTGCGTGCAACACCATCTGGTTGTTCACTAAAGTCAGTCTCTTGGAGGTGCTGACAACCTTCACCTCCAAAAAGACCTGGGCCCGCCATCGGTGCTTGCAACAAGCACGACTTGAGCTCCTGAGACGGGCACAAGTTGTCCAACGCAAAAGTGTGCCTCGTTCTCAGTGACTTTGTGACTGACCTAATCAGACAGTCCAACGCCAGGTTGATGCCATCCTGGATGGCTCGCGGGACTGTCACAGGACTAGGTTGTTGCTGCACCGAGGCTGCTACTACCCCAGATAGCAGCTGAGAGACATGAGACAGTGCACTAATCGCTCGTGAGCTCTCCTCGGTGTCGCGCACAGTGGCATTAGCAGAGCGCAGAGTGCCTGTGCACAATGCTCCCGTGTCAGCATGGGAACCCGGCCGCGTATCTTCCCCCAGAGCGGCGCAGTCGTCCGCGCTCAGTCCGGGCGCTAGGCCATATCGAGCATACTGACTAGGAGTAACCCGACATCATCTAGCAACCTCGCGGGGGGGCCTTTCAGGCCAGGTGAGCTAAAAATAGGTCGTCCAAGATGGCCACTGAAGCATTTGGCCAATGAAGTTCCTTTGATCAAACTTTATTCAGCTGTTGCCCTAGATGCTGTTTCATGAGTTTTGAATCGATCCCACCAAGCGGTTTTTGAGATTTTTAGATGTTTCAAAAAATCGGCCAAAATCCAAGATGGCCACCAGCCAAATCGGCCGATCGGTTTTCTTTGAACAAATTTTTATTTAGATACCCTAAGGATGCTTGCTGCCAAATATAATTGAGATCGCCTTAGTAATTCTTGAGAAATCGTTTAAAGCAAAAGTTGAGACAGACAGATGGATGACGGATGGTAACCACGATATAAACTCACTTGGCCATTCTGCCCAGGTGAGCTGGATACAATTCAAACTCATTTGTGATGAAGTTTTCGACTTTGCGATGGACATAGCTCATTAAAAGTGTGACGTCCAGTAAGACAAGTGACATATTTTGATTATGACTGATTTTGATATTTGAGTGACAGAACAGATCCTTCCATTAAATGACCAGTTTATAGGCTTTGACAAGTCAGAATGAGATAGAAGACAGAACATAAAATTATGCAAAGCTCAATAATACATAATTACTTGTAATCGTTATATTGATTTGACATGTCCGAATAGTCACGCAGCTGATCCTTAAATTTAGTCAGAGACTTAGTGCCAGTCTTTATATCTGACAGATCAATCGTCTGCAAGGAGTCAGCCTCGAAGTCGCTGATTGTTGTCTTAATAGCTGCAAAATAATTTATAAAAATAAAATGATTTGATTATCAAATGCCATGGTTACAAAATTGTCTGTGCTAACAATCCTCTGACAAAATTTATTAGTTTGATATGTATCAGATAGAGGCAAAACACACGCATGCACATATAGTGATATTGCGAGATCGCCACACACACACGCATGCACGCACGCACGCACACACACGCACGCACGCACACACTCACACGCTCAAGCATACGCACTCACATATGCACACATGCACACACACACGCACGCGCGCGTGCGCGCACGCACGCACGCACGCACGCACGCACGCACGCACGCACGCACGCACGCACGCACACACGCACGCACGCACACACACACACACACACGCACACACACACACACGCTGGCACCATACACACGCAAACAGATGGTGGTATTGCTCCCTGGTTATGGTGGCTAAGTAGTAGAAACAGAGCAATATAACACTATCTTCAAGGAGACTTGTTGGATAGATTTATACATTTCTTTATCAGAAGCATTGTTTAGAGATATTGTTTAGATAAAACTGACATTATATTATAAACTTACACTGTACAGAAGATAGACTGTCATTTTTTACACGGCATGGAATATCATCAAAATCAGCCTGAGCCTGAAATAAACAATATATAAAAAAGAGAATTGTCACAATATAATTAGAAATGGTGAGTGAAATCGCTTCATGGGAGACAATATTGATCGGATACGTCTTATTTCCACTGATGGCTGAAATCTCTTCTGGGATGAAGAGAAGAAGGGTCTGGTGAGTACAGCAGAAGCTGTCTTTTATGACCTCAATGAGTATCCTAAAGAACTAGTTACTTAAGAACCTTTGGTCTCCAATTGAAGGGATGCATATCACTATCTAAGGGGAGCTGCAAAGTGATTAGAGACAAATCTAGGCATCAAGATAAGTATATCATTTAACTGTCTGCCTGAATTTCTGCATGGTATATTTTCTTTAGGGCTTAACTCTGGCGCTATTGAATATTTTGAAAACAACTTGACTGACAGTTGTTGGTGCTAAGCCACCAACAAATTTCAGTCAAATTGTTTTCAAATATTCAGCAGGTTCGGAGTTACTGCAATTAAATTTATTATCTAGTCACTGTGGCTAATGCAGCAGGCAGACAGTTAATACTCTGAACACTTCCTCTTGTAATAATTTTAGAAAGACTGATGGGTGAGGGTGGCGTGGATCAGAACATATGCACACACAAGTAATAGGGTAAATAAAACCTAGCATTAAAGTCTTGAATATTTTGTAACTACTTTGACTGGAAGCAGCAACACATTCCGTTCACAGTAATTTCCAAACATGAAAAATGTTAGTCTACCATTATAAGAAAAATCAGGATTATTAAACGAACTACGATATAGCAGAATATTAAAAGAAGTGTGCACTCTCAATATGTCAATGTCAATATTTTAGCAGAGATATCAGTTCCGCGACATCTAGACCCTAATGTCATAAACTTAGACAATAATGATTAACCCTTTTAACTCATTCAATCCCAATGACGACTAGTAATAGATTTTAGCTAAGAGGGTGTGTCTGCTCAGGTGTGTTGGCAAAACGAATACTCATTGGTGAAAACTAATTTCACCAGCCATTAGAAAATTATCTGACCTTTAACCCGGTACTTCATTCGTATTCATATTCATGTCCAGTACAAAGATTTATGGGAAATTTGCTTTTACTTCTGACATAAATTACCGAAAAAATCATGGTCATTCGTTAGTCCGCTAACCAACTTTGAACGATTTGTGCCGCTAAATTTTATCAATTTAAATAGATTTGAAGTAGGATTTAACTGAACATAGTTATAATTTAGTGTTTGCTAGCGTGATTGGACACAATTCTCGCTTTTTATTATGGAAATCGTGATATATTGACAGCCGACCTCGGTCAAATATGCGAGATCGCCATCTTTGATATGAATTGAAATTTTACCGGTAACTATATTATCCGACTCAATCCTCTAAACATCAGTCGGGTTTGTTAAAATCATCATTGTCATCCGCATTATAAGAGATTTTACTAACGGATATTGAAGATTTTGTGAAGTTTCGTGATTGAAGTAATGAGAAATTAGTTCGAGAAGACACCCATATTTTAATGAAAGTTGAAGCGGTGACAGTGTTTATAAAATTTGCACTAAGATTTAGACCTCCGAATAGAAATACCCGATAAACGAGTAGGCGGAGTCATAGTCGAGTCCGCAAAACGGTTCCAAACATTCCTCAACAGAAATCCTGGAGTCGCATCACTGATTGGATAAAACCCGCACATTACGTCTTCTCATGCATATTAATGAGCGATAGAAGTGTCATTTCTAGTGGAATTTAGTATTTCCCATGATTTGTTGACAAAATCTCACGATTATATTGAAAACACCGGCTGAAATGAATTAATTTCATAGACAGCAACTGATTTCTATCAAATTTTCAAGGTTGAATTGGATTTTAACAAATTACAAAACTACTAGGTCAACTGCTAGGGTCATCCTGGTTGACTCTTCATAACCTGTCAGAGACTGACTAATAAGTGCAATAAAGCTTAGTCATTATAAAGGTAAGATTTTGAATATTTTGAATCCAGTTTGAAGCTGGTGCTGCCTTAGCCAGCTTCCGGTCAAATTAGTTTCAAAATATTCAACAAAATTTTGAAAAATTCATAACAAATTTATTATTCGCTCTTGTCGATTGAAAAGGTTAATCCAGTAATTAGTAGTCATACTCCCTTTTTGGACTATATATGCCCACCATTTATTATATTAGTCATTTCTGCGCTAAAATCTGAGGGTGGTGTATGACCATAACAGCCGTTGTCGGGTCATAGTGCTTACCAGTATATCCCTATGACCCCGCGCTGTACATGTATATTGTTAACCATCTAACATTTGAGTCAAACCAAAACTGCTGCAGTTGTCTAGGAAAATGTCAATTTTCTGACCAAAGTAACATTATTTTTGAAAATGAATCACTGGAATGACTGGCTCTTGGTCTGCATATGGGCATTGTCTATGAGAAAATGGAATTTTTCATGAAAAAGTTTGATTGTTAAAGGCTTAATATAACTCTTAGAATTTGCCTATTTCTAACTTATTGTTCCTATTTTTTTCAGGTCAATGGACAATGGCTTTAAAAAATCAGAGACTTTCTCCTGCTAAGAAGGCTGATGGATTTACTAACATGGATTTTATAAAGAAAAAAATTTGGTGATCTGTGTGAAATAAGACTGCTGGGATATTGCAATTGCCTCCATTCATCTGTCTATAAATCCATCTCCAAAAGCTTTTGGTAGAATTCAATCAAAATTGTTAATGTAAATTACTGATATGATTATGGATTCGGAGACACCGTATACACTAGGCTCCATCGCTATGAATCAGCCAAGAACGACACGCAGCAAATATGATTCGATGGCAGTGAAATATACAACCTAAATCTGCATACGAGCAAGGTAAGATTAACCCTTTTCCCGATGAATTCCCCATACCTCATTTAATGATACCATAACGGAAAACTGGTGAATATTTTTTAATTAGTTTGACTGCAAACTGCCTTAGGCAGCAATGGCTTTCAGTCAAATTAATTTTAAAATATTCAATAGAATAAATTTTATATTGTAAGCATCATACTTTTTCAGGGATTTGTCGGTGAAAATGAGAAAGGGTTAAATAATATCTGTCACCCAAGTATATGACATCATAATGAATTACATCACATGTAGGCTGACGTCACAATCAAAATATCTATCGGATGATGTAACTAAGTCCATCATGAACTTTTGAAAGTCTGTCAGTTGTACGAATTGTATGTCCTTAACATTCAATAAACATTCTGTTGAATAATTGAAAACAGACCCCAGTCAAAATAGTTTCAAAATATGTAACAGGTTAGCTGTATCATTCTATAGCTATCATGGAATTGGGAATTTAGGATTCAGTGTATAAACTGATCCCAACACACGCAAATCATGGATGAAGCTTACCTAGAGATAGGGCAGAGCTAAAAGTGGATTCATTTATTAGAAAATCTAAATTTCTGCCATGGCCACTTGTCAATTCCAGTGTGCTATGTTTAACACTTTCACCGACAAATCCTGGAAACAATGTGCCATGGCCAATGATGGTGGTACCCTAATTTCTCAATCCAAAAGAAATTTACATTTTTGTATAAAGATTTTGAATTAATTACCTACTTGCATCTTATCGCCTTGGGTCCTTTCATGATCCCCATGTTTTGAAAAAATCGAGATATTATAATCGCCTCCATCTACCCATCTGTCGGTCCATCATGCTATCCCCTCCCAATCAGGTGGGTGGAATTTAACCAAATTTGGTATGTGGGTTACCCATGATTGAGCTTTGTAAGACCACATTTAGATTTGGTACCGTCTGACAAATTTATCTGGATTTCCAGATTTTTCATATTTCTGACCACTCTCGCACACCCTCTCCATGAATTGAAATTAAGCCAAATGAGCCACTATATGTCTCTAACAATATTACTAGATTCTACTTTAGCCATTGAAATTTTCTTTGCAGACCAAGGGAAGACTATCTTTGAAATTTTAACACTGGAATGACTGGCTCACTTACCGAGTCAGTCATTCTAATGGTAAATTTTTACAAAGTCTTCTCTTGCTCTGAATATCAACATTTCTGAAGATCACAGCAATCTTCACCTTGGCCACCTTCACCATTGACATATCAAATTGTTACCATCAGGCTGGTAAGTTACAAATTGTACTAGTTCTGGTCAATTTCTACTAGCCTCTGGCTCATGTTAATTTTTAACTCCTGCTTTCACAGATCATTTCCCATTATGACATCCAGATTTTCCACAACAATCCACTCCAGTCTCTGTGTAATGCAACTCTTCCAAATTCAGTGGTTGGAATTCAAACAAATTTGGTAGGTGATTATGGAGTGCAAGAGGGCATTTACATTTGGCTCCACCTCCAGGGATGGGATGGGGTAGAGGTCAAAGCGGTGAACATGGGTTCTGCTATAACGCATCCTCGACCAAGCAATCTAGTTATCACTTCGTTTCCATCGACAGGTAGATTAAATTTTTAAAGCCCAACAGTGTTGTCGAGGACTTGATGCTTGATAGATAACATTATGAACAAGAGAAAGCACAGATTGTAAACCACTACCGAGACTGCCCTACCATTTTTCTTACAATGTACACAGCTGTTTTAAAATAAATTTTAACACATCCAAATTTGTTAAATCATAGTGTATGATCGCACCCTCCACTTTGTTAAGATTTGAGCAAAATCTAACCAGTAGTTTCTGAGATATCTATAGATTAAAATTTGTATCCAATCTGGATCCTGGGTTTTTGTCCAGATCACAGACAACTTCTGGAAATCCTTGTTTATGTTATGTTGCTTTGTTGTGTTAAAATTTGAAACCAATAGTATCAGTAATTTAGATGCAATACCGGACGGACACATGGACGCACATGCACACACACACGCATGCATGCATGCACACAAATGTAATACTACCCCTTCCCCTTGTAGGACAAGGGTAAATATCCTGAAGTCTAAAAAAGTAATCTGTCGAGTATATTTTGATAAATTTAATTGGAATCTATTGTTGCCTAAAGCAACAGCAGCTTCCAATCAAATTGGACTCGATATATTCAACAAATCTACTATACATGGTCCAGTCTGATTACCTAATATGAGATTCTCTCCCTCTCACTTCGAGTAAACTTTATTTGATATTTGCACTTATAGTTTACACAATACAGTATTTAAATATTATTTACCCTATAACACACAAGCCGGCCAAAAACTGGTACAGCAGTGACCTTTCAAAATGTCCATTTGCAGATCATGAGAATATTTTCGAAAAAGTACGACTGGAATGTCTGGCACAATAACCGAGTGGTAAATCTTTAAACAGATTCTCTTTGTCTGGAAATGGATATTTACTATGAGATGTAATTTTTTCAACAAATTTAAGTGTTACAGGGTTTATAAAAATCGCCAAGTTGAAATTTGTTTTCATTTTTCTCTCAAATGGTGTTTCAAACTAAAAAATAAAAGGAAAGATACATTAATAACATTGCAAGATGAAGAGCTGCAAATCGCAGTAAGATTGACAAAAATGGACGTGGCAATCAAGCACAATAACTGGGGTGTCGGAATGTATTTTGACCTGGGTGGGGTGGGGGGGGGCTAAACTGTGGGAGAGGAAAAAGGGGGCATCTCCAAATTGGGCCCCCTCGTTCCTTCCCCATGTGAACCATATCTCCACAGTGGTCAACATCTTTAACACAATTTTATTGTCTATGCTGATATGCCCTTCTAGGTTCCAGACCACAGGCCTTTGAATTTTCGTCAATGCATACCACTACCACATACCCACCCCAAACCCCCACCTCCTCCCCCTACTATAATAAAGTAGGGAGATATGTGATAAAACGTTTGGGAAGAAAATATAATTTTTTCAAATTATTGACAACTGTCTCTCAATACCTAAACCCCACTCGACCATTGATTTTAAATAATTTCACCATGATGGATGTTCAGTAATTTTGAGAGGATTTCAGTTATTCAGTAATGAGAAATTGACATTATAAAGTAATTTAAAAGCATGGAAACACAGTTTCATTAAAATTAAACTAACTGTCATAAGCTGGTAACATCATATCACGTGACAAAGATAATAAACAAAATTCACGAGCTTCTTAACTACGGATCATATATGACACTGCTAGTGTATTATGCCGTTTAGAAAGATTTTCCAGCTTGGCCAATCGTTAAGCAGCTGTATAATAATAATGATAATAATAATACCCGATTCCATCCATCCGGATAATTGGGTACTCGCGAGTACACGCTTAAATAAAGGAATTGCTTCGTCATCTTCGACATTTTTACGCAAACTATTTCATTCACAAAGATCTATTTATATTTTCCGGCAGAAATTTGTAAACAAACTGAATTGACCAATCGACAGTGGATTTAGAAAATTCAGCCTTCTGACGTAATGTAACGCTAAGTTTGATTCGATAAAACGCCAGTAACGCTTGTGTATTTAGCGATCAAAAACTGGTGGTAGCGTGAGCCAATAATACGTCCCGTCGACCCAGTAAGCCAATTATTTTGAGCTGATAATACGTCCCGTGGGGCCAGGAACCCTATTATTTCGTGCCGATAATACGTCCAGTCGAATCCTTGGGGTTAAAGATCGCTGGTTTGTCGGCGAAGTTTTTAACTTGAAGTTTGTGATATATGGCGTAATTCTTCCATGTAGCAGCGGATCGCGCTGTTTGATTAAAAATATGAGCATACTATTTGAAAGTTGATCAAATTCTACAAATTTCACATGCTGTCCTTCCAGAGGAAAGATTTTTAATTTTCTGAGAAAAATCGGATCAAATGTTACCAAATTATTTTTTGCCATTTTATTAATTAATTAATTAGGTAATTATTGCAAACATATAAATTTTATATCATTTAATTCCCCTAATAATTCTCTAAAATTCACCTTATTTTCTTTTTTTCATAGGTGCAATACTTTTAAAGTTATGAGATAATGAGTAACGCTCCCCTATTTTCCTATTATTTATAAAAATGATGTCTGGGAAAAACTGAGCTTTTTAGCGCCAAGTCTCTGGGATCGAATGAGTTAACTCATACAGCCCAGAAAAGATAAATTCTTCATAATTTAAGGAATATTATGTTGAATAATTTGAAACTAATTTGACTGAGTGCAATCAAATATTTCCAATCAAATTAGTTTCAAAATATGCAATAGCTTTCTTGTATAGTCATCTTGAAATCGAGACCCTAGAATGCAATGGGTAAAAGGCGTTAAATGATACTGGTGTATGTTCTGAAAAGGCCTACCTCAGTGATAAGAGTAGCCATGTCCATATTCTTTGCATCATTTATTGCTGCCACATCAGAAGATATATCAGGCATCTGCAATAAAAAAAATGGATGAATCAAGTTTGAGCTATGCCCCGCCCATCTTTGCCCATGTTGGGATTGATCGATCCATCGAAGACAGCTACAAGCCCAAAAAATTGACCAATCAAAATTCACAGGATTCTTCCAGCCACATTTGGTTGAAGATGGTATGTCTTTCAACTGATTTCCCAAACATTTGCGGAAAATCCAAGATGACTGCCCAAAAGGTCATTAATCAGAAAAACAGATACATTTTTGGACGCTAAAATCCTTGCACTCTCATACCATATGACGGTGTTGTAGTGGTCTTGAGAAATGTCCATTTGCAAGTCAAGATAAAACTATTTTTGAAAATTCACAACCTGGAATGGCTGGCTGGATCACAGAGAGAGAGCGATTTAAGTTCAATTTTAAACTTTAGCAAGAGGCCCAACTTCAGGGGCCTGTATCACTCACCTGGACCATAGGCATCTCAACTAGAATGCTTATTAACAATAAGTAGAACTCTAATGAGTTGAGCACACTTGTAACAAGAAAACAGAGGCCATGTTTCTTTATGTATCAATTTCTCTTGAACAAACTTTAATGGCCCTTAGTAATCAATATCATATCTCCCAAATTTCAGCCCAATTCGTTCAGTGGCTCTGGAGACGAAGTTGCTTTCATGAAAACCAGGCCATCCAAGATGGCCGCCCAACCATTTGGCAAATCAAGTTCCCTTGAACAAACTTGGTTCAGCTACAAGCATCAACCAACCATGAACAGAGACGAGGGCTACCATATACCAGCAGTCTACCAGTCCATGCTGTCACGTGACTCCACAAGATCTGACCAGAGTGACGTTACCAGCGACCGTCAGTTAGTGCTGAAGAAGTGACCGAGATGGTCACAAAAGTTACACTCAAACAATTTCTACATCCCGGAGAGGTAACTAATTTTTCCTTATTATGAATCATCCTGGGATCGGGACCAACTTTTTCGGAAATAAACTTGATTCAGTTCTTGGCCTAGATCATATTTCATAGAGTTTGCTTCAATCCACCAAGCCGTTTCAGAGATTTTTAGACGTTTCTAAAAATCGGCCAAAATCCAAGATAGCTGCCGGCCAAATTGGCCAATCAGCTTCGTTTGAACAAACTTTGATCCCTATGCTCTAAGCTTGCTTCCTGCCAAATATAATCGAAATCGGCCCAGCTGTTCTTGAGACGAAATCATTTAAAGGAAGTTGATGGACAATGAACGGACGGATGGGCGCCACGGCACAAGCTCACTTGGCCTTTCAGGCCAGGTGAGCTAAAAATAGTCTCCTTTTGGCCTGTAAAATGCAAATGGGCATTAAATGTCTGACTGAGTCAGGGCCACCAGAAAATAATTTCAATGGGCAATAACTCTGGACTTGCTGAATATTTTGATAACAAGTTGACTGAAAGTTGTTGGTGGCTTAGTCAAATTGTTTTCAAAATATTCCGCATATCGGGAGTTAAACCACATGGAAAAAGTAGTCTGCAGAAATTCAGCCAGTAGACAGTCAACTATAAGCAAGTTTTTATTTTCTTGACCAATCTTGGCCATTAACCCCTCCTGTGTCAACAGCGCCTCAAAGCACTCAAAATACTACTTGATATATCAATTAAACATTTTCATGGTCAATCTTTTTCAAGATATTTTAACTTTAGAAGACTATTTTTGTAAATTTACCACTGAATTTTCTTTCGCCGGCTTGACCATTAAAGAGGTAATGGTAAAGAAAATTAAAGTTTTTACTTAGCCAGTGTCTATCTGCAGGACGAAAGAGTATTTTTGAAAGTTTACCACTAGAATGAGTGGCTTGGTTACCGAGCCAGTCATTTTAGTGGTAAATATTCAAAAATACTCTTCTCTAGGCCTTTTAAATAGCCATGTCTGAAGACCACTGCAAAGTTGTTTTTGGTCAGTTTGAACATTAAAGGGTTAAGTTGACACAAGATGGGTTACCCCTTTCACGACGAAGCTGGCCAAAACCAGCCTCTGTAGTAGTCTTGGGGAATGTCCATTTGCAGGCCAAGAGAAGACTATTTTTGAAAACCTAACACTGGAATGATTGGTTCGATAACCGAGCCAGTTATTTCAACGGTAAATTTTCACAAATAGTCTTCTCTTGGCCTGCAAATGGACATTCAATAAGTAAATAATTTATTTTTTTCAACAAATTTAGTCCTTAGAGTGTTAAAGGAATAAGCCACATTTGATGTTCATAACATGGAAATCATACCGTGGCTGGATCAAAGTCTGTTGTCAAACTACTTGTGTCAACTCCATTACATGTTGTGCCCGGACATGCACCAGCTGTATCTGCTTTCATAGCGTCCAGGGTAGTCTTCACAGCTTGCAAATCACTTGATAACACCTCTGCCTTCGCTTTTACATTAGCAAGTGATGTATTCACTGCAATCATCTTGTCTGCAACTATATCGATAGCTGAAATAAAAATCAACAAATTTCTTTAGCAGATGTCATAAATTGGTATATTTATCATATAAA
This sequence comes from Chaetoderma sp. LZ-2023a, assembly GCA_034401795.1. Lineage (NCBI taxonomy): Eukaryota > Metazoa > Mollusca > Caudofoveata > Chaetodermatida > Chaetodermatidae > Chaetoderma > Chaetoderma sp. LZ-2023a. The sequence goes on along the minus strand of CM067369.1, from coordinate 175,476,060 downwards.
GAAGGCCCTATACGTTTAACTCTGACGTTAAAATTTTAATTTTTCGAATTCTGATAGACAATGAACCGTTGTATATATTAGAAACAATTTTGGTGGAAGATATTGCTGTCTTCGACAGCAACATTCTATACCAAAATTGTTTTCAAAATGTACACCAGTCTGTTTGCTATACAGGCTTAGGAAAAGAAACAATGCTGACATCAGAGGGTAAAGGTTAAAAGGGATATCGCCCAGAGCTATAAATTTAATATATGGAACCATGTCCATAAAAAGCTTCCAGTGGGTCAATACCCTCATTTTAACACCAATTCTTATATATACAACCACAAAATATCCTAGATGTAAATTATAAATTCCAGGTAATATATAAATGTAAACAGAAATCTGACGGTCAAGTTTATCTCAGTTTCACAGAGAAACCAAAGTATTTGGTAGTTAGTTGTCACTTGTGATTCATCGCAGTTTTTGTATAAACAAGCAAGAGGCCCCAGGTTCCTGTATCGCTTACCTGGAACATGGGGTAATCCAACTATAAAGGCAATCTGTTATAAGTAGAATCCAAAGGTTTGGTCAGAATTGTAACAAGGACTAGGTCTTCTAAGATGGCTGTCAAGCAAATCAACACATCAGATTCTCTTGAATAAACTTGGTTCAATTTATTTTCCCAAGTTTCACATCAATCCGCCAAGCAGTTTTGGAGCAGATTTTTAGACGTTTCTAAAAATCGGTCAAAATCCAAGTTGTCCGCCGGCCAAACTGACCAACAGGCTTTGTTTGAACAAAACCGTATCTCGATGCCCTAAGGATGCTCTCTGCAAAATATACTTGAAATCGACCCGGTGGTTCTCGAGAAGACATGTATTTTTAATTTCCTAATGTTTTAGTATGGGAGTTTTTGGCAGGAAAAAATTAAGGACGGTCACCAACCTGTTTATCCCCCAGTTTGGAAAATGACAAATTTGAAATCAGAATACCCAAAAACCTATATAAAACCAATTTTTGGCTTCAAAATCCATCAAATAAAAAATCCAATATGGCTGCCAAACACACTACATTTTGATTGGCCCATGGTGGCCATCTTTTTGATGTATAAACTTCCCTTGAATAAACTTAAATGGCCCTTAGTCCCTAATCATATCTTCCAAATTTGGCCCGATCCGCTCAACGGTTCTGGAGAAGTCATTTTCATGAAAACTAGGTAATCTAACAATGGCCGCCAAACCATTTGTCTAATCTAGTTCCCTTGAACAAACTTGGTTCAGCTCTTGCCCTAGATGATATTTCATGAGTTTTGAATCAATACTGCATGTGCTTTCAGATTTTTTTTTTAATCAGCCAAAATCTAGGATGGCCACCAACCAAATTGGCCAATCGGCTTCCTTTGAATAAACTTGGGTCTCTATGCAGTAAGGATGCTTCCTGTTAAATACAAGAATGCTGAAGCGTAAAATGTCTCACCTGTAAAGGCATGGATAGTGTGGATTGCCAAAGCAAACCAAACTTGGCTTGGTTCGGAATACACATATTGAGTAAGGCACCAACAAACTAGTGTAACAAATCAAACATGGACAATTTTACCAAACTGTGGATAGTCTGATCTTGAAACTAGTAATGATGCAGATAGTACCCCTGCATAGTATATAACTCTGCTGTAAAATTGTGTTGATATCTGATGAGCCATTGTTGAAAATCAGTGGTCCATAAAAAACTATCCCCAAAAAGACATGAAAAAAGTTCAAAGTCCAAAACTGTGAAAGATGTAGTACAGATGGTTAAAGATCATATCACTAATGATGCAGATCATATCCCTGTAATGCCTAGTTCATTGAAATCGGAATGAGCATAGTTGAGCTACATGATTCATAAACAACCGTAACCCAAAAACCATGAAAACAATTAGTCCAAAGCTATGAAAAAGCATGAGAAATTTTCCAAAATGAAATTGCTAATGATGCTCATAGTACCATTGCATAGCATATAATGCTGATGTAAAATTTTGTTGATATCCGGTGAGCCATTGTTGAAGAAAAAATTAACCAGGAAAATATGCAAAAATTCAAAGTCCAAAACTGAGAAAAAAATAGTTCAAATGACCCAAAATAAAATCTCCTGTTATGCATATCAAATCCCTGTATAGTATAGAATACTTTTGTAACGTTTCATTGAAATTGGATGAGCCTTTGCTGAAAAATAAGTTGATTTAAAAACCTTAACCAAAACTGCACTTACAAAATACATGAAAAAAATTCAAGTCCAAAACCGTGAAAAAAGAAGTTAAAATGGCCCAAAATCAATTCCTTTGTTATGCAGATCACTTCCCTGTATAGTATAGATACTTTTGTAGTTTCATTGAGATTGGATGAGCCATTGTTGAACTAGATGATATAAATCAAATAATCAGACCCCCACCCCCCACAGCCATGCTCATGGGATGACATAATCTCACTGATTTGGATCGACATATGGATGGATACACAGACAAATGGGAGCCAAAGAATTCAGAGACAAAGGGATGGATGGATGGAGGGATGGGCTGACTGACCCACAAAATAATGTACATTTCCCTAGTACCATAGCCAATGTTCCCATGAAGTTTCATCACAATACTCCAAGAAAAGATAAAGTTATTGAATGAAAACCCAAAATTTGAATGGACGGACAGACACAAATTCAGAGACAAAGGGATGGACGGATGGAGGGACAGGCTGCCTGACCCACAAAATTTTGTACATTTCCCTAGTACCATAGCCAATGTTCCCATGAAGTTTCCTCACAATACTCCAAGCAAAGATAAAGTTATTGAACAAAAACCCAAAATTTGCATGGACGCACACACCGACAGATGGACAGAAGCGAAAACATAATCCCCCACTTTTCGATAAAAATAAGTTGATTCAAAAAACTGTAACTAAGTGCACAAATGACGGACGCCACGGACGCCGACGCCGGAATTAGTAATCCCTATGTCTTGCTTTCTGCTTCACAGGCAAGACAATAATTGAAATCGGGCCAGTGATTCTCAAGAAGACATTTTAAATTTCCCATTACTTTACTATAGGACTTTTTGCCAGGAAAAAGGTCCAAGATGGCCGCCAAACATCTTAACAGACAGTTTCGAAAGTGGAAATTTGAAAGCAGCATACCCCAAAATCTACAGAAAACAAATCTTGGCTTCAAAATCAATCAAATACAAAAATCCAATATGACCGCCAAACACGCTACGTTTTGATTGGTCCATTGTGGCCATCTTTATTTATATATCACCTTCCCTTGAACAAACTTTAATGACCCTTAGTCCCTAACCATATCCCCCAAATTTTGGTTGGTTCAGCTCCTGCCCTAAATGCTCTTTGTTGAGTTTTTAATCAATTCCCCAAGTGGTTCCTGAGATAATACTTAGACATTTCTAAAAATTGGCCAAAATCCAAGATAGACGCCGGTCAGTTTGGCTGATCAACTTTGTTTGAACAAACTTGGATCTACATGCCCTAAGGATGATTTCTGCCAAATATACCTGAAATCCGCCCCAAGGTTCTCGAGAACAAATTTGGTTCAACTCTTGATGACATTTCATGAGTTTTTAATCAATCCCTGCAAGAGTTATTGGAGAAGGCATTTCTAAAAATCTGCCAAAATCCAAGATGTACGCTGGTTAAATTGGCTGATCAGCTCCATTTGAACAAACTCAGATCTCTATGCCATAAGGATCCTTCCTGACAAATATAACTGAAATCGGCTAAGTGGTTTTGAGAAAAAGTTGTTTAAAGAAAAGATTGATGGATGCCCGCCTGATGGATGAATGGACAGACGGATGATGTACAACTCACTTTGCCATTCAGAGCTAGGCTGGCCAGGTAAGCTAAAAATATTTAAAATTTCCTATTTTATTTATATCTCGGAGGTAATGCATCTTTAATATCCTAATCAGAACAAGAGGCCTGTATCGCTCACCTGGAATTATTGGCCACTGACACAAATGAACAAAACGAGATAACCACTGAAAAAAATGTACCATCTAATTTCTGTGAATGTTTAGCCGAGTTTTATTAAAATTGATCCAGTGGTTAATAAATAGTCTTTTATATAATTTTTTCAGAAAACCCAAGGTGGCTGCCAAATAAGCTAAATTTTGATTGATCCATGACGGCCATGGTTTTTTTTACGTAATCAACTTTCAATGGACAAATTTTAATGGTGTTTCGGCCCTAATCATATCCGCCAAATTTCGGCAAAATCCATTCATCGGTTCTGAAGTCGTTTCGCGAAAACTAGGTCATCCAAGATGGCCGCTGAATCATTTGGCAAATCAAGTTCCCTCGAACAAACTTGGTTCAGCTCTTGTCCTAGATCATATATTTTACAAGGTTTGCATCGATCCCACAAGTGGTTTCGGAGAAGATTTTTAAACACGGTTCTAAAAGTCAGCCGAAATCCAAGATGGCCACTGGAATCCAAGATGGCCACCGGCAAAATTGGCCGATCATCTTCCTTTGAACAAACTTGTATCCTTGACAGGATGCTTCCTGTCAAATATACTTGAAATCAGCCTAGCGATTCTCGAGAAGACATTTTTAATTTCCCATTGATTTAATTAGTATGTTTTTAGCGAGAAAAAGATTCAAGATGACCGATAAACTGTTTACCCGCCCATTTCAAAAATGGCAAATTTTAAATCAGAATAACAAACAAGAGGCCCTAGGGGCCTGTGTCGCCCACCTGGAGAACCATCAATTTTTGTCAAAATTGTTGGTGGGTGGTTTAGCATTCTTTTAAATGAGTTTGTGGACATTTTTGCAAGTGCAATATGGCCACCAAACACACTACATTTTGATTGCCCCATGGCACCCATGTTTTTTTGATGGATCAACTTCTCTTAAACAAATTTTAATGGCCCAAATTTCGGCCTGATCCCTTCAGCAGTTCTGGAGGAGTGTTTTCATGAAAACCAGGTCATCCAAGATGGTCGCTGAACCATTTACTCAATCAAATCCTCTTGAACAAACTTGGCTTACCTCTTGGTCTAGATGAAGATTCCCCAAGTGGTTTCGGAGAACAGATATTTTAAAGACATTTCCTGAAATTGGCCGAAATCCAAAATGACCCCCATAAATTGGCCGATCGGCTTCGTTTGAACAAAACGAAATCTCTATACCATAAGGATGCTTCCTGCCCAATATAATTCAAATCGGCCCAGTAGTTCTCGAGAAGACATTTTAAATTTCCCATTGCTTTAGTATGGGAGCTTTTGGTGGGAAAATGATCCAAGATGGCTGCCAAACCGTTTATCCGACAGTTTCAAAAATTGCAAATTTGAGATCAGAATACCAAAAAACCGAACTAAAACGAATTTCGGCCTCAAAATCCATCAAAATAAAAAAATCCAATATGGCTGCCAAACACACTATATTTTTATTGGTCCACCGCGGCCATGTTTTTTTACGAATCAACTTCTCTTGAACAAACATTAATCGCCCTTAGTTGCTAATTATATATCCCAAATTTCGGCCTGATCGCTTCAGCGGTTCTGTGGAAGATGTCGTTTTTGTGAAAACTAGGTCATCCAAGATGGCCGCTGAACCATTTGGTCAATCAAGTTCCCTTGAACAAACTTGATTCACCGCTTACGCTTGATCATATTTCGTGAGTTTTGAATCGATCCCACAACTGGTTTGGGAGAAGATTTTCAAACACATTTCTAAAAATTGGCCGAAATCCAAGATGGTCGCCGGCCAAATTGGCCGATCGAGTTCGTTTGAACAAACTTGAATTTCTATGCGTTAAGGATGCTTCATGCTTATCCGACAGTTTCGAAAATTGCAAATTTGAGATCAGAATACTCAAAAACCTACATAAAACCAATTTAGGCCTCAAAATCCATCAAATAAAAAAATCCAATATGGCTGCCAAACATGCTATATTTTGATTGGCCCATGGCGGCCATGTTTTTTGATGGATCAACTTCTCTTGAACAAACTTTACTGGCCCTTAGTCCCTAATCATATCTGCCAAATTTCAGCCTGATCCCTTCAGTGGTTCTGGAGAAGTTATTTTCGCTAAAACTAGGTCAACCAAGATGGCCGCCAAACTATTTGACCAATTAAGTTCCCTTGAACAAATTTGGTTGAGCTCTTGCCCTAGACCATATTTCATGAGGGATCCTTCAATCCCTCAAGCGGTTTCGGATAAGAAGATTTTTAAAGACATTTCTAAAAATCAGCAAAAATCCAAGATGGCCGCCGACCTAATTGGCCGATCGGCTTCATTTAAACAAATTTGGATCCCTATGCCCTACGGATGCTTCCTGCCCAATATAATTGAAATTGGCCCCGCGGTTCTTGAGAAGAAGTCGTTTAAAGGAAAAGTTGATGGATGGACGGACGGATGACGGACACACGACGGACGGTCGCCACGACATAAGCTCACTTGGCCTTTCAGGCCAGGTGAGCTAAAAACCTATCCAAACCAATTTCAGCTTCAAAATCCATCAAATAAAAATATCCAATAATATGGCCACCAAACACACTACATTTGGATTGGTCCATCCATGGTGGTCATATTTTTTTACATATCAACTTCTCTTAAACAAACTTTAATGACCCTTAGTCCCTAATTATATCTACCAAATTTCGGCCCAATCCATTCAGCAGTTCTGGAATAGAGCTTGGCGATATTGGCTTTTAGAAGACAATAACGATATCTAGGAAAATATTGCGATATCACGATATATCGTCTAGGCGATTGGGCTTGAGGACAAGGTATATTTTAAAACTTGTAATAATTGCCACGAAAACCCAAACCTCACCACAACCTGCTCATACCACACAGATCATCTACAACAATATTAATGGACAGTAGCATGTATTAAATTGATCTCCTGATTTCCGTGTGAATATTAACCAAGCATAACAAGCCGTTTTCACCATTTTATTCATCAGTTTTCTACTAGGAAGCAAATTTGTTGTAAAACCGACATTCGCCATTAGCAAAAGGAAAACCTAAAGCTTAAATCTGATTCGCTAAAACAAAATTATGTCTACAGTCACATTTGACTAGCCAAATACAGTTAACCATAGATGATTATTTTACAGTCGAATGCACCATCTTTGGCTGGCAAATAATCAGCTACAGTTATCTATAGTTCCCTCGTTGAACACGCCCTAGACCTGCATTTTCATTAAATCTGGCTGTCTTGACTGGTTACGATTAACTTTGACAGCTATGTACTGCAGGATATGGCCAGTTATGGAACATGCTAGTAATTGTGTTCGTAATTTTCTAGCTTTTACAAGGAATTTACCTTTTATTCCATCCCCACCACCACCATCCAAGGCCAATTAAAACTTGTCCATGACATTTGTGTGATCATAGAGGTCTACAGCGAAGGTGTGAATGTAACACATTGTCACATTTCACCCTAAAAGCTAAATTGTCAAACTAATTTGTCCAATTTAAACTGATTAATTTGAAAGTAATTTGATGGAAAGTTGGTGTCACAGATACTAAAATCTTTCTTAAAATTATTTTCAAAATAATCAGGTCATCTTATTTTTGGGGGTTACATTTAACGCATTCAGCATAAGCGGCATAACAGCGCCTGCCATTGCCGATTCTTGGCTGACTAATGCTCCGAAGCATTGTGTATTATAGGGACACGTATGTTGTGATTAGTGTTGAGCAGATGTTAAGATTGAAATGTCATACATTTGTGGCTTCCTAAATTCTGATATATCTACATTGCACCCCTATTCATCATGAATGATTTTTGTCATAAAACCATGAAGTGAGTTTATTATTACTGGCTGTTGTTGACCTTGTAATTACATCATCAGATTGGAATGTGAACAGCCTAGGTATTTCAATTTATTTATCCATGGAGAAAGTCTTCTCTTAATTATTGACCTGTCAATTTGTTGTTGGAAGGCCACAGAAATTGATAAATTAATGATTTTTGATAAGAATGCACATCGCGCAAAAAAAGCGAAAAAAATGTTTTACTTAGCCTCATAGGACTTGGGGTGGTTAAAAATGTATTAGATATATTTTTTCCTGCACTAATATTTTCTAATTTCGCCCCGTATTTCATTAGATCACAAGTTCAAAAGAATATTTTGTTTCGTAATATTTTATCTCATCGATTACGAGAGCCTATTAGTTAGTGCAGTTTTGTAATAATCGCCTGCCCAAGTAAAGAGGAGCCGATGAAATGAGAAAAAATACTCAAACCCTGAGAGCTGTACTCACTTCTTATGGTGGCGGGTTGCTAGATGAAAGAGCTATATGGTGAGTTCATATTCTCAGCAGAGTGTGGTCTATTTAGTACTGTTATAATGGTGAAGTTGTACCAATGCGTGGAGAACTCACAGTTGGTGGTTTAGTAATGACATCATCAGAATGGCATGCTGAACTGATTTTCCGATTTGAAAAATGAAAGCGAGGCTAAATGTAGTCTATCTATCAAAATTGCTGATATTTTATATTTCGCAGAAATAGAAATAATCTGCGGATGCACAAGCATTTATTGCCATAAAACATGGAATAAAAATGTGGAATAATAAAGATAGCATGAAAAATATATGCATTGATACGGCACACAGCCCATTATAGAGAAAGATTAAGTAAATGATTATAAACTGTTTGAATTGACTCCGGTAGCCGTAGTACTGTATTGAAATAAATATGACAGACTATAGTCAGATCTGTTTTATATTGATTTTATTCATAAATACAACTTAGACAACTGACGATATTGCCGATTTTCGGAAATTAGATGATAACGATAACGAAAATAGTGATATTCTCGATATTATCGGGAAATCGCCAGCTCTATTCTGGAGAAGTTGTTTTCGTGAAAATTAGGTCATCCAAGACATCCGCCAAACTCTTTGGCCAATCAAGTTCACTTGAACAAACTTGGTTCAGCTCTTGCCCCATGATCATATTTCATGAGGTTTGAATCGATGCCCTAAGTGGTTTCGGAGACGAAGATTTTTAAAGCCATTTCTAAAAATCGGCCAAAATCCAAGATGGCCACCAGCCAGGATTTTTCCTGCCAAATAAAATTGAAATCGGCCCAGTGGTTCTTGAGAAGCTGTTTAAAGAAAGTTGCTGGACGCCAGATGGACGGACCGACAGACGGTCGCCATGGCATAAGTTCACTTGGCCAGAATGTCAAACATATCAATAAACAACACTGAATGAACAAATTAAATTACTTTAATCAATAAAATAATGGGCCATTATAAGTGCTCACCTGGCTGATAAGGAACTGTAACAAGTTTACATTAATTAATGCACAAACAGCATCATTGGTCAATCAGGCAAGCATAACTCTTATCATAGACCAATCTGGCAACGGTCCTCATCATTATTGACCGGTGAGGCAATCATCCTTACCACTAATGACTAACAACGCAAGTGTCACTGACACCTTTAACCAATGGTCCAAGCATAATTTGTCAATGGGACAAACCTAACTGATGCCACTGACAAATGGAATCATGGTCCTTGGCCTTATTGACAAATGAGTTAAGTATCCTTGACAAAATTTACCAATGGGTCAAGCATAGCTGAAGCCACTGACCAATAGCGTGGGTCCCGGACATCACTGATCAATGAGGAAGGTGCTACAGACATAATTGACCAATGGATGAAGCAGCCTTGTTCAATGTGGCAAGCATAACTGATGGATGGCATGGACAAATGGGGAAAGGGGTCTGGGCATTATTGACAAATGAGACAATCATCCCTGACATCAACGATCAACAAATCAAATTTCATTTGCACTATTGACTAATGGGACAAACAGACCATTGTCAATGAGGAAAGCATAACTGATATCAATGATCAATGGAGCCAAGGGTCTCTAACAACAAATTAGCTAGAATTATGACAATTTGTGCAATTGAAACAAAGTCTGTGTATGCCTGATACTATTGATTATGCCTGATACTATTGATCACCAAGGAAAGCTCCTTTAGCTCATGGGCCACATGCATAAAAGGTGCCATTTGCATATGGGGCAATGGTCACAGGTTCTTAAGAAATGCAAGAATATTGGTCTCCGTGAGACTACTGACCAATTGAAAAAGTACCTTTGACGAATGAGCCAGCCATCACTGACACTACTGTCAAATGGTTCAAGTATATCAACAGATGCCATTTATCAGTGGGACAATGGTCACAGTAAAATATTTGGATGAGGAAATGCAAGAATATTGGCATCTTTGACATTATTGATCAACAGGAAAAGTATCATTGATCAATGAGAGTCATTCCTGACAGTATTATCAAATGGTGTAAGTGTACCAACAGATGCCATTTACCAATGGGACAATGGTCATAAGCAAAAATTTGAGCCGGTAATACAAAAATATTGGTGTCATTGACACTAGTGACCAATGGCAAAAGTACCATTGGCCAATGGGGCGTCAGTCTCTGACACCATTAACAAGTGGTTCAAGTGTCTCAACAGGACAATGGTCACAATAAAAAATGTGGATGAGGAAATGCAAGAATATTGGCATCCTTGACATTATTGACCAATGGGAAGTTCCACCGATCACTGGTACAGCCATCCCTGTATGGCACTTTTCGCAAATAGTTAAAGCATACTAAAGGAACAAATCTTGTTTTAATACATTAACAATTGTGCGAAAATAGCCAGAGATGTATTTTCCACATAGGGTTCATTACTTAGTGCCTTAATGAACCAGAGTTATGGCATTGTTTAAAGACGTGGCAGATCCATATTCATAGCTCAAATAGATGTTGCCGAATAGAACATATTTGCCAATTTTTTTTAAAATCCAAAATGGTGAAACATGCCACATTTTTTTTTAAATCCAAAATGGTGAAACATGCCACAAATATGTTTTTCACCATAGGCTTCAATACTTTGAAAATATAACAAGGGCCATATGCATAACTATGGTATTTGAGGGTGTGGCCACTTCAGATTCGTAGCCCAAGTAGATATTGCCTATAAAGGAGCCTATCTGCCAAATTTGGTCTCAATCCATCAAGAAATGGCGAAATGTACCACAATTGTTGACATAGACAGAGTTAGACAGATAGGCAGGCAGGCAGGCAGGCAGGCAGGCAGGCAGGCAGGCAGGCAGGCAGGCAGGCAGGCAGGCAGGCCAGACACAGGCAGGCAGACAGACAGACAGACAAAGACAGACAGACAGACCATGATTAGATAAGCTCACCCAGTTGAGCTAAAAGTACAAGAACTCCACAAACGGCGCATAATACCTAGACATGATGACAAACTAATGAATGAGAGCTATTAGAAAAGAGTGATTTCTTCCTCAGACCTAGACCAGTCATCCTCTGAAGTTTCAAAGCGTTCCACTAAACGATCACAGAGTTATCATCCGGAAACCAATTTTCAATATGGCAGCCAGTAGCTGATGGGCTTATTGGATTTCAGATCATCTACAAATTCCATAAGTTTCTTCCTTAGATCTTGTCCAGTAATCCTATTTGAAAAATAGTTGGAAATCGATCCATTAAACAGAATTGGAGTTATCGTTCGGAAACCAATTTTCAAGCCACTGGCAGCCAAGTTGGATTTAGGATTATCGTCATTTTCAATAGAGTTCTTCTCCACAGTTATTGTCTGGAAACCAATTTTCAAGATGGCCACCCTTGGCTGGTGGCCATCTTGGATTTCGGAGTATTGTCGATTTAGATAGGTTTCTTCACCATACATAATCCAACCACCCTATGAAGTTTCAAAGTGAACTGATAAACAGTAACGGAGCTATCATCCGGAAACCAAATTTCAAGATGGCCGCCGGTCTTGGATTTCGGGCCATCGTCACTTTCAATAGATTTCTTCCCCAGACCTAGTCCAACCACCCTATAAAGTTTCAATGTGATCCGATAAATGGTAACAGAGTTATCATCTGGAAACCAATTTTCAAGATGGCCACCGGTAGCTGTCAGGCATCTTGGATTTCAGATCATCGACGATTTCGATGGGTTTCTTTCTCAGTTTCAAAGCGATCCAATAAACGGTAGCAGAATCAACATGTGGAAACCACTCTGTCACCCGCTTACCCGTCCGTAAATGTCATCACATAATACCCGCTAATTTTTTGGGTGGGGTATAAAAACTGGCAAAAATGTTTTTCCAAAAATTGTCCGAACGACTTATTCTATGGCTGCGAGTCGAAGTTAGAAATTACTTATAAATGGGTCATTTACTGGTTGAAATTGCTCAAGAAAATTAAAACTTTTGCTCAGTAAATGTCCATTTGCAGACCAAGTGTTGGATATTTTTGAAAATTCACCACTGGATTGACTGACTTTGTTACAGAGCAAGTTGTTTTAGTTGTAAAATTTCAAATGAGGTCGTCTCTAATTGGCTTCCAAATGGACATTTCTTAAGACCACTGTACAGAAAGCAGTTTTGGCTGGCTTGACCATTAACGAGCTAATAGAGAAATTGGTGCTTATTTAAATCTTTAATCCTCAAATTTGTTCAAGAATATTTCTATTTTCTCATAGAAAATGTCCATTTGCAGACCAAGAGGAGAGTATTTTGAAAATTTATCACTGCAATGACACGCTCGGTTATCATTCAAGTGATAAATTATCAAAAATAGTATTCGTACATAAAACATCAAGACCATTGCACAGGCTAGCCTTATGCTCAGTAGAAGGTGCAAAATATAGTTTCAAAAGGTCGCTCCTTAAGAGCGATCTCTATCTAAACTATTCTATACTGACCGAAAATGATTTAAAAGAGCGCTTTCCCACCAGCATCCTTTGCGCAACACGCTTATGACATAATAATATATGCCTATGTGACATATGACTTTACCTCATGTGCAATGGATCTTTCCAGAGTAATGACGTCATATGATGTCATAATCAGCTAAGCGGCGTGTAGGATAACATCATATTTACTACATCATAAATGATTCTATATGGCCCGTCTTTAACTCTTAATCGTCCGACACATTGTAAGAATTGTATGTCTCTACTATTTAAAAAATAGGCAGCAACAGCACCCAGTTAAATTAGTTTCAAAGTATGCAACAGGTTACCTGTATAGTTTTCTGGAAATTGATAGTCAGGAGTTCAGAGATCAATCAATCCCAACACGAGCGAGGTGTGGATGGAGCTTAGCTAGAGATGGGCGGGGCATAGCTAAAAATGGAAAGGTCCATTACATCACAGATTAAAAACAATGTTTTATTTTCATAAGTCACCTCCATACATGTTTCACAAAAGAGCTGAGTGCTTGCTCTAACAAAACGTATCGTTCAATAGTAGGCATTTTTTCCACTTTTCAATTTTTCTGCAATGTTTTCCCTATTGAATTGGCCCCACTTTTTGGTAGCTTGAGCATTAAAGGGTTAATGTGATTTGAAATGAGACATCCCTTGAGATCCTCAATATACTTTAAGCAATACATACTGGATTTGAAATTAGAGACGGAAGTGAAAACTTGGGTCAGATCAGCTTCAGTTCCTAGTTTGGTGCGAACAGGCACACCAAGAAGATGACCAATATCTGTAAAAATAAGAACGACAATCAGACTGCATGTCACACCCCACAATTGCACAATGGATCAATGTAGCATTTAGATTGTCTAGTAGATCAGTCCTCGCGAAAAATACTCCACACTTTTCCTCTCTAGTCTGGATATTCCTGGAGATCACCGCAATGCAAATGATGGTGGTGTTGGTGTTGGTGGTGGTGAGTGGTGGTGGTAGTAATAGTTGTGGTGGTAGTGGTATGTGGCTGGGCGGCCGCCGTTTCGCGTTCATCCCCCTCTCTCGGGGACCGGGCGGTCGGTCATCGTGCAAGCTTTCATCAGTCCCTTCCGGAATTCTCTCTGGCACAGGGAAGAAGGGCCAGTCTAACGAAGGCCCGGGCTAATGAAGCGAGCACCATCCTGGCTATGGTTTCCTCCCAAATGTCTTTTGGGTCTCTCAGCAGGTCTCAGGGCTTGCGACGACCTTCCCATAACGCGGATGAGGGATTCCTCCACAATAATGTGCTGACTGGAGCGGCCAGCCACCTCCATGGAGGTGCGTGATTCCTGGAGCCGGGTATCCACAGCATGGCTAAATGCCTGCACGCACAAAGTTCTTGATGATGCAGGCTCACCATCGATTTGATCCCTTTCACTGTCCTTGGGCAGGGGGTCTGGTCACTTTGTGGCCATCCTTAGCTGCGCTGGTCCAGTCAACGAAATTAGACGGGTCTCTCCTTAATCCGAGCGGAGGAGGGCGGCAGAAATGTAGACGTTCATTCGGGCAGAAGCACGCAGAATGATAGGAGCGGTAGATGAGGTGTGAGCGATTAAAAGGTTTGCAGACGTGGCAGAAGTGGTCCTGGGGGCAGTGCTTCTCGCAGCAGTAGGAGTCCTAGTTGCGGTGGGAGTGATAGTGGTTTCAGCAGCCGGAGTTTCTGTGGCAGTGGCGACGGTGATGGCTCGGTTGTCGACGAGGGAGGCAAATCTCCCCGGTGCATGCAAACGAAAAGGTGTCCCCAGGTCGATGGGTGAGTCCTTCTAGAAAGGGAAATTCATTTGGGTTAATCCTGCTTTCATTTTTTCCTACCTGCATTCGAGTCGAGCTCTATTTTAAGCGTCTCTCTCCCATGCACGGTATTTTAGATTGTAGGCCAGAATTAACGCACTGAGCGGTGATGAGAGCAATTTGCGTCTCGATCGTCATTAGATCCTATCCAAGATAACGTCGCTAGTAGGCGGGAAGGGCTGAGAGACGGCGGGCATGGCTGTCTCGGGGGAAATTGGTCCTTGGCAGGACAGGGGAGGAAGGAGACAGCGGACATTTATTTCCTATCTACTCAAAGCAGTAGGTTCGTCGCTAATGGTCAATAATCATTTCGTCTGTCAATATACTTAGTTAATTGGTCGCGGAAGTCATTTAACACCGAGGCTTATTCATCTATCTTCTAACAAAAAGGTCTGCATAAAGAGGAATGGAAAGGTATCCTACTTTGGTGTTCAGAGAACACATGGGAGGGGTGACGGTTAGTGGTTACCGCCTGGTTGATCCGATGTTCTCTTCAGACATCCAGAGGCGGTCCTTCAGTGTGTGCCTAGTTCTAACGTTTTAGAGGGGATCCCGCCAGAGCGATGTTTTAGGATTAACTAAGATGTTTTACAGGTTATGGCCTCAGAAGACTGCAGGACACGATCGGTTGAATTATGCGAAACTCTCTTCCCTCACAGGGTCAGGCGAGTCTTCCATTCAGACTGGACTGTCTTAAGCGATGTCAAAAAGAACTTGACCCGTTCAAGCTGGCGGTTTTTCTGCATTTCAGACATGCAAACTGGTCCATGTAACTTAGAGAGGAGAGTTTATTGGGACCTCCGCTGAGTTTGAGTGCCGCTGTGGTCGAGAACGCCAACAGACCGAGAAGATGCAGCAAACCTGGAAGGGATCCCAGCTGGTGCGGCGGTTATCTGGTTTCTGTCGCTAGAGGATACCGGTGTTAACCGCAGGACCAATTAACTGCCCAACGTTTATCCTGACCATCAGCCAAGCAGTACAAAAAAGAAAAAGGTTCACTAAACAACGGGGAAGGGTTTTAGCCTCAAACTATGTCCTTATTCCAACCTAGGGGGTTACGCATATGTGCCTTAGTGACTGCTGCGGGGTTTCTTTTTAGGTGGCAAAACCTTCCTTCTCACGGGGAGCGATGCAACAGGTGTCACAAGACCCATAGAAGCGGTCAGAAATAAAAGAAATAAGCGACGTGGGTTATCAAAGCCTAGACAAGAATGTGTCCGTAGGTAGTGGTCTCACATAGTGCGAAATATTACCGCGGCGTCGAAATCGTTCGCAACGTAGCAGGGAATCAGTGACGAGATAGGCAGATGTTTCCAGGTGAGCTGAGCGGCATGGCAAACCGGGCGGCTTAGATTTCCTTACCGTAGCAATATATCCTACTCTTAAGAAGCCAAACGGCACAGATGAAAGACGTGCATTGATTGCAGAAGGTTTGACGGGAGCTAACCATGGAGAGCGGCAGATGGGCTGCAGGCAACTATTAAACTAGTTAGCTGGTGATCCAAGCGGTGTGCAGGACCTACTAAATAAGAAGTCAAGAAGCCGCTTCTTTGGCAGAAGCTTCGCGCTAGGCAAGAACGACACCAGCTCCAAGAGTGGCAAAAAGGGTGAACGTCCTTGTCCGTATGGACGAATTTGGCAATGCGACGCATGTACAACGATAGGGTTTGAATTCACACTATACAGTACGCGAGGTCGTCGTCCGCATTTTAATAATAATAGAATGATCGCTGGATAGTGATTGAAATGAGTTAATGTGGTAGATCTCAAATTCTGTAGAGAAAAAGAGAACTAAATTAGTTAGTACATTTAAGACTTTATCATGCACAATTCAAGTCCTTGCAGCACGGTAGAAAGTTTACAGGCATGGTCGAACAGTCCCGCTAAACGCGGGATATAGGTTTTGCTTTAGCGGATGTTGTCTGCTTTTAACCAACCTTGGTAGGTATATTCCCAAGGGACAACATCGCACGGTGACTTAGTCCTCGGCGGCTGAAGATCACAACAAGCCGGTTGAGCGGTACTTCCAAAGACCGAGTAAAAGTTCAGCAGTTCCTCATTGGTAGCGCGGTCACAGGGGAGTGATGCTGGATAAAGTAGTTAATCCAAACAGGTCAACACAAGGCGCAGCACAAAAAAGTTCCGCCATCACGGGAGAACGATTATTTCCTTTTTTGAACCGAGGTGAAGAGCGGTGGAAAAACAAACTTGATCCGAGGCGAGTTAAACGCAATGGCTTCCAATAAAAATATTTTCAAAATATTCAACATAATTGTTATTAAATATTGGAAAGACCTGGTCAATATCTGTGACAGAGTTAAACAAGAGCAATCAGAGATTGCAGACCCTCGTCCTCCAGTTTTTGTAACACCATAAAAAGTTTTAGGATTTTCTAGATTTTTCAGATTTTCTGGATTATTTTTAGATTTTCTGGATTTTTTCGGATGTTCCTGGATGACTCCCAACATTGTGGAATTTTAGTGTATGGTCACACCCTTTCCTATGTTAACGTTTAAGCCAAATCAGACCAGTATTTCCAAAATATCCACAGATTCCGAATTTGATCTAATCGCAAGTTCCTTAGTTGTGTTTAAATTTGAGCCAAATCAGATAAGTAGTTTTTTTAGATACAGTTCGATGCATGCATGCTCGCAACATACAGAATGCACACATACCTGATCGCGATATACCATCTTCCCCTTACTGGGGGGGAGGGTAGAGAGAAAGGTGATTAAATGTAATTTAGCTACATGTTGTCATGTTTGCGCATAGATGCTCAGTATTAAGGATAACGAAAAGAAGTCTGTCTACTTAGATTAAGGGAATGATCATTCGCTCCATTCACCTCAAATCTTATGGCCCATATGAGAGTTATTCGTCTAAGTTCATTATTATTATTATTATTATTATTATTATTATTGTTATTATTATTATTATTATTATTATTATTATTATTATGCATACTCACTATCAAGATCTCGGAGTAGAACTTCATGAGTGAAGTTAAAGTTTTCAGTTGTAGCGTGATTCATCTCCTATACGATAAAGAACAGAAATACACTTATCAACAACTTAAAGATGAAAATTGATTTAAAAAGCAGAATAAACTAGGACAGTGTCACGTATGTTGAGCCCTTTTTTTCGCATAATCGCACATCATATATGCCATTGTCGAGAAATAATTTCTATGGTAATGTATGGTATGGTATGCTATGCTATGCTGTAGCAGGTATGCTATGCTATGGCAGGTATGGTATGGTATGGCAGGTATGCTATGCTATGCTATATTTGCTATGCTATGCTATGCTATGCTATGCTATGCTATGCTATGCTATGCTATGCTATGCTATGCTATGCTATGCTATGCTATGCTATGCTATGCTATGCTATGCTATGCTATGCTATGGCATGGCATGGCACAGCATATGGTATGGGATGAGATAGGAATAGCATGTGTGGTTGGTAATGGGAAGAATTACCCAACCCGGGACCATTAAATGCCATCTATCGGGCTGTACTACGGTTACCCAGGCAGACGGCAATACGAATGCACAGGTCAAGAAAAAGTATGAGACGATTTACTTCTGCGCATGTGCCTGTCCTACACTGGGATTACTCGTAATAAACAAGTTTTCTTCATAAGGCAGAACATGGCTACATTCGTGTGATGCCACTGACTGGGTGGGAACTTTTTTAGGATGTACACACTATCTTTGTACGACTTCTTCCTGGGATAATGGCCTATGATCACAATTCCATCAGGAGTGTTCGATACCATTGGAAAGGCCTAGATTTCCGTTTTTGAAGGATAACATTTATAACAATATTTTGGAAAAAGGCAGCCAAAGAGCAGATCCCAAATGCAACCTACCCTTTCTAAGAACTATGATCTTAGCCATGCCCTTGACCGGCTGGCTCTCTAACTCAGATGCTGCTGGAGCTCTCTTGCGCCGCCAACCCCTGATTGGCTGAGGGCACTTCTAACATGCTGTTCATCCATCAAAAGATAATGAGATGCAGAGTCAAGTAGCATAAAAGGAGTCGATTCTGCCACGAGAAACAACCTGCTGTCAGATTTAGTGCTGATGGCCCAGCAACGATGCCAGTCAACGGTCTCTCCTGGTTTCCACTACTGTTGTACCACCAGTGTGACCTCACCGTGGAACTTTTTACCTACCGACCGCTCACAGAGATCGACATCTACACAGATGCCAAAGCGTGATCTACAACACGTTTTGGTGGCTACTAAAGGAACTGTGGCCAAATTAACATCACAAATTATTCCGCCTTCCTCAACGACTCCTTGCCTATCTCTGTGCCACTTGAACATCTTGTGCATGGAACTTCGCACTTCTGCACCGTGCAGAAGAAAGGACTGAACCTGTGAGATCTTCACGTACGACTCTGTGTATGCGCGCGTTCAGCGAACACGTGTGACCGCTCATGTGCACCGATTCACCGTCTGCCTCCCGTGGATGAAAAGAAAGAACGAACTCTGAATCCCGTACTTGCCTCCGACTGAGTTCCACTCATGTGCATGCTCCGCACCTCCACCTTAAGAACATTGTGACGGAATATCCCATGGAACTGCACATTTGTTATTGCCCAAAAATAAAGGAAAAACTTGCATTCGTGACTTCTTCAGCACTTCCTCCTGTCTCTGAAACCTTCTGTGAATGACCACCAACAATCCATCTGCGTCTATTCTTTTTTTGAGGACCCGCAGTAACTTTTCTCAGCAAAGAAGTTCTGCAACTGTCTCCACAGCATTGTGATCTCTGGCCGCTGAGGACTAAATCACTGTGTGACGTTGCGCCTTGGGAATATATCTACCAAGGCTGGTTTGAAGCCAGCAGCATCCGCAATAGAAAAACAGAGCCCGCATTCGCGGGGAAAACTGTGACAAACAGAACTCTGATAAATCTTAAATGCACTAACTACCACAGCTTTCTAATCTTTACAGATTTTACTGTCTTAAGTGCTACCACTATTATTGTGGCTTGTGCCCGCTCTGGATTGCTAGAAGAAATCGTGTCTTTGCCGCCAAATTCGGACAACGATCTCGCACTCCGCTCGACGTGAAGACATACATTAAGTGTCAGTAAGCGGTGTTGCTTTTCGATACTTAGCAGGATGTCCGCCCTAGCCGCCAAATTATCGGGGGCATCAGTGCTTCGCACAGAGTGAAGACATATAATAGTGCTGCGATCGAAAATGCTTATTTTTCCTTTATGCTCTCTTGCTGTTGCCACCTCCCAGCACCTGCTACGAATGATCTTAACGCTTTAATGGTCAAGCTGGCCAAAACCGACCTCTGCAGTAGTCTTGAGGAATGTCCATCTGTAGGTAAAGATAAGAGTATTTTTGAAAATTTACCACTGGAATTGCTGGCTCGATAATCAAGACAGTCATTCCAGTGGTAAATTTTCAAAAATACACTTCTCTTTACCTACAGATGGACATTCAAAAAGGAAATATTTTGATTTTGTTGACCAAATTGGACCAGTAAAGGGTTAATTAATCGCCCATGCGGTTATTACTCTTCGAGTTGCCGACCGAAACAGATAACTGCCACGTCACCTGGAATCCTTTTCAAATCGACTGCGCCATCCTCCGTCTGTTGTCGCATTAGACCACAGCGGCACCTAGACTTGACAGATATTCCCTAAACTCTTTCATCTTTAGTTACACGAGTTGGTTGCCGCATCTGAAACTCAGTAAGATCGCTCTTGGACCTCGTCATGTCTTTCTGAATGCCGCTGAAGCCGGTCTTCGTCTCCGAGGGGAAGATTCTCCTGACTTTACAAAGGTAGAGGTTCTCGCATAATCTAACCGACTGCGTACTTCTGCGGTCGCCAGAGGTCATAAACCACAAAACATCTAGTTCACTTAAAACTACCGTCTAGCGTGGGATCCCCTAAACAGTTAGAGCTAGCAAAACACAGGACCGCCTCAGGATGACTCATGAGAACATCGGATCAACCAGGCGGCGACCAACAAGAGCGCCAGAGTGACCACACACCAAAGTAAAAGTATGGCTCCATTTCCACCCTAAGCGGAAAATAGTTGACTTAGAAAAAAGAACCAATACCAACGACTTTATAACGACAGATTAATACCTTATGGACTGACCGGATGATTAGCAACCGCCAGTGACGTAACGAACGCAGAGAGAATTTCCGGTGTCTCCCCCTCCTCTCCTGAACCCGGTCCCGGACCCACAGTATGAGTTAATGCCCGAGAGACAACCACTCGCCAGTCGAACAGGCCCTACCGCCTTCTGAGTGATGATCAGAGTACATTCCAGCCGACGACGAGGACGCGAATTGCTCTCGCCACCCCGCCTGCAAACTTTTCAGCCAACAGAAAATACCGCGCAAGAGGCCACTAAAAAGAACTTGGCCAGGAGCCACCCGCCAACCCCTCCTAACCCCACTCACAGCACCACCCAACTTCTCTCACTATCCTCTCCTCTGCCACCACACTAGCGCCCAGAGACAGAATTGCCTAAGAGTTAGCTCGAACACAGGTATCGGAAAGATCGAAAACCAACAGTGGTAAAATGAGCCACCTGCGGCACTTTCGGCCTCACGAGTATGCTCTAGAACAAGCTCACCTCGCACCGCAGTCATTCACTCCACTCGCATGCACCTCCCATTTCCCCGTGGATAACCAGACCAAACCCTAGCAAGATAAACCTGCCGACCTGGGAGGACACTTTGACCGTGCAACTCTCCAAGTAGCGCCCACCACCTAGGGCTTCACGATATACTGATATTATACTGAATACTGGTATCATAGCCATACCGGTAGTCATACCGGTATGATTTTGCGGACACCGAAATATCGAAATATAACATAAAACCAGTATAACCTTCTGTTAGGCAGATAATCCTCTTTCCATTAGTTACATTCCAATAATATATCTGGCTAACGCGATAAGTTACTGCTCTTCGTACGGGAAAATGATATTTAACGATCACACTTGAAAATTTTTTTAGTCAAATTGTTGTTAGAGTAATTGATAAATTACTACTTATAAGAAAGTACTTCACGCAAAAAATAGAATAAAACTTATTTTAATTAACCTCGTAGGGCAGAGGGTTGTTAACAATATCTAAAACCTATCTTTTCTTGCGCTAATATTTTATAACTTTGGGCCGTTGTTTTCTAGAAAATCATAATATCAAATGAATATTTTGCGTTATATT
Organism: Chaetoderma sp. LZ-2023a; assembly: GCA_034401795.1. Classification (NCBI taxonomy): domain Eukaryota; kingdom Metazoa; phylum Mollusca; class Caudofoveata; order Chaetodermatida; family Chaetodermatidae; genus Chaetoderma; species Chaetoderma sp. LZ-2023a. The sequence continues at coordinate 175,454,291 of CM067369.1, read as the reverse complement.
TTATATCAATTACTACAGCCTGGTTAGTTAGCAATTTCCCGGAATTTTACAACTTTGTAGTGACCGGCCAATAGCCCAAGTAAAGAGGAACTGACAATATGAGAAAAACTTCTCAGTCCCCGCAATCTATATACACTTCTTATGTTGGCGGGTAGCATTAGATATCGATCGATACAAGCTACTGTAACGAGAGCGAGGCTCAGCGATGGTAGGCATATGTATTCTCAGCATATTATAGTCTATTTTTAGTGTGTGTTATAATGGCTTGTTTGTACCACTGCTCAGAGATTCGCATGATTCCTGGCAGTTTCATCCCATTGCAATTTCATAGTATAAGGCACACGTTTTCGTGGACAGTTTATTTATTATTCTGTCACATACATCAATACAAGTACAAAAGTAGCCAGGAAAATGAGTAAAACATAGATTTACATTCAGCATATCCAACGTCTGACTCGTAGCAATGACATTTGTCAGTCAAATATCAACAGTCTTGGTTGTTCACAGTTTAACTGGGCAAGTTTATTTGGGATGAGATTGTCACTGGTTACCGGTATCTCGTGATCTCGACACGGAGTAGTTGTAATTTCGTGGCAAATTCAATTCATTTGTATGGACGATTTAGTTGAATTTCAGCCGTTTTGGGATATGATTTAACTGAAGACAGTTCATATTTAGTGTTTAATATCGGGATTCGTATAATTTATTGATTTTATTGTGGAAATTTGCGTCAACTGTTTCAGGAGCGCTGATATACGCCTACTTCATATGTATGGTAAATATGTTGACTATGGAATCATACTACTGGAGCCTCACTCTATTTTGTCCATCATAATAATACCGGTATTAAAGGTATACCGGTATGGAAATTGATACCATAACCGGTATTCATTTTTCCAATACCGTGAAGCCTTACCACCACCACCGCACACAAGTAAAGACACACTGCCGCCATGATGAGGGCAGCTCCCGACTCCGACTGCAAGACACTGGGGAAGATCCTGGCACACCCCATACAAAGAGCAGTGCAGTAACCTGACAACATCTACAAGCACCATGCTGTGTTGAGAATGCTCGACTGGACACATGTCTCCAAGGAGACGGTTGGCCGGTCAAGCCAGGAAACGTTTGTGGGGGAGCCTCATAGAAGCACCCATGGGACGGCGTCGCAAGTCCCGAGGAATATGACTGAGAGCCACCAAGAAGGACCACTGGCCGTGGGAGATCCTCAACTGAGAGACCAAAACACGCAGGATCGGCAACCAAGCGATGACCCAGAGCTCGAGGACTACTACGAGGACAGCTTTTCCGACAACTGTATGCCTGGTCTCCGACGACGACACCATGCTCGGCCTCGATAGCCATGAGGATAGGCACTGGATGGTGGCCACCCGGCCACACATGGAATGGCATGGCATAGTATAGGATGGCATGGCATTGTATAAACAAAATCACAGATTTCTTCTTTTATGAAAGAGTTGATACTTACCACCCTGATACTCACTGATATTTCCTAAATATCGACCAATAAAGCCCAGACTTTAAACGGAAACTGGCCACACTGGGCAGGGAATACAACTCACAACTCAGTGGATGTGCGTCCCAATGACGCGCCTGCGCACTGTCATATTCTTGTACTTGATATAATTGGCTGACGATTGCAACATAAATAGCCTAAAGACTGAGCCTCTGTGGGGCGGAGAGGCCAGGATCATATCAGGGTGGTAAGTATCAATTCTCTCGTAAAGAAAGAAATCTGTGATTTCATTATTTCACTGCAAAGGTATACTTACCACCCTGATACTCATTGACATATCCGGAATTTGTAAGTGAATTTGGCCGGATGGAGGGGAGGTCAGAAAACCGGCTCTTGCATTCGAGGCACAAATGTCTGAAGTTGCGTATAAGACATAATCAGAAAATGATTTGGCTATCGGATAACACAACTGATGCAGAGAGTAATGACTGCTACGTAATGTGCATTCCACCCCCACCCCATACACACCCCAACGCTCCTTTGAGAAAAGGAGGAGCAGTGACCTCAATGACCTACATGCTCACTATGTACTAGTGCCAACATACTATAGGACGTTGGATGAAAAGCTTCATTTTGGTATACTCTCATGACTGAACCACATAAAACACGAACCATCATCGTATTAGTACAGAAAATGTGACAAAATAACGAGACATCACAAACATAGGACTGACCTTGTTTGATCGTGACATCATCTCCCCGAGGGTGAAGAACGAGGCAGCACAGAAAAGCAGCTGTCTCCTACTCCTTAATTGCATAGTATGCGAGTAGAGGCCAAACCTAGTTAAGTCCGACAAAGTATGGGCTGACCAGGATACTTTAGATACTTTTTAGACATAAAATTAATCCTAGGTAGAAGCCTAAGGCGTGAATTTCACTTCTCCACCTAGCCGAGGCTGCAGTAATAAAAAACCATTATAAGTGGTTCAAATGGTTTATCAGCTAGTACTTGAAGGACTAGTGATAAACTCCAAGATGGTTTCGGTCTAACGCCGTGTTCTCACTAGAGGTAATCAGGAATAGCACCATACATCAGTATGGCGTTATTCCTGATTAACTCTCTAGTGAGAACACTGCTTTAGATTACCTATGCCTTTGATTAAAGTATTTAAATTACATCCTTCATCACTTCCCCTATTAGTCAAGCAAGGGATAACAGCCATCAAAGCTGACTTGTAGCCAGCAATAGAGTTAGGCTTGAGGCTGTGGGTATCATACAGATGACAGAGGAAATCGGCTACTACCCGAATAGATTCATCCATTGGATCAATACAGATCTTTTGAGCACTATTCTGCAAATCTGCGGATTTTATAGTTATATGCATTGGCGGTTGACCCCCTTCTGTCATTGACCATGAACATGGTTGCTTGCTCAGAAAAACCCTCATTAATTGAGGATTACTTGACAACATCTATGCAGTCAATTGGAACATTGCTGGATTGTTGGGCAGAGTCTTGCCCTGGAAGATTATATTGTCCATCAGAGGCAGAGGAACCGAATTGCAGATCAGAAGGTCCAGCAGATCTGTATACCATGATCAGCTGGGCCAATTCAGGGCAATCAGAAGCACTTGGCACTCCTCCTGCCTGATTTTCTGAAGAATTTTTGGAATTAGGATTGCTGTGGAAATGTGTATGCATACATTCCCTCCAAGCTGATAGCTAGCGCATCTGTTGCAATAGTGTTCGGTTCTGGAATCGGAGGCGTACGTCGTCATCTTCACATTCTTCTTTGTTGCGAATAAATCTATGTTGGACTTTCCCCAGTGGTTGAACAGATGATCTAGCACACATTGATTTAGTTGTCATTCCGTGGAAAGAATACTCACTCTTCGGCTCAATGAGTCTGCTAAGAGATTCAGTCGTCCTGGAATATTAAACCTGCTTTCAGGGTAATGCCATGATCTAGGTACCAACAAAGCCGTTTCCATGTCATCATACAGAGACCGGGCGACTTCGTTCCACCCTGGCAGTTTATTTAAGTCACTACTGTTGAGTCGTCTGAACAAACCAGAACAATCTTGCCCTGAACTTTCTTTAGGAAATGTTCCACGGCTAAAACCACTGCTTGCATTTCTAGTAGACTGATGTGTTCCTGTGACTGTTCCAGATTCCAAAGCCCTGATACTGTGGCTTCATCCAGGCAAGCTCCCTAGCCCTCCATCGATGCATGTGTACATCATTAATTTAGGGTGAGGGATGGGACAGCATCAACCCCGCTAGGAGATCCTCCTTTCATCCACCATTGGAGGTGGTGAATAAGAGGTTCCAACACTGACGTTTGAGTACAGAGATCCTGTACTCTGGGTCCACTGTGTCATGAGAAATAACTGATAAGGCCGCCTGTGGAATGACTGGTTCCAGAGAAAACATCAACCCCAACATTCTGAAGTAAGCCCATGCCAGGACATGATGACTGTTGCATACTGACTGTATTACTGTGATGAGTGATTCCACTCTTTCCTGAGATGGATAAACATATACTGTCTCTAGATTGAAGTACATGCCCAATTAAACAAACTTCTGGGCTGGTGTCAGCTCTGATTTTTGAAAGTTGATTATCCAGCCTAGATCTGTCAGAAGTTTCACACCTATCGCCAGATTTGCTGATAGACTTTTTTGATTGTGTACTTTTAACAGCTAGTTGTCTATGTATGTGTGGACTGCTATGTGTCTCCTCCAGAGGTATGCTGTGATAGCAAGGATCACTCTTGTGAAGACCCAAGGAGCCGTCGAGATCACGAATGGGAGAACACTGAATTCCCATTGGCAGCCCTGAAAGGCAAATCTCAGGTACCGACGAAAGCTCTTCACAATTGGAATGTGAAAATATGCATCCTGTAAATCGATCGATGAAGTCCACATTCATTTTCTCAACCCTGCCAAAACTGTTTATACTGTTTCCATCTTGACGCTCGGTGTGAGGATAAACCTGTTCAGAGGTTTCAGCTTGAGAAGTGGTCTCCACCCTCCAGTGCTCTTTGTTTCTAGGAAAATGGTTGAATAGAAGCCCAGACAATCCTGGGCTGGCTAGGCTTGCATGATTATCCAATATTATCGAAAATCACGATTTCTTTTCCAGCCACAATTTTTTACGATGTAATTCTGAAAAAATCTAAATATCAACAAAATTTTACTGCTGCCTATTTGTAGCATAGGCTTCTATTACGACAAGTTGTTCAATTTATTTCCAAACCAACATCTCTGAGAAAGGGGCGGGCCTATATTAGGAATACATACATTAAGCCAAGGTGTAAGGCAGCAACAATTTAGTGGGGAAATTGTGTCCTATTTTCGTGCCATTAACGTTTTTTAAGCATCTTGGCAACTGGATTTTGTTTAAATTTACCAATTAGAAGTCATATTCGTTTAAAACTGATGAAAACTCGAAGCCGATATGGCTACATAATTAAGTCAAACCGTGCAGTCCAACTCAACTCAAGACCAATTCGCCCCTTCTTCATATACCATAAAATAGGCCATACGAAATGGCACGAGTTTTTCACCACGATATATCGCAATACCTCCTATGGCAATATCGTGCCCAGGGCTCGCTAAATTGCTCGTTTTTGTTTGAGAGATTTTACTTTTTCCTCTATACACAACCATTGATCTGGATCTGTTGGATTTTGAGTCCAGATCAACACCAGAGACAGAAGCGATGGCGGATTTGTTATCCACTGGGGATGGTATCCGACTGAAAGCCATCGCAAGACTAAGCAGTCTTGGGTTACCCACTCCGACTCTTGCATGTGGAAAGCTAGCCGGCCTCCGATGGATCCACATAGGGAGAGAGGTGGTGTACCTGAGAAGTGCAAGAGCAGCACTTTCTCCAGTGGCTGTCCTAGCAGCACTAGAGTGGGCCTTGTGAGGCAGACCATCAGGTACGCAACCACCCCACCCCCATTACCAGATTCATGCACTCCTCTTCGCATCCTGCAATGTGGAATTAGCACTGCGCAAGGTGCTAGTGCACAAGGGCCCAGTGTTAGAATGGGACCCAGGCCGTGTGTCTTCTCCCAAAGCCACGCAGTCATCCCCACATAGTTTTGGGACAACACTGTTTTTCTGATATTGATCAGACACAATCAACAACGCCATGCCACCTCTCCTCTGCCTGCGCAAACATATCAACGATATGCTCTGAGTGGGGCAGAGATGGCATGGCATTTGTCGGCTTACCGAGTCGCCACGGGCGCTGGTCCCACTGGGTAGCCAACAGCTCCATCTGGAGTTCTGGCTTGACACCTACCAGCCATTAGCAGGCGTCAAGCCAGTCCTCCTCGGTGGCCACCTAGGTGTGCTTGACTTCGCCATCCTCTACAGCATTCCAAGATGGTGCGGTGGCTGGTGCCATGGATACGATAGCCAGTGAAGCCATACAGACCCGAAACGGGCCGTGTGACTTGCGCCGTGGCTATACTAGCAGCTGGACCCATGGCGCCATGCAGGGTGCAATGCATGACACAATGGTCCAGGCTTTCCGTACCATACCTCTCGGCAAGCTAACGGATATGGTACGGCCAGCCATTGGCACCAACCTGGCTGACCAGCTGAGCTGTGACAAAAAGTTTCTAGCAAAAAGTCCTCTTCATCCTGCCCAGAAAGACTAGATACCGGGTCAGTATAGAACACTAACACGTTGAGTGTAAGAATGACTGCCGATTGGCTGTTGTTCACTAAGGAAAGCGTCCCATTCTTCAAAAAGATAATGAGATGCAGAGCAGAGAGTATAAAAGCGGGTTAGAAAACAGCCGTGTAGAGGTTATTACCATCTGCTACTAAGAGAACTTCGGGAGCAACTCCCCGATCAGTACTCATCTCAGACTGAGTGGGGTTCCCGCTCCCTTCTCGGGAAGATGTTCCTCCCGCTACAATGGAACTTTTTCTTATTTCTCTTACTGCTGATTTAGAGATCTGCCGTTCTGTGTTGTCACCGTATTTGGATGAACTATTCTCTTCCCCCGCATCACCTCTGTGACCGTGCTTCATATATGAGGAACCGCTGAACTTTTCTCCATTCTCAGAAGTGCTGCCACCCAGCTTATTGTGATCTTTGGCCGCTGAGGGCTAAGTCATTACGTGACGTTGTAGCTCGGGAATACAACTACCGAGGTTGGTTAAAAGCCGACAACGCCCGCAATAGCAAAACCTAGACCCCGCGTTCGATGGGACTGTGGACAGTAATTACTTCCTACCACACTGACATAAATTGTACCGTGCATGCCTCCTAAATATTAAATGTATGCACTAATTTGCTTTTTTCCTTCAGAAGTTAGAATTACCGCCTTAAGCACGCTTTTTTTAACCTTTTGCTGTTAGCGGCAGTTCTCTCCTTCTTGCTTAGGACTTGGAACATTCTGAAAAAGGGACTGTCAGTCTTAGCCATCTCCTGCGGACTACGCTCCCATGTACTGTTCGGCATGAAGCCAAATTAAATAGCGCTGTGACGGTGTAGCGTCTGTTGCTCAAAAAGGAACCTTACGAAATGGCACTCACCTCTTTTTGTCGCTTCTCGTGTCCTGCACTAAGACACTCTAAACATATAGCACTAGGCAGGATTTTCGACACGGCGGTGATGCTCCTCTAAAGAATCTGAGGTTAGCTCTTTCTTTTTTTACCACTAGGCCAAGTGGTAGGTCAGGAAAATGCTTACGTAATTATCCGATCCTGTGGTTAACACCGGTTCTGGCGACTGAACCCGATAACCGTCACATCACCTGAATCATTTCCAAACTCGTCGCGTCTTCATAGCGACCGGGCTCGGCGGAGGTTCCACTAAATTCTTTCCTTGTTCAATGAGGTACACAGGCCTGTTCAATAGTCTGAAACTCAGAAGGACCGCCCTCTTTCCTGCGTCAAGCCATTTTTGACATCATTCAAGATGACCTAGGCTCTGAGTGGAAGGCTCCCCTGACCCTGCATGAGAAATTCTTGCACAACATAACCGATCGCGGCCTTTTGGCAGCCAACTGAGGCTTTAACGCACATCAAAGGTAGCTAAAACAAGAGGCCCAAAGGGCCCGTGTCGCTCACATGGAGCACTATGCATTTTTGTTAAAATTGGTGGTGGGTGGTTTAGTAGTCTTTTAAATGAGTTTGTGGACATTTTTGCAAGCCCAATATGGCCACCAAACAGGCTACATTTTGACTGGTCCACTGCGGCCATGTTTCTGATGTAGCTCTTTCCCTTGAACAAAGTTTAATGGCATTCAGTGCATAATGATACATCCCGAATTGCGGCCCAATCCATTGAGTGGTTTTGGAGTTGTTTAGGCAAAAAATAGGTTATCCAAGATGGCTGCCAAACCATTTGGCCAATCAAGTTCCCTTGAACAAACTTGGTGCAGCTCTTGCCCTAGATGATATTTCAAGCATTTTGAATTGATCCCACAAGCAGTTTTGGGGAAGATTTTTAGACATTTGGCCGATCGGCTTTGTTTGAACAAACATGGACCTCTATGCACTAAGAATAAACGAAATCACGGATTTCTTTTTTCACGAGAGAGTTCATACTTACCTCCCTAACACTCTTTGATATTCCCAAATATCGACTTTCACTCAATAAACACTCAGATTAAAAGTTATGTGCCCCTACTGGGCAGGTAGTCAGATGACAGTCCGGCTAGCACTTCCTCTGACTAATTTATTGGCCGACACAATGCAACTAAGAAAACCTGAAGACTGAGCCTCAGCGGGGTGGAGAGGCCGGGTCAGTGTTAGGGAGGTATCAACTCTCTCGCGAAAAAAAAAATCTGTGATTTCGTTTATTTCACTTCAAGAGTATACTTACCTCCCTACACTCTTTAATATTGCCAGAATTTGTAAGAGAATTTGGCGGCAGGGAGGCGAGGTCAAAAGGTCAGGTCTTCCCTATGTGCTTTTCTGCGCTTAAGGCATTTAAACTTCTGAAATTGTGTGAAAACACAACCAGGGAATGACTTGAACATGGGATAACACAACTGATGGCTATGAGAAGACCATATGTCATATGCGCTCCTCCCCTCCCCCTCCTCCCCACCCCCCTCCATTTTCTTGGGAGGGAGACAGAATGACATCAATGCCCCACACACGCTCTACGTACAAGTCCCATGTATTATAGGACATAAGACAAAAAGGCTCCATTTTCGTATACTCTCAAGAATGAACCACATAAAAAAGGTACCATCACCATATTAGAACGACGGGTTACGTGACAAATACAATCAACAATGAACAACACATAGACAAGACTGAGCTTGTGAATTGCTTGTTGCTGTCATCATCTCCACATTAGTGAAGACTGCTGCAGTTCTGACAAGTGGTTGTTTCCATTGATAAATTGAGATGTATAGAAGAAATGAGAAAACCTCATCAAAAATTGTACATCTAAATTATTTTTTCAAAATCGATAAGGCGAGAGGATTTGAGGTGCCATGGAGGTAATGGTCGGTGAAACTCGACTCACAGTGCCACTGGGCTACCGACATGTCACCCACAGGGGCCCCATTAAACAGGGCGGTGGAAGCTACTATGCCACAAACACTGTGAGCCTTGGCAAAGTCAACTTGTTTACCTGTGGCGGATTTATGACAAAATTGAACACATTCTACAATCCACCTCGAAATGGTGTCCTTGGAGGCCCTAGTATGAGGTTCAATATACGACACCCATAACGCTGTAGGGTCTGCCTGCCATTCCTGGGTATGTTGTTTGTACCTGTTTAATTGCGTGGACTGGACACAATGCTTTTGAATAAGTATCATATCTAGTCAAAGCAGGTAAAAATATGGATTGACCTGAATATTTCAGACTGGTTTTTAGCCATGGAATTTATCCTAGGTAGAAGCTTAAGGCCTTCCCCTGTAACTACATAACAGTCTGCCTCGGCTGATAAGGAAGCAATTTCGCTTCTCTGCCTAGTCGAGGCCGCAGCAATTAAAAATACAGTTTTAAGTATCAACATTTTCATAGAAATGGAACTTAGTGGTTCAAATGGCTTATCACCTAATACCTGTAGCACTAGTGATAAACTCCAAGACAAAATCACAGGGGGATTCCTTGGTCTTAGATAGCCATGCACTTAAAGTATTTAATGTACTTACTTCATCAATTCCCCTATTAGCCAAGCAAGGGATAACTGTCATTAAAGCTGACTTGTAGCCAGAAATAGAGTTAGGCTTGAGGCTATTACTTGAATAGATGAATCCATTGGATTAATACATTTTTTTAGCACCATTCTGCAAATCTGTTGATTTTATAGTTATATGCTCTGGAGGTTGACCCCCCCCCCCCCCCCCCCTTCGGGCTTTTGCCATAAACATGGCTGCTTGCTCAGAAAAGCCCTCCTTAATTCTTGCTTTCTTGACAACATCCACGCAGTCAATCTGAACATTGACGGATTGTTGTGAAGGGCCTTGCCCTGGAAGATAACCTTGTCCATCAGAGGCAGAGGAACTGGATTGCAGACCAGAAGGCCCAGCAGATCTGTATACCATAATCGGCTTGGCTAATTTGGGCCGATCAGAAGCACTTGGAACTCCTCCTGTATAATTTTCTGCAGAATTTTTGGAAACAGGATTGCTGGAGGGAGTTGATAGCTAACGCATCTGTTGCGATAGCGCTCGGATTTGGAATTGGAGAGACGTACATCGTCATCTTCCAATTCTTCTTCATTGCGAATAAATCTATGTTGGCTTTCCCCCAGTTGTTGAACAGACGATCTGGCACACATTGATTTAGTTGCCATTCCGTAGGTAAAACACTCATCCTTTGGCTCAATGAGTCTGATAACAGATTTAACCTTACCTGAATATGAATTGCTTTCAAGGTGATCCTGTGATCCAGGCACCAGCAAAGCAATTTCCATGTCATCATACAGAGACTGGGTGACTTCCTTCCACCCTGGCAGTTTATCTAAGTCACTACTGTTGAATTGTCTGATCGAACCAGAACAATCTTGCCCTGAACTTTCATTAAGAAATGTTCCAGGCCCAGTACTACGGCTCGTAATTCCAGTAGATTGATATGTTCTTGTGACCGATCGAGATTCCAAAGCCGTGATACTGTGGCTTCTTCCAGGCAAGCTCCCCATCCCTCCATTGATGCATTTGTATACATCGTTATCTGAGGGTGGGGAGGGTGAGCATCACCCCCGCCAGGAGATTCTCTCTTTCCATCCACCATTCTAGGTGGTGAATAAGGCTCCAATACTGGCACATTTGAGTCCAGTGATGCTGTACTCTGGGGCCAGATACATGAGAAATAACTGGATAGGTCACCTGCATAAGGCTGCCTGTGGAATGACTGGTTCCAATGATCTCATCAACCCCAGCATTCTCAAGTAAACCCGTGCTAGGACATGACAGTTGCACACTGACTGTATTAATGAGATGAGTACTTGTCCCCTCTCCTGAGTAGGTTAACCATATCCTCTCTCTAGATCGAACATTCCCAGGTAAACAAACTTCTGGGATGGAGTCAGCTCTGATTTTTGAAAGTTGATTATCCATCCTAAATCTGTGAGAGTTTTTAGAACTATCTCCAGATTTGCTGATAGACTTTCCTGATTGTGTGCTTTTAACAGCCAGTCGTCTATGTATGCATGGACGGCTATGCTTCTCCTGCGGAGGTATGCTGTTATCGCAAGGACAACCCTGGTGAAGACCCGAGGAGCTGTCGAAATTCCAAAGGGTAAAACCCTGAATTCACTCTGACGGCCCTGTAATGCAAATTTCAGGTACCGGCGAAAACTCCTCGCCAGTGGAATGTGGAAATATGCATGTTTCAAATCTATTGACGCAGTCCACATTCCTTTCTCCAACCCTGCCAGCACCAATTTCACAGTATCCATTTTGAAACTCGACGTGTCTATGAACTTGTTCAGTTTCTTGAGGTTGAGAATTGGTCTCCCCCTTCCAGCACTTTTTGTCACTAGGAACACGGTTGAATAGAAGCCCGGACAATTTTGTGCGGGTTGAATTGCTCCTTTTTGTATGAGGGAATTTATTTCCTCCTCTATACACAAACGTTGATCTGGGTCTCTTGGACTTTAGAGTCCAGATCGGTACCAGAGACAGCTCTGATGGTGGACCTCCGATCCAGTCTGTATGATACCCGACTGAAAGCCATCGTAAGACTAAGAGTGGCACTGTCTCTGGATCCAGAAGCACTGGAATGGTCCTTAGTGTGGAAACCGGCCCATCAGGCACGGTTACAATGACAAGATCTCGGTGCGTGGGTGGCTGCCTGGATGGCTGCACTGGAGGAGCATTCTGCGGAGCATTTCAAATTGCTCATGCAGAGCCCTCTGGTTATTCACCAGGGTGATCGGCTTTTGGAGGTGCTTACATCCATCACCCCCCTGAGACCAGGACCTGTCATAGGCGTATGCAGAAGCCTATTGTACAGGTCCTGGGGTGGGCTCAGATTGTCAAGTGCAAACGTGCAATGCGTCCGGACACTACTGGTAACTGACCGGGTTAAACAGTCCACAGCCAGGTTAATACCATCCTGGATGGCTCTCTGGACTGTTACCGGACTTGGCTGGCATGATGTGGATGCTGTTACTACCCCCTGTAACAGCTGGGAGACATGCGAGAGCGCTGTTATAGATGCTCTCGAACTCGTGCACAGCACTCCGATGTCAGACTGGGAGCCTGACTGTGTGTCTTCGCATAGCGCAGCGCGGTCATCCTCACTGGGCTTAGGCACTACACCATACCACTGGTATTCATTGAATACGATGCGGCATCGTTTTGCCACCTCGTGATCCCGGCCTTCGCGAGACGTCCATTCGCTTTAATAGCCATCTCTGCCGCTGAGAACATGTCCACGATATGCTCAGCTAGCGGCAGAGATGGCATCGCGGTAGCAGTCAGCTTACCTGCTAGCCATGGGCACTGGTCCCGTTGGCTAGCCGGCTGTTCCACACCAAGATCTGGCCTGACATTGATTAGACACTGACAAGCATCAGACCAGTCTTCCTCTGTGGCTACCTGTGAATATTCGACTAGGCGCGGGCCTTCGTCGTCCTCTAGAACATTCACAGGTGATTGTATGGCTGGAGGTACTGATACTCCTTGCAGGCCAGTGAAAGCAAGCGGGCCCGACAGAACAGGCATGCTAAAAGCACTAGCTTGATCAGGCACAGTGGCATTGCGTGGGGTATAAATACTCACCACACTACAGCCCTGGCCAGACCCAACTACACCATCGGCAAGATGAGTCATGCAGTAATGCTGGCCATCGTCCCCAACCCAGGCTACCTTCTGCACCATGAATGCTACTCCTGCGTGAGTAGACCCATGGAAAAAGTCGCCCGTGTTACCTGCGAGGGGTGCACGTTCATCAGTTTCCATGTCCACGGTGATAGAACCCAGCAAACAATCCTCTTCTTCCTGGCCAGAAAGATTAGACTCCAGGTCAGCGAAGAATGCTATCCCGGACTGGCCAGGAAAGGTACCATAAGAGGATATGGTACCTCTATGGCGCAGACACACCTGAGGACCCAATAAGCGGGAACCAGGGTCCAGCGAGCCATGCCCATGAACGACCGGCATGGCAAGCCTGCTGCCAGTATTCTCATAGTGAGTTTCTGCCCCTTCAAAAGGGGCCACCTCTGAATCATGGGCGAACACTGATAAATCCCTATAGAAAACAAATTCAGAGGTGGGGATTATTTGCTCTGAAGCAGGAGGAGACAAAGGATTTGGTCCAGGGAGCATGCCGCAAAGCACCTCTGGAACGAAATCCTGTATTGTCTTCTTCATCTCTCCCATCATCTCAAGATGGAAGGCTTCCATATCCATGAAAGTAGACGCCTTCCTCTTACTCTTCTTACTTACACTCTCTCACTCCTAATTCTTTGAGCGCTTCTCATCCTTGGACTGTCATCTGGCTACCTGCCCAGTAGACGCACCTAACTTTTTTAATCTGAGTGTTTATTGAGTGAGTCGATATTTGGGAATATCAAAGAGTGTTAGGGAGGTAAGTATCAACTCTCTTGTGAAATCGATCCAGTGGTTCTCGAGAAGACATTTTAAATTTCCCATTACTTTAGTATGGGAGTTTTTGGCAGGAAAAAGATCCAAGATGGCTGCCAAACTGTTTATCCGACAGTTTCAACAAGAGGTATTAGAAGACACCAATAGCTCGCGTTTTTAAGTTGCCGCAGGACCCAGTCTTCCCAAGACTTGGGTGGTTATCCAGCAAAAATTCTAGGTGTGGTTGCAATTCAAATCCTCTTCAAAATTGAGATGAAGTCAAGTCGCTATAGGACCCATAAGATCACCAAATTTCAAGTCGATTGGAGCAAAAGCCATTTTGGCGTGCATTTAAAAAAAAACTTTGAAAAATTGTGAGTTCATTTCTGGTAAAGAAATTATTTTGTATTTTGACCCCCAAAAGGTGTGACTATCCATAATTTTTTTTCTCCATTTGTCATTTTGAGTTCAGTTCTGGCCAAAAAAATTTGGGGGTATTTTGACCCCAAAAGGTGCGCTTGGTCGTAATTTTGAGAAAAAAAATTTTTTTAAATATATTTTTTGCAAAACTTTTTCCAAATTTTTCATTCCGAGTTAATTTCTGTAAAAAATTAAAAATGGTATTTTTGGCCAAAATTCTTTCATGCCGCCCATTTTGGAAAATATATTTTTTCTTGAAAATTGAAACCTTGGGGATGATTGCGCAAGGAGGAGTTTATTACAATCGATTGGTGCCCACTTTTGACCCCGCCCCTACCCTCAGTTTGACCCAACCCAAGATCAAAATAATTCCTTGTACTGTAGTCTACTTACTCATCATTGACTTGAAAATGATATGTGACATGACCACCTTTGGGTAAATTTAATTTTTTACCTACAGCCCCCACCCCCTGGGGTGTCTGGAGTGTATGTGTAATCATACCGAAAGTTTCACGTTCCTATCTGAAATGGTCTAGGAGTTGCAGTACAATCGATTGGTGTCCACTTTTGACCTTATAACCCTGCCCCTACCCTGAGTTTGACCCAAGACCAAAATAATTCCTTGTACTGTAGACTACTTATCATTGGCTTGAAAATGATATGCTACATGACAAGATTTGGAGAAAAAAACATTTTTTACCTCACATTTCCCATCCCCAGAGCCTGCCAAAATTCATGCACATCCCTGTCCATATGTGTAATCATCCCCAAAGTTTCAAGTTTCTATCTGAAATGGTCTAGGAGGAATTGCATTACAATCGATAATTACTGGCCAATTTTGATCTTTTGACCCCTGGGCCAAGCCCCAGCGGTGGAGGTGGGGGTGGGAAGGGATAGTCAGAACAAAATTCCAAAAGTGTCATGCGCACATCGTTGCCCATATGTATAATCATCCCCAAGTTTTCAAGTTTCAAAACCAATTCTTTGCTGATTAAATTGTCATTTGAAAAATCCACAGCACAGCATAATACATATAACCTGGATGCAACTCGGCCATAAAATTATCAAAGTTCAAATGCCGAAAAAGTATAGAAAGATTTTGAAAATCAATATATTTTTTATCTGGACAAGTCCTAAGCATCGTATAGAACACGCGTAATAACGACGTAGTCTAAGAGAAGAGAAAATTTTATGTTGCCTGACGCTTGTTCTCTTGTTGAGACCATAAGTCTGAATGATCTGAGCTCTGCAAGTCGCCTCCTTTTATACTCTCCCCCTGGTGGACCGGAAGTGGGATCTAGTATGCCCAAATATGGGCATACTTGTACCAGAAATCGGCGGTGTGGCCTTTTTTGGCAGTGCTTGGTGTTACCTTTTTGGTGGTGCAGTTTATTGGGATGCCAGTAAACGAACTCTTTTGGTACTAGTTATGTGTATAATGATCGCAAAATCACATCACACATCGGTTATATATGATTCAGACTTTGTGGTGTTTTGTTCCATTGTGGAACTCATCAGAGGCGCAGTTTTGTTGCCTATGGGGACCCTGGTTGTGGTGGGTCCCGGGTTTTGGGCGGGTGTCATGAAAGAAAACAACTGTGCGTCAAATATCGGACGTGTGTCCCTGATATTGTTTATCATGATTAATGTGAAGGTGAGTAGCGGAACAGAATGATTGTGTATTTACAGTGTGAGGATGAAGTAGACGGTAAGACCATTATGTAAAATTAGATATCACATGTTATAGTCCCAGTGCTGGTAGGTGGTGGCTCTGCTGGTGTATTGTCACCAAAACCCTTGTCACAGATGGGATCAGGGGCGTGGCTGTTTTGTGCTAGAATAGTCAGAAAACACTGCAAACAATCTAGATTGAATTCATGTGTGACCGTTAACTCGGTGATAAGACATTCTGCCTTTGCCAGGTCCATACAGGTTACACCATCTGGTCCAAGGGGTCGGGTAGAATCACGGAGGACACGTCTGAGTTTGTCTCAGAAATTGAGCCCAGAATGCTTGTTACTGATGATTGTCTGTAACTACAGCTAGGGCCCTCGTCTTCAGGGCTTTGTGTAGATGATTTACTGCCAAATAGTGACAAAAGTCTCGCTCATATTTTTGTAAACAGACCTGCTTGGTGGTGTTTGTAGAGCCCTGTGTGTTGCTGTTGCGTGTAGGCATAGGTGTCCTAATGTCCTCGGGTTGCCGTATTACTGTTCCATTATTTGGCACTTATTGGTGTGCTGTTCGAAGACTCTCTGGCAGGAAACACAGGTTGGAAAGTATACTATTCAGCTCAGTTTGATTGTCCAAAACTGCTAACTGCCCTGCCGTCTGTTTCGGAATGGTGAATCCTTTCGGGTATGTGGCCAGAACTGCCCTGATGCTGCTGGGTAGTTTCCTGTTCTGCCCTGCTCTTGACTGTTTGCGCTTGGCTGGAGGGTGGTGTTTATCGTAAATGTCCGTCCTTCTGGGTTTAACCAATGGTTCAGTTGGATTCACTAAACTGCTGCCTTCAATGGTGATAGCTTTGGATAGAAGACTGGTGATGGCAGAGTCTTCCGGCGGCATAGATGTTTACGCATATATTCCAATCTCAGTAACAGTTTTAGGCAAGACTCGCATGGGGGGGAAAGCGCCATGTTTGCCTATGTTGTGTCTGGTCAGCGAACTTTTCCTGATACATTCTATCTGGCAGGTAGCACACGTATGTTTTTTCTTTTCTTTCAAAACTGTGTCTGGCCTCAGGCACCTTGAAACCAAGGTGGCCGACTAGTGAAAACTGAAGTAGTACAGATTTCTCTGGAAATTGGTAGTGATGGTGATGATCATGATGTCATAGGTCCTTATGACATGGACATCTATTGTGACAGTGTAGGGTGGTCAAAGGCAAGTTCATTCGGAAGACTTTAAGATGAGTGTGTAATGTGGCATTCCAATCAAATAAAAGAGGGGTAATAACTACATGCTGACATTTATGGCAGTTGCAAGCCTTATGTCAGGGAAGTGGAAGCCATTTGTCTCCTCCAGATGGTGGAGTTACTGTCGCCTGGGTCTGGAAGCTAGCAACAGGTGCAGGTTGGCCTTCCCTGAGAAACCACTTTTTGGATTCAGGAAAAATAAAGAGACGATAGTTAGAGCCAAACTACCACCCCTAATAGCACCGCCATGGGAATCACACAGGAACCCATTCATGCCGTGTCCAACGAAAAATTGCAACATCTGCAACCATATGGACAAAAGATGGTTCTTCACTAGCACCCATAAAAAACTATCCTACACCGCCAAAATCATCAGCAACTGTCAAACCAGAAACATCGTTTATCTCATAACCTGTGACGTCTGCCACAAACAATACAGGAGCGAGATGCCACATATGTTCAAAACATGCATACAAGAACACCTCTGTTCTATAACCAACCTATACAGGAGCGAAAGATACGACACACCAGTATCAAGACATTTCAACAAAAAACACCACTCCAGAAATGGCATGCGTTTCAGAATCATCCAAGCTTTAACATCAGACCCAGACGACAGTAACTCCACCATCTGGAGGAGACATAAAGTAAGCCATTGGATTCATCAGCTCCACACTATGGAGCCAATAGGCATCAACATCTCAGACTACAAATGGCTTCCACTTCCCTGACATAAGGCTTACAACCACCATAAATGTCAGCATGTAGTTATTAACCAACACCACCTCCCCAATCGTATAGAACACATCTGTGAAGTTTTATTCAAATCGGATGACCCCCTTGTGGGTGCAAATGTCATTTTAAAAAAGTTTAACCAAGAAATTATGAGGATAAATTGGATACAAAACAGACCTAAAATAATTAAAGTTCAAAGATAAAAAAAAGAAAATTTTAATTCGAAATTCAATTTCTTTTTCATATGTACAAGTCCTAAGCATGGTATAGAACACATCTGCGAAGGTTTTTTTTAAATCAGATGAACGCTTAGGGGTGCAAAACTGCAAATGTAATTTTTAAAAACCTTAACCATAGGATTAAAATTAAGCTGCACAGAAAAATGATCAAAGTCAAAACTTGTAAAAAAAGAATGAAAAATTTCAAAAATCGATATAGTTTTGATGTAAACTAGTCTTAAGCATCGTTTAGAACACATCTGTGGTCTTTTTTAAAATCGGATGAACCCTTACGGGTGCAAATGTCATTTTAAAAATGCTTAACCCAACTTTGTGAAAATGCGAGATAAAAATGGCAAATTTGAAATTAGAATACCCACAAACATATACAAACCCTATATCTGTCTCAAAATCCATCAAATAAAAAATCCAATATGGCCACCAAGCATGCTACAGTCTGATTGGTCCAAGGTGGCCATATTTTTTTATGGATTACCTTCCCTTGAACAAACTTTAATAGCCTCTAATGATGATATCTCTCCAATTTCGGCCTGATCACTTCAGTGGTTCTACAGAAGTCGTTTTCGGAAAAACTAGGTCATCCAAGATGGCCGCCGAACCATTTGGTCAATCAAGTCCTCTTAAACAAAGTTTGCTTACCTCTTGCCCTTTCACGAGTTTTGAATTGATTTCCCCAGTGGTTTTGGAAAAGAAGATTTTTAAAGACATTTCCTAAAATCGGCTGAAATCCAAGATGGACGCGGTCCAAATTGGCCGATCAGGTTGATTTGAACAAACTTGGATCCCGATTCCCTAAGGGTGCTTCCTGCAAAATATAATTGAAATCGCCCAGCCAGTTCTCGTGAAGAAAACATTTTTAATTTCCCATTGCTTTAGTATGGGAGCCTTTGGTGGGAAAATAATCCAAGATGACCACCGAAACGTTTATCCAACAGTTTCGAAAATGGCAAATTTGAGCTCAGAATAGTCAAAAACATATATAAAACCAATTTCAGCCTCAAAATCCATCAAACAAAAAAATCCAATATGGCTGCCAAACATGCTACATTTTGATTGGCCCACGGTGGCCATGTTTTTTAACGGATCAACTTCCCTTGAACAAACTTTAATCACCCTTAGTCCCTAATCATATCTGCCAAATTTCGACCCGATCTCTTCAGCGGTTCTGGAGAAGAAATTTTCGCTTAAACTAGGTCAACCAAGATGGCCACCGAACCATTTGACCAATCAAGTTTCCTTGAACAAACTTGGTTCAGCTCTTACCATAGATCATATTTCATGATGTTTGCATCTGTCCCCAAAGCAGTTTCCGAGAAGATTTTTAAAGACGTTTCCTAAAATCTGCCAAAATCCAAGATAGCTGTCGGCTTCGTTTGAACAAACTTGGATCCCTATCACCTAAGAATGCTTCCTGTCAAACATAATTGAAATCAGCCTAGTGTTCTTGAGAAGAAGTCATTTAAAGGAAAAGTTGACGGATGGACAATGGACGGACGACGGACACACGGCGGATGGTCACCATGGCATAAGCTCACTTGGCCTCCAAGTGAGCTAAAGACATCATCTCATGCAGGATCCCCCCTAAAAGGAAAAGATGGCTCTAGGAATAGGTACACACAGAAGGACCACCAACTACAAACCTTAGCGACTCTGCGACCGATTAACCTTAGCTGTATCGACTGACAAAATGCATAGTGACAGCTAGTGACATACCGACTGCCTGGGATAAGGATAGGAAAAGACCGCTATCTCGCGCACCCGCTAAGGATCGCCCCACTCTCCCCCAAGACAGCTTCCACCTCCACCGCTCTTCAGGCCCTCCGGCCTCCGAGGCAACATCTCGGATAGGACCCGAAGATGTCAGGGAGGCGAATTGCTCCTGACGTCGCTCTCGTGTGCACCTTTCTTCGGCCTACAACTAAAAATGCCGCGCACAGAGCTCAGGAAAAACTAAACAGTAGCGAAAAGACCCGCTTCCCCCCACGCCCTCTCTCTCGCCTCCCTCTCCTTCCCTCGAGACACTAGCACACGAGAATGCATAAAATAGAGCTCTGCTTGAATGCAGGCGGGAAAGATTGAAAGCCACCTGTGGCCCGGCCCTTCTTTCCTCCAGGATCGCATGCACTACACCCGCACTCAACCCCCTCTCCTGGGAAGGACCCACTCTTCAGCCTGGGACACCCTTTCGACCACTCGCTCCAGGAACAGTCGCCTCATTGGTTGCGGAACAAGCCTCCGCCATCGGAAGCACCCGCTGACGCAGTCACCACCATTTCTACCGCCATTAGAGCTACCGCCACGAACAGCACTGCTCCTGGAAACCCTTACACCACGCATGCGACCTCCTTCGTTGCCAGCTCTTCTTCAACTGCTCGTCGCTTTGCCCGCTACCACCGGAACGAACATCTACATACACACACCCCTCCTCCGCTCGCATTAAGGACTGACCAACCGAAAGGAACCCGTAGCGAGCCACGATGGCCGCCAAGCGTCCCGACCCCCTGCCCAAGAACAGCACGGAACGAACGAGCCTGGTGATGAACCCACCACGTCGTCTCAGGACTCAGTCTGGGGTACAGGCAATCAGCTGTGCTGGGGATGCCCAGCCAGACTCATGCGCCTCCGAGGTGGCTCTTGTGTTAATGTAATAAACATGGGCCGATTACGACGTCATATCACTTCGATCCAAAGGGAGATAATCAGAAAAGAATAACCATCATTGTGTCAGACGAATTGTATTGAACACCCTAAAACATAGCATCATTGCTTGAATAATATCATAAACCTATACAAGACCATCAGAGAAAGCAGAAGGAAAAAACTTTGGCAGTCAAAAATTAGTGAAATTTTCAAATAAATTGAGTGCCCTCCTGCAAATCTCTCTTATACCTGTACCTTACTTAGCATAGGTTTTAGCAATGCTGACATGTGAGTGTGAAGTCCACCGGTCAAGCTCTGCAACTCTTAATGAATCCACATCAGAGCCAAGGAGCAGAGTGTGAAGGTTACTTTTTCGTTAACCTTCTAATGCAACTCTGAAACATGGGGGTTTTTTCTAACAAAAAAATATGGACAGAGACAGGCAGAGAAATGGCAAACCACAAGATCTTCCTTGAAAGTGCCTGTGAACACAAAGCACAACACGTGGTTAGCGAATCAAGGCATCAAATAAGTTCAAAGACTACAATGACGCCTTACCTTACCACGTTTAAATCATGTCACGGAAACACATGACAAGAATGTGCTAAACAATAATAAAAAACACCTATTGGCTTACTCCAGGCAGAGCCTCCGGTGACTTCGCATCATCAGACATGATTTAAACTAGGATTAGAAGCTAAATTAGCTACAAATTCAGACTTTTAATAATTTTGGAACACAAATGCAAAAAAAGCTAATAAAAAATCATCAAGCGTGTTGCAATGGTGGCCAATAATCAAGAAAGAGGATGTGACAGTCTGCGCATGCGTGCTGTTGGGCCGCACATCCACTGAGCTGTCAGTTGTATTACCTGCCCAGTGGAGGCAGCTTCCTTTGAAAGTCTGGGTGCTATTGGAATTAGGTCGATATTTAGTAAATATCAGTGTGGTAAGTATATTCTTGAAGTGAAATGTTATGTTATGTTATGTTATGTTATGTTATGATATGGTATGGTATGGTATGTTATGTTATGTTATGTTATGTTATGTTATGTTATGTTATGTTATGTTATGGTATGGTATGGTATGGTATGGTATGGTATGGTATGGTATGGTATGGTATGGTATGGTATGGTATGGTATGGTATGGTATGGTATGGTATGGTATGGTATGGTATGGTATGGTATGGTATGGTATGGTATGGTATGGTATGGCATATGATATGGTATTGCATAGGTTATGTTTTGATACATGGTATATTATCACATAGTGCCCGGCAGGGCAAGGGAAAGTGTGAAGTCTCGTCCCTATGGAAGCTTTGATCTTCACAGTGAACAAGATTGACCAGTGGATACAGTCTATCTTGAAAATACAAATTACTTGTCAGTGCAAGGTATTACTCGACGAGGAAGCCATAATGATATAGCCTAAATACTGAACCATAAAACCTGACCATTTTCCATACCTCAGCAATTCAAGCACTACTGGACTGAGCCGGTCTTAACACTTTAATGGCTACATTTGGTCGAGAAAATCAAAATATTTGCTTATTGACTGTCCATTTGCAGGCTAAGCGAATACTATTTTTGAAAAGTTACCATCAATCCAACATGAGACGTAGTTGATTATGATGTCATATGATTGATCGATAAACTTGATTCATTCATTACGATGAAACAAAAGCAAAATACTTCAACACTGGGTCCAATACATGTACGTATGTGATGTATATAATGTCAACTTAACAACACTATCACTAGCATACATTGTTATAGAGTATGATAAATGCCATTTATGTGTAGTGATTGGTGCGTTTTGAAATTAATTTGACTGGAACCTGTCCGAGTCAAATTAATTTAAAAATATCCGACAGAATAAGTTTTATATTGCAAAGAATATACTTTTTCAGAGATTTGCCAGTGAATGGGTTAACATAGTATTTTACCTTTGTCAAGTGATAAATGTAACTCTATTTTGTACAAGGCATGAGGTCAAATACTATAAATTTATGTTAGAATTTTCATATGGTAGACTTTAATGAAGGCAAAGAAAATACATAAAACTGGGATTCAGAACTGGATTAGAATCTACTAAAGGATTTACAGAGATCTTGACAATTACCAAAGCACTGTACCAAATTAACTCTGATAATTACTATTGAAGGACAATCTGTTGACAAACACAATTACACTGATCGCAATGTCGATGATGCAGTGCAATATCAATAGCTTATTGGCATACGGAACTCAGCAGGATAAATATTAGTGATTATTCTTCACATTTCATCATAGGCCTCAATTCATAACATAAAGAGCCATAACTGTAATTACCATCGACATGGTACATATTACACCATTGGATTCAACACATTGAAAATCGATAACATGGGCCATTATTCCGGTATTTGTAAAATGGGTGGTCTCTTAATCCTTAAATTACTACTCAGACATCAATATTCTATATTTTACTGTGCAAATAGCAAATTAAGAAACTGGTGTATATTTTTAAACAAATTTGGTGGACACGGTGTTACTCAGACAGTCTATGACATCAATGTCTTCCACCAAATTTGTTGAAAGATTAACCGTTTAACACTTATATCAGCCAAAAGCCGCTTCTACAGTGGTCTAGAGAAATCTCAATTTGCAGACCAAGAGAAGACAATTTTGGAAAGTTTAGCAGTGAAATGACTGGCTCGATAACAGAGCCAGTAATTCCACTGCTAAATTTTCAAAAATAGTCTTCTCTTGGTCTGCAAATTGACACTTTCTTTTTAAAAAAAAAAAAATTTCTTAAACAAATTTAAGACTTAAAGGGTTAATGCAGTTCATCTATTAATTTAATGCAAAAATTAAGTTTTGACATCATTGCTGTAAGGTTTAATACCACTGGTCATTGCGTAGGGTGTGGGGTGTGGTGGGTTGGAGGGGAGTGTTCAACCATCAATACTTAGTAAAAACATGTATGCTCACATCACTAATGACATCCACAAACGCTTGTGTATCGTCCAGAGAGTCAATGGCGGTATCCAGGGCCTTGGCTGGTACCAGGTGGTCAATCGACACATAGATGAGAACAGCACCCATCCTGAAATAAATATGAGCAAAGGAGAGAATGATATTCAGAGAATTGATCTGTCAATCATGCATATATCAGAATACTGAATGAATACTCATATTTTTTAGATAGTCTATATCTCTAGTGATAGAAAATGTGTGATAGCATTCCAGAATCAGTAGCTTTCTCTGTCAGATCATAATCTTTTATGAGTATGCCCAAATTTAACGTCCCCACCAAATAGCCGGTTTCTGGTGATGTGGTCATGAACTACAGATTCTCGTAAAATCCTTATTACTACAGACTGGAAGATAAAGCTTGGTCAACAGATAGGCCTAGGTTAGTACTTTATGGCCATGGAAAAGCAAGTAAAACAAATGACCTAAGGCCAAGAAACACAAATTATTTGTTTTACATGAAAGATTTTCCTTATTCTGGGGCAGTAAAAGATGGTTATCTAACAGAGAAAGCTACGGATTCTGCAATGCTATCACTATGAGCATTGTCCCCCTGGGTGAGACTGACTGAGCACCCTTGCTCACTGACTAATACAGACTTTCAAATTGCCAAACAGTTAATCAATCATTTTCTTATATTTTTCCAGATTGATGGCATCAAACCTTAAATGACCAAATGGAGGGTTTCCTGACGTGGTGTACCACAGATGTTGTGGCCTCTTTACACTTAACAGGGACTTAGAGCCATTGAAGCGGAGGGCTCAGTGACAGTGGCCCTGGTTCAAAGTGAATTCACCGGAGATCATTATCCAATTCACGGGTTTATGTTCCAGAGTGCATCTTTTGTGAAAAGGTTAAATACCAGAAGGGCTCAAAGACACATAAAAGACTCGTAAAAGCCTCACAGCTTAGAGTTGGCCAACGTCTGTGAAAATGTGCTGTCGAAGAATCAGATGAAAAACTTATTGCTGTCACAAGTTGGGACATTGTGGCCACCGAAGCCCATTACCACGCTTCTTGCTACAAGCTTTACACAAACTGTTCCAGGAGGGCAGGTGAAAGGCAAGGTCGTCAGCGAATGTGGTGACGATGTGCTGAGTGAGAGAGAGGCATATCATGATCTCGTTATGTACATCAGAACTGATGTTGTTCCGAACAAACTTATTGTACCAATTGTCTTACTAGCAGCAAAGGTTGAGGCAATACTACTATCAAAAGGACTACAATCAATTGTAAACTCAGCTAAAAAGAACCTCAAGAGAAGGCTCGAAACTGAATTTGGTGATTCGCTTCATTTTATACCTGGTGAACGGGGGAAATTGATTGGCATTCAGAAAGCTACCGATTCTGCAATGCTATCACACATTTTCTATCACTAGAGGTATAGACCTCGTCAAAAATCACTATGAGCATTCGCCAATCCGGGTGAGCCTGATAGCCAAAATTTGGGGTCCTGGCTCAAGGACTATTAAAGTTCATTTATTTAAGTAGAACTTGGGAGCGCTTTGAGGCGCTGTTGACACAAGATGGGTTAAATTGTAAATTCATCAAATACATACAATTTGTACACTCCGTGATGGACTTTTCTATTTTTCGTGACAGAGTCTCCATCATTATGAGTTTGGCGTCAGCTACCATGTGATGTAATTGATTATGATGTCAGCTACTCAGTTGACAGATTGGATCCGTTTATTGACTGATTGATGTCAATTATATTGTTTTCTGTTTTAGCCCTTCAACTATTACAGACCAGAAAAAATTAATTATTTTGATGGTATGACTATTCTGTTGAATATTTTGAAGCTAATTTGACAAGGAGTTGTTGCTGGTAATGGCCGCAACAAGAACCAGTCAAATTACATTCAAAATATTCAACAAATGCCCTGCTGACTGGGTGCTGTTGCTGCCAGCAACAGCGCCCAGTCAAATTAGTTTCAAAATATTCAACAGCTTGCTCATTAAATAGTAAAGACATACAATTTGTACAACAACTCTTAGTCCGTCACCAATTATGCGTTTGTGCTGAACTCATCTACGTCATTCATGATGTAATTGATTATGCCATCATCCTACACATCACATAGTTCATTATGTCATGATGGATGGATAAACTGGAAAGGTCCATTCAGACACTGGAATTTCAAGAGTTAACCACTTTAGCTTCTGCAGTGGTCTTGAGAAATGTTAATTTGCAGACCAAGAGAAGCCTATTTTTTAAAATTTACCACTGGAATGGTAAATTTTTAAAAATAGTCTTCTCTTGGTCTGTAAATTAACATTTTCTATGAGAAGATTGAAGTTTTCTTTGACGAATTCGAGGATTAATGGATTAAGGGGTTAATAAAGATTCATAATTTGACTCTCGGTTTACTTAAGTGAATATCCATTTGCAGGCCATAAGATTTTTTGTTTTAATTTGACCACTGAAATGACAGGCTCATTGACCGAGCCAGTCATCCCAGTGGTAAATTGTTAACGGAAGGGAATAGGGAAATAACAAATGATGTTTATTGATAATTTCATATAATATTAAACAAACATTCTGTAAGTATTGCTTTGCAATACATGTCCCCTACCTGGTGATATAAATCTTTAGAGATTGACAGTCAAAAATTTCATTAAAAATTGTCAAAAGCAGCTGAAACTCGAACTTGATCTGTAACTTCTCATAACATAGCAATAAACCAAGTCTCAGTTATATATGGTGAAGGAGAAGGAAAAAGTCTTGAAAGCTGAATATATGTTTGTATTTCATAAGTCGAAAGGGGACATAACTCCATCAAAAAGTTACACATACGCCTAAAACTCGAAGTTGGTCTATAACTTCTCATAACAAAGCAATGTAGAAATTATATTACAATATCTTGAAAGACTGCGAAAAAAGTGAGGAAAACTATTTTTTGTACTGCATAAGTCGAAAGGGGGCATAACTCCATGAAAAATTGACGAAAATGTCTGAAACTCGAACTTGCTCTGTAACCCCTTATACTAAAGCGATGTACTGATTTTTCCTTAAATATTTTGAAGGAGTGCGAAAAAAAGTGCGGAAAGCTGATATTTTTCACATTTCCTAAGTCGAAAGGGGGCATAACTCCATCAAAAAATTTTGCATACGCCTGAAACTCTAACTTGGTCTGTAACTTCTCATAACAAAGCTATGTAGCAATTCTTAGTACAATATCTTTAAAGACTGCGGGAAAAAAAGTGCAACCTAATATTTTTTGTATTTCATAAGTCAAATGGGGGCATAACTCCATGAAAAATTGACGAAAATGTCTGAAACTCGGACTTGCTCTGTAACTCCTTATACTAAAGCGATGCACCGATTTTCGCTTAAATATCTTGGAGTGCGAAAAAAGTGTGGAAAGCTGATATTTTTCGTATTTCTTAAGTCGAAAGGGGGCATAACACCATGAAAAATTGACGAAAATGTCTGAAACTCAAACTTGCTCTGTAACTCCTTATACTAAAGTGATGCACCGATTTTCGCTTAAATATCTTGAAGGAGTGCAAAAAAAAGTGCGGAAAGATAATATTTTTTGTATTTCTTAAGTCGAAAGGGGGGGCATAACTCCATCAAAAATTGACGCATATGCCTGAAACTCGAACCTGGTCTGTAACTTCTCATAACAAAGCAATGTAGCAAGTCTCAGTATAATATCTTGTGTGAAGAAAAGTGCGGAAAACAAAAAAATTTCGTAACACCATGAAAAATTGACGAAAATGCCTGAAACTCGAACATGGTCTGCAACTTCTCATACCAAAGCAATATACCAATTCTCAGTTGAATACCTTGAAGGACTGCGGGAAAAAAGTGCGGAAAACCAACTGCGACAGACGGACAGACAGACGGAGTGCAAACCTATAGTTTCCTCCCCCCCCCCCCACCCGGTTTTACCGGTAGGGGACTAATAAACTATCACCGGTAAAAAATGTAAATGAATTGGGATTATTTGAGAAAAAGCATTTACTAAATCTAGGAGCATTTAACTTGGACGCTATTAGTGACGTAGCTGGTGGTTCACACTCCGTCGTGTGTCAACTGTGTGTGCAGGTATAATGCGTACTCGTATAATAACAACAACAAACTTGAATATAGTTTCGCAAGCGGTATGAATAGTATTTGCTACAGGCGCCGATGGACAGTGATTAACTCACTACTGTTAATTCACTATTAATTCTTTTGAAAACATTATATTTGAAAGTCCCTGTTTCTGGTAGAAGCAATGAGTTTCACTCAAAATGATTTCAAAATATGCGGCTGGTTTCCAAGGTCGCAACATGCCTTCTGAATATTTTGAAATTTGTGTAACTGAATGCAGATCCTGTCTCTGAAGACAACGGCTTTCCATCAAATTGTTTTAAGATTAAACAGTATTTTACCTGTATGAAGTACTGATTAATCAGTTTAGCGCGAATGTCAGACATTTTATGACCGGCTGTAGATGGGTAGTATTTATTCGCTCGGCATACACCAGAGCGTGCAGCACTACATGCGTCACTAATTGATTCCCACCAGAGTGACAGAAAAGGTATTTATTTGCTTTTTTCAAATTATTCCGATTTATTTGTTTTTTACTTGTGGCTATATGTTGATTATTATCTAAATCTCTCATTCAAGAGCATTTGTTAATTCCCTGGTCCTTTCCTTTAAAAAATAGTCGCCAATTGAGCTGCAAAATAGACACACACTCAGCAAAAATTATCAAGATCTCAGTTGGAACTCGCACTATGAGATCTTTTACTAAATGATTGTGATAGATTTGAAACACAAGAACGCCGAGTCGTGCAATGCCTCGCCTGTAAATGCATGAATAGTGTGGATTGCCAATTAACAAACTAGGCATTATTCTTAACCATCGAATTTGTTCCAGAAAATTTCTATTTTCTCGCAGAAAAGGTCCATTTGTAGACCAAGAAGACTATTTTTTAAAACTTACCAATGGAATGACTAGCTCGGTTATCGAGGCAGTCATTCCAGTGGTAAATTTTCAAAAATAGTCTTCTCGTCGCCTGCAAATGGACATTTTTCAAGACTACTGCAGAAGCCATTTTAGTCTCTTGGTCTGCAAATGGGCATTTCTTGAACAGATTTGAGGGTTAACGTGTTAATTAATACAATGCTCTGGAAGTTAAGCTTGCCTACATATGATAAAATCATTTTATACATACCCAGCGAACACACTTAACACAAACAGAATAATGGAAAAGATGATGCGCTTCGTTCCAGCAGAAGGATCATATTTCTGTTCCATCCGACCGCCACAGTTACCGCAACATCGACAGCAACAAAAGCACATGCCAACAATAGGGAATATGAGAAAAAATAAGAAGCCCACTGCTATGGCAATAAGATAACCAAAGTTCGCAGTAACAAGCTGAAAGTAGAACAATATGAATCATTTATTTATTATCTGGTTGTATGAAGTGTGCCTTTACTACTTAATAAACATGCTGTCGAATATTTTGAAACTAATTTGACCGGGCGCTGTTATAAGCAGCACTAGTGCCATAGGCATGAACAGCACCCATTCAAATGAAATTCAAAATATTCAACCTGTATAGAGCTCTGGAGATTGATAGTCATGGAGTTCAGAGATCGATCGATCCCAACATGATTAAGGAGTGGGCGGAGGTTAGCTTGAGATGGGCGTGGCATAACTAAAAATGGAAAGGTCCATTACAGGCCTAGAGACAGGCCATGCATAAGGGTCAGATGGCATTAACAACAAACTGCTCAAGCATGTTAAAGCACCAGCAAGCATATCATCAACTGTGCCATTGAACAACACCTCACTATAATAGCGTGCTCTGGAAGGAGGTATACATTCATCGCACTGCCTAAACCCAAGAAACAAACTGGACTTCTCTCGAACATGATGCCAATCGTGCCCTTGAAAGGCATTAGAGAAACTTGGTCAAGTGTGACCATTTCTCATACTGGAGATAAAATTGACAGATTTACTGGCAGAACGGCTTCAACTGTTGCATGGTCAAATTTGATCAAGAAAATTAAAATATCTGCACATTGAATGGCCATTTACAGGCCAAGAGAATACAAATTTTGAAAATTTATCACTGGAATGACTGGCTCGGTTATCAAGCAAGTCATTCCAGTGGTAAGTTTTACAAGGCCATAACAGAGGCCAGTTTTGGCTGGCTTGACCATTAAAGAGTTAAAAGAAGACCCAGTTGCACAGATATAGTCGGGGCAAAACATATGCCGACATCGGTTGTTCTATCAAAGCAGCAGAATTTATACAAGATGAGAATCGACATATTATATGTGTCCGATTCCATCAAAAGACCAGATTCTTAACCATTTAATAATGGTCAAATTTAGTGAGGAAATTTTAAATTTTCTCATAGAACATGTCTATTTGCAGACTGCAAGAAAGTTATGGTATATTTGAAAATTTACCACTGGAATGACTGGCTTAGTTATCGAGCCAATCATTCCAGTGGTAAAATTTCAAAAATAGTCTTCTCTTGGTCTGCACATGGACATTCCTCCAGACAACTGCAGAGTCCTGGTCAGTTTTGACCATTAAAGGGTTACATTCCTCCATCAAGCATGATCATGATGAACTACATGTATGCGTGGTGAATAAAAAAATCAACTGTTCGCTTCAAGACACCCCTTTCTGAAAAAATTTCACACATCAATAGGAGCACCACAGGTAGATGGTTTGTCACCTGTGCACTTCGCCTGTTATACCTCGCAGTATCATCTGCCTGAGAAGATTTGATAAGACCAAACCATCCAATCTCAAAGATAGATATGCCATGAGAGATGAAGTATGCAGATGATGTTAATTTAATGACAAAATAAAGGGTTCTCTTGATTAACTGCCTTGAATAACTGCAAAACAACTCACTCGCTCTCTGAGGGTAGTGTAACAGCGATGGTCCATGCTTGTACATATATTCCTCGAATGCCAGAGAATACACCCACTAAGAAAGCATTAGAAATTTTCCGTACTACGTGGCAAAAATATTAGCGCACAGAGGATACCATAACACCAACTTGTACAGCATTGTGATCAAACCTAACCTAACAAACATAATCCAAGACCACTAAAGAAGAAGACCCTAAATGAATTTAGGATGCTCACAACAAACAAGACACACCGGAGAAGCTTGAAGCGTACTGATTGCAGTCGAAAAGTTTTTCACGACTGATATAGTAATCATGCTATATAGTGATGAGTGGTTGAAATCTAAGACATCAACAATGCCATTATTTCATCATTATCATCATCACAGCTTTATCATAATTATTTTATTATTATTATTATTATTATTATTATTATTATTATTCTCACCTCTTTCACACCAGTTCCCATCTCTACTTTATTGTTAATCACGTTCATCACATCCACTAAACAAAAAAAAAAATTGATATTAACATAAAGGAAACAATTGTAACAGACTTTGAGCAGAATATCTAGAAAAGGATATACAGAGACCAATATTTGGGATGGATAGGTAGATAATGGACCTTTTAAACCGCATCTCCATTAGACATAATATTATAACAAATTGCTTGCCATGAAGAAAATATTAATATGAATATTCAGAAACATAATCAGGTAACGACTACCCAGATCAGTGTGAAACCGTTATGTCGGAGAGTGATGACAGAGGCAGTTATTATACCACAGCTTCGAAATAACTTGTTCCTAAAACAAGATAAAAATTACTATTGATTATTTTGAACATAATTGGATATCTAGCTTTAACGAGGCAGATTAATTAATCTTTGTGTTGGTAGAATGTATTTAACCCTTTAATGGTCAAGCTGGCCAAAACCGGCCTCTGCAGTGGACCTGGGAAATGTCCATTTGCAGGCCAAGAGACCATTTTTTTTAATTTATCACTGGAATGACTAGTTATTTCAGTGGTTAATTTTCTAAGTCTTCTCTTGGGCTGTATATGGATATTTTATACGAGAGAATTTTAATTTTCTTGACCAAATTTGACCATGAAATGGTTAATGCAAACATCAATGCATTCTCAGTCAAGAAATAAACTAAATACTTACGGTTGGCATGTGATGTTAATATAGTCAATCCCAGGCTATAATAGTTGTGACATAGCCCAACCACGGAATGTCCAATTGCGGCAAGTCACCATTAGGATTCTGGGTACATGTACTTTGAAAGTCACCTGATTAATCTCTCGTGTCCAAGTATTAAAAACATTCGCTCAATATAACAATATTCTCTTTTAACCAGGAAATCTTTACATGAATGTTATGTCTAGCTAGGTAGACAAGACTATTTTTATGTCTCTCTGATCACAGCGCTTTGTTTGTCCGCATGACGCTTACACCAGCTCAGTGCAGACTGAATAGGATTGACATATTGAGCACATTTTTTACTCAACTATGAGAGAATAGTCACGTTACTTCAATGGATACATCCACATACCAAGTTTCATGATCATACACATAAGAGTCTTGAAAATATGGCCCGGACAAACTTGTAGACTGTAAGTAGGTTAAAAGTAGGTCCTGCATCCGACTTTTCATACACTGTATATCTTCTCCATAAGACGCATTCACAAACCAAGTTTCATGATCATACATATGAAAGTCTGACGCCATGGGCCAGACAAATGTGTAGAGGGTGAACGTACAAATGACCATACGACCAAAACGCCGACTATATGCTCTCCCACAAATTTTCGGGGAGCATAAAACTGGTGTATAGGTTGCTGACCCAGCTTATCAGTGCAAGGGTGACGAAGTAAACTTCCAATGAGCCCAGTAGAATCTGTACACACAGAGCTTTTCAGAGCATGGGGGAGGAACAAATTCCAATGATCCCAGTGACCTCTGTACATGTACTGCTTATCACAGCCAGAGGGAAGGAGCAAACTCCTAGTGATCTCTGGAGCTAAATTTCTACAGGCAAATCTTCTCTATCAGCAATTAAACAATTAACATAAGAGTCAGTGGAGAGGCACCGCTGACTCACCACATGGTGACCCAGGTGGTGAGAGGCCAGAAGGAATCTGGGACGGATGACAAGATGGTGATAAGACAAATGATTTAGTGTTGGGTAGTAATCATGGTTATTTAATACTATTGCTTGGCACACTGGCCTATGATAAATTACATATATCTATATACATGTTTAATAACCCCAAATCTCCATACTAATACTAACCATACACCCCCCATACATACAGACAATCAATCATGGAAGGGTGGGAGGGAGAAATAGCTATGCAAATTGGAAACTGTGTTGAGATTCTACTCTAAATTGAAATTCAATTGCTGAGGGCGCGAAACAGAATGAAGGCTAACAAAGGGATTTTGAACTGACCAAAGCTCTGGCCGATGATCAGAGCTAGCCTGTGATTGGTTCGCTCAAATTTTTGGCGCAGAAGACGCGACACAGGGGGTCAGGTAGATCAAGAGGTATTTATTTCTTAGAGTTGACAGCTAATGGTGGCGATGCAGATCCCCTGCACCACATGTGTTAACATTAGATTATAAACATAATAATCACACAGCTGTAAACTGGTCAACTGTGATAGCTGAATTGGGATATACAGTGTTTTAAATATCATCTGTATCATAATCATTAGTAATTCAGAGCAAATGTTCGGTTTTCATTGTCTGTAAACAGCAGTGAAAGCTTCATCTGATAATGTCACACTGTTTTATGGATAATTTTTCAACAGAGGAGAGTTCAGAGTGTATACCAACATGTGCTATAAATTAGCTTAATGTTCACACAATACCTAGAGAGAGGAGGGGGTGAATATGTGCATATCATGTTATAATGCAAGACGTGGCTATAGTTAATGGTGCTGAAATAATATGTCACGCTTAGAAGTTAGATGGCTGGCTTGCCAACATTCTATTAAATATAGTACATGTAGCAATGCCAGATGAAAAATAGGAGAAACTCGTCACATTTGTCAGTCGCTGGTCATAACCAAAGTTAATCCAGAATGTAACTCTCTTCTCACTAGCTCTATATAAAGGCATTAAAATGCAAAGGGTTAACATTTGCTATGCTCATGCTATAAGTGTGGTGGTAACCTCATTAAGGAGAACACCACAATTTTATCAATAAATATGTCAAAAATATCAGCTATGATTAACGCGTTTGTTGAGAGTTTTGCTTGGTAAACACTGAAATTCAGGAGTTTAATGTCAGGAGACTGGTTCTAATCTGGCTTACAAAAGCTTAGCTATGTGCTGTAAATTGTATATGCTGATCATCTGAGTAACAGATTTAAATAAATAAGAGCAATAAGTAGCCAGTAACCTATAGGCAGATCCAAGTCCAGGTGTGCAAACAATTGGTTTTCATGCTCCTGGCAATTACTATTTCTAACCATTTCATCCTCAAGGCCAGTGAAATGATTAACTGAGGTAAATATGTCGCTTAGACGAGAGCCCCGCTTTCACCTGAATGGGGAAGCCATTTGAACTCAGGGTAAAGTGGCCTAAAAGCAGGCCTTACCGCACAGATGCCTACAGGTATGACCACAAACAGTCAAGGTGTCAAGGATATATTCCTTTCTTGATAAACAAAGATGCCTACATGTATGACTGCAAACAGTTGAGGTATGAAAAACATATTCTTTTCTTGATAAGGCCTTACCACAGCGATGCCTATGACTGCAAAAAGTACAGGTATCAAGAACATTCTTTTCTAAAATCAAGGGCCTTTGCATGATGATGCCTATGACTGCAAACAGTACAGGTATCAAATACGTCTCAATATTATCATTATGATCAACAATTTAAAGCTGAGCACTGGTATCAAGGATCATTATGGGCAAAATGGATGTCAGATAGTTTTATCTTGCATTTAGTATCTGGTTGTGTTTCTTTTAGCAAGTAAATATAAAATGCACTGGTCATTCAAATTCAGATGATTGTTTATCTGTTGTATTTGTCAATTTTATGTAAATTTTGCCCTTCCTCGAGCAGTGGGATATCATCATTTCAAAATAGATACAATTGCATTAATTACTTTTCTAATTAGACCTAATTGTCTGCTGTCCCAGTTGAGCCTTTCTAATGCATATTTTATGCATATTTCTTAGTGATTATTTCAATAAGATATAAAATATTGTTTGTTGAATGGAATAATGTATTTTTTCAATGTGTAGTTTTGCCAGAGG
The DNA here is from genome assembly GCA_034401795.1 of Chaetoderma sp. LZ-2023a. Taxonomy (NCBI): domain Eukaryota; kingdom Metazoa; phylum Mollusca; class Caudofoveata; order Chaetodermatida; family Chaetodermatidae; genus Chaetoderma; species Chaetoderma sp. LZ-2023a. The sequence continues at coordinate 175,419,674 of CM067369.1, read as the reverse complement.
GCTTATCATCAGCAGAATATATAGTTTTTATTAGTAACACCAGTTATGCTCATTTAAGATAAATGGAGCATATTGCACATTGATATATTGGTGACTGGTTTCATGATACAGATTCATATGGTTCATGTTGTGCCACTAGGTATAACAATTACAAGATGATGGTTACGCCATTGGATGTTTCATCTGTAATATACCAGTTCTCATCCCATCCTATGAGTTGAAACATTCAGTGCGCATGTCAGAGGAGCTGGCATCTAAGGGACAAGAATATTTTTCGCAGTGATACGAAAGTATTAAATTTGGAAACATAAAAATATGAAACTTAGGGTGCTGAACGTATAATACTTATGGTCATATCGGTTTTCAGTTTTAGAATAATTCACATTCTTTTAGAGAATCTGATAATCTGACTAATCTCAATCACTGGAAACGGTGTCAGATGGTTTTGATAAAAATGTGTGATTGTCAAACTGACGTCATTCTGCATTTACATGGTGGATTGATGTTATTTCAATAACAGCCAGACACACAACTCAATCATGAAAAATGCTTATGATGTAGCAACTGATGTGTCAACTGAAGGGGGGGGGGGGGGGGGGGGGGGGGCGGAGGTAGTGTTTACTGACCTACTGACCTTGCACAGAAAATGAATACACATTCTATAGGTGGTAGATGGAGAAATAAGGTGAAGCAGCATCATATTAATGTACTGGGCATTAAAGCTTGATTGTTGTGTTTAAAGTCTTTAGTGTTGCTCATGCTAAATTTGGGCTCTGAATGGATATTTCTATAGTAGCGACATTAACTACATTGTATATCTGTGTTAATCTCTTCCCCCGCAATGTTGTAATGGACTAGCCAAAGAAGTTTGGCTATGATTTAGAGAATGAAATTTGTGAATTACAGTTGCTCATTCAACTGGTCAGATGAATTGTATAGCAAATAATAAATCCAGAGTATTTGATGATGAGTGCAAATTGAATATCAAGGAGTTTTATTTGTACATCTGTAGTAGCTTTACAATGAAGTTTTGTGATTTGTTCGCTTCCAGGCTTAATTTCCAGATTAAGCCACATGTTTCTTGAATACATGTACCTCAGGAGCTTATGATATTGATGCTTTTTATATTAGATCGGTTTGAAGTTAACCCAGTCGTTTACACTTTTTTGCAGCAGAAACAGTAACATAGCATCAAGTTGGAAAATACATAAAACAGATTTTGCTATTTAATAAGATGTGGTTTTTGAATTGGCAATCTTGGGGCATCCACGCATAAGGACAGTGTGTATCCACTAAGCAAAATATTGTTAGTTAATAGCCTCTTATACAAGAGAGCCTCGGATGATAAAGCTCTTGCTGGCTAGACAATTTTGGCCATTAATTCATGGAGAGAATCAATAAAGAAATAATGCTTACTAGGTGGATTAAGTTTTGAAATCTTTTGGGTTATTGATATTTTACCAATGACTTATTAGTGTTGCATTTTTCTGGGTTTAAATTGGCTTCACCAAACCATTTATGAGTCATCAATTAATGATAAGATTTTTTTTAATGGATCCTTGTTCAAATATCAACTAAGTCCAGATATAATTATATTTGGCATTTCAGTAAAGTTAGAGTACAATGCTTGATATTTTTCTACAGCAATCTCTTGAGGAATTAAGCAATCATTATTACATGTAGAACACAACTATTTTTGCTTGCATATAAATCAATTTCGCCCAGGTGTATAATTTTCAATGCATTGCCATCATATTTAGAGAGAATTACGAATCTAAGAAAGCTAATAACACAAAATTATTCACGAAGACGATAAGGCAGTATGTAGAGAAACTATATATCGAAGGCTGAAAATAATTAGGATACTGGCATGGATTGATACAAATATCTATAGACAATACAGTAGACAGAAATGGCAGTAAACCATTTTTTGCTGTCCATTGAGAGGGTTTGAAAATTCCATAACTTAAATCTGTACAACAGGTTTATAATGAGTGTTTAAGTTTTATAACAAACTACTGAATATATTAGGAAGATGTCAGTGTTCAGAAGCATGATTATCAAATCTGTTAATTGTTCAGTTCATATGTCATCATAATTGTGAACAATTCATTGCATGGAATTTATAGTATTGGGTGCACCCACAGCTCTGAAGTCTCTGAAAGTGGAAGTTAGATGTTTGACTGTAATTCTAGCCAATCACCACTGGAAGCCGGAGTTACATGCCCACCTCTAGAAAAGAGGTCATAGTTTGAGGTTTCATTTGGGAACTTTTCTTGACCCACCCTAATTTGGGATTACTGTGCTGTGCACCCAATTTATCTCTGAAGACTGATCTCAGCAAGTTATGACACATCTCTCGTGTAACTCCGGCTTCTAGTGGTGATTGGCTAGAATTACAGTCAAACATCTAACTTCCACTTTCAGGTAACTAATAAAGTATACTGTATCTGCAAAGTGGGCTGGCAGATGATAGCTTTTAGTATTAGTCATCTGCTGCTTAACCCTTTAACACATGCATCGGCCAAAAAGGGCTTCTACAGTGGTCTTGGAAAATGTTCATTTGCAGACCAAGAGAAACCTATTTTTGAAAATTTACAACTGGAATGACTGGTTTGATAACCGAGCCAGTAATTCCAGTGGTAAATTTTCAAAAACAGTCATCTCTTGGTCTGCAAATGGACATTTTCTTTGAGAATCTTTAAATTTTCTTGAACAAATTTAACCATTACCACTCTGTCAAAATTTTAAATTTTCAAATTAAAGTAAAAGATGAACTGGTGTTTATTTTTCAATAAATTTGGTGGAGGAAGACGGTGCTGTCATAGAAAATGTTGAAAAATGTACACTAGTTTCTCTGCTATTGACATCATAAAAGATAGAATATTGACATCAGTGTGCTAAGCGTTAACGGTTAAAGGGTTATCACATTTTTATTTTGCACATGCATATCAATTGGTAACCCAATAGTATGTAACTTATACCAAAGCAATTGGCATGCCGTAAATACATATATCCTATTATTAATGTGCAGATTCTGTGACCAAAGCCAATGAATGACACAGCAAATTTGATTTTGGGGGCGCGCGGTAGTAAAAATATTTTTGAGAGTAGTGGGACAGAAGCCAGGTCTATATTAACGTTCTAATAAATTGAATGATGTGTATCCTAAATAAATTTAGGACTATTTGATACTTTATGGACAGGTTGAATAATTAGGAGTGTAATCACCATTTTAGTTAGATATTTGCTGGTGCCATTGTGCAAGACTGACAGCAAGTATATTTATAACAAACGCTGGTAAAATGTGATAAGATCAGTGGTTGGGACCCTTGCCAGGTCCCGTGGCCTATAAATAGGAGGCACTGCACCAGTGTCAGGCATCTTACTTTTATCCTCCAACCGAAGACAAGCGTCCGGTATACTTCAGCGACGTGGCTTATCACGATTTACCAGTTTAAATTAATCAGCAAAATATGGTAGGAGCCAATACAGACAATCTCCAACCTTCATGCGCTCCATTTCAAAGCTAATTCTTCTCATTCTCAAAGTAGCATGAGAAGGGGCGATAGGTACATCCCCCTACCAAAATATATGTAAGAGAGACAATAAACATCAAACTGAGTAGTCAGGAGCACTACAGGGATGTCCAAAAAGATTCACCCACAGCTCAACACTACTTTCCCAAGACTTATGTGGGGAAACAAAATGACTTCAAACTGAGGATTCAAGAGCAATACAGCACTACTTAACCTTAGGATGGAGCATGCTTCTTTCTGCATTACCCATATTCTAAGAGGGGGCCCATGTGCAAACACAAACACTCCAATCAGGAGATGAAAAAGGAAGCATCCAAGATATATAATCTCCACACCATGGAGTCTCTAGTCACCAGCCATATGGTTAAAGAGTCTTTACCAGTAGGCTGGCCCCCCCCCCCACCCCTCTGTTCCCCATCCGACGTTATAAATTCTATATTTATAACAAGTTTATTGAAAACGATCGCTTCCTATAGCAGCAACAAAAACTGTAGCTGCCTATAAAACCACAGCTTTCCGCCAAATTATTATCAAAATAATCAGATGATAATACAAGAGGCCACTCACCTGGGCCATTAACATTTTAACCATTTGTATTTAAATTGACATGGATAATTTTTGGAAAATCCAAGATGGGCACTCGAAAAATTGACCAATCGAAATTCTGTATACAGGACGGACGATGGACGGACGACGGACGGACGACGGATGGTCAACATGGCATAAGCTCACTTGGCCATTCTGGCCAGCTGAGCTAACAATTGTCACTAGGTAAAGATTTGATAACGATTTGGCTGAAAATCATTGGTGCAACAACTTTAAATGAAGTTGTTCTCAAAGTAATCAGCACGGCAGTCACGTAAGCTGCAAGACTTGCTGAAGATATTTCGAGTAACTTTATTGATAGGCATTGCTGATTAAAGCAGCAACAGCTTTGTCAAATTTTGTCAGAACAATCAGCGGGCTTTCTTTTTTGTTAGCTAACAAGTGCATACACAATTATTTAGTCTTATATTATATGCGTATTCCAGTGTGAAATATGATCAGAAAGATCCATCCATCAGTACATGCACGATAATCTCTGACATATGCCACAGTGAATAGAATACGCTTACAGATATTCAAGCATATCTGATTGTGGGTCAGGCATGGTGAATGAACCATCAGCGAGGCATGGTGAATGTTCCATCGGTGAGCCATGGTGAATGTTCCATCGGTTGGGGAATGGTGAATGTTCCATCAGTGGGGCATGGTGAATGTTCCATCAGTGAGGCATGGTGAATGTTCCATCATTGAGGCATGGTGAATGTTCCATCAGTGAGGCATGGTGATTGTTCCATCAGTGGAGTATGGTGAATGTTCCATCATTGAGGCATAGTGAATGTTCCATCATTGAGGCATGGTGAATGTTCCATCAGTGGTGCATGCTGACTGTTCCATCACTGAGGCATGGTGAATGTTCCATCAGTGAGGCATGGTGAATGTTCCATCAGTGAGGCATACTGAATGTTCCATCAGTGAGGCATGGTGAATGTTCCATCAGTGGAGCATGGTGAATGTTCCATCAGTGGGGCATGGTGAATGTTCCATCAGTGGAGCATGCTGACTGTTCCATCAGGGGAGCATGGTGATTATTCCATCAGTGAAGCATGGTGAATGTTCCATCAGTGACGCATGGTGAATGTTCCATCAGTGGAGTATGGTGAATGTTCCATCAGTGTGAATTACTGAATGTTCCATCAGCGAGGCATGGTGAATATTCCATCAGCAAGGCATGGTGAATGTTCCATCACTGAGGCGTGCTGAATGTTCCATCAGTGAGGCATGGTGAATGTTCCATCAGTGACGCATGGTGAATGTTCCATCAGTGGAGTATGGGGAATGTTCCATCAGTGTGGCATACTGAATGTTCCATCAGCGAGGCATGGTGAATATTCCATCAGCAAGGCATGGTGAATGTTCCATCAGTGAGGCATGCTGAATGTTCCATCAGTGAGGTATGGTGAATGTTCCATCAGTGAGGCCTTGTGAATGTTCCATCAGTGAGGCATGGTGAATGTTCCATCAGTGGAGCATGGTGAATGTTCCATCAGTGAGGCATGGTGAATGTTCCATCAGTGAGGCATGGTGAATATTCCATCAGTGAGGTATGGTGAATGTTCCATCAGTGAGGCATGGTGAATGTTCCATCAGTGGGGCATGGTGGATCTTCCATCAGTGGGACATGGTGAATGTTCCATCAGTGAGGCATGGTGAATGTTCCATCAGTAGGACATGGTGAATGTTCCATCAGTGAGGCATGGTGAATGTTCCATCAGTGGAGCATGGTGAATGTTCCATCAGTGGGGCATGGTGAATCTTCCATCAGTGAATCATGGTGAATGTTCCATCAGTGAGGCATGGTGAGTGTATCATCAGTGGAGCATGGTGAATCTTCCATCAGTGGGACATGGTGAATGTTCCATCAGTGAGGCATGGTGAATGTTCCATCAGTGAGGCATTGTGAATGTTCCATCAGTGGAGTATGGTGAATGTTCCATCAGTGTGAATTACTGAATGTTCCATCAGCGAGGCATGGTGAATATTCCATCAGCAAGGCATGGTGAATGTTCCATCACTGAGGCGTGCTGAATGTTCCATCAGTGAGGCATGGTGAATGTTCCATCAGTGGGGCATGGTGGATCTTCCATCAGTGGGACATGGTGAATGTTCCATCAGTGAGGCATGGTGAATGTTCCATCAGTGGGGAATGGTGAATGTTCCATCAGTGAGGCATGGTGAATGTTCCATCAGTGAGGCATGGTGAATGTTCCATCAGTGGGGCATGGTGAATGTTCCATCAGTGAGGCATGGTGAATGTTCCATCAGTGAGGCATGGTGAATCTTCCATCAGTGGGACATGGTGAATGTTCCATCAGTGAGGCATGGTGAATGTTCCATCAGTAGGACATGGTGAATGTTCCATCAGTGAGGCATGGTGAATGTTCCATCAGTGGGGCATGGTGAATGTTCCATCACTGGGGCATGGTGAATCTTCCATCAGTGGATCATGGTGAATGTTCCATCAGTGAGGCATGGTGAGTGTATCATCAGTGGGGAATGTCGAATGCTCTGTCAGCGGGGCATGGTGAATGTTCCATCAGTGAGGCATGGTGAGTGTATCATCAGTGGGGAATGGTCAATGCTCTGTCAGCGTGGCATGATGAATGCACCATGAGCCAACAAGTAAAGAATTTTATGGAAATCTACAAAGTATTGCTAGGGGTACACTCCAAGAGACAGGATAAGTTGTAAGTTTATCGGGGGGGGGGGGGGGGGGGGGGGGGGGGGGGGTTAGGTGGTAAATATGGATGCCTCTTTTGCTAAAGTGCTATTTTAAGGAAATTCATATGAGTAGACAAAGTGATTCTAATTCCCTAGTCAATGATTTTAGAGGACAACAAGGGGCCCAAAAGTCTTAACGCTCACCTGGACCATTAGCATTTGGTCTAAAGCATTTTAGTCCTGTCTATACATAAAAAAGTGGGTCAACCCACCACAAATTGCAATAGAATTTATTTTGTCACTATTCTTCTCAGAAAAGCAAACAAAAGAACATATTAAGTCTTCCAAAATCAAAATCAAATTCAAGATGGCCGCCACAATATTTATAATTGCACATTTTTCATCTCATTTTTACTTCTAACCAAGTTATTTGTAATGTTTAAAGGTGTTAAGCCACACTTAGGTAAGTGATACATATAAATAAAACATAAAACGTCCTGTATAATCTAAGGCATGAAAAGTGTATAATTTACAGGAATCCAAGATGGCCACCATAATATTTGATATTACAGTTTTGACCTTATTTTCACTTATATTCAAGCTTATTTTCAATGCTTAAAGGTGATACAGCATTACCATCTTTTAACATTAAAATAGCTTGATTAGAATTTAAAATGTTTTAAAGCTATATAATGTCAAATATTGTGGTTGCCATCTTGGAGTTATACAAATTAGGCACTGTTAAATACCACTTGAATGTTTTTTAGGTTTTGTGTGTGTTATTTGCTTTTCTGAGATAAACAGTGAAAAGAACTTCTGTTGTAATTTGTCTGTTGCATTTGTTGCAGTACATGTACATGTATGTGCTGTATGTCAGTTCGCATGCAAGACATTATGGGGGTCATATGTGTTTAACATTTGCCAAGCCCCTTTGGGTGAAGGCTCTAACAATACAGGAGTGCACCAGCAAATAATAAGATCTAGTCCATTGTACTGAGACTTGGTCGATACCATGCAAAAATTAGTTTCTTACGCTCTATTGCACACCTTACTGCAGACATGGTTCTACTGGAATTGCTGGAGTGCACATATATGAACAACACAGTGGGTAATATCCTGAGGGGAAATCGATTTCCAGGGTCCTCAGTGCCATGCTAATGTCACATGTCTTTGGCATACCGATACGACATCCTACAGCAAGTCGGGTGGAAGATGAGCAAGAAGGCACAGTTACAGCAGAGTCTTCTCGTGAAACTTATGAATGTACCTCAACTGAATCTGACTAACCCACTAGCGAAAAAGCAGATGTCACGCCAATGCCAGAAGTCCTCATTGCTGCAGAAGCACTGTATGATGATATAATAGATGAGTGAATCACATTAGACAGCTTACAAAACTACAAGGTCATGCAGGCCATCAATCGGAAACTACTGGCAGGTACAATGCCATGTAGAACCAGTGCACAGACAAGTTGAAAAATGGTGACTATTTTCCAAACATTCATCAAAGCAGAGCGGACTGGTAATTGGCAGCTGCGTTTGAAGACGATGCAGGAAATGCCGCCATAGCTGCCAGCTACATGTAACGACAATTATACCAAATCTGTTCACCTGTATTTGCATAACATGGAGAGCCTACTTGAACAATATTCAGACGCGTACCAGTACTTTCAAGATGGCCTGCATGTTGGTAGAAGATCTGACAGATAATGGACAGAATTGTCACAGGACTTGCTTATAGAGAGTCTTGATGAGGAGTATTAAAAGTACAGATGTGCCGAGAAGAGGACGTGGGATGACGAAAACACCGAGATGCATGGTTGTCTACCAATGCCCACTGATAAGTGAACTTGGCCATGTAGGAGCTGACATCTGTAAGCTACCTGACGAGTGAACAACACAAAGAGGGGACAGTCTCAAGGCTGGTGAAGGACTTGGCTGATATACATGAGCTCTTTGCCTTTTAACCACCAGAAGTCCTCCTGAGAATCCAACACTAAACAGTATTGTGACTGGTGTGACAGCTGATGCCACTGTGAATGTTGAGTGTGCTACAGAATTCGGGAAAAAGAGTATGAAAAACATTTTGGCAAAAGCATTTTCAAATATTCATTCATGAAAAAAGACCAAGAGGTTACCCTAAGTAATAACAATGCAGTGAAAATAATGGCCGAGGAGATACACATGGATCCGAAGCTTCTCTTTCAGAGGCTAGTGACTTGGAATATGCAATGAGAACCGGGAAGATGTATTTTATATTTCAGTATGAATTGTGCACTTACCACCATGCACTCTTCAGGAATATATATATACAAATCCACTAGCACATAAACCATCCTTTGGTGATGCAGTTCGGAAGTTGATGCCTGCAGATATGCCTGTAATGTCAGGGGATGTGCAATACATATGAAATGGTGTGCATGCCATTCCTGAACAGGATCTCATGGAATCATGGTTCAACATATGAGATGATATGTCAGCAATACATCAAATATGTATAAATCACTACTATGGTCAGCCAGTTCTAATGTTTGATGAATATTTGCATTAGTTAAGCAGAAATGGAAAAACTCAGCAGTGAATGACATGGATGCGTTTTGCAGCAACTCTATAATTATCAAGTTCTATAATTTTCAGTGGATGAAAGGAAGACTTCCTTTCCAGCAATGTGAATAAACAAGGGACCATAACCGTGCTCGGTGCTACCCTAGAGCATCGTGGATGTCACATAGAACATGGTAAGGCGGATGCTGATATACTAATCATGCAGACTCCAATTGGCATTGATGAGAGAATGACTAAACCAACTTTCTTCGTTGCAGATGACAGACATTCTGGTATTACCCTGTTTCCACTCACAGTCCACCACACCTAATATATACCTCGACCTCATCCCCAGTATAGCACGAAAAATGAATCACGATACTGGAATATTGCTCTCCTAAGAAGTATACATAGCCGACAAATATGTAACTGTGTTTTTGTTTAGGCTATCTTTGGGTGCGACACAGCGTCACACATATATGTATTGGGAAAGGACATTGCGGGGGAGAAAGATGACACCTCCATGCCGGTCTCCTCCGTAAGTACCAACTTTGTTGGGAAACTAAGTCATCAAGGATTGCGGGCTGACATCCGCATACAGAGGCAACTCTGACTATGTCTAACCTTCTAACAAGAAACTGTGCTCGACATCCTCATACAACACAATCTTCCCAGGAGCTTACCATAGCTACATGGAATGTACGTGGTCTGACTGCAACATCAAAGAGGCAAACCTTAGGTGCATACTGTGAACACTATAAAAACGATATCACATGCATTCAGTAGACTAAAGTAGCTAAACACTCAGAGCAGCAACTTCAAACAGGCCATAAGCTAGTACTCATGGAGCCAAAACAGGCCACTGACCGTGGATTAGGCTTCGTAATTGGACAAAGGGAATTGAACAATGTCATTAGTTTTGGATACATCAGTGATCGTGTTGCATTTATGGACCTGGCTATACTACTAAGTGTCGCATAGTCAACGCATATGGGCCAACTACCGAAAGGGCCAGAGAATCCAGCTATATTAGATTCCTTCTACGCAGAACTGAGCTCCGCCATTACTATCCCAGCTAGATGGCAACTGTTCGTGTGTGGAGATTTCAACTCCAAGCTGGGTAAACTCGGCATTGCGGACAAAGGTTCAGGACTTAGCTCATGCATGGGATCGTATGGAGAGGGCACACACAACAGCAATGGAGACGCACTGGTGGCATTCCTTAGCTCCAATGGCCTATTTGCCACAAATACGGCTTTCAAACACCCATGCCGCCACCGGACAACATGGACTGGACACATTGCTGATCGCAAAGCCCCAAAAGGTTCTAAGGCTACAAAAGCTGTCTTCAACCAAATAGATTTCATACTATGCAAGACAGCAGCAAACCCCTACTTTTGGATGCTTGTTCCTATCGTGGCACAGACCTCAATTCTGACCATAAGCCAGTCATTACATGCCTCCATACGAACCAGCCCTACCTAATGTATAAACGCCATACCAGGCAAGAGGGTAGAGTCACCCACAACTTACCCAAGGTCATCAGCGACACTGACACTCAAATGTCATACAAAAAGGCCCTCGGGGAGCAGATAGCTAACATTGACATCAGCTCTGATCCAAATGAAGCCCTAACCAAAGTACTGATATCTATGGAATCATCAGCTACTAGCACCATAGGTGTTCTAAAAAACAACAGAACTAGGTATACTGACGACCCTCTCGTAGTAAAACTGTTATCAGAACAGAAAGCGTTATGTCTGCGCATCTATCAAAGTGGCAAAAGTGAAGATCGCACCAAACTACGCCAGGAACGCAATAACATTCTGCGCCACATTAGCGAATGCTTAAAAGATCTTGCTATCCAACAAGCAGATGCCCTAGCAGATGAAATCACTGCCACGGATGACTGCCACAAAATGTTTCGGGCAGCCCAAGCCCTGACCAGGGCAAAGCCGAGGCAATTCGAGAATGGTTCAAAGAGCAGTTCACTGACCATGATGATGAGCCCTTGCACCCATTCTCAGGAGACCCCAGGCCATTACTAACACCAATTAATACAGCAGAGGTTGAGAAGGTACCGAAAGCCCTGAAAAACGGGCGTGCATCTGGACCTGATGGCATGAGTAATGTACTATTCAAATATGCAAGTGACATTATCTCAAAACTGATCATGCACATAATCAATTCAGCTTTTATGCACCACCTTCCCATCGACGCTGCAGGCCAAGGTATCCTTATCGCGCTACCAAAGCCCAAGAAGTCACCTGGCCCCCAAGCCAATCTGTGGCCCATTGTGCTCCTTAACACCATACGGAAAATCCTATCCAATGTTACTCTATGCCGTATCCGAGATAAGATCGACGACTTCACCGGATTATGTCAAAGTGGCTTCAAACGTGGATGTAGCTGCGCAGACATTGTATGGGCTCAATGCATGCTTGTGTCGGTAGTCATGTCCAAACACTGGGATTTACACAAAATGGGCATTGACATGTCACGAGCCTTCGACACAATTAAGCGCTCAAAGATCCTAGATGTACTACGCCAGGCCAGTTGCAATGAAGATGAGCTACGACTAGTGAGACTACTGCTTGCAGACACCAAGGTGAGAGTACGAGTCAAGTCGGTGAAGTCTGTAGAGTTTGAGACATCAATTGGCTCCCCACAGGGAGATGGTCTATCCCCTGTTCTCTTCACCTGTTACCTGGCCGCTGCATTGAAATCTGTGTAGGAAAATTCCACAAGACCAAACACCCCCCCAGGTGTCAATACTGGGCATGCCGCTAGAGATGGAATATGCCGACGATGTGGACTTTATAGATGAGGAAAAGAAACCCCTTGATGAACTTCTCCCAATAGCTGCAAGCAAACTAAAAATTGAGAATCTCTTTATGAATGAATCCAAAACAGAGTTCACCCACATATATCTATCTACAAAGCATGAAACTAAAGAAAACGACGATCCACTTTGTGGCGGCGAACCATGGAGGCAAAGTAAAATCTTGGACTCACTACTTTGCAGTACTGCTGATATTGCTGCACGCTGCATCATGAAGAACATAGCTTTCCAGTCCTTGTAGAAGCTATGGATTCGTAGATCAAAGATGCCCTTGGTAAAAAGACTACGTCTATACAATGCAACGTGCGTATCCTTGATGATGTATAACTGTAACAGCTGGGCAGCTCCAAAGGCAGCTCTAGACAAACTTGACGCCTGCCACCGCAAACACCTATGCACCATCACTTGACACCGATGGCCAGAGAGCGTAATTTCCAACGATGCACTATACAAGATGTGTAATACGCCACCGCTGTCTGTAAAAGTTGCCCAGCAAAGATGGTCCATGTTTGGTCATGTGCTAAGGATGCCACAAGGCACAGAGCCTTGGAATTCGCCCTACTCGAAGCCAGCAAATATCGAGCCAGGAGAGGATGTCATTGCATAAATCTGCTAAGCGTGCTACGAGGTGACCTCAAGAAAGCAGGATTAGGTACACTCAAGTCAAGAATGGACCTGAGGAAGCTAAGGATTTTGGGTGAGGACACGACACAGTGGGCAAAAGTGAAGAAGGACTGATTGCAGCTGTAGGATGTTTCTACTACTACAGCCGCAGAATACAGTAATCATACAAAGGATATTGCATTGAAACTAATGCACACCAGTCAAGTGTTACAGGAACAGGCTGAAATATTTAGCACAAACAGCACAAAAATATGTCATAGCAGCAGGGGAGAATGTCATAGTCTCATTGTACAAAAGTCAATCAGGTGACAAGATAGATTTCCTCAGAGTGCAACGCTTCCACCAGAAGGTAGGCAGTAGTACATCATGTGTGAAGTCAGACTGCGGTGCTCCTCCAAACCTCAGCAGCTGCCAAATTCCACAGTATGTGCGTCTACCGGTACATACAAATGGGTGGCACCTGGAGATCATACCAGAAGACTGAAGATGATATGAACATGATATACGTGTTCTGTCAAATATAGATAACAGACAAGGAAGCAGCAATCCCAATAGGACTGGTGGAGGTTGTTAGGCGTTACTCTAATATGGGATGTAGGAGCAGACGATGTTTTTGCAGAAAGAGTGGGCTAGATTGCTCTACTGGGTGTGATCAGTGCAATGCTGTATGTATTAATGTGTCAAACGTGCAAGATTATCAAACATATGATGCATAAATCATTCTCAAAGATTATATTAAATTATAGTCAACGGATCTGTGAAGTAACAGTTATCATGGTAATACTCAATGAATAAGTTATGGTCACCTGGTCCTCGTCACTAGGCAAGAATAGGCCTAAATCCTAATTATCCATCATGTTTGCCCATACAGACAATGCTATACACTATTCCAGAGTAATTTATGGTCGTCTGCTCCTCGTCACCAGGACATAATATGCATATATCATAATTATCCGTGCGGACAATATTAATATATACTTTATCATCAGCTGTCAATTAGGAACGTCGTGGTTCCACTGAAAAACAATACAATCAGCCTTTTCTATAACTGATGAACTTTAGGCCGTAAAATTAAGTGGTCGCTAAAGAAATAGTCGCTTAATACAACTAGTTTGCTATCTTGAATAGCTTATTATTGCATGATCATTGCAGTGATGGCTATGTGTAGGCCGACTTATACGAATTGTAACGTTCATGTTAGAATGTAAAGATATGTTTGGATATAATGCAATCCGTGCGGTTTATTGTTCGAAGTTCCAAAATCAAAATAAAACAGTGAATAGGCAAACCTGTCTATAACCGGCACTGTATGTGCAATCATAGTGTTCTCTTAAATCTTGTGACCACACACTTTAAAAAGCTGCCATCTTTTGGTCCCTAAAGGTGCTGCCTGATAAGGATAAGTCTGCATAGAAGTCAATGTTCCACAAATGTTAGTCTTTCTTGTTTATTCATCTACCATTAAAGTATATGGTTAATGTCACAATGTTTAAGTTTCGTGAAAATACAGTCAAGCATTCAGAGTTAATGTAAATGTGTACGGCAAAATAGTTCAAATCAGGATAATATTGGATTTTATTGGCAACCGGTTTGAGTTTAAAAAAATAAAATACATGTATTTCTACTGCAGTCATTTTGTATTATCAATATTTCATATTACATATAGTATACTAGCATCTTGAAAGAATGGAAAAGTTTGGTTAGAAGACAATAAATGGTCACAACTGTTGAATTCTAACATTGGGACCGCCATCTTGGAGTTATGCAAATTAGGAATTGTTCAGCTAGTTGAACACTTGATAAAGTTAGAATGTTATATATAAATATATCCCTTACTTGTACTAAAGAGCATCTTTTAACACCTTTAAGCATTAAAATAGCTTGATTGGAAGTGAAATTAGAACAAAACGATGTAATGACAAATACTGTGGCGACCATCTTGGATATATGCAAATTAGGCTCTGTTCCACTACTTCAATTTTGGGGGACTTTTAATGTGTTCTTTTATTTGCTTTTCTGAGATGAATGGTGATAGAATAAATTCTGTTGCAATTTGTGGTGGGTCATTTCATATATTGACTGGACTATTTGAACAGACATAATACTTTAAATTCAGCAGTAACAAGGCATAAAATTCAAACTTGGAATTCAGTAAACATGATATTTAGGGGGGAATTAATGATGGACGCTGACCACACAATTAGATCGAACCTTACATTTTGATTGGTCCATGACAACCATGTTTTATAAAGGAACAAATTCTCTTCAACAAACTTTAATCACCCTTAGGTATCGATGAAATTAAATGTAATGAGTTTCAGCCTGCTCCGCACACTTCCTGACATGTCAGTTTCGAGAACAAGGCACTCAGTCACTTGAACAAGTGAGTAATGAGGAGTAGCGTTGTATATATTCCACCATTTTTCAGAAAATCTAAGACGGCTACCAAAAAAAGAATGAAGCAGTCAAATGTAACAGCCTAGGGTCCTTCCAGCTGAGTTTGGTTTAAATTGGCCATGCGGTTAATGAGTAGTCTTTTAAATGATTTCCCGCCATTTTTCAGAAAATTCAAGATGGCTGCCAAAAAAATTGACCAATCAAAATTCTGTATACAAGCCGAGTTTGCTTGAAATCGGCTACGTGGTTAATGAGTAGAATTTTAACCAATTTCCAGAAATCTTTGGAAAATCCCAGATGGCCACCGGAAAAATTGACCAATCAAAATTCTGTATACATGTTCTGAAACCTACAACCATAGTATCCTTCCAGCCAAGTCTGGTTGGAATTGTTCAAGCAGTTAATGAGAAGTAGTGTATTAAACGATTCCCCACCATTTTTTGGAAAAACCAAGATGGCCACTGAAAAAATAGACCAATCAAAATCATGTATACATATTCTGAAACACACTAGGGTCTTCCCAACCAACTTCACTTGGAATCGGTCAAGTGGTTAATGAGGAGTAGTAAGTAGGCTTTTAGCTGATTTCCGGAAATCAGGAAATCCAAGATGGCCGCTGAAAAAGTAGACCAATCAAAATTCAGTATACATGTTCTGAAGCATATACCACTCTAGGGTCTTCCCAACCAATTTCACTTGAAATCGGTCAAGTGCTTAATGAGGAATAGGCTTTTAACTTATTTCCAGAAATTCTCGGCAAATCCAAGATGCCCGGTGGAAATATTGATCAATCAAAATTCACGTTGGGCGTGTTGAAGCCTACCAGTATAGAATTAGTCTCCCCAAGTTTCATTGAAGGCAGGACATTTATATTGGAGGAGCATTTTAAACGATTTCCAGAATATTTTCGGAAAATCCAAGATGGCCGCGAGAAACATTGACTAATCAAAATTCTGAATAGAAGGTCTGGAGCATACCTCCATAGGATCCTTCCGGCCAAATTTGATTGGAATCGGTCAAAGGATAAATGAGGAGATGCAGACAACATAAGAAAAATGGCCTCTGAAATAGACCAAAGATTTTATATAATTGTATTTGCCCAGTTCCTTTCATCTCACTAAAGATGTATAATGTATGCTTATTGCTTATCATAATTACAACCACACTCAAACATTACAAAGCATAAGGCACTGATAATTGTATGCTTGTCATTTTCACAATTTGATTTTTTCAATTCTTCCAGCTCAGGCCAGTCATTCTAATGGTAAATTTTCTAAAATACTCTTCTCTTTGTCTGCAAATTTTATTGAAAGAATTTGAGGGTTAAATGGTTACTATTCGGTGTGTCAAAATCATAGAAAAGAAAAAGAACACTATCCCACCTCATCCTTTGAATAATTGTGAAATATTCACCCAATTAAAGCTTAAGCAATGAAATAGATACCAGCAGGTAATACAATATGCCTTAGTAAGGCCTTATTAAGGTGCAATTATCTACGGTCAATTGAAAGTCAATGATCCATGTTCAGACACAATTGACAATAAAAACTATATCTTAAGTAATGTGAAATGTATTCCCGACTGTAGCAAGAAGGTAATTAACCCTTTGATTCATGAATTCGCAGAATCCCAATTTCAAATTGTAACCATACAGGTAAGCTGTTAAATATTTTGAAACTAAATTGGTAGCAGCAGCTTTCAGTCAAATTATTTTCACACAACAGCACAATCATTACATTGTAAAGGATCATGGGTGTTTAGCCTTTGAAATGGTTAATATGTGAAACTCAATATATGCCAAGAAAACATTGTATAATGTTAATACTGTACAGCTCAGAAATAATATAAACTGTTTCCCAAATGAAACTAGAAAACGTTGTTTCACTCATCAGAGGGCTCCCCCCCCACCCCCCAATCACCGGAAATACCTTTCTCTATGTAGTAGGTATCAATTTTATTCAAATCCTTTATATTAGAAAACAAGAATGCTGAAGCGTACCATGTCTCACCTGTAAAGGCATGGATAGTGTGGATTGCCAAAGAAAACTTGGATTGGTTCGGAATACGTATATTCAGTAAGGCACCAACAAACGAGTGTAACGAATCAAACATGGACAATTTTCACAAACTGTTCATAGTCTGATCTTGAAACTAGTAATGATGCAGATAGCACCCCTGCATAGTATATAACTCTACTGTACAATTGTGTTGATATCTGGTGAGCCATTGTTGAAAATCAGAGGTAAAAAAACCATGAAAATAGTTCAAAGTCCAAAACTGTGAAACAAGAGGTATCAGAAGATACCAATATCTCACATTCTTAAGTTACCACAGGACCCGGTTTGCCTAGGACTAAATGTTCTGCGAAAAGATAATGTCCAAGCCATGTACACATATAGAATTAGATTGCCCATTTCACCCGTGGCCACTGCCCTCAGATTGACTGAAGAACAAAATAATTAGTTGTACTGTAGTCTACTAACTATAAGCTTCAAAATGATATGACTTGACCACATTTGATCAAATTTATTTTCTGCCAACCATTTCCCCCACCCCTGCCCCTGGGGGGTTACATCAAAATTCCAATGTTTCATGCACACCCCTGGCCATATGTGTAACCATACCGAAAGTTTCAAGTTTCTATGTGAGATGGTCTAGGAGGAGTTGCGCTGCAATCGATTGGTGCCCACTTTTGACCCCGCCCCCTACCCTCAGTTTGACCCAAGATCAAAATAATTCCTTGTACTATAGTCTACTCATCATTGGCTTCAAAATGATATGTGACATGACCACCTTTGGAGAATTTTTGAAGGGCTGTACCCTGGGGTTATACCAAAGTTACACAAGAGCTATCAGAAGATTCCAAATAGCTTACCTGTACTGTATATTAATTGTACATCACAGGATACGATGGACCACTGGATACAGTCTCATTTTGAAATTTGACAATCAACATGCCGATTCAAAATACCCATGATACTACCTATCAGGCAAGCATGGCTTGGCGACTGAACCATAAAGCCTTTCTGCCCAGGAGTAACCTGAAGTCATTGTAATGACAACTGGACCGTGGGGCTAACCGAAAGGCAAATGGTCCAAACATAAGCAAAGTTCATGGTCTGAAAAAAGAAGAAACATTTTCAAAAACAATCAGCATAATACATATTTGGATGTGAAATGGTCTAGGAGGATCGAGTTATGTTACAATCGATTGGTGCCCCGCCATTCACCGTCAGTTTGACTCAAGATCAAAATAATTCATTGTACTGTAGTCTGCTCATCATTGGCTTAAAAATGATATGTGACATGACCACCTTTGTAGAAATTTAATTTTGTACCCACAGTCCCCACCACGTGGGGGTCATAACAAAATTTTGAAAGAGCCATGCACATCCCTGGCCATATGTGTAATCATACCGAAAGTTTCAAGTTTCTATGTGAAATGGTTTAGGAGTTGCGTTACAATCGATTGGTGGCGACTTTTGACCCTGCCCCCACCCTCAGTTTGACCCAAGATCAAAATAATTCCCTGTACTGTAGTCTACTCATCATTGGCTTGATAATAATATGCGACATGACAAGCTTTGGAAAAATTTTGACCCCGCCCTGGGCCCAGCCCGTGTGTGTGTGTGTGTGTGTGTGTGTGTGTGTGTGTGTGTGTGTGTGTGTGTGTGTGTGTGCATGTGCGTGTGCGTGTGTGTGTGTGCTTAGAATAAAATTCCAAGTGTCATTAACATGCTCGCGTGCGCATGCACACACACAGGTCACATCACATAATCACCACCTTTCCTTCGAAAAGGGTGGGGATAATAACCCATAATTAAATCTATTGCTACGCAGATCACATCCCTGTATAGCATAGATCACTTTTCCAGTTTCACTGAAATTGGATGAGCCATTGTTGAGAAATAAGTTGATTCAAAAACCGTAACCAAAAGTGCACTGGTAAAATACATGAAACCGTGAAAAAAATAGTTAAAATGACCCAAAATGGATTCTTTTGTTATGCAGATCACTTCCTTGTATAGTATAGATCACTTTGTAAAGTTTCATTGAGATCGGATGAGTAATTGCTGAAAAATAAGTTGTTTTAAAAACCTTAACCAAAACTGCACTTGCAAAATACATTAAAAAAGCTCATGTCCAAAACCGTGAAAAAAATAGTTAAAATGGCCCAAAATTAAATCTATTATTATGTATATAACATCCCTGTATAGTATAGATCACTTCTGTAGTTTCATTGAGATCGGATGAGCCAGTGTTAAAAAATAAGTTGATTAAAAACATGTAACCAAAGCTGCACAAATGATGGATGACAATGACGCCAACGCCGCCGCCAACGCCGCCGCCAATGGAATTAGTGACCCCTGTCTCGCTTTCTGCTTTGCAGGCGAGACAAAAATTAAAAATTAAAAATAAATTAAAAAGCCCATTTTCACCCAAAGTATTGGACCTATAAAGGTGAATCCTTCATAAAGAAGCCACCTTATTAAGATATTTTAAGCGATTGTGTATGATATGGTGATTATGAGGAAATTGACAAAAATCTATAAATGTGAATTCTTCATGTGTATCATAACTGAGGCATACACCAAGTTCCATTAAAATATCTGAAGCCATTCTGTATGATATGATGCTTACCCGATATTGTGGATGGATGGACAGATGGATGGATGGATGGAGGGGTGGATGGACTGACAGACAGACACAGTGATTACTACTAGAGGGGTTCCGATGTGAGGTCCTAATTAACTTAACACCTTGTTCCTTTAGGGGCCTTTTCTTTTTGGCACCAGGAATAATTTTGGAGCATCATTTTTCAACAAGAGCGTTGCAAACGACGCACAATGCCCCGCCATGATGACAAACCACTGAATGAGAGCTTTCAGAAAATAGGGATTTCTTCTCCAACATAGACAGTCAGCCATCCTATGAAGTTTCAAAGTGATCCACTAAACAGTTATGGAGTTACCATCCGGAAACCAATTGTCAAGATGTCAGTAGGAGCCTGGCAGCCATATTGGATTTACAATCATCATCAATTTCAATAACCTTATTTCTCAGACATAGTCCAGTCATCTTCTGAAGTTTCAACGCAATCCGATAAACGGTAATGGTTATTATTATACATGTTATAAGAAAACCAATTTTCAAGATGGCTACCCTTGGCTGGCAGACATCTTGGATTTTGGATTATCGTTGATTTTGATATGTTTCTTCTCCACACCAAGTCCAAGAACCCTGTTTTATCCCCAGATCTCGTCCTACCACCATATGAAGTCTAAAAGCGATAAAAACATTAACAGATTTATCATCTGAAAACCAATTTTCAAGATGACCACTGGTGGCTGATGCCCATCTTGGATTTTGGATCATCATCAATTTCAGCTTTCCCAGACCTAGTCCACCTTCCCTATGACCTTTCAAAGTGAATCAATAAATGGTAACGGAGTTATCATATGGAAACCACTCTGCCACCCGCCTCACTCAGTCCGCCCACCCGAATGGTGCTATCACATATTATACCACACCAATTTTTGGCGGGGTAAAAATGTTTTCACATCTTTGGTGTAATTGTAATAATCGGCATCAATTTTAACATTTCGAGCAATGAATTTAAGACTTTAAGATTTAAGTCTTCCATAACAACTATAATGGCTGCCCATGCCATCAAACCTGGCGTGAAAATGTAACGTTTAGAGTAAAACTTATCTGTATATAAATCTATTGTTATATTCTGTAAAGAAGTTTATCTACTTGCTGACAGCTGATAATTCTGCCATAAAAGAAGTGGCAATTTTTTGCTTCAAAGCTTTTAAAAAACACAGGTTACTTACCCTTGTGCATGGTGTATACCTGTGCGGTGTGTGTGTGCATGCGTTGCATGTAATAACTTTAGAACTTGTGTGTATATATATTGCTGCTATGTAGATATGTTAAGCGTTAATTCATTTTTGTAATGACCCATCATGGGTTGGATACAATAAATATTATTATTATTATTATTATTATTATTATTATTATTATTATTATTATTATATGTATAAATTAGTTATTTCCTAACATGAAAGACTCCTTTTTCCAGAGCTTCCATCAACATAAAACATAGATTTGTTTTGTAACTATTTTGAATATATTATATAATTATATAATAATTATAGTATCTTAGGCAGCAATAATGATATTCAATAAAACTGTTTTCTTCTCCATGTTCAATGGAGGGGCTAGCTCAATTACAGAGTAAGTCATCTCAGTGGTAAGTTTTCAAAATTGTCTTCTGACTTGGCCTGCAAATGGACATTCACTAAGTAAGATTGGGGCCAATTTTCTGGACTATTTAACCCTTGCGAAAAATAGTCTTGGCCTTTCCTCATTAGCACTGGGTAATCCCGCATTTCTTGAGATGATGAAGACTATAGTTTAACCAGGACATTACTGGGGTAATCTAACATAACAAATATTTTGAGGCATTCTTTGATAGGTTTGTATAAAATGTAGTAATGGTTGGGTTATAATTTTATAATGCTGCATTAATATCTCTTAATTGATTTAGTGTAATTACTGTCTGACTACGGCAAGTCACCAGACAATAATTTCAATGGGCAATAACTCTGGCCTTATTGAATATTTTGAAAACAATTTGACTGAAAGTTGTACTTTTAGTCAAATTGTTTTCAAAATATTCAGCATATTCAGAGTTAAAACCCCTGGAAAATGTAGTTTGCAGAAATTAAGCAGGCAGACAGGTAATTGAGCATCGACCCCCATGTTATGCTTACCAATGGGTACGTCCGAAAGTGCCGTCTTACAGAAACCACGCACCATGTTATAATAGGACCCCAGTCCATTCTCATCGGCAGTGGCATCCGCTGATTTATACGTGGCCTTGTCCGAGGTGAATATGTGCCATGTTAAAACGCTCGCATTTGTGGCAGTGTTTTTAAAAGCTGTGACGATTTCTTGTGACAAAGTTTCACAAGTGGATGTTGCAGCTCTGGCCGATTGAATGGTGCATAGGAGAATGACCAGAACAGTCGCTAGCTTTATAGTCTGTAGCATTGTGTACATCGTCAGTCACCTCGTTCCTCAAGTTGATTTGCAAATAGGTCGCTTTTATAATAATCGCTGTCACCTCAAGGTCTATTACATCATTGTCTTTGCGTCACCTCTCTGAAGCCTTGGAAAAGAAAAATATTTATACAAATTAAAACTCAATTCTTTAACCCTTAAAATTTTCATGTCTCAGATTCAAGACACTTTATATACAACAAAGCTGTTGAATATATTGAAACTAATTTGACAGGACACTGTTGCTGCCATCGAGACACAAACCATGTCTGCTGATTATAAATGCCAGTGCGCTAACCAATTGATGCTCCATGCATTATGTTTACTCTATGAACATTTGTACTTACATTGAGAAACCACGCAGGGTTTAAATCCAAACAATTTTTACACATTGGATGTACATAAATCAGACACATATCTGGCTTTTGCAATGTTCTAGCCAATAGATTAGCCAAATACCATTTTTGTTAACCAAATAGTAAATATTTTAGCCACATCTTTACTTCAATGTCGCTTATGAACATGTTTGCAGTCAGTTATCATCAGTTAATACCATCAATTTTACAGTCCAGATACAATAAGAAATGTGTTGATTATTTTTAGAACATTTTTTTAGATACATAAGAAATGTGTTTATTATTTTCAACTAGAGATTGCTGTTTGATTCAGAGGGTCCCGCAATTACTGAAAATACAGAACCGCTTCTGTATAGTAGGTAGCAATTTTATTCAAAGCCTTCCTATTACTAAAACAAATAAATTTAAAAAATAAATAAATTGAAAAAACTAGAGATCAAATAAACGCATGTTAAAATTCAAAGAAAACCACAACTATCGCCGACGGCCAAAATCTTGGACCTATAAAGGTGAATATTTTAAAAGGCACATCTGCGTATCATAAAGAATCCACCTGGCAAGTTTCATTAAATTATTTTAACCGATCCTGTATGATATGATGTTCACGAGGAAAATTACAATAATCATGAGCTATAAATGTGAATTCTTCAAAAGGCACATCTGCGTATCATAGCCGAGGCATACACCAAGTTTCATTAAAAAATCTGAAGCGGTTCTGTATGATATGCTGTTTATGAGGAAATTGGCAAAAACGGTGAGTATTTACATTAAAAAGCCCATTTTCACCCAAAATATTGAACCCATAAAATGAGAATCCTTCAAAAGGCACATCTAGCATCATAAAGCAGCCACCTGCCAAGTTTCATTAAATTATTTTAAGCGATTCTGCATGATATGGTGTTCAAATACGAGGAAATCGACAAAAATTGTGAGTATTTGCATTAAAAAGTGCATTTTCAGCCCAAATATTGACCCTATGAAGGTGGATTTTTCAAAAGGCACATCTGCGTATCATAACTGAGACATATACACCAAGTTTCGTTTAAAAATCTGAAGCAGTTCTGGATGATATGCTGTTTATGAGGAAATTCGCAAAAATTGTGAGGTTTTGCATTAAAAGGTCCATTTTCTCCCAAAATATTGAACCTTATAAAGGTGAATCCTTCAAAAGGTACATCTGCATATCATAACTGAGGCATACACCAAGTTTCATTAAAATTTCTGAAACGGTTCTAATTATGATATGCTGTTTACGAGGAAATTGACAAAAATCATGAGTTTTTTTCATCAAAAGGTCCATTTTCACCCAAAATATTGAACCTTATAAAGGTGAATCCTTCAAAAGGCATATCTAATCTTCATAAACAAGTCACCCGCCAAGTTTCATTAAATTATTTTAAGCATTCTTTGATAGGTTTGCATAAATGTAATAATAGTTGGTTTATAATTTTATAAGAGTACATTAAGTAATCTCCCTTAATCGATTTAGTATAATTACTCTCTGACTACTGCAAGTCACCAGACAATAATTTCAATGGGCAATAACTCTGGGCCTGCTGAATATCTTGGGAAAAAATTTGAATGAAAGTTGTTGGTGGCTTAGACACCAACATCTTTCAGACAAATTGTTTTCAAAATGTTCATCATATCCAGTTAAAAACCCTGGAAAATGTAGTTTGCAGAAATTCAGCAGGCAGACAGTTAATTGAGCATTGATAACCATGTTTATAATGCTTCACTTTGTCAGTCACAGCTTTGGCGAATACATTTGTACAACATATGACTGGAATATATGGAGGATAGGGTGTTTAATAAATTACAATTTATCACAGTTATTTTTCTATTTTAAAATGAACATCCAGAATGATGTTTAATTTTACAGAAGGAAGTAAGTAATGCTAGCCGAATTACTTTTGCTTGTCAGATCTAAATATAGAAAGAATGCCAGGAAAGGCGAGGATGTTCAAAACGATAGGATAGAATAAGTGATAATTTTCAAATCCTGGATAAGCGAGGATTTTCTCAGCCTGGATATCTGCTCAGCCAGAATTTTCAAAGCCTGGATAACTGTGGATACGTGAGAATTTTCAAATCCTGGATTAAAGCGAGGATCTTCAAAGCAACCTGGATATATCCACTAAGCCGGAGTTTTCAAAGACTGGATAACCGAGGATTTTCAATGTCTGGACATGTGAGGATTTTCAAAGCCTGGATTAAAGTGAGTATTTTCAAAGCAGCCTGGATATATCCACTAAGCCAGAATTTTCAAAGCCTGGATAACTGATGATTTTCTATGCCTGGATACGCAATGATTTTCAAAACGAAGATTTTCAAAGCCTGGATTAAAGCGAGTATTTTCAAAGCGAGGATTTTCACAGCCTGGATATCCACTAAGCCAGGATCTTCAAAGCCTGGATAACCAAGCATTTTCTACACTTGGATAATCCAGGATAGGCTAAGATTTTCAAAGCCTTGATAAGCGAGTTTAACAAGAGGCCCAAGGGGCCTGTATCACTCACCTGGACCACAGGCATCTCAACTAGAATGGTCATTAAGAATAAGTAGAACTCTAATGAGTTGAGCAGACTTGTAACAAGAAAACAGAGTATCAACTTCTCTTGAAAAAACTTTAACGGCCCTTATATCAATATCACATCTCCAAACTTTCGGCCCAATCTGTTCAGTGGCTCTGGAGACGAAGTTGCTTTCATGAAAACCAGACCATCCAATATGGCCGCCAAACCATTTAGCAAATCAAGTTCCCTTGAACAAATTTGATTCAGCTCGTGCCCTAAATAATATTTTATGAGTTTTGAATCAATCGCTCAAACTGTTTCGGCGAAGATTTTTAAAGACCAAAATCGACCAAAATCCATGATGGCCGTCGTCCAAATTGGCCGATCAACTTCGTTTGAACAAGCTTAATTCTCCATGCCCTAAGGATGGTTACTGCCAAATATAATTGAAACCGGCCCAGTAGTTCTCGAGAACACATTTTAAATTTCCCATTGCTTTAGTATGGGAGCCTTTTGCGGGAAAATTATTCAAGATGGCCGGCAACCCATTTATCCGACAGTTTGAAAATTGCAAATTTGAGATCAGAATACCAAAAAACATATATAAAACCAATTTCGGCACCAAAATCCATCAAATAAAAATATCCAATATGGCCGCCAAACACGCTATATTTTGATTGAACCACAGTGGCCATGTTTTTTTTACAGATCAACTTCCCTTGAACAAACTTTAATTGCCCATATTCCATAATTATATGTCCCAAACTTCGGCCCGATCCCTTCAGCGGTTCTGCAGATGTTTTCGGAAAAAAATAGGTCATCCAAGATGGCCGCCGAATTGTTTGGTCAATCAAGTTCTCGTGAACAAATTTAGTTCAGCTCTTGCCCTAGATGATATTTCATCTGTTATGAATCGATCCCTCAAATGGTTCGGTGAAGATTTTTAAAGACATTTCTAAAAATCGGCCAAAATCCAAGATGCCCAACGGCCCAATTGGCGATTGGCTTCATTTGAACAAACTTGGATCCCTATGCCCTAAGGATGCTTCTTACCATATATAATTGAAATCAGCCTAGTAGTTCTTTTTACATTTTAAAGTTCCCCTTGCTTTAGTATGGGCTCCTTTGGCGGGAAAATAATCCAAAATGGCCGCCAAACGGTTTATTCGACAGTTTTGAAAATGGCAAATTTGAGCGCAGAATATATAACCTATTTTGGCATCAAAATCCATCAAATAAAAAAATCCAATATGGCCGCCAAACACACTACATTTTGATTGGACCACAGCAGCCATGTTCTTTTACGGATAAACTTCCCGTGAACAAACTTTAATGGCCCTTAGTCCCTAATCATATCTCCCAGATTTTAGCTCGATCCCTTCAGTAGTTCTGGAGAAGTTGTTTTTGGGAAAACTAGGTCATCCAAGATGGCCACCAAACCATTTGGTCAATCAAGTCTTCTTGAACAAACCTGGCTTACCTCTTTCACTAGATGAGGTTTCATGAGTTTTGTATCGATTCCCCAAGCGGTTTCGGAGATTTTTAAATACGTTTCCTAAAATCAGTCAAAATCCAAGATGGCCACTGGCTAAATTGGCCGAACAGCTTCATTTGAACAAACTTGGATCCCTATGCCATAAGGATACTTTCTGTCATATATAATAGATATTGGCCCAGTGGTTCTTGACAAGTCGTTTAAAGGAAAAGTTGATGGATGACGGACGGACGGACGACGGATGGTCGCCATGGCATAAGCTCACGTGGCCTTTCAGGCCAGATGAACTAGTAAGTGAGAATAAAACTTATCCTACCTAAACCCATTCTCCAGCTTGGAGAGGGTTAATCCTTCATGAAGTCGTAACTTTGGTTACGATGATTACAAGATAATTAGCACAGACTAGTGTCATGAGAATGGGCTAAACCTGGAAATTCAAGTTACGTCTGGAAGCTGTGCATAGATTCAATATTTAGAGCGAGTACTTGGCAGATTCACAGACTTGTTACAGACTCAGTACCTATAATTAGAATGCTAAACGCATGTGCTAGTTTTCCTGATGTAATGTCGTGGAATTCTGGAAATACATGTAGATGTCTAACATGAGCTTATTAAAAGCCGGTTTGGCGTTTGACTAACCAATAATTTTTGGAAAACTCCTTATACCCCCTTTCTCAGACAATCTGCTGTTGAAATTTCTCCATCACTATCATAATAGAAGCCTCGGCTCTGATAGGAAGAATACGGCACGTATCACATGGGTTAATGTCAATCATTAAAGGATTATCTACAGCTCGTAGTTCACATTTCTATAAAACACGTTCATCAATGTATAGTGGCCTTTAACCCTTTAATGGTCAAGTCAGCCTTAAATGGTTTCGCAGTCATCTTGAGAAACCTCAACAAGAGCTCCACAAACGGTGCATAATACACCGCCCGCCCCTGATGAGAAACCAATGAATGAGAGCTATCAGAAAATAGTGATTTCTTCCTCAGACCTAGACCTGTCATCCTAGCAAGTTTCAAAGTGATCTGCTAAACGGTTATGGTGTTATCGTTTGGAAACCAGTTTTCAAGATGGCTGCCAGTGGCTGTCGGATATATTGGATTTCGAATCATCTTCTATTTCAGTAGGTTTCTTCCTCAGACTAGTCACCCTATTAGTTTTAAAGCGATCCACTAAACAGAAGTGGAGTTGTCATTCAGAAACTAATTTCCAAGATGGCCACTGGTGGCCATATTGGATTTAGGATCATCGTCGATTTCATTAAGTTTATTCCTCATACCTGGTCCAGTCATCCTATGAAGTTTCAAAGCAATTCGATTTAGTGTTATCATCCGGAAACCAATTTTCAAGATGGCCGCAGGTTGCTAGTGGCCATCTTGATCAGCATAAATTTCGATAGGTTTCTTCCCCAGACATAGTCCAAACACCCTATGGAGTTTCAAAGCGATCCGATAAACGTTAATGGAGTTATCATTGGGAAACCATTTTTCAAGATGGCCACTGGTAGCTGGTGGCCATCGTGGATTTCGGATCATTGTCGATTTTGATAGATTTTTTTCCCTGACCTAGTCCAATCACCCTATGAAGTTTCAACATGATCTGAACAACAGCAACAGAGTTATCATCTGGAAACCAATTTTCAAGATGGCCACCGGTGGCCATCTTGGATTTCGGATCAACATCAATTTCAAGAGATTCGAAGAGATTTCTGCCCGCCCGGCCTGCGCCATCACATAACCCTAATTTTTTGGGCGTGGTATAAATATCAACCATTGGAATCAGGTTGTTTTGATAAACAAGACAGTCATTCTGAGTATTACATTTTTTTAAATGGTCTAAATCTCTTGGTCTGCAAATTGACACAGGAAAAACTTCTTGATAAATTTTGAGCATTAAATAATTAATATATGTTATCAACATGATATATGTCAAATAATGATAATCACAGACACGCACAAACACACGCACACACGCATGAAGACACAGTCACACACACGCACACCTATCCATCCCCACACCCACTAAATATAAGCTTGTATTCCATTGCACAACTTTCATTCACATATACATTACATATCATTTTATATTACCCGCTAGTCTAATAAAGTCATGTGCTAGTCACGCACATCACAAGCAATATATTACTGTGCCTGCTGTCACTATGAGAGATGATATAACAATTCCACTTGCAATGTTATTTTGCTACTGTTAAAATTTGTTAGTGTCAATATAGACAGTTTTGCTAGATAACCCATTAACACATAAACCTTTTACCAAAAAATTTACCACTGGATTGACTGACCCCATAATCAAAGCCAGTTGTTCTAGTGATACATTTTCAAAAATAATTTTCCCTTGATCTGCAAATAGACATTTTCTAAAACTGAAATTTTCTTGAACAAATGTGAGGGTAGAGATAATTTTGACAGGTTCCTTGATGTTATAATTCTTATGAGTCAACAATCACTGCTTCCAACAAGTGTTCAGAGAGTTCCTAGCCTCGGCCGCCTGCCCCACTCCTTTAGGTGACTTTGACCATTGACCCACGAAAAAGAGGCTTCTGCAGATCCCAAAGTATAAATGAAGTCAAGGATTTATTTTTTCATGAGAGTTCATACGTACCATCCTGATACTCATTGATATTTCCTAAATATCAGCTTTGACATATAGTTTAACCCAGACTTTAACAGAAACTGCCACCACTGGGCAGGTAATACATCTGCCAGCCCAGCGGATGTACGGCCCAATGGTGGGCATACACAGACACGTCCTCAGATTTGATATAATTGGCTGACAATTGCAACATAAATAGCCCAATGACCATGCCTCTGCGGGGCAGAAAAACTGGTATCGTATCTGGACGGTATGTATCAACTCTCTCGTGGAAAAAATCTGTAATCTCGTTTATTTCACTTCAAGAGTATTAAGGTTGCCAGGTTTTCAGAGATTGTGTGGCTCTGGGGGCGAGCCTCTCGCTATACTGGTCTGTCTGATGGAGAGACAGATAGACAGATTGATTGTCTATTACCCTATGGACTTGATAGACAGATGGCATTGTCTCTTCATTATTCTGGAGGTTGACCATAAATATTCTTCACTAGGGAGACAACACCACTGTTTTAACTTGTACTAAAGTGTTCTTCATCTTCAAAATTCAATAGTAGCTTTACATAACAACTTTATATGAATGGGTTATTTCCTCTGAACTGTACACAGTTATAGAGATACAATATATTACTATTATTATTATTATTATTATTATTATTATTATTATTACTACTACTACTACAACAATTTTCATTTTTGTTATCAATCTTATCATCATATCTTATCATATCTTGTTGATACATATAGACCAACATGTGCGCATTTCCTTACAGATAATAATGTCATGTACCAGTAATGATTTTTCATATGAAAATGGGTAAAAATTAATAATTTCCTAGCTAACTGAAGCTCCATTTTAAACCCTCTTGTGTCAACAGCGCATTAAAGCGTGCAGAATACTGTCTATTTCAATTGACCATTTAATTACCAATACTTTTCAAGGAAATTTGGATTTTTGCATCCATAAGGGGAACCTTTGTAAATTTATAGCGAAAATTTACAAAAAAGAAATTTCTGTTATCATTCAAATGAACGCTCATCAAAAGTGTAATGGTCAAGAAAATTCAAATTTCTGCTTAGCCAGTGCCCAATTGCAGACCAAGAAGAGTATTTTTTCAAAATTTACCACTAAAATGACTGGCTCGGTTACCGAGACAGTCATTCCAGTGGTAAATTTTCAAAAATATTATCTTAGCCTGCATATAGACATTTCTCAAGATCACTGCAGAGATCGTTTATACAAATTTGATCATATGTATATTTATATATTCAAACTTTCTCTACATAACTTTCTGCATTTACAACAGTCTTACTGACTGACATGCTCTCCAAGCTGTGTCCTTCAACAACACCTTCACATAATCTGGGTTCAGCAATATAATGTACTCATTGTACTTCTTATTAGTCATACAGAGCAACTACTGAATATTTTGCAAATAATTTAAAGGAAAATGATTGCTGCCAAAGGCGGCAACAACTTTCAATCAAGGGTTAATTCACCTTTCCAGAGTACCCACCCATCATATGACATCATAATGAACTGCGTGATGTGTAGAATGACATCATAATGAATGACGTCATGAATGATGTCCATAAGTACGTCCCGAAAGCATATTTGAAGACGGTCTATGCGTTGTTGTACAAATTGTTTGCTTTTACTATTTAGTAAATATTCTGTTGAATATTTTGTAACTAATTTGACTGAGCAGCAACAGCACCCAGTCAAATTAGTTACAAAATATTCAACAGCTTCCCTGTATAGTTTTCAGGAAATTGATACCTAGGGCATTCGGGGATCGATCAATCCCAACACAGCGAGGTGTGGTGGAGCTTAGCTAGTGATGGGCGGAGAATAGCTAAAAATGGAAAGGTCCTCCTTCTCATACTGCGGATATATTTTAAATATATAGATTTAACCATTATACTGCTGAACCCAGATATTAACAATTTATAATTAAACCAGAAATGTTGTTGCAATGCAGCCATGAAGCTCAACTTTACGACTTTGCATTAAACTACGAAGCTTGACTTCAAAAATAAAACAAGAGGCCCAAGGGCCTGTGGCACTCACCTGGACCATTAGCATTTGAACCATTTGCATTTAAATAGATATGATGCATAATTTTCGGAAAATCCAAGATGGCCACCCCAAAAATTGACCAATCAAAATTCTGAATAGAAATTCTAGTCTATCTTGATAGGGTCACTCTAGTCAATTTTGGTTGAAATACGTCAAGCGACTTAGGAGATCAGCGTTTTGACAATTTCTGGTAAATCTTATAAAATCTAAGATCTTCTCCCAAAAAATGTATCAATCAAAATTCTGAATAGAATTTCTAGAGCCTACCACCATAGAATACATTAGTGAAATTTGGTTGAAATATGTCAAGCGGCTAAGGAGTAGTAGTAATTTGAAAGTTTCTGGTACATTTTCCATAAAATCTTGATTGATGAATCAAAATTCTGATTTGAGGTTCTAGAGCCTATGGTCATAGTATTCTTTCAGCCTAATTTGGTTAAAACTGGTCAAGATGGTAAGAGGCAATTTGACAATTTCCAGTACATTTAATATAAAATCTAATATTTCACCCCAAAAGATTGATGAATCAAAATTCTGTAAGGAAATTCTAGAGCCCATCACCACAGGATCCTTTACGCCAAATTTGGTTGAAATCGCTCAGAATCATAAGGAGAAGCAGCATTTTGACAATTTCCGGCACATTTTTCATAAAATCTAAGATTTTCACCCAAAAATTTGATAAATCAAAATTCTGAATGGAGTTTCTGGAGTCTATATGGCCATCGCTCAGAATGGTAAGAAGCGATTTGACAGTTTCCGGTACATTTTTCATAAAATCTCTGATTTCCACCCCAAAAATTGGTGAATCAAAATTCTGAATGGATGTTCTGGAGCCTACGACCATAGGGTCCTTTCAGCCAAATTTGGTTGAAATCACTGTGAATGGTAATGAGAAGTTATCTGTCTCAAGCATTTTGACAATTTCCGGTACATTTTTTTCATAAAATCTATGATTTTCAACCAAAGATTTGATGAATGGAGTTTCTGAACTCTATACGGCCATAGGTCCTTACAGCCAAATTTGGTTCAAATGGCTCAGAATGCTAAGAAGAAGCAATTTGACAATTTCCGGTACATTTTTCATAGAATCTCATATTTTCACCCAAAAAATTGATGAATTAAAATTCTAAATGGATGTTCTGGAGCCTACGACCTCTGGGTCCTTTCAGCCAAATTTCGTTGAAATCGGTCAAAATGGTAAGAAGCATTTTGACAATTTCCGGTAAATTTTTCATAAAATCTAAGATTGACCCAAAATATTGAGGAATCAAAATTCTGAATGGAAGTTATGGAGCCTACGACTAAAGTGTCCTTCCAGCCAAATTTTGTTGAAATCCGCCAAGAGGTTAATGAGGAGTAGTGTTTTAAAGCGAAAGTTGACGGACAACAGACGGATGGATGGTTGCCATGACATAAACTCACTTGGCCCAAAGGGCCAGGTGAACCAATAAATATAGAAGGCCTTATCAACAAAAGGCCCAAGGGCCTGTAGCACTAACTTGGACCAGTAGGATTCGAACCACTTACATTTAAATACTGGTAGACATAATGGATAATTTGTGAAAAAATCCAAGATGGCCACCAATGAAATTGACCAATCAAAATTCCTGTTTGATATCTTGAAGCCTATACCACCATAGGATCATTCCACCCAGGTTTCGTTGAAATTGGCCCACTGATTAAGGGGTAACATTTTAAATAGTTCTGGAAAGTTTTCTAAAAATCCAAATGGCCACCAAAAAATTGACCAACCAAAATTTTGAATAGAAGTTCTAGAGCCTATCACTATAGAATCCTTCCAGCCAAATTTGGATAAAAAAAATCCACAGAAATTATGGAGAAGGTGCATTTTGACAATTTCCAGTAAATCTTTCATAAAATTTATGATTTTCACCCAAAAAATTGATCCATTTAAAATTCTGAATAAAGGTTCTGGAGCCTACCATGATAGGGTCTGTCTAGCCAACTGGGGTTAATGATGAGTAGTGTTTTGACAATTTCCGGTTAATTTTTCACAAGACCTAAGGATTCACCAAAACACTTGACTAGTCAAAATTCTGTATATAACTTCTGAAGCTTATCCCCATAAGGTCATTTCAGCCAAAATAGGTTGAAATCTGCAAACGGTTAATAGAGTTTTGACAATTTCCGGTAAATTTTTCATAAAATCATTTTTTAACACAAATAAATTGATCAATCAAATTTATGTATACATGTTCTGGAACCGAAAGCATTACGGTACTTCAAGTAAAATTAGAGATTGAAATCCACCATGTGGTTAATGATCAGCAGTGTTTTGACAATTTCCAGTAAATTTTTCATAAAAAGAAAGATTTTAACCCAAAAAATTGACCATTCAAAACTCTGTATACACTTCTAAAGCCTACCCCCATAGGGTTCATCTATCTAAATTAGGTTGAAATCTGCTAAGCGGTTAATGAGCAGCCTTTTTAAACAAAGGTTGACCGATAGATGACGGATGACGCACGATTTTGAGCCCCAACTAAGCAGAGACATCGATAGTGTGCGTGCTTGGTAGGGTGAAGGCCAGGAACTATTTGATCGGCTACCATACCTCGCATACAATGCGCACACTGATTGGCTGAGTCTCGCTGGCGCTACGTCATCATTTAGTATAAAATGAGCTCTAAAAATCTAAAACAGCAGATTGGAGGTGGGCATGGCCCGAGTGGGAACCTATTCCTATCTGCTCACTGCGTGGAGTAGCGTGATTCTGCCACTGATTTACACCACTGCAGGTTATTACAGTACCAGTTTCCTCTCTGGGGGCCCGTGCTCCGCACTGCAAGTAGTTTTTTGATGCTCCTGGAGGATCGACAGGGGCAAAAATACAATCTAAAAGGTTTCCCATTCCATCACCAAGGGACCTAATCACTGCTGTGTAGCCTTTTGGCCATAGTACCATCTAGATTCAGTATGTAAGAACAGTGGTGTTCATAATATCTGGCCAGATCTGCTGTGCCACATCGAAACAGTGGTGAAAAACAATGAATGCATTCAGCGTTTTGAATTAATGTTTTGACCGCAGTCCAGATTAGGACATTGCCTTGCGCTCCGCAAGAGCTAAGCGACGTGGATCGTCTTGTGCCAAACCAGAAATCCTGCTTTATATACTTACTTCTCAGTCCTCCTAAAGAGAAGGCATTCATCACACTCGCACCAAATACAGTTATATCAATATTGCGGTAGATTAGACTCTGTGTACTATGTGCGGAAACTTGTTAGTCACCAGAAATAACTTTATTCTTCACTGTTCCTGAGTATGAGCCGAATCAGCTAGAACCCTGCGGTTAATCACCAAGCAGCGACTACAATGCGTGCCAGCTCCCACCACAATTTTGCGGTACATCAACTACATGTGACGTTTATTGGATTCTGCACTGGTGACTATTTAGGTGCCGCACATAAAAATGTATCTTAATTATATTATACCGTTGTTCATCAATAAGTACCAAAATTAATGGGTACCGCAACGTGAGGTGCAACTGCCGTTATAAGTTTTACTGTACATAATTATTCACATTTGTAATGGTGCCATCAATTAATCGACACCGCAAGGTCAGATGAGACCTCCATATTTTCACTGTTTTGTATAATTGTAATAAGGCATTTAAGTTACTGCTTTTCTTAGTTATAACAAAAACTTGCAAAATACTTTGACCGCAATTCACTTAGGTTACACTATACACCAACAACAAATGCATCACCTTGTTCCTTCCCCACAGCAACAATTTTTCACTAAGGTCGCTGATCATGCTCTCACTAGCGAACATGACATGCGTGTGTTAAACCTAACTATGATAGGATAGATTTAAAAGTAGCTAGGGACGACTACTCATTAAAGGACTTGTTTTGTAAAGCTCTTTTCCGTGTGCTGCGGTTCCATTATATTAACGCGCACCGGCAGTTTCCATAATTGGCCACTTACATTAAGGCCTCCTAAATTCAATGAACAAGTAGCTGTCTCTTACTATGTTTCTCCGGCCACCAGGCCTACAATTGTTTGGATTCAATCCACCATGTTGGCTAGGACTGATTTAAGAAACTACTGGGGTTTCTTGATGGTCAGAATCAAAGTGTCCGATGACCATGCACTCCCCTCTGTATCTTTGGATTCTTGTTAGCTAAGCCTTTTTACCAAAGTAGGAATCACTGCAACAATATAATTATTATAGCCTGACCAAGCAGTGTATCCTTTGGGCAACTTTCTTTAAACCTAAAGCAGATAAACAGTAGCTCCAGGGTGCAGATCTCACATGGTCCGCACTCAAAACATTAGGTGACGGATAAAGACACAGATCACCATCTAATTCAAATCGTGACTGGGTGTGGCCTTCGAGCTCACCACACCCTCTGGGAAGGCCACCGTAGAGGGAAATCTATTTCTTTCTCCCACCCCACAAACACGTAAAAACTGCTTTCTAAAACGCATTTGTAATGTGACTTGTCCTTGTCTTGTTATTTGTGGTTATGCTGCGGTATGCGGACGGATCGCTTTGCTGTTCTGAAACTTAACCACCAGGCAACATGTTGCACGCTGTCGTTCTGAGGAGAGATGCTCCGTCGGGTACCACCAATGGTACCGAGCATCCTCGCCAGGAAGACGTTCTCGTTAAAGTAAGTAGGTGCTAAGCCATTTGCGGCCTAAAAACTGTGTCTGGACCAAATATCTAAGTGTTAGTCTAGGCCCATCATGAAGGCCCGCAGAAATAAAGCGGTACCAACTAAAACAACATCTTTAACTCACATAAGATGAATTCTGTGGAAATCAGCTACCCCATCTTCACGTAAAACCGCATGCATCCCAGCAACAAATAACTACACTAGGTTGATTCATTTTATCATCTTTTGCATTTTTTCAAATAGGAGAGCGGCCCTTTTTACCGCATGTTCTCCTCCGCTTCGGCTTTGTAGGCATTTTTCCTGTGATGGAGGCATGCGTGAGGCACTTTCCTCTTGCAAAACCATATTTTTATAGGTTAACTCTCTTATTTTCTTTTGCATCTCTTCTATAGGGGAGTGGCCCTTTTTACCGCATCCCCTCCTCTGCATCTGCATTGTAGGCATTTTCCCGTGATGGAGGCCCGCACGAGCCATTTTCCTCTCGCAAACCAATAATTTTTGGCTGGTCTGAGGCAGATATAGTTTATATTAAACCAACTGACTGACTGCCCTCAGACCCTCTCTCACGGGGATATGTTCCACGACACACTCTATATATGAATAGATCAGTTAGGCGAGATACGGAACTGCCCACCATTTTTGTTTTTATGTACACCTTTTTATAATAAAGTAGCAAACGAATACCATTGTTTCGCTCTTTTTCTTCTTCGTGAATCGTGTCATTACCAACCATCTATGGAATGACACAAAGACAGACTGGTAATACGAACAGCCAGGACGGAAACGGTGATGTTCAATTTCCACAGCAATGGCTGCACGAGCCCACTGGAACATGATCGTTCCACTGGCCCTGGAGGTCGGTCTTTGTGGACAAAAGAGATGCGCGGCATCCACTACCAAACCCAGAGACTAGCTAGCCAGTGACATCATTCGGACAACAAGGAGCAACGCATACCCCTGGCGGCTAAAACTTGATAGGCCATGTCAGCCAATGGTGTTAAAACATTACCATATTTTAATTTTTGTTTCAACATCGTCCGACATCGGCCCAATTTCAGGTTGCATGAGTGACATCTTGGTTGTTCATAATTTCACACTTAGATCATAAAAGTGGCTAGTGGATACACAAACATCTAGCTTCATATTCCCCTGTTTAAGACTATATGCTCGGCCTCAACATGGCACAGGGGTGTAACCCACTGGGTGTCAATCCAGACATTTGGAGGGGCTAACCAGAGCATTATGCACAACGCTAATGAAATGACACTTAGAGATCGAATCAACCGAAATGGTGCTCGCCCTGTGAGGTTCTGCCAGGCAGGTGCAGCGCCGGGCTCCACGCCCTGAAGGAGCCCCCCCCCCCCCCCTCAGCTACTGGAGGTCCCATCAACCCGTCTTGTGGAGCCAGGGGATGAGGATGGAGAGTTACTGGCCAACCGAAAGAGAAGACCAAACCCAAAGAGAACCCCAGTATCAACACCATGCACTGGAACGCAGAAGGGGTTACCAACAAGAAATCAGAGCTCGAACAGTTCCTGTGCGAAAACAACATTGATATCTGCTGCATCCAAGCGACACACCTGCAAGAAGGAAAACCATTTAAGATCAGAGGTTACCAGGTTTTCCGGTGTGATCGAAGAGGAAGAAAGAAAGGCGGGGTGATCACCTTGGTCCGAAGCAGCGTGAACGCCAGCCAGATCAAAACCTTTATGGAAGAGGCAGAATATATCAAGATCAAGGTAACAACCAGCAACTCTGTGATTGACATTGTCAATTATTACTGCCCTAATGACAAGAATCTCTCACTTGACACAATCCAGGTTCCAGACTGCCACTTCCTCATTGCGGGAGACTTTAATAGCCAGTCCCAGAGCTGGGGATACAGAACACTTGATAAACGGGGAGAAGACATTGAAGCATGGCAAGATGAAAAGCACCTTTTACTTGTCAACGATCCCACAGATCAGCCTACCTTCTACTCGCGCCGGTGGCACTCGACAACAACGCCGGACTTGGCATTTTGTACAGAAGACATTCAAAGAAACCTCAGTAGAGTGGTCGGATCGCAGTTAGGAGGAAGTGACCACCACCCAGTCCTACTCTCTCTCTTTCTGGAAGTATTTCGACAAGTTCACCTCAACATCCAAGGAGGAACTACAAAAAGGCAAATTGGAGTCTGGTCGGCATTCATTCCAATGAGCTTACCCAAAATATAGCAGTAGAAGGGAGAAACATCAACAATGTGGTCAAGGAATTTAATTCAAGTATCCTCAAGGCTGCCAACGAAGCGATTCCGCGAGGGTTCAGGAAAAACTACCGCCCCTACTGGACAACAGAACTGCAAGCAGCACATGATAAACTAGACAAGGCCAGAGAAGATGCATAGGGTAATCCCTGTCATGAAAACCACTTCACGCTACAACAAACTAAAGCCAGGTATCTAAAGACCAAGCTGGAGGCCAAAAGAAGAAGCTGGAGGGAAAAGACGGCATGGTTTAATTTAGAGAGACACCACAAAGCTATGGAGACTGACTAAAGCACTGAATGATGAGGGTGTCGGGGGAGAGAAGATTACGCTTGAAGAAGATGGACAAACACTGACAGGAAAAATGACTGCAGATGCCTTTGCGAAGGCATATGCAAAAGAAAGCAACATGTCTATACCACGAATGCGTCAGAGGTTAGAAAAGAGCAAAAGGAAAGAACAGCCACCAACACTCACGATGCAATGAAAGTTGACATTAGTTTAGCAGAACTGAAGAAGGCTATCCGCCAATTGAAGAAGAAGAAATCTCCCAGGCCAGATGGCATTACGAATGAAATGATCCAACACCTTGGTAATGTATCTCTCCGCAAGTTGCTAGACATCTTTAATCTCAGTTGGACCAATGGAGAGGTTCCTCAGTGCTGGAAGGAAGACAGAATGACTCCTATTCTGAAAAAAGGGAAGAACAAGACGAAAGTGCTGAGCTACCATCCTATCAGTCTTACAAGCTGCATATGCAAGACCATGCAGCGCATCGTCAACCAGCAGTTGCAGTGGTACCTGGACTCGGAGAACTTTATAGTTTCAGAGCAGGCCGGCTTCAGAAGATACAGGAGCACAGAAGATCAAACAACACATCTTGCACAGGTCATAGAGGACACTTTTCAAGCCAAGAAGGTGATGCTAGCTGCCTTTATCGATCTGCAGAAGGCATTTGACAAGGTGTGGAAGGATGACCTCCTCGTGAAGCTCCGGCGCACAGGCATTGGTGACAACATGTTCCGATGGACCAAGTCATACCTACACAATCGCAGAGCTAGGGTGCTGGTGGATGGACAATCTGGACAGAATGTATTGCTGAGACAAGGGGTGCCACAAGGCGGAGTATTATCACCGACTCTGTTCATACTCTTCATTAATGACATTGTAGCAGAGCTGCCCAATGGGATCCAAGCATCCCTCTATGCAGATGACCTCATACTCTGGTGCACCGAGGAGTACACAACGACTGCCATGTACAGAATGCAGCTCGCCGTGGACAGAATTACAGTTTGGGCCAATCGCTGGTATATTACCATCAACAAAGAAAAATCATCAACCATGCTATTTTCACTGTCCACCAAAACCAAGGTTGGCAATCTGACACTGGGCGGTACTCCACTCGAGTACGAGGACCAGCAGACATACCTGGGAGTCACCTATGACAGAAGATTAACATGGAAGGAGTACATCCAGAATGCAGAGGTAAAGGCCAGAAGAAAGATAAACATCATGAGGAAGCTGGCAGGAACAAAGTGGGGGTGCCAATGAAAGGATCCTCAAGACCATCTACCTAGGTGCCGTACGACCACACCTTGAGTATGGATCCAGCTCATGGATGACAGCAGCTAAATCTCATCAACAGAACCTTGGCAGAGTACAAAACCAGACAATGCGCATCATCACTGGTGGAATGAGATCAACACCAATAGAAAAAATGGAGCAGACAGCAGGCATCCCCCCACCTAGTAAAGGAAGGGAATGCAAAGCACTGATCCAAGCTGCAAAGTTCAAATCGTTCAACAACCACCCGATGAAGATCAGGCAAGCACAGCTGTCATCAGGGAGACTTAAAAGATCAAGTTTTGTGAAAGAGACAAAAGCACTTCAAAGGAAGCACCAAGAAATGTTGCCAGCACAAATAGAAGACCCAAACCACACCCTTGATCCCCCACCCTGGGAAAACAAACTAGAGAGCATAGCTATTCGCACCACCGTACCTCATCTCACAACCAAAGATGAACACAGTGATGTCAGCAAGAAGGCCCTGACCCTAGCCATGCTGGAAGAAATGTACCCTCAGGAGACATGGATAAGGATATACACAGATGGATCAGCCAAAGATGCGATTAGGAGCGGAGGTGCCGGACTGTACATACAGTATCCAAACGGACAACATGAGTCAGCTGCAATACCGACAGGCAAACACTGCACAAACTACAGAGCTGAACTTGAAGCACTGGTTCATGCAGCTAATACCATCAGCAGAACAGCAGACCCTATTGCACAGATTGTCTTTTTATCTGATGCCCGCTCCGTCCTTGAGGCTATCACCAAAGGTAAGCTGCCACAACTTGAAGAAGCCCTACAAACCATCAAATGCTTTCGGATAGCATTGCAGTGGATCCCCTCACACTGTGGAGTCCAAGGAAATGAGGAAGCAGACAAGATGGCAAAGGTGGGTGCAGAAGAGAATCAGACAGAAAACATGGTTACCCATACAGAGATGAAGACTATCATCAAGTCACTCTATAGAACACCTCAATCAGAAGATGCCTACCATCATCTCTCGAGGCCAGAGCAAGTGACCATTTTCGTCTCAGAACTGGACACAACAGACTAATCCAACACATGTACAGGCGGTTCCACCTTACGACATTGCCCGCTTGTCCTTGTGGAGAAGCAGAACAGACCACAGAGCACCTACTTCAATGTTGCAGTACGTGTCAGCTGCTGAGAGAAGAGATCTGGCCTTTGTCAACCTCTTTTCTTGAAAAGCTAATGGGCCTGTGGAGGAACTGCAGAAAACCACAGATTTCATCTTGAGAACGGCTCTCCAAGTGTGATACCAGCGATCGAAAAGAAGAAGCTTCATATTAACTCTTAAATCATCAGGTTTGGTCAAGAAAATGTTTATTTTTCAACCGTGAATGTCCATTTGCAGGCTAAAGGTAGATTTTTTTTTTTAATTTACCACTGGAATGACTGGCTTGGTTACCGAGTCAGTCATTCCAGTGGGAAATTTCCAAAACTCCTTAAGACCACTGCACAAGTCGTTGTTGGTTGTTTTAACCATAAAAATGTTAACTATTTTATTGTTCAGTTGACAATACCTGATGAATGGAGGGATCCAATCTGTGACTCAAGAATCTGATGTCATAATTAATTACATCACTAATTAGCTGATATCACAATCAAAATACTGTATAGCTGTCACGAAAATTTTACAATCTGTGACTAAGTGTATGAACTGTGTGTTTTTGGTGATTTTACAATAAACATTCTGGCGAATATTTTGAAACTAATTTGACTGCCATATGGAGCAACAGGCACCGATAATTAAGTTTAGAATATTCAACAGCTACACATTACACATTACTTTGAAATTTACTGTAGGTTCTGCCGGGGAGTTCAGGTTTCAAAGTTTTAAATCGATTCCAATATCCATAAAAAGTGGGCGGAACAAAATAACCAGAAATGGGCATGGCATAGCTAGAAATGGATCCTTCTGTTGATAAGTGATGACACTACGGCTGAGCAGTACACGTTCTAAGCTTTTAGTAATTTTACCATCTGACTGCTGAGTTTTTCCAGATGACATATTCCAAGCGTTATATCTCTGGACCTGCTAAATATTATGAAAACAATTTGAGTGAAATTTGTTGGTGGCTAAGCCACCAACAACTTTCAGTCAAATTGTTTTCAAAATATCCACAATTTCCTGAGTTACTGTCCCTTGAAGTTATTGTTCGGTAGTTTATACCAGCCAGACAGCTAACACAGGTGAAGATGTTACTTAACCCTTTAACACTCATATCGGCCAATAACGGCATCTGCAATGGTTTTGAGAAATGTCCATTTGCAGACCAAGAGAAGACCATTTTCGAAGATTTACCACTGGAATGACTGGCTCAACAATAATAATAATAATAATAATAATAATAATAATAATAAAAATAATAATAATAATAATAATAATAATAAGTACATTTATATAGCGCAGAAATCCATGCAACAGCATGCTCTAAGCGCTTGAAGATTACGGAATAGAAATGTTTTGAGACTCGATTTGAAAGACTGTTAATGGGAGATTGTTCCCTTCAGGCAACATGTTTCAGCAACATCGCTTACAACTTGTACACAAGCCTTTTTTCCTAATGACGCAGTACAGTAAGTAACTCATAAACAGTCAAATTTGGTCAAGAAAATAAAATAATTTACTTAGGAAATCAAAATATTTGTTTGACTATTTAGAAAATTTACCGCTAGAATGAGTGGCGCGGTTACCAATACAGGCATTCCAGCGCTAAATTTTATTTTTAAAATCATCTCCTGGTCTGTAAATTGACACCAATAGAAGATTAGTTTTGAAATTTATCATTGTAATGACTGGCTCGATAAACGAGCCAGTCATTCCAGTGATAAATTTTCAAAACTAATCTCTTGTCTACAAATTGATATTTTGTGAGAAAATTGAAATTTCCTTTAAAAATGTAATGGTTAAAGAGGGTTAAGGAGCAGGAAAACGTGTTATTTGTCACCGTATATATAGCAAATGGTTAACCCTGTCACTAATGAATTCCCCATATCTCATTTTCAAGGCCCGTATACAGGAAAAATTGATTATTTTGAAATTAATTTGACTGGAGGCAGTAACGACTTCCATTCAAATTAATTTCAAAACATTCAACCGAATAAGTTTTATATCGTAAAGAATTTACTTTTTCAGGGATTTGTCAGTGAAAGGGTTAATATAGGCCTATAAACTGACCAGTTATTATTGATATTTGTTACTGTTACAGCGTGATAACAATCCAAGCCACGTGAAATCATATAATAACTTAATATTTATAAGACACAAACTATTATCCACATAGCATAAAAAATTATATCAATATATATTATTATTAGAGTGCCACAGGCTTATACTGACACCGACATAATAATCACGCAGATTGGTAACCCCGACACCCTGTGGGTGAGCAACCTTATATTGGCATATACTTAGACAAATGTACTTCCTTATTGATCATTGATATAATTGTCTGCCAGAAGATTTAATGTGTACACATGCATTGATGAATACTTGGCACGCTATACCTATACCGGTATTATAAGTACATGTACACCACACAATATATACCAACCTAAGGTAAACCCCTATAAAGACTTTGAATGCAAAGATAACCAGATACAACACATCTACATGTAAATTGGGAGTGTGTTGACTCTTTTGAAAGCAGACTAACTGAAAGCTGTTAATGGTGCCAAAGGCAGCAACAACATTCAGTCAAACAGTTTTGAAAATAATCAGCAGACTTTTATGTGCACAATAGTTATTTATATCACTTAAATCCCTTCAATTCTACAAACAAAATACGCCAAACTTCTTTTCAAATTTTGAAAATTAACGTGGCGCACCTTGGATAGTTGGAAGAGTGTTATACAGTAGCACTCATAAATAATCTAAAATACCTCCCAAAAAACCTAGAAAGCTAGACAGTTAGCACAATTTTGAAGATGATATAAAAAATGTTCTGTTGAATATTTTGGACTCAATTTGACTGGAAGCCATTGCTGCCTATATGGCTTCCAATCAAATTAAGTCCAAAATATTCAACATTAAGCTTTATTTGGTTTTAAGTTTTCTCTGAGCTGTACTATACACGGAATCAATCATGCGCTGTGAGTTTGTGCACATGAAATTATAACGGATCATTCATTACAAAGAAGAGATAGGCCTAACTCATGAAATACTGACTGCATGACAAATGTTCATGTTTTCTATAATGTTTACCTCCTCCATCGCTAGGCGACAATCTCTAACATGACCTATGACGATACTACAGATAAAACGCAATGGGAGTGGGGAGATTATTGTTTTGTTATCCAATATGGCCAGTAATTATTGATTTTTGTCACGATTTTATCTATCGTTGAAGCAATGCGTGTGCTGTCTTGTTTAAATCTAATGCTACGAAAAGGATT
Source organism: Chaetoderma sp. LZ-2023a (assembly GCA_034401795.1). Lineage (NCBI taxonomy): Eukaryota > Metazoa > Mollusca > Caudofoveata > Chaetodermatida > Chaetodermatidae > Chaetoderma > Chaetoderma sp. LZ-2023a. The sequence goes on along the minus strand of CM067369.1, from coordinate 175,375,459 downwards.
TTAAAATCACTTTTCGTTTGTGATCATAAATTTAATTTGGCAAAGCGGTACCAATGTATTTGAGTACAGGTCAGAAATAACTTAACATATTTCCAAAGCAAAAGTAAACAAGAGTTTTAGTGAAACTCAACATACGTCTGTAGGTATACTTGTTTGAGGAATGCTAAATGTGAACAGTTTGTCTTTGATAACTCACTGAGAAGGGGGGGGGGGGGGGAGAGGAGGTTCACGGCATCACTAAAAATATTGAGTCTTCACAGCTGCATTGATCATTACAATTACAACAAGACAATTTTGATGAATTTTAATCTTTCAAGGGAGATAACTCTGGTGAATATGGGCAGATTTTGCCGAAACGAAATCATTGCACTTCGTCTATTCCCAACACATCTGCTGAAAGAAAATTTTTAGTGTAGGTTCAAAGCGCTTCGAGATCTGGTCTGAACAATCGGATGGATGGACAGATGGCAAGACGGATGAACGGACAGCAAGCGCCATCACATAATATGACCCGACCACCGCTTACGTGGGCATATAAAAATACTGTTGAATGTTTTGAAGATAATTGGATTGGAAGACATTAGCTGTATTTGACTGGGTTAAAAGTTAGAGTATATTGGCTCCATAGAGTATATTTTTTATTCGACTGGTATTTTCCGAGTAAAAATAAAGCGCGAAACAAGCTGGAGCTAAAACGTGTGGCGTGTTTTCGTGAAGTATGTCACGTGATGTAAAATATGAAAATGCTGAATTCTACTATTATTTATCATTATTCAGCATTCATTATATTTGAAAACAGCGCTGAAAGGTGGATTTTAGTTTCAAGATAGTAAATTTAGGCGATTTAATCAGTTTCTGCACCTTCCATACTGCTAGGAGTGTTTTTCATTCGACTAGTACATTTGCGCAGAAGACAGTCCAAACCGGCAGACATTGAATCCCATCAAGAAACTGTGCATTCCAGACGCAGACCTGCAGTCGCTCAACCAATGGCGGAACAGCGCCTGGAAATACACATGGCTCATGATCCAGATGGATAAACCGAAGTTGGCAATATCAAACAGTGAAGTACCCGCCAACATCACAGTCGCAGTCCGGTACATCCCTCCAATAGATGACACTAATTTCTTGGAGGACTACTTAAGGGATATTAAGAACAAGAAAGACACACCAGGCCCCACACATCTTAATCTTACAAACCATATATCTCTAAACCATAGGATCATAGAAGTACTCCACCATGATCGTGGTAGCATGGAAGCAACATCTCTCCGCAAGGATCTTGAGAAATTCTGGATCCACCAACTCCACTGTATGGATCCAATCGGAATCAATCACACTGATTGGCAACCCTTTAAACTACCACGATAGTAAAAGTGGATAATTATATAGAGGTAATCTTTTGAATATTTTGAAACCTCGCATTAGTTTCAAATTAATCAACAGAATGTTAATATTAAATTGTAAATTCACCAAAGACATACAATTCAGACACTTATTGCCAGACCATTGTCACTTTCGTGATGGACCTGCATCAATGGAGGAATCAACCTCACCCATCTCTAGCTAAACTCAACCCACACCTTGCTCATGTTAGGATCAATCAATCCCTGAACTCCCTATCAATTTCCAGAAAACTAGTAAAAATATAATTCGTACAATAACGCTTAGACCGTCATCAATTAAGCGTTTGTAATGAACATAGCTACGTCATTCATGTGTGTGTTGGTGATGGCAAATTATATTACACATAGTTCATTATGACGTCATATGATGAATTGAGATGTCAGCTAACATTAGTGACACATGTTGATTATGATGTCAGATACTTGAGTGAGTCTGATTAGATCCCTTCGTTTCTCCAAAACCAATTTTAAGAATCACATATAATGTGTGTGTATGTGCATGTGTGTGCGTGCGCCTGTGGTATGAGTGAGTGAGTGAGTGAGTGAGTGAGTGAGTGAGTGAGTGTGAGTGAGTGTGAGTGAGTGAGTGTGAGTGAGTGAGTGAGTGTGTGAGTGAGTGAGTGAGTGAGTGAGTGAGTGAGTGAGTGAGTGAGTGAGTGAGTGAGTGAGTGAGTGAGTGAGTGAGTGCTAAAGGAAATAAGATAATTAGGTAATTTGGCACCACTTACTGTATAGTGACAAACAATGCATGGCGGTTGTGCTTTGCTTATACTAATACATTTCATTGTTAAAATTACTTAACCCATTTAAGGGTCAAATTAAGGTTGGTCAAGAAAAAAAAAGAAATTTGCTTATTGTGAGTAAATTTGCCGGCCAAGAGATTATTTTTTAAATTTTACTACTGGAATGACTGGCTCGTTTATCGAAAATCAAAAATAGTCTTCTCTTGGTCTGCATATGGCCATTCCTCAAGACCACTGCAGAGGTTGGTTTTGGCCAGTTTGACGATTAAGAGGTTGAGGCATCCTTAAATAATTGTTTGGTTGTCCTCTCCCGACTGACCCTAAAAAATCCTGCTGACTCAAAACGTTTTTTTATCTTACTGTGAAGAATTATTTTTATTTTCTGACGTAAGTTCATTGGGAGATTGAATTGACTCCCTTCGTTAAAATGGGCTCGTATAACCTTTAGAAACTGTTTGCTTTGTAATTTCTGTTTTACGTTCAAATTAAAGAGAGAGAGAGAGGGGTGACCTGAGAGTTTGTGTACTATATACTTTATTATATATGATACATGCCTGAATCTGTTGTCGTTTTATTCAATTTTACAGTGTGTCTGGCATTCTCCACGGAACTATATATATATATATGATACTATACTTCAATATGCTTACTTCCACATCGCCAAAAACAGATGATAAAGGACTGACAGCTCCGAAGAAGTGGACAATATATTTAAATAATTTAATCAAAACAATGTTGGTGTCAGAACAAAATTTAAAAAGTGCCATGCACATCCTTGCCCATAGGTGTAATCATCCCCAAGCTTTGAAGTTGCTATCTTAAATAGTCTAGAAGAAGATGCGATTGTGTTACAATCGATAAGTGCACAGACGCCCGACGCCCGACACACACACACACCCACACAGAGGTACGCATGCACGCACGCACACACACCCACACAGAGGTACGCATGCACGCACGCACACACACCCACACAGAGGTACGCATGCACGCACACACACCCACACAGAGGTACGCATGCACGCACGCACACGTCGCATCACATTATTCCTTGTAAACTTGGTTCAATCCCAATTGTCTCTTAGAACAATAAAAATATGTTTTAATCAATCACATAATCCCCATCTTTTGTTCGAAGAAAACTAGATTAATCGGTCGATGACGCGTCATCGCAAATCCCCACGTTCAGTACTTTGAACTTATGACAGGAGCCAAATGTAAATGTCATTTTGCGGAAACAAATGTAAAGGTGCTTATCCACTGCACATTGATATGGGTAACTCACATACTAAATTTGGTTGAATTCTGTCCAATGGTTTCGGACGAGATGCGTTACAATCAATTTCCGCAGTTTGACCTTTTAACCCCTCTACCATCCCCTGGGGGGGCGGAGCCAAATCTACATGGCCTCATGCACTACGCAATCATAGGAGTAACTCAGATATTAAATTTGGTTGTGTTCAGTCTAACGATTTCAGAAGAGTTGTATTACAATCAATTTCATTACCTTTTGACCACATCCCCCCAACCCCTGGGGGCGGGGCCAAAATTAAATGTGCCCATCCACTCCACACTGATATGGGTAACTGACATACTAAATTTGGTTGAAATCCGTCCAACAGTGTCAGAGGAGTTGTATTACAATCAATTTTTTTACCTTTCGACCCCACCCCTCACCCACCCATGGGGGCGGGGCTAAATGTAAATGTGGTCATGTACTACGCATTGATATATATATATATATATATATATATATATATATATATATATATATATATAAATATATATATATATATATATATATATATATATATATATATATATATATATATATATATATATATATATATATATATATATATATATATATATATATATATATGAAATGAGTGATTGAGGAGTGCAAAAGGACGTTTAGATTTGGCTAGCAAGAGCTCCACAAACGGCGCATAATACCCCGCCATGATGACAAACCAATGAATGAGAGCTTTCAGAAAATATTTATTTCTTCCTCAGCCACATCAGACCAGTCACCCTTATGAAGTGTCAAAGCGATCCGTTAAACGTAAAGGTATCGTCCAGAAACCAATTTTCAAGATGGCTGCCGCTGAGTGGCGGCCTTATTAGATTTTGGATTATCGTAAATTTTGATAATTTTCTTCATCAGACATATTCCGACGACCGTAGGAATTGATCCAATAAATGAAATCCAGAAACCAACTTTCAAGATGGCAGCCCATGGCTGGCGGCCATTGTGGAGTTCGGATCATCGTCAATTTCGATAGGTTTCTTCTCCACACCTAGTCCAAACACCCTATGAAGTTTCAAAGTGATCCGATAAAGAACAAAATGTACATTGTCAAATTACGTCGTAAATATCAATCCTCTGTCATTCACCAAAGATCTCGGCAAACTAGGTCAACTGTCTCTTGGCGCTTAATCCTTGAAATTCCAGTGTCTCGAATATTTTTGAAACTAATTTGACCGGATTATGTTGGTGTTGTCATAGACAGCACCAACTCATAGTCAAGCTAATTCCAAAAATATTCAACAGTAGGAAATGTGTACAGGTGTGGGTCGGTGGGGGTGGGGGTGAATTAATTGAATGCAATCACTGCCTACACAATTTCCTGGGGGCAGCGGTGGCGGTAGTAGCAGTAGTAGTAGTAGTAGCAGCAGTATTAGCACCGCAGCCGCCCAGTGGCGTAGCCAGGTTTTCACATCAGGTGAGGTCTAAAAAGGAACCACCCCACTTGAGAGAGGACCTAAAAGGTGGCACAAAGAGAAAATAGCATCCCTGCATCGGCAATTATTATTATTGTATTATAATCTTTGGGTTTGCAAAAATTGCTTATCTGTTAGAACAAATCGCCTCTGAGCTTTACAAATGACAGGGCGCCAATGTTATTTCACTCAGCTGTTTCAGACAAGCTCAGCTGATCCCCTGAAATGACGTCACGCGCCAAGGCCATTCTCATTTCGTTTTTCAGTGAGTTGGTGTAGGGCTTATCAATATCGATATCAATTTTCATACCGGTATACCTTTAATACCGGTATTATTCCGATGGGAAAAATGGAATGAGGCTTGAGTAGTATGATTCCATATTCAACGTATATCCACAATAAATCCAAGAAATTACACGAATCCTGATATTAAAGAAGAAGTACAATGGCATTGAAAGTGGCTTTCATATACAGCATTGGGCAATAAATAATTAAATAAAATATGATTTGAAAAGATATTATTCCGTTTTATTATATATTCGCGTATACCGCGCCGACCCTAAAAAAACGAAATCTGAACGGCTTAAGCCTGTGACGTACATCTGTAACATCAGGAGATTCCTGATACGCAGCGAACGAGGTCATCCATTATTGTTGAGCGATCGCTGAATGTAAATAAACAACCGGCATTCAATTTGCATTCATTATGCCTAATCGCTGCGTAGTTTATGGATGCAGTAATGCAACCGATAAGAAAAATGGTATTTCAGTACATATTTTCCCAACAGATAAAGTGTTAGAATTGATAGCATTAACCGACTACAAACATGTTCATATGTAACATTGCAGTAAATATGTGGCTAACATATTTAGTATTTGGCTAACAAAATTAGTATTTAGCTAACCTAGTGGCTAGATCATTGCAAAAGTCAGATCTGTCTCTGCTTATAAATGTCTATCATATATTGCCACCGGGTTTTTAAATGGCATTTGGGTAATTTGCTAACCTGCTTGGCCATGTTGGCTGCCCACATTTAGGCCTCTGTCTGCTTGTCAATCAAATTTCTACATTGCTGAGAAAGTTGCCAAAAGCACCTAAATAGTTCATGATTGGATATATGTCACAGAAACATAAAATAAATCCATTGTAGTCTTATGTTTCCATGACATATCATATAGTGAACTATATATTTTCTTATTCAGATGCCTGTGAACATAAACATTGTGCTTATGTGCCCTTGTTTTCGCTTTATTTGAGATGCTACATACCAGATATATATATGCCAGATATATGCCAGATATATATATGCCAGATATATGCCATTAATAATTAACAGTATTGCTGTAACTCTATTATAGCGGCGAAATTCGACAGATTGCAAATACAAAATTTGATCTGGCTTCAAAACTCTAAAGCCAGTTATTTTGAATTATCAACATTTTTATGTTATTACCAAGACATAACAGATACACACATAACAGTGTCCATTTTCTGTCATCACAGATCGAATAATGATGGCCCGACAATATATGTATCTGCCCTAAAACCCATATCATGACACTTACTTTGAGACACAAACGTCACGGAAACGCATTCCACTGTTATTGAAAAACAAATTTTCCGAATATGCAAATCAATTGTAAACTAAGAAATGTGGTGTGGTAGATCTGTATTAATTTATATATAAAGGGCAATAGTCAATACCATGGATTGTATACTTTTCTTACCAGCCTTAGTTCATAAGTCTGGCAGCCCGTTCCTTAATGTCAACGTCGTCCGTTTCATTTTCAATCCGCTGCTCAGCATCGTCTGGAAATGGCTCGAATTGATAGGGTAACACACCTAAATTTGGCAAAACCTCATTATCATCAATTTCCGAGTCACTACTTCCTTCAGATATCAGATCGTTGTGATTGTAGTGGCTACTTCCAGATGAATAATCCGAAAAATCTCCGCCTTCACTCGACATTGTTATTGATGTAATTGTCAGCCATTTTTTCAACAGTCTTCCTGAGCGCTCCCTGATGTTACGTCATAGCCCCATAGCAAAGCGTTAAAGTTTTGTTTTCGGAAGACACGGAAATCGGCACTTTTGATGGAAAAATTTTGATAAATCGCAACTACGTCCAAATATATATTATTGCCATATTATTATATTGGTATATGATGAGTTATTTCCATACACTAATGCGGTATGGTGATTTAGCGTTTTAGTTACACTTTAAACGCTAAATTTTAACTGTCTTGAGTTAAATCATATCCCAAAAACAGCTGAAACTCTCCCAAATCACCCATACAAATGATTTGAATTTGCCACGACATTACAACTATGTTCGCATGGAGATCACAAGATACCGGTAACCATTGACCATCTCGTCCCTTATAAACTCGCCCAGTTAAACTGCTAACAGCTAAAGCTGTTGATATTTGACTGACAAATATCAATGGTATGAGTCAAACACGCTGGATATGGATGTAAACACACCCCCCCCCCCACAGACCCCCCTTGTGGGTTGGTCTGTTGTTTTATTAACCACTATAAAAACATACTTACCGTTCAATCACTACTTGCTAAATCAATTATCTGCATTTAGCTATCAGAATAAAATTTGTATGCCTGCATACACACCTCGCCATGCCTATTCCTATTAATATGGACCCTTAACCAGGCTAATGGTTAAGTCCATCTCCAGCATAATGACAGATATAGACTGGCACCAGTCTATAATCCCTCATAGTGACGCTTGTCACAATGCGCACTCACGCATGCACACTGGAGCCTAAATAGGAAACAGATTCATTTTTCTAAATTTAATTCTCAAATCTTACCACGCGGGGTGGTTGAGGCCGGGTCGTAGTGATTGAATGGTAAGTATGTTTTTATAGTGCTTAATAAAACAACAGACCAACCCACAAGGGGGGTCGGTGGGGGGTTGTTATTACACCACAAAAACATCCATTAGCGTTCAATCACTACTTGCTAAACCCGTAGATTTGGTCAGTGCCCAATTTAAACATTAGGTGGGAGGAGATTTGAGAATCAACAAACAAGGATAAAAATTAAACCAATCTTATCCAAATGTTAATAACATAACATAATAGTGCATTTAGCTCAATCACACCGTGATTAGCAAATAAGGCAAACTTGAACTTACAGAAATAAATAAAAAACCAAAAGAAGACTCTCACCATTTCTCACAGACGCAGAGTCCTAACGAAAATGGTGGGAAGTGCTTGGTAAATAGTCCTCGGCTTTTTAGTTAATAAACAAGGATAAAATTAAACCAATCTTATCCAAATGTTAATAACATAACATAATAGTGCATTTAGCTCAATCACACCATGATTAGCAAATAAGAAAAACTTGAACTTAAAGAAATAAATAAAAACCGAAAGAAGACTCTCACCATTTCTCACAGACGCAGAGTCCTAACAAAAATGGTGGGAAGTGCTTGGTAAATAGTCTTCGGCTTTTTTAGTTAAAAGTGGAAATGTTATGAAAGAAGGAAGCTGCTGCACTCTGGTCTTTGAGATAAAAGGATGTAAAGGTGAATTGAAGGAAATGTCAATTTCCCTTTCTCCGAGATCTAACAATACTCACTATTCTGTTACTTCTGATATACAGCTGGCCTTGACAGCTGGCTCTAGGACTATAGACTTAGAAAGCTTTACCGACTCCTTGGAACTGGGTACTCGGCTCCCAACTGCCGAGTACCGGTCTACCATAGAGCTCATATTGTTTGCATAGCCACCAAACAAGAGAAATCCATGGCTTGCCTCCGTGGGGCTGGGAGGCTGGGTCCGTAACAGAATGGTGAGTATTGTTAGATCTCGGAGAAAGGGAAATTGACATTTGCTTCATTCTCCTTCGATCAATACTCACCATTCTGTTACTTCTGATATACGCCAGATTTGATCAGTAACCTGGTGGGAAGGGGCAAGCCATCAATGCTACTTTTGCCCCTTGGAGAAAGATTTAGACTTAAAACTTGACTAACGGAGACCTAAAAGGACCGTCAAGTTAACGGAACCGAATCACATTCGCATCACTGCTTCCCCCACCTTTTTTCTCCTAAGAAAAGGGAGAGAACTCACGAACATGTATCTCGCCTGAAACACGAATATGCCAAGAGGGTTAACTGCTCCTTGCATATCCACATGTATTAGCCTGGGAATGAGCATGAATATATAAGATGAATGAACATGATATATAGACATAATACAAAAAACTCTCACTATTGAATTAACTTATGATAATTGGACTTCAGACGTACCGCCTCCAACCATTCACTGGTCCGGCCATCAGTGACACAATCTGGTTGTCATCCTCTCGCTCGACCATGCCTGCTTTAGAATCTTTTCTTACCAAAGTGAAAAAAGGGTGAAGAGCAGTGTGGTCACTTAACTATCGTCTCAAAACAGCTAAAGCGAGTGGATTGGCTGAGTCTGACACATCCCTCATATAGTAATCCATAAATGAGGACTCACAGTGCCATTGTGCAACGGCCATGATGTCCTCTAACGGAACACCACTGTAAAGGGCGGTCGAGGCGGCTATTCCTCTAACACTGTGTGCCCTTCCACCTTGTGCCCAGTCGCCATCTCATGCATAGTCTAAATGCATTCGACTACCCAATGAGAGATAGTATCCATGGATGCGGCGCCAGAAGGCTTCTTATGGCAGATCCACAGATGTCTATCGTTCGACCGTCACGAGTCAGTCCGTTTCCTGTACTTAGTCAAAGCACGGACCGGGCACCAGACACTGGCATCACGATCAAACCTTGTTAACTTCGGTATTATGATCGGTTTGCCGGGATATCTCAAAGATTGATTCTTTGACATAAACTCTGCTCTTGGCAGAAGACACAGACCCTCTCCGGAGACAATAAATCGGTCCCTCTCTGCCGAAAGCCCATGGATCTCACTGCGCCTTCTAGCTGAGGAAGCTGCCAATAGAAAAACCGCCTTTAGAGTCAAATGCTTTAGACTAGCCGAATGCAACGGTTTGAAAGGGTGCTTGGCCAGTACATTAAGCACTAAAGATAGACTCCATGCTGGAATGACTACCGGTTGTCTCGGTCGGAGAATGCTCATTCCCTTCACCATCACATTTAACTGGGCCACCTCTGGACTATCCCTGTTGGCTAGACAAGGGATAACTGATGCCAAAGCTGACTTGTATCCAGCAATTGTGACGGGAGCTAGTCCTGAAAAGAACAGCTCACAGAGAGTCTGCTATTTGCTGAATAGTGGATTGAAAGGTATCAATACCCTTTTCTTCACACCAGTCTGCAAATCTGTTAACCTTGTTGTTATATGACTTGAAGGTTGACCTCCTTCTCGCAGCCGCGATGAAATCAGCAGCTTGTCGAGAAAAGCCTTCCGACGTGGAACGTTGTTTGATAACATCCACGCAGTCAATTTGAACATTTCGGGACGCTCGTGTAGGAAGCGTCCCTTGGCCTGGGAGATTATGTTCGGAATCTCGGGCAACTGCACTGGGTTTTCCACCAGCATATCTAGCAGATCCGTGAACCACGCCCTGCTGGGCCAATACGGCGCTATTAGCAGGACCAGACACGGTTCCTCCCTGATCTTCACCAATACCTTCGGCAGAAGAATGGTGGGTGGGTACGCGTAAGCATGCATCCCTCTCCAGCTTATCGCCAGAGCGTCTGCATCGACGGCATTTGGATCTGGAATCGGCGAGACATAAGTCATGATTTGAGCATTTTCCCTTGTGGCGAACAAGTCCACGTTGGGGTTGCCCCAATGCTCGAAGATCCTTCGTAGAACTGGAGGGTTGAGGGACCATTCTGTTGGCAGAATCCTCTGTCTGCGAGACAAAGCATCCGCCAGAATGTTCAATCGCCCAGGAATGTGAGCTGCTTTCAAAACAACCGAGTAATTCCTGCACCATTGAATCAAGTGCCACACTTTGATACACAGTGTGGGTGACCTGGTCCCGCCTTGGCGATTTATGTATGATACTACCGTCGAATCGTCTGACCGTATCAATATCACCTTGCCCCTGATCATCGGAAGAAACTCTTCCAACGCCAGTTCCACTGCCATCATTTCCAACAGATTGATATGCAGCTGGCTCTCCTGGAGAGTCCATGTGCCCGAGACCTGGTGCTCTCCCAGGCAGGCCCCCCACCCCTCCAGCAATGCATCCGTGTACACGGACAGCTGGGGTGGGGTAGGTTCAGTGAAACCCCTACTAGGAGATTCTGACGCTTTTTCCACTATACCAGATGCGACATTATCGGCTCCAAAACTGGCACCAGTTTTGACAGGGGTTCTGTTCTCTGTTTCCACAGAGACATCAGATACAACTGGATAGGTCTTCGCATCAGAGCAGCGTACAGGATGACCTGCTCCATGGAGACCATCATGCCCAGCATCTGAAGAGCCTGAATGTGGTTTCCCAATTGAAAACTCTTGAGGATGGCTAACAGAGACACCACTCTGGGCTCTGACGGGTAAACCCTGCCCTCCTCGAGATCGAATCGCATCCCCAAATAAACGAACTGTTGCGTGGGTGTCAACTCGGATTTCTCCTTGTTGACTATCCAGCCTAGATATGAAAGTAACTTCAGAGTCAGAGCAGTATCCATGTTCAACCTGGCTGCCGAGTCTGCTTTGATCAGCCAGTCATCTATGTAGGTGTATAGCGCCACGTTCTCTTTTCTGAGAAACGCTATCACCGCAAGGACCACTCTTGTGAAAACCCTTGGAGCTGTCGACAGGCCAAACGGGAGAACAATAAACTCCCATACTTGATTCTGAAACGCAAATCTCAGAAACCTGTGACAACTCCTGTTCATTGGAATGTGGAAATATGCATCTTTCAGATCGATCGACACACACCACATTCCTTTCCTCAATCCCGCCATTACCGACCTCGGCGTTTCCATCTGGAACCGAGGTGTATGGATAAACCAATTTAATGGCCTGAGATTGAGTACGGGTCTCCATCCCCCTGTGCTCTTGGGGACAAGGAACATATTTAAATAGAAGCCTGGAGTGTTCTGGTTCGCTGGTTTATTGCTCCCTTCAGAAGCAAACACGACACTTCGTTTTGAATGGCTTCTAACTTGTCTGGTTCCCTCGGTACGGGTGTCCAGACAGGTGCCAAAGACACATTCTGCGGCGGAAAGTCCCACCACTCTGGCATGTAACCCTGGGATAACCATCCCAGGACCAGACTGTCTGACGTCACACCTTGCCAGGCCTCGACGAAACGCATGAGCCTTCCACCCACCATAGATGCCTCGACGTCTAACGGGGTTGTCTGGCTCACGGTCCGCTCCCCCCCCCCTTTTCTTAACGAGAGAGAGAGAACCATTTTGGTCTTGGCTCGGCAGGTCTAACTGGCACCGCTGTTCCTGTCGCACAGGTGCGGTCCAGGCGGATACGAAGGGAGCTCTCGTACCCTCAGGTACGATCCGCTCTCTTCTTTCCGCCCTTTGAGGACTTACCCTTACCCTTCCCCTTGCCCTTCCCGCCTCTAACGGTTTCCCTACAGCCCCTAGTGCGTGCGCTTGTCGCACTAGCTCCAGCTGTAGGTTTACCGCCAACCGATTCTGCGCAATGCTGGCAGTGTCCTCTAGGATGGCCCGCGCCTGGCCACCGAAGATGCTAGGCCCTGTCAGGGGTGTCCCAAGAAGACGCTCCCTGACTGCCGTAGCCAGACGCATATGGTCAAGAACCATTTGCCTCCTGGACTTTGTCACACGCGCCTGCACCCTTGCCAGCGTGTCCATAGACAGCACCAAGCCGTCATTGACGCATGAAAGCGCCACAGGTGGCACAGGGTGGCCTGCCACCACTTCAGCCCACACCGACTGAAGAAGGCGATATGAATGGTTGACAGCACTCATAGCTGCTCTCCCACCTTCATCGCATAGGGACAGGACTTCATCCTGGTGTGCCTGGGACTTGTCCACAAGTGCCGGACCGGGGCCACCCGCTCCAGCACTCTGAACACCCAGAACCCATCGGTCATCCTCGGTGACCGATGGTACCACACCATACCTGTCGTATTCCCCCTGTGGAATACGACACCTCGCCCGCACCTCCCTGGAGGCCGCAGGGAGCTGGCCCTTGGTCATGAGCTGCTTACTATAAATAGCCTCAAGCAACTCGATGAACCGTGGATCCAGTCCAACAGACTGGATCCGGGCTGCGGGCAAGATACCCGTCCTAATCGATGCAACCGACGGACGGGGCGCATCCTCCTCGGCCGTGGCCGAAACCACAGATGGGTCAACCCTGGCTAGCCAAGCCAGAGCATCCGACCAGTCTACTTCCGAGGAAGCCACACCCATGAACACGTCACCCGTTGATGCGTTCACGGCCCTGCCAGCCACGGCCTAACGGCAAGGAGCCACGGCTGACACGCCAGGCACTCCGGTACCAAACGGTTCCGCCGCCACCCCATGAAACACACCAGTCCATGGGGTAGGCCCGCACAGAAAACCGTGCGGACCCATAGCAGACGCGGAACCGTGGCCAGACACGGGCGCCAACGGCATCCCACGTCTGACCACCGGACCAGGCGAGATAGGTGAGTACCACGCCTGGCCCGGGACACCCGTCACCGTGTCGGCTGGCGTCAAACCAACCGTCACGGGACCGGTGCCTGGTACCAGATTGGCCTCAACCACGGGCGGAGCCACTGCCCTGGCTTGCGCCAAGCCAGACAGATGGAGGACGGTTCCGTCCAGGACGGAATCGACCTTCATATTCTCCACCCGTGGCATCACAGCAACCTCTCCTCCTCAGCCTCCTCGTCTTCAGACTCCGAAGAGTCGTCACTAGACGAGGAAACCGTGGAGCCATCCTGGCGGACGGCTCCCATGCCTGACGGACCGGCCACCGCTACTGGACCACCCGGAGGTGGCCGCAGAGAGACAGAACCCGTCAGGCCGGAGCCCGACGGGACTGCCAGGGGGCCATACGAGACGGCTCCCTTGGTGACCAGTCCAGAACCCTGTCCAAGGACAGGGTCCGTACCAAGCATGGGGAGAAACTGGCCCCCAACCTTCGGCAGCAGGGATGACACCAGCGTGGGCAGAACGCTATGCAGAAAACCCTGCATAGCCAGACCGAACCACGCCGGCGGTGCTATCTCCGCCACCTCCAGCTGGGGACGTGGAGCGCCACCACCGGCCGAACCAGACGCTCCACGATTTAACTTCGAGCCGCCTGACCCCGCGTCAGACCCAGCTACATCCTTCTGGGCAAGGAACTTTAACATCATATCCGCGGACCACACTGCACACACATTACACCTACTATCAAGGTTACATGGAGTACATCTAAAGCAGACATGGTCCTTAAATAGGACCCGTACGAACTTGTGGCACTCGTCACATGATGGCGGGGCTGGCTTGGCCTATAAATAAGCACAAACCTACAATAAGCAAGCGGAACGTGACACGGATGGAAGGCAGACAATTAATTTTCAAATAATTTGACCATAAATTAACTGTAAACCCTCCCGCACCACACCCCGCAATGTTACAGCAAAGATCGCATTGATTATGACGACAAGAACGAAGCGGGCATATATACACCCATAATTGATCCTCCAGGATGTATAATGGAACCAGGAATCATATCGCATAGCATTCGGGGTATATTTACCAATCAATATAAATTACACTCCTAACGAAAGCCAAAACGATATGTGAAGAAAAAACAAAATGTAAACAAACTGCTGTAGCACACGCTAAAACCGCAGACCACACATCTAATCAAGAATTTTGAAACCACCGATCATTGCAAACAGATCGTGATAACACGCAAAACTTGAACATTCCAAAGTTTTCTGGTACCATTTTTAGTATGCAGCACCCAGAACAAGATGCGCGAATTAATGAAAAAATGTTCTTCACATAAACATCCGAGCACCACGGGTGTGACGTCACCCGCTCGGATCTTACGGAAAACGACGTCAGCCAATATTCGTGTTACAAATACCGTAGCAAACACCTATTTTCATATCTACCGATCGTCTGTTGGGGTTTAAAGAAGGCGATCATCCGGCATATCTCGTTGTTAACACACGTCCCAGATTCTTTGGGGTCAGAAATTGGAACATGCGACAACGAAATTTAGAGACCTAAGTCTTTTAACTATGGAATAATAAGGAAATATACGACCTGGTTATCCACGGTGGTATCCATATTATCCAATTATCCTTGCAAGAGAATCACTAGCTATCACAATCACAGACAAAAAGACTTAGATTTTCCTTAATCTCTCCACTGCGAAAAGCATGTATAGCTCTTGTTGCTATGCAAACAAGAATGAGCTCTATGGTAGACGGGTACTCGGCAGTTGGGAGCCGAGTACCCGGTTCCAAGGAGTCGGTAAAGCTTTCTAAGTCTATAGTCCTAGAGCCAGCTGTCAAGGCCAGCTGTATATCAGAAGTAACAGAATGGTGAGTATTGATCGAAGGAGAATCAGATTTCCATCCTGCCACCTGCATGACCTCATCTAAAGACGAACCCTCAAAAAGAGCGAAAGAAGTAGCCATACCGCTAACGTCATCGGCTTTAATAAGGGAGAGGTTAATTTGATCCGGTGAGGCTATCTCATAACAAAGCTTAATTATTGTCTCACAAATCCATCTGACAATCGAAGAATTTGAGACCGGCTTAGATAACTCTTCCGCGTAGGAAAACCATAAATGAGATGGATTGACTCTTATAAAATCTGATCGCTGACTGAAGGTTCCTAATGCCCTAACAGGACACCAAAATTATCGGATGGCGAAAGACGAAAAAGATTTTAAAATGATCGGACTAGCAGGATAGCGGTTAGTTTGAGTTTTAGATAAAAAATTCCTTCTGGGATATAAAACCAAGCCGTCTCCAGAAACTATAAATCTCTCCTTTTCAGCAGAAAGAGCATGAATCTCTTGAACGCCTTCTAGCAGAGGCTGTAGCAACAAGAAAAACAGCTTTGACAGTTAAAAACAAAACAAAACTTATTACTGGTAGAAGAAATAGGTTCAAAATGGCGACCTGCCAAAACTTGAAGAACCAAAGCCAAACACCAGGAAGGTAAATGCTTAGCAATCGGAGGACGAATATTACTTAGACCTCTAATAAAGCTATGAAGAGTCTTATTATCCTTGACATCGGCATACAGAAGACAAGGAAGGGATGACACCAGAGAAAATCTATACTCCCTGACCGTAATAACTGACAAATGAAAATAATCAAACAGATAAGATAAAAAATCTAATACTTTGGGTATAGAAACAGAATCGGGCACGAAACCTTGGTCTGAACATCATTCACCAAAAATTTTAAGTCGACCCTTGTAAACTTGACGGGTCGAATCCCTTCTGGCAGTCAATAATTTCCTGAGATCAGAAGAAACCTTATTCTCGAGGACCTCAGACTCGAGATTCTCCAGACACACAGACTAAAATTTATTGGATTTGGATGCACACAAAGACCTCTTACTTGAGATAGAAGATCCTGGGATACTGGAAGAAGAAGAGGGAACTCTACCAGAAAATCTAGGTCTAAAAATCAAATCCTCTTTGGCCAAAAGGGAGCTATCAGAAGAATTTCGCAAACCTGATCCTTGACCCTCTTCAAGACTAACCGAATCAAAATCGTTAGAGAGAAGGCATAGGCGAACATTCCTGTCCACTACTGAGACAGAGCATCCACCACCAGGGCTTGACTGTCCGGAAAAGGAAACATGTAAGAGAAGATCTGAGCATTCAGAGAGGCCGCGAACAGATCTACTAGAGGACGATCCATAAGACTAAACCTCATTCCTCCTTCTAAAAATGAAAAACCCCATGGCAATGACTGAACGAATCGAGATTTAGAAGCCTAACAGACAATCCAACCAATGAACAGAAGCCTGGATCTACTTTCCAATGAATAGCCTCTTCTATAGACTCCTTGACAATCATAGAAAACAACAAGCCCTCTAAAGCTAATAGCTTCTAATAAGAAGGAACAGAAGACCATTTTGGAAGAAGAGACTACAGAGAAGGATTCTAGATCCAAGAATATCTAGCCCTTTTGATAATGGCCGCCCTTAAAAGAAGTGTCAAACTTACTATATGCTAAAGAGGACTGCTCATAGAAAACACATAGATTACATATGCCATGATGCTCCAACCAAAAATCCTGGGCTATATCATAATGCTTAGGCCTCACTAAAGAGGTAACTCACGTTTATTATGGATATTTTAGTAATACCACTTACTCTGAATGGAGACAAAAAAGGTTCATATCAGTATAGCCTAACTTATTAATAATGCTAAAGACTCCACAAAAATTATAGATAATTTTATTTAGAGATATAACCAGATATTGTGGCAAACCAAAAACCCATAGTAAGTCTATGGGAGAGCTTAGAGTCAAGATATAGCCAAATCATGTGCCTGAGATCTACATGAACTATGGGAAACTTACTAGTGATGACCGTCATCACAATTCTATGAATAGAATACATGACACGGTCCTGATAAAAGAACTATGGCAAACATTAGACTATCTAATTTAAAAATCATATAATAATGGAGATCTAATAAAAAATTGTATTGAATACATCAACGGTTGCCTAGCCGCTCGGGCTTGCTGATAAATTAGATATCCTAAACAATACGATATTTATGCCAAGAGGCAGAAAACTTAAAAGATTTTAATAAATTTATTGATTCTTATATTTATAGTCTTAGCGTCAATAATTTCATCTTTGTACTAACAAATGACATTGTGTTAGAAATCCCAATAAAAGGAAAGATTGAACACTGATACTAGATATTAACTGATTGAATACTGAATTTTGCAGACGACATATTACAACTGTAATATCTCTGGACTTGCAAAGATTTAGAAAACATTTTGACCTAAAATAGTTGGTGGATGCTTAAATCCAAAGATGCTCGGCCGCTCTTCCCCCCTCCAGCACAACCCCCACCCCACTCCAACCGACCCGCCGCCAGCTCCCAGACAACAACCTCAATGAGCAAAAACCCCAGACCCACCGAATAGTCCGGGAATAATCCGACCGAAAATTGCCAGTGGCATCACCAACAACCCTCAGCCAAACTGCCCCCAAAATACCCAGCAAATCTTGAGCCCCCCCCCCCCCCCGAAACCACCGTCCGAAGGCCCGCAGCAACCCAGTCAAAATAGAGCAAAAATTACGCTATCAAAGGGAAAACAAACAAAAATCTGGAAAAAATGAAAACAAAACGAACTCACCGAAACTATGTCAACGCAGAAGAAGAATTCGATTCATATTCCTCCTTCCTGCCCCTTATCCGATTGATAATCTTTGTACTTGTAGACATTAATCCTGTACTCATAATGATCCTATGAAACCTTTACTGAATCTAATTCTTTTCAACGATTGACAAAATTATACAACGATTTACTTAAGAATCAGTGATGATGATAACTACGTAATCAGATCGGGAAACCAATGTCGTAGGTATTTTAGCCTGACGCTCGGTCGCAAATGTGAGACCAAGTCTGAATCACAGATCGCCCGGACACAGAAGCGCAGAAGAGATGCCAAAGATGACAGCGCAGCCAAATATAAAAAACCAGCGATCCCAGAAGAACATCTGGGCGCCTACAGAACGTGGAGAAACGCAGCCTGTAGGCTTACCAAGCTGGAATACCAAATGGATGGAGAGGTTAGAGCAGTCACTCAATGACCGCTCACCACCCAGCATGCTTCGCACTAGGATAACATGGAATCCTGAGGGAGAGGATAATGAATTCCAAACACAGTGGGCCACCCACGTAACTGAATTCGAACTCTCCCTCACCCAGCTAATGCTTGACAACACAAGCAAAAAGCTGAAGGAACAATACCAAGTGGTGAGCGGCCACAAGGCAGTTTTTTAATGATGCTGCAACCAATCAACCGCCAGAGAAGCGGAACTGGCGATAGCCGCCACCACAGTCAGGCACAGCCGCCTGCATCGATCTCAGAGCCCAAAACGAAGGCCAGCAAAGAGAACCACGGACCACCGCCAAAGTAACAGGCAACCTAGAAGGTACAACCGCCAGTATCCAAACATGCCAGACAGAAGACAAGGGCCAAGCCGCCAACCAGCCAATTCCAACCACAGGGACAATAGAGGGACCAGACGCAGCTACCCCAAGCCGCTAATGGACACCAGAAGCAATCTAGCCATAGAACAGCTCTTTCAAGCCATCCAGAATTTGAGAGATTCCAGAGCATGACTAGACAGTCAACGGTTCAAAAAGAACATTTTCTTAATAAAAATAAGTTTTAACATTTCAAACAATGTTCACTCACTGTTTTCATCAAAGCGTACCAATAATGCTGGTAATACAGATTCTCAAACTTATGTTTCTCCTTTTGTTTTCAACCTCTCAGATTCCCCTCTCAACATGGCAACCGTCAGTCTTTTAGATAAAGGTTTGGGCTTTAGCCCTACGGTCTCAGAACCAAACATGGGAAGCCTATACACTGATTTACAGGCATTTTTTAGACGCATGCGTCTGAAACATTTCTTCACCCCCAACCCGCACCCACCACATGCACTCTTACAACAGGGAGCCGGTACTACAATCCCACCACCGGTACCAGCTCCACCTACATTTCAAGATGTCATAGCAAGGAAATTTGCCGCCAAAAAAACTTCAATGCCACCACCCACATTGGATGCGCCATTTGAAGCCTTTTTCAAGGCAATAAGGTACGAATATGGAAAACATATTCACCATAGAACGAAGTTAAGTAACCTGAGCACGAAGGAAGCCACAGCCCTTGTGCAACTTAAAAACAATCACTCCATAGTGATTAAGAAAGCAGATAAAGGACAAGCAACGGTAGTCCAAAACAAAACGGATTACATAGCAGAAGCAAACAGCCAACTAGCGGACATAAGGTTCTACAAAAAGGTCGATCAAGACTTGACATTAAAACATACTAACCAACTAGTCAAAAACTAACTTTGAGCAGACATTGTCCAAAACCTGTCTAAAACCTGTCTTAAATGGTTTAAACCAGTCCAAAACTGTCCAAAATTGTCCAAAACTGTCCAAAACTATGTTGGACATATCACCATACTCTTATGCATCATAATCCTATTAAAAAATAACAAGAAATCAGAGATTGCATCAAAAGCACCATATTAAACAAATCCATTTATTATATGAGTTATTATTACATTTTTATCAAATACATACAATTAAAACTTAAAAGGCTTAATAAGGTTTAATTAGTAGTCCAAATCAGACAGCCCTCTTAACATCCTGTAGCAAAACACTAGCTTTGACGCTTTCTCTACTCCAAGCCTATTACGGATTTTAGTGTGGATTGCAGGAAATGTCAATTTCCCTTTCTCCGAGATCTAACAATACTCACCATTCTGTTACTTCTGATATACAGCTGGCCCTGACAGCGGCTCTAGGATTATAGACTTAGAAAGCTTTACCGACTCCTGGGAACCGGGTACCCGGCTCCCCACTGCCGAGTACCCGTTTACCGTAGAGCTCATATTGTTTGCATAGCCACCAAACAAGAGAAAACTATGGCTTGCCTCCGTGGGGCTGGGAGGCTGGGTCCGTAACAGAATGGTGAGTATTGTTAGATCTCGGAGAAAGGGAAATTGACATTTCCTGCATTCTCCTTCGATCAATACTCACCATTCTGTTACTTCTGATATACACCAGATTTGATCAGTAACCTGGTGGGAAGGGGCAAGCCATACATGCTAATTTTGCCCCTTGGAGAAAGATTTTAGACTTCAAACTTGACTAACGGAGACCTAAAAGGACCGTCAAGTTCACGGAACCGAATCACATTCGCGTCACAGCCCCCCCCCCCCCTTTTTCCTCCTAAGAAAAGGGAGAGAACTAACGAACATGTATCTCGCCTGAAACACCAATATGCCAAGAGGGTTAACTACTCCCTGCATATCGCTTGTATTAGCCTGGGAATGAGCATGAATATATAAGATGAATGAACATGATACATATACATAATACAAAAAACTCTCACTTGTTGAATTACCTTATGATAACAGGACTTCAGACGTACCGCCTACAACCATACACCGGTTCGGCCATCAGTGACACAATCTGGTTGACATCCTCTCGCTTGACCATGCCTGCTTTAGGTTCTTTTCTTACCAAAGTGAAAAAAGGGGAAAAGCAGTGTGGTCACTAACTATCGTTTCAAAACAGCTAAAGCGAGTGGATTGGCTGAGTCTGACACATCCCTCATATAGTAATCCGTAAATGAGGACTCACAGTGCCATTGTGCAACGGCCATGATGTCCTCTAACGGAACACCATTGTAAAGGGCGGTCGAGGCGGCTATTCCTCTAACATCGTGTGCCCTTACGCCCTGCACCTGGTGCCCAGTCGCCATCTCATGAGTAGTCTGAATGCATTCGACCACCCAACGAGAGATAGTATCCATGGATGCGGCGCCATAAGGCTTTTTATGGCAGATCCACAGATGTCTATCGTTCGACCGTAACGAGTCAGTCCGTTTCTTGTACTTAGTCAAAGCACAGACCGGGCACCAGACACTGGCATCACGATCAAACCTGGTTAACTTCGGTATAATGATCGGTTTGCCGGGATATCTCAAAGATTGGTTCTTTGACATAAATTCTGCTCTTGGCAGAAGACGCAGACCTTCTCCAGAAACAATAAATCGGTTCCTCTCTGCCGAAAGCGCATGGATCTCACTGCGCCTTCTAGCTGAGGAAGCTGCCAATAGAAAGACCGCCTTTAGAGTCAAATGCTTTAGACTAGCCGAACGCAACGGTTCGAATGGGTGCTTGGCCAGTACATTAAGCACTAAAGATAGACTCCAGGCTGGAATGACTACCGGTTGTCTCGGGCGGAGATTGCTCATTCCCTTCAACATCACGTTTAACTGGGCCACCTCTGGACTATCCCTGTTGGCTAGACAAGGGATAACTGATGCCAAAGCTGACTTGTATCCAGCAATTGTGACGGGAGCTAGTCCTGTAAAGAACAGCTCACAGAGAAAGTCTGCTATTTGCTGAATAGTGGATTGAAAGGTATCAATACCCTTTTCTTCACACCAGTCTGCAAATCTGTTAACCTTGTTGTTATATGACTTGAAGGTTGACCTCCTTCTCGCAGCCGCGATGAAATCAGCAGCCTGTCGAGAAAAGCCTTCCGACGTGGAACGTTGTTTGACAACATCCACGCAGTCAATTTGAACATTTCGGGACGCTCGTGTAGGAAGCGTCCCTTGGCCTGGGAGATTATGTTCGGAATCTCGGGCAACTGCACAGGATTTTCCACCAGCAGATCTAGAAGATCCGTGAACCACGCCCTGCTCGGCCAATACGGCGCTATTAGCAGGACCAGACACGGTTCCTCCCTGACCTTCACCAATACCTTCGGTAGAAGAATGGTGGGTGGATACGCGTAAGCGTGCATCCCTCTCCAGCTTATCGCCAGAGCGTCTGTATCGACGGCATTTGGATCTGGAATCGGCGAGACATATGTCATGATTTGAGCATTTTCCTTTGTGGCGAACAAGTCCACGTTGGGTTTGCCCCAATGCTCGAAGATCCGTCGTAGAACTGGAGGGTTGAGGGACCATTCTGTTGGCAGGATTCTCTGTCTGCGAGACAAAGCATCCGCCAGAATGTTCAATCGGCCAGGAATATGAGCTGCTTTCAAAACAACCGAGTAATTCCTGCACCATTGAATCAAGTGCCACACCCTGATGCACAGGGTGGGCGACCTGGTCCCTCCTTGGCGATTTATATATGATACTACTGTCGAATTGTCCGACCGTATCAATATCACCTTGCCCCTGATCATCGGAAGGAACTCTTCCAACGCCAGTTCCACTGCCATCATTTCCAACAGATTGATATGCAGCTGACTCTCCGGGAGAGTCCATGTGCCCGAGACCTGGTGTTCTCCCAGGCAGGCACCCCACCCTTCCAGCGATGCATCCGTGTAAACGGACAGCTGGGGGTGGGGTAGGTGCAGCGAAACCCCTATTAGGAGATTCTGACGCTGTTTCCACCATAGAAGATGCGATATTATCGGCTCCAAAACTGGCACCAGTTTTGACAGGGGTTCTGTTCTCTGTTTCCACAGAGACATCAGATACAACTGGATAGGTCTTCGCATTAGAGCAGCGTACGGGATAACCTGCTCCATGGAGACCATCATGCCCAGCATCTGAAGGAACCGCCTTGCCTGAATGTGGTTTCCCACTCGAAAACTCCCGAGGATGGCTAACAGAGACACCACTCTGGGCTCTGACGGGTAAACCCTGCCCTCCTCGAGGTCGAATCGCATCCCCAAATAAACGAAATGTTGAGTGGGTGTTAACTCGGATTTCTCCTCGTTGACTATCCAGCCTAGATCTGAAAGTAACTTCAGAGTCAGAGCAGTATCCACGTTCAACCTGGCTGCCGAGTCTGCCTTGAGCAGCCAGTCGTCTATGTAGGTGTGTAGCGCCACGTTCTCTTTTCTGAGAAACGCTGTCACCGCAAGGACCACTCTTGTGAAAACCCTCGGAGCTGTCGACAGGCCAAACGGGAGAACTGTAAACTCCCATACTTGTTTCTGAAACGCAAATCTCAGAAACCTGTGCCAACTCCGATTGATCGGAATGTGGAAATATGCATCTTTCAGATCGATCGATACACACCACATTCCTTTCCTCAATCCCGCCATTACCGACCTCGGTGTTTCCATCTGGAACCGAGGCGTATGGATAAACCAATTTAATGGCCTGAGATTGAGTATGGGTCTCCATCCTCCCGTGCTCTTGGGGACAAGGAACATGTTTGAATAGAAGCCTGGAGTGTTCCGGTTTGCTGGTTTTATTGCTCCCTTCATAAGCAAACCCGACACTTCCTTTTGAACGGCTTCTAACTTGTCTGGCTCCCTTGGTACGGGTGTCCAGACTGGTGCCAAAGACAGATTTTGTGGCGGAAAGTCCCACCACTCCGGCATGTAACCCTGGGATAACCATCCCAGGACCAGACTGTCTGACGTCACACCTCGCCAAACCTCGACGAAACGCATGAGCCTTCCACCCACCATAGACGCCTCGACGTCTAACGGGGTTGTCCGGCTCGCAGTCCGCCCCCCCCCCCCCCCCCTTTCTTAACGAGAGAGAGTGAGAACCATTTCGTTCTAGGTACGACGGGTATAACTGGCACCGCTGTTCCTGTCGCACAGGTGCGGTCCAGGCGGATATGAAGGGAGCTTGCGTACCCTCAGGTACGCTTCGGCCCCTTCTGTCCACCCTTTGAGGCCTTACCCTTACCCTTCCCCTTGCCCTTACCACCTCTAGGGCGGTCAGGAGCAACATTGGGGAGGGTAGGCGCCTCTACAGCCTTCCTGGGTTTCTTCGCCGGCGGCGGCTCCGAGAACCCAGCCGAAACAGACGTCGCAATAGGCCTGGCTTTCGCCTTGCCCTTATGCTTTTTCTGTTTCTTTGAAGGCTGTCCGGTTAGCGGCTTGCCCACAGCCCCTAGTGCGTGCGCTTGCCGCACCAGCTCTAGCTGGAGATTTACCGCTAACCGATTCTGCGCAATACTGGCGGTGTCCTCTAAGATGGCCCGCGCTAGGCCACCAAAGGTGCTAGGCCCTGTCAGGGGCGTCCCAAGAAGACGCTCCCTGACTGCCGTAGCCGGACGCATATGGTCAATGACCATTTGCCTCCTGGACTTCGTCACACGCGCTTGCACCCTTGCCAATGCGTCCATTGACAGCACCAAGCCGTCATTAACGCACAATAGCGCCACAGGTGGCACAGGGTGGCCTGCCCCCGCTTCAGCCCACACCGACTGAAGTAGACGATAGGAGTGATTGACAGCGCTCATGGCTGCCCTCACACCCTCATCGCATAGGGCCAGGACTTCTTCCTGGTGTACCTGGGCCTTATCCACTAGTGCCGGACCGGGACCACCCGACCCGGCACTCTGGACGCCCAGTACCCATCGGTCATCCTCCGTGACCGACGGGACTACACCATACCTGTCGTATTCACCCCGCGGAATACGGCACCTTGCCCGCACCTCCCTGGAGGCCGCAGGGAGCTGACCCTTGGTCATTAGTTGTTTACTATAAATAGCATCCAACAAATCAATGAACCGTGGATCCAGTCCCACTGACTGGATCCGGGCCGCGGGCAAAATCCCCGTCCTAATCGACGCAACCGACGGACGGGGCGCATCTTCATCGGCCGTGGCCGAAACCACAGACGGGTCAACTCTGGCTAGCCACGCCAGAGCATCAGACCAATCTAACTCCGAAGAAGATACCCCCGCAAACACATCACCCGTTGACATGCTTACAGGTCTGCCAGCCATGGCCTCCCGGCCAGGAGCCACGGCTGACACGCCAGGCACTCCGCTACCACATGGTTCCGCCGCCACCCCATGAAACACTCCGGTCCATGGGGTAGGTCCGCACGGAAAACCGTACGGACCCGTAACCGTCGCGGAACCATAGCCGGCCACGGGCGCCAACGGCACCCCATGTCCGGCTGCCGGACCAGGCGAAATAGTTGAGTACCACGCCTGGCCCGGCACACCGGTTCCCCTGACGGCTGGTGACAAACCAAGCCGCGCGGAACCGGTGCACGGTAACGGATTGGCCTCAGCCGCAGGCGGAGCCGCTGACCTGGCTTGCGCCAAACCAGACAAATGGAGGCCGGTTCCGTCCAGGACGGAATCAACCTCCATATTCTCCACCTGCGGCTTCACGGGCCGCAGCAACCTCTCCTCCTCGGCCTCATCGTCTTCAGACTCCGAAGAGCCGTCACTAGACGAATAAACCGTGGAGCCGTCCTGGCGGACGGCTCCCACACCTGACGGACCGGCCACCGCTACTGGACCACCCGGAGGTGGCCGCAGAGAGACAGAACCCGTCTGGCCGAAGCCAGACGGACCCGCCAGGGGGCCGTACGAGACGGCCCCCTCGGTAACCAGTCCAGAATCCTGTCCGAAGACAGGATCCGTACCAGGCATGGGGAGAAACTGCCCCCCAACCTTTGGTAGCAGGGACGACACCAGCGTGGGCAGAACGCTATGCAGAAAACCCTGCATAGCCGGACCAAACCACGCCGGCGGTGCCATCTCCACCACCTCCAGCTGGGGACGTGGAGCACCCCCACCGGCCGAACCGGGCGCTCCACGATTTCCTCTCGGACCGCCTGACCCCGCGTCAGACCCAGCCAAGTCCTTCTGGGCAAGGAACTTAACCATCGTTTCGACGGACCACACTGCACAAACATTACACCTATGATCTATATTACACAGGGCACACCTAAAACAGACATGGTCCTTGAACATTACACGGACAAACTTATGGCAGTCGTCACATGATGGCGGGGCTGGCTTGGCCTATAAAATAAGCACAAACCTACAATAAACAAGCGGAACGAGACACGGATGGAAGGCAGACAATTAATTTTCAAATATTTTGACTCATAAATTAACCGCAACCTCCCGCACCCCACCCCGCCACGTTACAACAACGATCGCATTGATTATGACGACAAGAACGCGGCGGGCACAACACACCCATAATAGATCCTACAGGATGTGTAACGGCTCCAGGAATCATATCGCATAGCATTCAGGGTATATTTACTAATCAATATAAATTATACTCCTAACGAACGCAGCATGATATGTGAAGAAAACAACAAAATGTATAACAACTGCTGTCTCACACGGTAAAACCGCAGACCACGCATCTACTCAAGAATTTTGAAACCACCGATCATTGCAAACCGATCGTGATCGCACGTAAACTTGATCATTCTAAAGTTTCCGGTACCATTTTTAGTACGCAGCACCCAGAACAAGATGCGCGAATTAATGAAAAAATTTTTCTTCACATAAACATCCGAGCGACCGGGTGTGACGTCACCTGCTCGGATTCTACGGAGAACGACGTCAGCCGATATTCGTGTTAGAAATACCGTAGCAAACACCTATTTTCATATCTGCCGATCGCCTGTTGGGGTTTAAAGAAGGCGATCGTCTGGCATATATCGTTGCTAGCACACGTCCCAGATTCTATGGGGTTAGAAATTGGAACATGCGACACAACGAAATTTAGAGACCTAAGTCTTTTAACTATGGATATAAAGAACAATACAACCTGGCTGTCTTGGGCGGTATTCTCCATAGTCCTTAGTTATCCTTTCAGAACACACAAACTATCACTGATTAAAGACTTAGATTCTTTTAAAAAACACTAAAATCCTTAATGCGAAAAGCATGTATTGCACTTGTTGCTATGCAAACAAGAATGAGCTCTATGGTAAACGGGTACTCGGCAGTGGGGAGCCGGGTACCCGGTTCCCAGGAGTCGGTAAAGCTTTCTAAGTCTATAATCCTAGAGCCGCTGTCAGGGCCAGCTGTATATCAGAAGTAACAGAATGGTGAGTATTGATCGAAGGAGAAATAGCTTGTGGTGATTCCTGAAATATTTTTGAATCTCAACTACATGCTTAATTAGCGTATCCGGTGTTATGTCTTGCCCTAGTAAGTTTAGACAGTGTGCAGAACAGCCATAGACAATAAGATCATTGTCATCAGCCTTCAAACCACCACGCATTTTTTCCATGTTCTTTGCATTATCTGTGACAATGCTCTTAACTGTACAGTTGTATTTTGTCTTAACATATTGTATTGTCTCTTGACACTTCACCTTACAGTTTTCAGCACTTTTAGTCATAGAACCAGTGTCAAAGCTGTTTAGGAAGAAGCTCTTTCCTTCTACTTGCAAGCAGGATGCTATGATAGGTTCATTGTGAATGTTACTCCACCCATCCTCCACTAATGTTGCTGTCTTGCCATCAAGAATCACCTTCACATCCTCTGTCACCTGATCATGCACAGCATCTAGAAGCTTTCCACCAATCAGTTTACGTGAAGGGGGTTTATATCCTGGGCGTAGCATACTAACAACTTTTATGAACTGCGGATGTTCAGCCATTGAAAATGGAAGGTTACAAGCATAAAACAACCTCGCGACTTCTATATCTATTGCTGACTTCATCGCTGAGGTGGTAGTGATACAATGTCGGTTCAGATCGGGTTGAATTGAGAACTGAACTGGACAGGTTGGCGAGGGTGGTGCTGATTGTGATGGCAATTCTTCTCTTAGTCGCTTTGTGCATGGTGCAGCTGATGGTTTGTCCAGCTGAAACAAAGAAAAGGGATATTACATGTGCTATATAAGCCAAATGTAGATATACACCCTACCTGGTCCAAGCCATTTGGGGACAAGATATGATAATCTTTTTAAAAATTTACATTGAAATGACTGGCATTGCAACAAAATCAGTCATTCCTATGTTGAATTTTCAAAAGTAATTAATTTTATGTCATAATTCAATACATTTAAAATTTGGAATGGATAGAGTTAAAGATAGACCACCCTTCTGTCAAATAAATGCATGTTTTTATTTATTTTCAAAACTTTGGGACTTGCTGAATATTAGTTTGACTGTTTGCATCAGTCTATCTGAAGGGTGTTAGTGTGCTATGCCAAATTGTTTTCATAATATTACTGTAGTAAAGGTATTCAGGCAAGAGTATTTCTGAAAACCCTGGGTTGCAGAAAGTATAGGGTTAAGCAGATCATTGTGTGTTATTTCTAATCTTAAGCCAGCGCCCTCACAGGCCAATTATCACACCTATACCATTGAATTGTAAAGAGGCTCAGCATGTGATTGTGGTTATCAGAGATTATCAGACCTGGCTCTATTACTAGCATGGCAAAGAGAATAATTAACTCAGGTATCTGAACTAAAGGTGAGACATCCTGTTGATAACCCCTATGCGGCCAAGACAATTACAGTGAATAGTAACCTTACCTACATTGTACATTAGGACTTTTAAACACAACGTAGCACACATTTTTGAAAATTTTTCACTGAAATGACTGGCTTAGTAAAAGCGGCAGTCATTTCACGACTAAATTTGTTTTCCAGTCAAATTAGTTTCAAAATATTCTGCAGTTTTCCTGCATAGTGTCCTTGAAAATGATAGCTGAGGAATTCATCGGTGAAAGGGTTAAGGGATGTATTAGATATATTGGACTCCTAGCACTCCAATGTCAACAAAAAACATTTTTCAAATAAAATTAAAAGATAAACTGTTTTTTTATTTTCAACAAATTTGTCATCGCCCAACAAAATTGTTGAAAAATGAAAACCAGTTTCCTTGGTATAGTCACAATAAAATATAGAATTTTTAATTATTGACATTAGAGGGCAAGGGGTTAAGCATTAATTTTATTTACCTTCAAAATCTTGATGTCTTTGCTGATATGTGTGTCTGCACTGTCTGTATCAGCCTGTTCAACAGGACTTTCAGTAGACTTCTCATGCTTCTCATAGTGTATTTTCATCCTTGCTACCTTGTTGACAACTGTGTACCCACTCTCTACACTTAGCCATTTGTTTGCCATTAATCTTAACTTCCAAAAAGTGCTTCCAAATTGGATCCTTATGCCTACCACCTTTGAAATACATATTAACTATTTCAAATACCATCAACACATAAATATTCAGGACAACAGAAGAATTCAAAGATTAATGTAGCACAAGGATATCTTTTTACTAATTGTCTAATTGATATCTAGCATTAACTGAGGATAGATGAAAACATGAAGAATCTAATTTATATTCTATCAGCTTAATGCCTTAATCCCAAATTTGCATAAGATCTTATGTAAACATAGCTAATGTGTGTACTGAGTAGTGCATTCTAAAATAGCCTTAGAGAGCAAGGGTCATCAGTTAATTGTTGAAACAACATCTTAGCAGACTATATTTTCTCTATGAGTTTAAGATTCTTCCATAGGCCATGAACATTTTGCAAGAAATAGATTTAGACACAGAGACAGTTCTCAATAATATAAACATCTAGCTGTACATAGGTAGTCTAATATGTTTACATTATTGATTAAATAGGGTTTCTGTGGGTTTAACACAACTGGTCGAAATATACAGAGTTAAAACATTTAAGACAAACAAAAGTTGAAAAAAATTAACCCACGGATTATAGAAAGAAGCAAATAAGACTCCTAATTTATTGAAATCATGTGTCCTTTTAGATTATTATTATTATTATTATTATATAGCAATAAAGTATCCAAAAATACATGTAGATAACCATCCATCAATATGTACATGTACCTGTATGTGTCTAAATGCTATATAGTTGTTTTAAGAAAATTACATTTCAGAAAAATATTTTTTATACCAATATTTTAGGTTTTGGACAGTTTTGGACAATTTAAGGTGTCCAAAACCTATTTTGGCCGGACGGTTTAAACCATGGTTTAAACCACTAGTGTCCAAAACTTGCCAACCCTGATGTATACCAAAATTTTGTGTCTATATTGTGCAGTTTTTTGCTCATTTTGCTCAAAGCCAGAAGGGGGGTGGGGGGTGCGTATTATGCATTAACATAAACATTTACCACATTTTCGCGCTCAGAATTTTGAGTCAGAACGGCCTTCCTGATGTACAATTCAGCCCAAAAATGCGATATCATCAAAGGGAAACCACTATTTCCTATTGCCTGCCGTATTGCAATAACCAATATTGTGGGTTAGATTGTGTGTAATAATTGTATTCTATGTAATATTTGTAAATCTTGTGTGTATGATTCTTAAATGATGAAATAAAACTCAAACTGACAAGTCATTGTACATGTATTATCGTAAACCAACATAAGATGACCCAAAACAATGTAAGAAATAAAAGGGTTACTGAGATGTTATAATATGCATAGATGTGCCATTCTACATTTGCAGTCACAATGTTTCAACAAATTCTTAAAAAACCCATCCCACTCCAAATGAACCATGACTTTAAGAAACTCAATTTGCAGACTTTGAAATTAGCACTGTTGCACAGATTTAATTCTTTTTTTGCAAAAAGGATTTGAAAACATTTGAAAACTATTTGAAATTGAAATACTTTCAAAAACTATTTAAATGCAAATGCAAATAGTTGACTTTTCGAAATCCTCAAATGCAAATACTTGTGATTTAAAATCTTCAAATGCAAATACAATGTAAATATTTCACAAGAAGTATTTAAATGCATTTAAATGCAAATGCATTTGCATTTGACCCCATGTCTGGTTCATTGAGGTATTTATACAGACACAATTGCCTCAATCAATTGTGTACATTTGAGGTGCAAGGCATAACAGAGAAAATGGGTAGTTTTCGCAATTTTGAGAGAATCTGTGGCTATCTCATCAATCTCTCCCCCTTCTATTGTTCACGCCATACGGAAAAAGCCTGGTAGGGGGAGAGATTGACGATAAAGCCGAATTTGCTGGGGACAGCTTAATGTTCAATCTGGATATCATCATTGTATGATCACGTATCAGCTGAGGTTTTTTTTCGTGTTGATGATGACTGGGTCATTTTCTAGGTACATGGTGGTGAGAATACTCTTCAAATATGGTTTTCTTGACTCCTCCAATGCTATACATATTGTAATGAAGTGATTGAATGTCAAAGCAAACACTTGTCCGAGACAACATATATGGTTGAGTTGCTTAAATTGGTGAGTACCGAAATTCGTGAATTTGTTTTTATCGCTCTCGTCCTATGATGTAACGTTGCATGGAACGCATAGATCTACACAGTAGCCACCTTTTGATTGACAGTTCTGAACCTTTTGAGCAAGATACGGTCAAAACAAGAAACTTTTCATACAATTACTGATGGTAGTGATAAAAATTTCAAGATTCCTTAATACACTTTCTTAGATTACTTACTTGCGCTTATTTAGCACCTAAAATGAGCAATTTTGACAATCCAAAGTTACCACCTGCTTTGGTTACATATTTCCGCCGCGTCAGATTAGACTGATTGACAGGAGCATGTCTAAATTTCATTGGAAAGGCTCTAGAGGAAGTGGTGGGTGCTTATCAATGATTTACCAAAATGTCGAAATTAACTTAAAGTGCACACATCGTTAAAAACACATCGTTTTTTTAACGATAGAAATTGTTTTTATTCTACCCTTTATGCCTGCTGAACATGTTTTAAAGGCCCTAGCGGTAGTTCATTTCTTCAGCTCATTAATATTTATGAATTTCATGTGACGTCACTACCAAACGAAAGCGGCATCCATTTGAGGGTTTTTTCTTTTCTTCAAATGTATCAACTGCTTTTATAATTTATACATTCATTTGTGGGACTAATTTATGGGTTAAAACGAGCAAAATTAGCAGTTGAAACATTCAACAAACTAATACTGTATATTACAGTGATATTTAAGAATTTACAAGCATGTAACAGACAGCTGAAGATGCATAATCACCAGTTCACGAAATTCGGTACTGCTACTTCACACACAACCTGGCGAGGTGGGTCCGTTCAAATGCTTGAAATTTGTTTAAAAATTAGAATTTTGTACTGAAATCTTTGCCTTTGTTTTCGGAAGTGTTATTTTATATTGTGTTAAATCTGTTTAAGAGTTTTCTTTCACGAGTGCATTACTTGCTTAGATTCACGAACTTCGGTACCCATAGTATATTGATTGAATATGATGATCAGATGGAATCAACAATACGAAAACTGGCAACATGATTTCTACGCATGCCTATAGTCTAATCTCAGTATATTACATGTTGATGCCAGCAATCCATCACAAATATATTTTAGAGTGTGACTGCGATCTTGTTAATAATCGTCTAACGCTTCTTAAAGACGCGTATTTTTTTGTTTCTATTTCCCGGCCGAGTTTTCGGTTTCGCTTGGGGTTGCCAGATTTTATTGTATTTTAGTTAGTAATTCCCTCCTTTATAGTGTGGTGCTGGCGGTATCCCGCAATTCCGCAGCTAGCTGATTCCCGCCGTTTCTACGGACGCCCGGCAGTCGTACCTTGGAACCTGAACCGTGCATATCTGCCGCTTGTTCCACTGGCCGATTCAAGACCTCTGTTGGGTGAGTAACGTTTTATACGTAGTTAAGTTACTACAAATGGTGTCATTTTTGATGAGGATGGATCAATACCATATGGAATGGTTTCATCCGAATCCTCTTCAAAAATGGAAGCACGGTTATCATCAGATAACCTAAGGCCATTATCGGGGGATAATAAGTCATCATCATCACCATGATCTTCAGAGCTCATAGCACGTCTCATTCGCAATATCCAGAGAGGTAAATCACGATCTCTGCACAGCTTTAATCTATCATGGTGAACAACTAGTTCCCGGCGTTGGTTTTTGATACCAAACAGTGCTTCTGACAACTTTTTATAAATAATAAATGGACCAGTCCAAGGAGGTTGTAATTTACTGGACTGGCCTATTTTAGTTGCAGAATTAGCAAGATAAACTACATCACCAACATGATAGGCATGCTCATGCAAACGTAGATCATACTCTTTTTTCTGGCGCTTCTGAGCCATTTTAAGGTTATCCCGTGCTATCTCATGAGTTTCATGCAACGTTTGCTGTAACTGTTGGACGAAGTCACAGGCATCTGAAGGGGCATTCTCTGTAGTCACAGACACAGGGCATTTGCACATTATGTCAATAGGCTGTAGTACTTCTCGACCAAGCATCATCATGTTGGGAGTATACCCCGTCTGTCGGCTTACAGTAGATCGTATAGCTCCAGCGATGAAAGGAATACACTTATCCCAATCTTTCTGTCTGTCATGCTCTTGCAGGTAACACCGTATACACTGCAAGACAGTACGGTTTATACGTTCAATCTGTCCATTCGAACATGGTCTATAAGCTGTGGTGCGTGTTTTTGAAATCTCCAGTAGATGGCACAGTTCCTTAAATAGGTTGCTCTCAAAGTTACGACCCTGGTCGGTGTGTAAGAAATATGAACAGCCAAATGTGGTGACAAAACGCTCCACATACGTTTTGGCTACCAGTTCTGCCCCTTGTTCAGGGAGCGCATAGCACTCAACCCATTTAGTGAACTGATCTATGATCATCAACACGTATCTATATCCCAGTGTAGATGTGATAAAGGGGCCCAAAATGTCCATATGTACCCGTTCCAAGGGAAACCCAGCATGGAACTCGCCCAGAGCAGCTCTAGGTCGGATGGAAGCTTTTTTGCTACAGCTACAAATCCGACAGGATTTCACATACGCCACCACATCACGAGAGTATCAACCTTATGTCTTATCCCCTTGAACAAACCCAAATCAAGATCATCTTTTGCAAATGCATCCTGATACTCGATTAACATGGATTCAACTTGCGAAGACTGCGTCTCCGATAAACCCGATGTCGACCTCACATACAGCTCCTGTAAGAACACAGGGAGGTCCACCTCAGTGGCTGTAGAAGTCTGTAAACTGTCCTGGTTTATGGGATTACCAGCAAGTTGAAATTCTGTTCTAGGGTCTAAAACCTCCTCAATTTCTGTGACAATACCAAGGTTGTGGTCTTGTTCCAGAGTAATATATTGGGCCGACAGGTTCCGTAACAAAATAGGAATCTGCGAATCTTTGGCAGTGGCCACTGTATGAGGTGTTACCAGACCCTCCAGTTTAGATGAGGGCTGGAGCACAACATCATTCTGTACCTCCCGATCCAGAACACCTGTGGTCTTCACGGCCTCAAAAGGACACATGACCACTTTCTGCTTCAATGTTACCCGAGCTACCTGGGCTTCCTTCCCATGAGCTCTCAACATTGAGGCTTGAATCGGTTCTCCATTAATTGTCAGACATAGTCTAGTCAGATCAATGGTGGCCTTGTGTGCCTTCAAGAAATCCAGGCCTAATATAATCGGATCATTAATATTGGCAAGAAGTACTGGCCAATTGAACATCATAGAGCCTAATGCAATTGTGACTGGCTCAACACTTTCCGCAGGGATAACATTGTCTCTACCTGCACCTTTCAATGCAATAGACTCCAACCTCTTTAAAGGGTAAGGTAATTTATTTGCAAAGAAATTGCCAATTACTGTCACTTGTGCCGCAGTGTCCACCACTGCATCAACGGAAACACCATTTACTTTAATGGGAATGACTAGTGTCATAGGGTCACGATTAAACTCATACATGCGAACATCATATGATCGCACAGGCGAAGATCTCGGTGAAGCAGAAGGTGATGGCGACCGTGTACGCCTCGGCTCTGGACACTCACGGGAAAAATGCCCCTCTAAATTGCAATTAAAGCACTTTCCCGATCTGAGAGGAGGAGAAGGGGAACGTGATGGAACGACCTTCCCTCTTGGAGGAGACCGACCTCGACCGAATTGACCAGATATAAGATTCAAAATCTTAGCCACATCTACCTTCATATCCGCCATATCCTTCCTAAGTCCTTCGACATCTTTCTCCAATTTATCTATCCTGCTTGGAGCCGTTATGCCTCTCAACTGCTCAGGATTATCTGCCTCCAACAACCCAGAAGCATCGTCCGGAAAACGGACCTTTCGAACCTCAGGTCTTCTGGAACCCACGATCAATCTTTGATTATGGATAGCTGCATTGACCATTTGTACAGCCTCCTCCAGGGTGCTCGGATCTTTATCCATAGCTATCAGAGCGGCTCGTTTATGCTCAACACCCCGTAGGAATGCATCAATGGCAATAGTCTCGCCCAAACTCTCTGAGGCATCAGGGTAACCATCTAAAGTGAGCTCCTGAATGATGTCTGCAAATTCTTCTAAAGAGTTACCCTCTTGTCGAATATCTTGCATCTTTTTTCTGATGATGTGGGGCAGATCTTTCTTCCCGAATCTCAACTTTAATTTCTCACATAAACTAAAGTAATCATTCTGGACCTGCCCAGAACAGATGCAGTAAAACTTTAAGGCCTTGTCCCTTAAAGCTGAGATGAGCATGTCTAATTTATACATATCAGACCAACGGTACCTTGAAGCAGTATGCTCAAACTGTATGAAAAATGGTTTCCACTCAAATTTTCCATCAAAAGTTGACATTTTAGGTGGAGGAGGACCATCAGAGTAGCTTCTACGACCGGGGGATGACATTCTAGAGTCATTGTACGAAGAGCCATCCCAGTAAGCTCTACGAACTGGTGATGACGTCCTAGTGTCATGGTGAGAAACTGATCGCGACTCCCTCTTAGGTTCTCTAGGGGTATATACCCCCCTAGGAGCCAGGTTATCAACTAGGGTATGATCACCCCTTTGTTGACTAGTTGAGTTTAGGAGTGCCTTGTATTTGATACCTTGAGCTAACAGTTCCATGTTCAGTCTAGCTACCGTCTCTTCCAGGGATTCTTCCCTTGGGTGTGAGTCGACCCCACCAACAGCGCCTTCATCATTGATGTCGAATACAACTTCCCCAGCATGGAGCAATCGTGCAAGGATTTGTAGCTGTAGCAAAAAAGCTTCCATCCGACCTAGAGCTGCTCTGGGCGAGTTCCATGCTGGGTTTCCCTTGGAACGGGTACATATGGACATTTTGGGCCCCTTTATCACATCTACACTGGGAAATAGATACGTGTTGATGATCATAGATCAGTTCACTAAATGGGTTGAGTGCTATGCGCTCCCTGAACAAGGGGCAGAACTGGTAGCCAAAACGTATGTGGAGCGTTTTGTCACCACATTTGGCTGTTCATATTTCTTACACACCGACCAGGGTCGTAACTTTGAGAGCAACCTATTTAAGGAACTGTGCCATCTACTGGAGATTTCAAAAACACGCACCACAGCTTATAGACCATGTTCGAATGGACAGATTGAACGCATAAACCGTACTGTCTTGCAGTGTATACGGTGTTACCTGCATGAGCATGACAGACAGAAAGATTGGGATAAGTGTATTCCTTTCATCGCTGGAGCTATACGATCTACTGTAAGCCGACAGACGGGGTATACTCCCAACATGATGATGCTTGGTCGAGAGGTACTACAGCCTATTGACATAATGTGCAAATGCCCTGTGTCTGTGACTACAGAGAATGCCCCTTCAGATGCCTGTGACTTCGTCCAACAGTTACAGCAAACGTTGCATGAAACTCATGAGATAGCACGGGATAACCTTAAAATGGCTCAGAAGCGCCAGAAAAAAGAGTATGATCTACGTTTGCATGAGCATGCCTATCATGTTGGTGATGTAGTTTATCTTGCTAATTCTGCAACTAAAATAGGCCAGTCCAGTAAATTACAACCTCCTTGGACTGGTCCATTTATTATTTATAAAAAGTTGTCAGAAGCACTGTTTGGTATCAAAAACCAACGCCGGGAACTAGTTGTTCACCATGATAGATTAAAGCTGTGCAGAGATCGTGATTTACCTCTCTGGATATTGCGAATGAGACGTGCTATGAGCTCTGAAGATCATGGCGATGATGATGACTTATTATCCCCCGATAATGGCCTTAGGTTATCTGATGATAACCGTGCTTCCATTTTTGAAGAGGATTCGGATGAAACCATTCCATATGGTATTGATCCATCCTCATCAATTCTGCATAATGATCTAGATGCTGTTTTGACAGATGACCTGGATATCGACTCTGTTTTACCCGTCCCACAAACACAGCATCACTCTCCTAGGCGCATGAGGTGTCAGGTCCGAGGAGAAACGCATAACACGTCCCCTAGGCGCATGAGGTGTCAGGTCCGAGGGGACCCGCATCACACTTTTTCCCCTAGGCACATGAGGTGTCAGGTCCGAGGAGAAACGCATCACACATCTCCTAGAGATGACCAACTCCAAACTCACACCATTCAGAGTCGAACAGGAAGGCAGTGCCGTCTTCCTAACAGGTTCCTAGATTATGAAATGTATTAGAATGATCTTTAAGCATTCGGGAATTAGACTATATAAGTCTTCATGGACCCTACGTGTCCACCTGAATAAACGTTCCTTTGGTTTCGTCTTATTACGGATTCATTTGGTCATGGTATTGTTGCGGACTGCAGTTAGCTTTTCGGTCGTAGTACAGTACTACAATAGTAATGTGATAATGTACAATGGTAACAGTAATTCAACATTAAAAGAATTACTGTAATCCAGATGATATGAAATTATGACTTCAAATTTTAATATGCTGCATGACACTGAAGACATTCAACTTGTCCGGAAAACATTTATAATCATTGGCTTATGTTCCGTTTCCATCTTGGTTTTAGTTCAGCAACAGCAAAATCGTGATGTTCTATTTTTTGTAAGTTTTGGGACACTAAATTAGTTGGACACATAAGCACATAGTGGCTTTTTCCAGCAATAATACTCCGTGAGATACCAAAAACCAACAGGGGTCCATCGCTGTATGACTCACAGAACGCGTTATTATAATTACGCGTTTTTGCAAATGACGCGTGAATAATTGCGCGTAGTAATGCGTGGTTATATTTACGCATTTCTTGATTACACATTACAAATATGTGTTGTCAAATGATGTGTAAATTGTTACACATTAATCATACGCATTGTATTGTTAACTGCAATTATTGTCCGTCATGACGTGTGGTCATAATAATGCTCTCTGTTATGTGTATATGGATTAAATCCATGTACACGCTTTTATTAGTATATGCATCATATGTTATGATGCAAACTCATTTATGTATAGTGAAATCCTGTATAGGTTAGCTATTTAATGCCAGTTCTACATTTGTCAGCTCAGATATTTTATAGGGTAGCTCAAATATATTATATGTAGTTTTAGTAGGTCAGTACAGATATTTTATAGGATAGCCCAGGTATATTAATTCTACATAGGTCAGTTCAGATATTTTATATTAGGCCAACATATTATATATTGCCATACCTAGGTATTTCATTTATTAAACGTGTAGCAATTACATGTTAAAATGATGCAATGATGCATTATTACTCTATAATGCATAACTCAGGCATATTTATAATGTGCATTACTCTATAATGCAGAAGTCTTGCATATGACAGCATATTTATAATATGCATTGAGCAAAGACTGCATAAATCGTACAGATGCATTTCTTGCGCTTACCATTTCATAATGCGCGAAGTAATTGGCGCGTTAGTCATAGCGCAAATTCATATGTTTCTTTCTTCTGCTGTATTATCCGTTCCGCTTAGCTTCATTCAGATATCTTTATTGTGATAGGGATAGTGGTTTTCCGGATTTCCTAAATTTGTGGATTCAGATCAGTTTCAATTATATAAGAGGTATATCATAAATGTTAAGGTTAAAAATATTCACTAAATTTAAAAATTTGCAATATTCTTTTTTTTCGTCGAATCTCACCTAAGTTAATTTCATATAACACTCCAACTAAATTCATGTGAGATTATTTTTATTACTTCTTTATCAATTCGGCAATTCTGTCAGTTTTCTGCGGTGGTGGAAAACCACTGTCCTTAATTTTAGTTAGGATGCTATGCTATTTTTAAATCTGTGACGCTGGCCCTCGTCCAGCAGCTGTTGATCGATCCATCTGTTTTATTATTAACCACTCCTTCCTTCTAGATGGACCGACACCTATATTTTTTTAATTGGCAATTTCTTTTGCTACCTTTAGCAGTTGCACGTCAATGCCTGTGTGTTTTCATGGTGTGCAGATTTTTAAAAGAGTAGATTTTTAGATAGGATTTTTAATTAAAAGATAATATTTTTAATTAAATAAGCATGTTTTTATAAACGGGGGAGAGTGTGGTGCTGGCGGTATCCCACAATTCCGCAGTTCGGGTTTCGCGGCTGCCGGGCTAGCTGATTCCCGCCGTTTCTACGGACGCCCGGCAGTCGTACCTTGGAACCTGAACCGTGCATATCTGCCGCTTGTTCCACTGGCCGATTCAAGACCTCTGTTGGGTGAGTAACGTTTTATACGTAGTTAAGTTACTACAATAGTTACATAGTACATAGTCCTCTTCTGCTGGATAGGCGAGACAGCCTCTAGCAGGTCTTCACTATATTCTTCGTCGATTTGTTGTACCTGCTGAACGTTTGGGTGCAGACGGGTTGGATCGGGAGCTGTGTTATTTAAGCGGTGTATGACGATAACAGCCGCCGTCGAAAACAGCCGCAGGTAGATTAATAACAGCCGCCAGGTATCCCGGCCTATTCCTATAGGCGTATTGCTCCTACTGCTGATATCAAGTTCGGCTAAACGATCGCCCGTTTCTAAGAACTTGCTAGCTGTTCTTATATCTTATATACTTTTTCTGATATATATAAATGGCCAAATATTTGCAGATGATACAAAGATGTACG
Source organism: Chaetoderma sp. LZ-2023a (assembly GCA_034401795.1). NCBI lineage: Eukaryota > Metazoa > Mollusca > Caudofoveata > Chaetodermatida > Chaetodermatidae > Chaetoderma > Chaetoderma sp. LZ-2023a. Next base: position 175,335,376 of record CM067369.1, on the reverse strand, counting down.
GCAACTCAGCTACCAGTCAGATTCAGGAAAACATAAATAAAGTATGTAAATCGTCGCAGACATGGCAACTATCTTTCAACACAGACAAAACGCATGTCATGCACTTCGGCAGAAATAACCCTCAAACCAAATACTATATGACAGATACACCTGATCCACATCCTGTATCAACATCAGATGTAGAAAAAGATTTGGGGGGTGCATGTCGACAGAAACCTCTCTTTTGACATACATATAGGGAACATTGTATCCAAGGAAAACAGTACAATAGGACTAATCAAGAGAACATTTACCAACATTGATCAATCTACTTTCACGCTACTATACAATTCACTTGTGCGACCCATTCTTGAATACTGCAACTCAGCATGGTCTCCAAGACTGAAAAGGCAATCGCAGATATTAGAAAGAGTACAATGCAGAGCAACAAAACTTGTCCCACAAATCAGAGAGTATAGCTACACAGAAAGACTTGAAGCCCTAAATCTAATGTCACTGAAATATAGACGGTTTCGTGGAGATTTGATTGAAACATTCAAACTCATCAAAGATCTATATAATATTGATAAGAACTACTTTTTCGAACTGTCCAATGTTACACGGACCAGAGGTCATAGGCTCAAGCTCAACATAAAACGTAGCAGCAAAGATATTCGGAAGCACTCCTTCGCAAATAGAGTGGCACCATATTGGAATTCACTGCCAACAACAATAGTCGAAGCAACCACAGTCGAAATATTCAAGGGCAAGCTAGACATCTTTTTCAAAGAAAGAATATTTGAATTCGACTGAACACAATTAATTGTGGTGTGGCTTTGGACGTTGCTGTTACACATATGCTTATACAACATATGTGAGCCGTCAATTCCCAAAGTCATAATACAATTATTACATCACAGTGGACTAATCTTGAAACAGCCTGTGCATCTACATGAACATGCACACATGAAGATAGCTACACGTGTTGTATCCAGACCAGGGTTGCCTGCCCTACCAGTTTAGCACTGAGGCAATAACAAGCCAAGGGCTTATGCCTTGTAAATTGATGATGATGATATCCTTGTTTCTATATTTAGACTGTAAATAATGAACGTTTAATTCCCGAAGGTCTATAATCAACCGAAATGTACATGGCTTTTTGGCATGCACGTAATAGGTGACACGCAGAACGGCTTATTTGTGCTGATACTAATATCATTGCAATTTAATAGTGTATTAATCTCACTCGTAATAAAATCTGATTGCTTGACGGAATGTGATTTGTTTTTTAGTTCGAAACCGTTCGGCTCCCTGTTAATTACTTGAGCGACACTTAAACTTATCCAATTAATAATTTACTCTGAAGCCGGTAACCTAGTCCACGTTGTAGATATGGGATTGTCTTGTGGGAAGTCATGACCCCACTGGAGGTCTGATATGTACGAGTAAGGCCCGAGTGAAATTCATGTTTGGAATACCAGGTGAGCTCATAGACTATGTCACCAGGTATATTTAGATGCACTATGTCATCGGCTATATTTAGATGTATTACCAGCACTATGTCATCGGCTATAGTTAGATGTATTACCAGCACTATGTCATCGGCTATATTTAGACATGTTACCAGCACTGATCACCGTCTATATTTAGAGGTATTACCAGGGGCTGGCATTGGTGACGTCAGCCGATGTGCAGGTACAGTTTCGACGAAACGAGTCATAATGGCTAGCACCCAAGTGAGATAAATCAGAGGATTAAATATGACAGACGGACTTAGTTAGTTATGTAAGCGGTCTGAGTTCTCACAGAAGCGTGTGACAGGATAAGCCGGCTCTGATGAATGGTAACTCATGTGCCAATTAGCTCTAGCATCCTACGGGGTTCAACTGGTAAGCAAGGGACAGGACATGGACATTGTAGCGTCCTGTAGGCATTAGGTGCACAATCGGAACTTGTTATCAAACAAGTATCAATCACAGATGGCATGTTAATACAACAGGAATCCTAAATATGGTTAGGTAGCTGACAGATCCCATCACTCCCGAACCAGCCAAACCGCAAGTGCTAGGTAAAAAGCACCCTCCTTAGGAGGGAGGGTCGGAGTTGTGATTGGTCAGAATGACGTTGTAATCCAATGAGCATCCGATCAACCTCCGGCGATGTGAAACCAAGGTGGAGGGAGGATAGAAACTGAGAGGAGTATATAAGGAGGACTCTGACTTTAATCGGGGTCCGGTCCGTGCATTGAATCGAAGAAGCTCTTGCTGAATAAATTGGAGTAGGCAAGAGCTAGCTAGGGGAATAGTATAGGGAGCATTAAAATATGTTAAGTAGTGTAAATACGTAAACTGGTGACAGTATAAGTCACCGACTTTGTAGTGTTATTGTACAGTTAAAAGTAGCAAATAAAACGATCACCTTGTGCTATAATATAAGGCAAAAGTTTGTCGTACTTGTTGTTAACTCTGGAGAACACGGAGAAACACCGTGTCGAACCGATCACTCTGAAGAAGGAAGTCAGCTCAGGCCCAGGCACTATTACAAATATCGTTAGGTCGCATTACCTACGAGGCGAGCTAGTGTCCCGCTCCGTCTTTCTGTGTATAACCGGTTGTCGCAGCAACCCCACATACACGGTTGTACCATGAAAGGAGGAGCCCAAAGATAAGTAAGATCGAGGATCTGGAAATCTTCAGTGGCTTCACATGCCAGGATCCAGAGTGCGAACAGTGAGTACATAATCTATGGCCCAGACTGAAAAACTGGCTACAGTAGTATTAAGAGACATAGAGGACCGGGTGCGGGTATTTCTGGACGCGGCCAAGTCATCAGACAGTACGAGGATAACCCAACACTGCAAGTATCGCGATAGTTCAGTTGTGAGAGTGACTACAGACATAAGGTGCCCCAAGCAACCCCGACTTCAACGTATCAGCATCTGTTTGCATTACCAGTAGGAGTAGGGATGGCGACCTCAGCTAAAAGAACCGCTGATCCGGCATTGCCACCCAGGGACGTACAGCTAGTACCCCAGTTGCGGCCCGAGACTGTAGCTGCGATGCAGACCATGGGGGTGGTGATGGCAGGGGCGATAGTGGAGAATAGCAATCGTCAAGAAGCAGAGAGGGTGTACCGCCGGGAGATCCGTGACAACATATACCGCATCCAACCCTGCGATGGGGTGGTACCAGAGGAGGTGCGGACATTTCTAGATGAAACAAGGAGAGCGTAGATAGCTAACGAAGGGCGGCTGGAGGGCATACCTGCGTATGTGATAACGAGAGCAGCCAGGGGACAGCTGGCCCGAGCTATCGATGGGTTCTTGGTGGGACGGGTCTGCGAGGACGTCACCTATGAGGAATTTAGAGAGTATATAACAGTAAATTTTGTGTCCGCCAATGAGGGGGAACGGGTTAAGTTTGACCTAGAGGGCATCCGGCAACGGCGGAATGAGACCATCATCACGTTCAATAGACGATATAAGGAAGCGAGCAGTAGAGCATACCCGATTGAGAATGATGACAACAGACGCACCATATTGGGGATATATCTCCGGGCATTAACGGACCGGGGATTAAGCAAGCGAATAATACGAAAGAAGGCTACCACACTGACAAGGGCCTTGGAGATATCCGAGGAAGAAGAGACATGCAACGACCTGCTAAGAGCGATGAAAATCGATGACGGCAGGAACGAGGAAAGGATGGAGGTGGATGTGTTGGCGCCGGAGGAAGAGAAGGAAATATGGAACGTAGTAAAGGCATTGAAAAGGCAAATAGCTCAACAGAGCCGGATGATAGAGCAGTTGTGTGGTCTGGTCCGGGAGATACACAAGGAAGCGCAGAAGCCGGTGACCAGGGCCGCAAAAGCCGAGAAGAGGACGGCAATGCCAGCCAAGCAACGTGCGGCAACCTCGCCGAGACCCGCTCCAGCCAGTAGAAACCTGCAGCACATAACCTGTTACAACTGTGGTAGGGTAAGCGTCAGCAGGAAGCCTACCCCGCGACCCAGACAGACGAGACAGGCACCGCCCATGACTTGTTTTAATTGCGGAAAGGAGGGGCACATGGCTCAGGACTGTGATAGATACCACAGCAGTTTCACGGCCTATATGGACAAGAAGACCGCTCCCGTCAGTACTGTGAAGTGTTTCGGATGCGGCAAAGACGGTCATTACGTAAGAGACTGCCCACAGTATGGACATTCAGTAAGAGGGGCTCCACAGAATGGTCCCGCCTGGACCAAACAACTGGGTCCAACAGCCCGCAGAGCTATCAAGCGTCCGCGTACAGACGACCTGGACATGGACGTAGTAGACCGACGACGTCAGGAGCGAAATATCACCCCACGGGACTGTTCGAGAAGTATACGAAAAGACTTGAACAATCAGTTGCGCGATCACAACGAATACGAAGATCGTGATGGCTTCGTGCTTACCGGGGAGGGGACGGATGAACGGGGCCATTATTCATACGGTATCGGACAGGATTCATCCTCCCGCCGGGACAGTTATGCGGAAGTAGTTAGTGGACGGAGGAGTCCGTCAAACGACGACGGAGGAAACCGTTGGTGAGATCACTGACGCGCGGTTTCTAATCCGTCTAACAGTGGATATAAACGGTCCAATGGATCAGGGTGAGTACTTGCATGCCTTAGAGGTTACTGGTGCTAGTACATCCTTGATTCGCAAGGATATATGGCACAGCATGTTAAATGCTAGGCCATTGAAAAGAGCGAAGACGCTCTTGGCAGTAAATGGTTCCCCAATAGAACTTTTGGGGGAAACCCAGGTAAAATTCAAGAACGCCCGGCCTGTTCCGAGTACGGTAGTAGCGAGAATGTGGCATGAATGTTTGCTGGGGGCGGATGCTTTGCAATTGGGAAATGCAAAGATTAACTATCGGGCCAAAGTAGTAGTATGGTTTGGTCAGGTATATCCCTTTGAGTATCCCTATAGGGAGCAAACAAGTTATGTATATGAGAGCTGTAAGGAAACGACCGGATATAAAGCTATCGACAAAGTACTTGAGGACTTTGCGGATAACTTTGATATGGCTCGTCCCGGTACTCTAGGGTTGGTTCCCAAAGTAAAATGTACGGTACCAACAGGAGATGCATTTCCTATAAGGCAGAAAGCCTACTGTCTACCGCTTGCTAAGCAGTATGTGGTCAAAACCCAAGTGGCCATGATGCTGGCAGCGGGCGTCATAAGACCGTCGTCATCACCGTGGGCGTCGCCCATTACTTTAGTTCCTAAGAAGGATGGTGACACGAGATTTTGTGTCGACTACAGGAAGTTGAATTCTGTGTGTCGCAAAGACAGTTATCCCTTACCGAATATAACAGACATTTTTTACTCGATGCGCGGCGCACCGATGTTTTCGACTATGGACTTGAAGTCTGGCTATTGGCAGATACCGATGGACAGCCAAGACATAGAGAAGACAGCGTTCGTCTGCAGTGAAGGTTTGTTCGAATGGATTCGGATGCCTTTTGGATTTTGCAACTCAGGTGCCGTATTTCAGAGGGCAATGAACGATATTTTCCGAGAATTTGTGGGAAAATATCTGCATGTTTTTGTCGATGACGTAGTCATATACTCCCGAAACCCGGCTGAACATGCACAGGATTTGCGTAAGGTTATGCGTAGGATTCAGGAATACAATTTGCAGGTTCAGAAAAAGAATTGCGAGTTCGCCCGTAAGTCTGTGGACTTGTTGGGGTATCGTGTGTCTGCACAAGGAGTGGCTCCTCAGGTTCAGACGGTCAAGGTCATAAGAGAAATGTCACCCCCACGCGATGTGGGTGAGGTGAGAAGTTTCCTTGGAGCTACAGGTTATTACCGCTCTTGTGTGCAGGGCTATGCCGAAATTGCTAAGCCTTTGATAGAATTGACTAAGAAGTATACGCGTTTTGAATGGGGTAAGGAGGAACAGCAAGCGTTTAAGAAATTGCAAAACTTGCTGTGTAGTGAGACGGTTCTCACCTATCCGAATTTAAATGCTCCGTATAGGCTTTATACTGATGCGTCTAGCTATGCGATAGGTGCGATATGGGTACAGGTAGATGATAAGGGTATAGAACGAGTGATACAGTATGTAAGCTCTACCCTGAAGGACAGTCAGCTAAACTGGCCTGTAATAGAGAAGGAAGCTTATGCTGTGATATATGCATTGAAGAATCTTAGGCCTTGTCTATTTGGCGCGCAGTTCACTGTGTATACTGACCACAAACCCCTAAAGAGTTTGTTTGTGGGAGAGGTTAAGAACACGAAAGAGCAGCGCTGGGCGGTGCTGATTGCCGAGTATGGATGTAAGATAGAATACATCCAAGGCTCGAAGATCATTCGAGCGGACATGTTGTCCAGGTTACGTCGTCCGGTGGAGATCGCCACCTTAGATACAGGCGATTTTGTCATACCGGATGTGGATGAGGGCGCGTTACCGCATGTCCCTCTAGAGGTATTTGACGTTCCCTACGGCGAGTTGTGTGCCGAGCAGACCAAGGAATACCTGGGTTGTTCAAGAACACACCGGAGGAGTATATGGTCAAGAACGGTATATTATATTGGTTAGTTACACCTTCAGCATTGGACGCTGAGTACCCCAGAATCCTGTTACCTACCCTGTTCCGTGAGAAAGTGCTCCGGATGGCTCATGAGCGGCCAGGCACCAGGGTCTACAAAAGACCATTGGCATGGTAAGAGATTCATTTGTGTGGACGTCTTTAAGAAAAGACGTGGTACGTATGCTGGAGACATGTACGACATGCCAGGTCAACTGACCTGTCACTACTCGACCACGGTACAGTGAGATGCCCATGGCCAATTACCCGAGTCAGATAAGTGGTATGGATTTGATCGGTCCGCTGTTGGAGTCGAGTAAAGGTAACGTGTATATCATGACGGTAATCGATCACTGTTCGGCGTGGGCAGAAGCGTACCCGATTCCGGCCAAGACGTCTCAAAACGTGGAGGACAAATTCTTCAATGAATACGTCGCCCGTCATGGTGTCCCTGAGATCGTGATAACAGATCAGGGAAAAGAGTTTTGTTCTAAATCTCTGGAAGAGAGGTTTAGTGAACATGGGATCGATCATAGGAGGTCGAGTCCCTACCACCCGCAAACTAATGGGCGTACCGAGAGGTTTAATCAAACCCTTAAGGAATTAATCCAGAAAGGGGTGAACAACGCTTCTCGTACGTGGGAGGATGAGTTGGGTGCGGCGTTAACAGCGTACCGCAGTACTCGTCATTCCACTACTGGTTATACGCCATTTTATCTGATGTACGGTCGACGAGCAAGACTTCAGTTTGCTATTCCAATAGACGCATCGCAGGATCTTGGGGAGAGACTGACCTGTCTCAACAATGCCCTACTGCGTGCGCGTACGGAAACGGCTAAGTCTCGTGAGGTCCACCGGGAACAGATTGACAAGCGTGCAAACGCTGGTATATTTAAGGTGGGTGATTCGGTGGTTGTGAAGGCGGAGGAACGGATGAAGTTGACCTCTCGCAGTCAACCCGAATATGAGATCTTTAAGATCAACGGGCCTGTGGCTCATGTCCGCCATCAAAGGTCTGGGAAGGTGCGTGTACTGAATATAGCTAAGTTACGCGTAGTCGACTCAGAGATGTGCTGGGACAAGGTACGGCCACGCCCTGTTCGTAACCCTGCAAAGGGTACGAAAGATAGCCATCATCCCAGGGTGATGATGACCCCCGGGTCCGAGAAACGATCGGAACCCGACCCAAAGGCTACCCCTAGTAAGGTGGCTCGTAGGAAGTGACCAGCTTCTGATAGTGAGCCAAGGGTGAGCAAGGTGGGTAAGGTGGTTGATAATAACATCAGTCAACCGGGTACGAGTGGAACTCGAAACCATGAGTCACCGATGGAGACTCACGTGACTCCTCAGGGGGGAATGACGGACACCTCGGAGGAGGTACCCGAACCTGAGCTGGAGCCAATGGAAACGCTGCCAGCACATCCCTACTTTCTGCGCAAGCGCAGGCATGCAGAGGACGTCGAGTCTGATAGCAAGAGACTCAGGATTGGCACGTTCGGCCGCGCCCTGTACAATGACTTCATCGATCGTATAGAGGCAGTTATAAGGCGACGTAGCCGCCGGTAGAGATCACTCTGAGTAATAACTTGTACCATAAACATAACGATTGTAAGGACTCGGTCTGATAGTTTGTACCAGTAAGCATCGCAATAGTGTAGCAGCAGTACCGTGGGAAGAAGGACTTGGAGCATGGCGTGGGAGGCAGTTAGGCTCGAGTTCGCTCGGATAACGAGTAATGCATACCCGCCAATGCAGGGGTCACAATTCGCCGCCGGCTATGACTTGTATAGCGCCTATGACTATATGGTCCTGGCTTGGGACAAAATGGTGGTGAAAACGAACATTCAAATTGCGGTCGTGAAGGGGTGTTACGGACGAGTAGCACCAAGGTCGGGGTTGGCGGCTAAACATTTCATAGATGTGGGTGCGGGAGTGATCGATCAGGATTACCGTGGCAGTGTAGGTGTGGTCCTGTTTAACTTTGGCAGTGCTAGTTTTCGGGTGCGGAAAGGTGACCGGATAGCCCAGCTAATAATGGAGATGATAGTTATACCGGACCTAGTAGAGTGTGTGGCGCTGGATCAGACTGGGAGAGGAGAGGGGGGCTTTGGTTCCACGGGGGCGAACTAAGGGGTCGATAAGACCCACGTGTCCTGCATAGTAGGCATATTAACGAACACGACAGATAGTAAGTTTAGTATTCAACTGTCGGAGTCCAACATAACCGCGAATAAATTATTTGCCAATAGGAAAATAGGCGTTGTGTTGCAAACATTCGGTGAGACAATGGAAATACACTGCGACGGACGACTGACCGACCGGTGTGTGGTGAGTAATGGAGTGTATGCATTAATGTCTGGTAAATGTGGGTATAGCGGGAAGGGCTGGCAATTCGAGCCTGTTGCGTCTTACAGTCGGATGTACACTCGGGTTGGCCTGGCCATTGAGATGCCCCACTTGGATGTGACCGGAGTTCTTAACCAGTCCCTGATTGTAAATCATTTGAAGATGCAACCCTGGAACCATTTACAAAAGTCCAAGTACGTGCCACTAGCACCATTATCCACGATCGACCCAGTGATGGTCGATGGCATAGGAGTACGCTCGTTCGTGTCGTATTCAACGGGCTCCTCCGTTGTAGCGATTGTGGTGATATTTATATTATATAAATGTGGTATTTTGAACCGCATGTGGGTTTGGATTAAATGCAAGCCACCTGCGGCCCATAGTAGTGCGCCACGTCCTATTCGTTCAAAGCGACTGCGGGGAACTGCAGCCCTGCCAGTAATGGTGGAGGGGTTGGCCGGGTCATCGCCTAACGCTGTTGCCAGGACTGAGATCGACCCGACGGCTGACCATTGGATAGACGTGGAGCTGTACAATGACATTGGTGAACCTAACGTGGACCTTGAGGGGTGCCTGGAATCATCACAGTGACATTTTGGAGTGAACTTTATTTGTTTTGTATGGCACACTTCTTGGTATGATTTGACTTTTATGATTATCGCAGTTAACAATTGATACATGATTTGTAATGGCATTTGTTCTGTAAGTGTACAGTATACTGATAATATTGTATTACGAAATATTATATTGATACGTTAATGATGCTATTAATGTGTTTCCGGGGATGGTCATTTGCGCATGATATTCCATTATCCGGACATGTTGTAATTTGTATAGGATTATGATTGTTTTCCTGTGTTTTCGGGGACGGTCATTTGCGCATGATATTCCGTTGCCGGACATGTAGGTGTATTGTGGATTTGGAGATGATGTAATGGTGGTGAGGGCATAGTCGGGAGCGATCTGGTAGGGAATAGTTTAGAGTTGCTGGTGTTGCACAACGAGTTAATTATCACTCTCTTAAAGGCCTTAAGAGACGGTTAATTAACTTTGGTTGAGGGGCATGTGTAGATATGGGATTGTCTTGTGGGAAGTCATGACCCCACTGGAGGTCTGATATGTACGAGTAAGGCCCGAGTGAAATTCATGTTTGGAATACCAGGTGAGCTCATAGACTATGTCACCAGGTATATTTAGATGCACTATGTCATCGGCTATATTTAGATGTATTACCAGCACTATGTCATCGGCTATAGTTAGATGTATTACCAGCACTATGTCATCGGCTATATTTAGACATGTTACCAGCACTGATCACCGTCTATATTTAGAGGTATTACCAGGGGCTGGCATTGGCTACGTCAGCCGATGTGCAGGTACAGTTTCGACGAAACGGAGTCATAATGGCTAGCACCAGTGAGATAAATCAGAGGATTAAATATGACAGACGGACTTAGTTAGTTACGTAAGCGGTCTGAGTTCTCACGGAAGCGTGTGACAGGATAAGCCGGCTCTGATGAATGGTAACTCGTGTGCCAATTAACTCTAGCATCCTACGGGGTTCGGCTGGTAAGCAAGGGACAGGACATGGACATTGTAGCGTCCTGTAGGCATTAGGTGCACAATCGGAACTTGTTATCAAACAAGTTTCAATCACAGATGGCATGTTAATACAACAGGAATCCTAAATATGGTTAGGTAGCTGACAGATCCCATCACTCCCGAACCAGCCAAACCGCAAGTGCTAGGTAAAACGCACCCTCCTTAGGAGGGAGAGTTGGAGTTGTGATTGGTCGGAATGACGTCGTAATCCAATGAGCGTCCGATCAACCTCCGGCGATGTGAAACCAAGGTGGAGGGAGGATAGAAACTGAGAGGAGTATATAAGGAGGACTCTGACTTTAATCGGGGTCCGGTCCGCGCATTGAATCGAAGAAGCTCTTGCTGAATAAATTGGAGTAGGCAAGAGCTAGCTAGGGGAATAGTATAGGGAACATTAAAATAAGTTAAGTAGTGTAAATACGTAAACTGGTGACAGTATAAGTCACCGACTTTGTAGTGTTATTGTACAGTTAAAAGTAGCAAATAAAACGATCACCTTGTGCTATAATACAAGGCAAAAGTTTGTCGTACTTGTTGTTAACTCTGGAGAACACGGAGAAACACCGTGTCGAACCGATCACTCTGAAGAAGGAAGTCAGATCAGGCCCAGGCACTATTACAAATATCGTTAGGTCACATTACCTACGAGGCGAGCTAGTGTCCCGCTCCGTCTTTCTGGGTATAACCGGTTGTCGCAGCAACCCCACATACAAGGTTGTACCACGAAAGGAGGAGCCCAAAGATAAGTAAGATCGATGATTGGGAAATCTTCAACGTGTGTACATGTTCTGAAATCGACGCTGCCTTAAATGGCATGCTGGAAAGCTGGAAGATTAATATTGAGGCTCACGAGGGGTGTATTCGTCTGTTTACCTATACTGAGTAGGAAATCGGTTAGGATTGGGTTGACGAAACGATGGAGTATTAAAGACATCCCTGTTACGGTCATTGAATGGTCTGTAATTCGTCCTAAATCCACTGAAAGATGGATGATATCCTGGGTAGGCTTGACGAACGTAAGGTGTCTGTTGACGTTGAGCACCTGACATAGAAATAGCTGTTCGTAATGTATCTAACAATTCCTGGTTTAAGCCAGATGTATGCCGTTGCAATGAGCAAAGTAGTCGTGAGGTATTCTGATCAAACTGGTTTCCCACAACCAAAGAAGAATACTTATCCTGAGTATAATGTATCTGAGCACTTGCAATCGTAAATAAATTGTTCAAATCAGATTCTGATAACCTATGTCTCGGTTGAAATGTTGACAATAATTTTAACTGCATTTCCGCATACCTTGCAGTTCTAGAAATTACATTTAGCAATGGCTGGTCTGTTCGGCGAATGCCTGATGAGAGCCATTTAATTTTAAATCTGTTGGAAGAATGACACATTGAAGTGAGTCCTTTAAAGCACTAAACTCACCCTGCGTGTCAGTCTCAGCAGCATACGCTTCATGTTCGCGACTGAGGTGGCTGTCTTGCCAATTAATTGGGTCATTGGACTGGTTCTCTTGTTGAATTGGCACTGTTTGAGTAATAACATTGGAAACTGGCGAATTCTGCGAATCTTCTAAAACACTAATTCTATCTTGTAAATCTTTTTGAATTAACAAAATTTCTGACAACTTAACAGTTTTTAAACTTTCTTCGGACATAATCTTGAGTGCGATAGACTAACACGTCTGACGGTGGAGGTGCACCAAGCAAGAATGAAGCCCTAGCGATAATGACGTCGCTAGTGCTGACACGCTATGATGTCACATGTTCTGTTGATTACTATTAGTACCTGCAATGTATGTCTCACTATATTGTTAATCATTTAATGCTCAAGTAAAGGTCCATTAGAAGACGAAAGACGAGTTTATTTTTTTAAATTTATTATTGGAAATGACTGGATTAGTTGATTGAGACACTCAGCCCAGTGATCAAATTTCATTGAAAAATTTTAGATCAATACTGGTTTCTAACTTAACTTCCTATTTCTAACTTATCGTTTCTATTCTTTTTCAGATGGCTAAGAGATGGTGGCATTGCTAAAAGTCGGACCCTGTTTCTGTAATTTAATTTCTGTAATCCGGATCTATTAAATCAAAAATAGGTTTAAAACTGAATATGCAGATGACTAGACATCATCAGACAATTGATTTGTCACAACGACCATTTTCAGGGCCAACATATGTGAGAGACCAGACGACATCGTCAGACATAAAATATATGTTGCACATATTATTAATTATCAATAACGCATGCCTAATATACTAGTTGAAGAAGAAAAGCACTTTCTGATGAATTGCCAGTAAGTTTGATTGATTGAAATAAAATACAAGCTAACATATAGCACACACATGCAAAACAATCAACATATGTCATGGCACCCGAATGCATGATAATGTGCATGGCACTCAATATACCTTTCCAGTTTATCCATCATATGACATCATAATCAACTACCTGACGTGTAGGATGATGACATCATAATCAACTACCTGATGTGTAGGATGATGTCATAATCAACTACGCCATGAGTGACGTAGTTAAGTCATCACGAATGCGTAATTGATGACAGACTAAGCGTTGTTGTACGAATTGTATGTCTTTACTAGGCCTATTTAATAAAGATTCTCTTGAATATTTTGAAACTAATTTGACTGGGCGCTGTTGTTGCCATGGGTTTCAAAATATTCAACAGGTTACCCGTATATTTATATATGCATATTAGATGAACCAAACTAGCCTAAATCTAATAACAAATCATCCAAATCGTAATTTTAGGAGCATGTTATCTACAATAGACCTATTAATAAATCATTCAAAATCGTAATACGAACGTATGTTAATATATGAACATATCAACAATAAATTATAAACGTCCACACTCTATCGATCTATGATGTCACAATCATTTACGTCATGAATTACATAATTAATTCTGTCATAAATGCTTAATAGTCCGTCAACTGGCGCCAAATTGTAGCCTACGAATTGTATGTCTTTACTACAGCAACAGTGCCCAGTCAACTTTGTTTCAAAATAGTAAACAGCTTACCTGCAGTTTTCAGGAAATTGAGATTCGGGGAGTGCATGGATCGATCGATCCCGATGCTGGCAAAGTGTGGGTGGAGCTTAAGTTGCTTAACTAGAGATGGGTGGGGCAAAACAAAAACTGTATTCATCCATTCCTAAAACCTTGCAATTTACAAACCTATATGTCTATGGATTACATATCCATGGTAGTAGGCCCTACCAGAGTGGTACGCGGACATCGAATTAACCACTGCCTGAAAAAAAGAAACAAATATTATTGACGGTAATAAATTACCAAATAATTTAATTCTCACAGTAAAAACACAATTATAATCTTAGATGATAAAATAACTAGACACAAGATAATATGCGCATCGGCGGCTGTTATCGCTATACCGGCGGATGTTCTGGGTCTACTGGTGGCTGTTTTCGACCACGGCTGTTATTGACTGTATTCATGTAAGCCGCATTGTCAAAGTATTTGTCTAGCCAACTTTTAAAAGGTGTTGAGAGTTGGAGCAGTTACCACAGTATCAGGAAGACTATTCCAGTGGTTGTTTACCCAATTGCTGAAGAACCGTTTTATGGCGTCAGTGTTGAATCGCTGCTTGTGTAGTTTGAAGGAGTTTGACGAATAACACCAAAGAACCACAAAGAACACCAAAGGACGCCAAAGAACCTACAAAGAATGCCAACGAACTACAAAGAACTACAAAGATAGACATAGCTTGATAATTCTACTTTTACAGTCACGATGTGGTGTGAGTGTAATAGTGTCTTTCTGTTGACACAACAAGATGGCCCGTTATTACGACATGAGACCACGTCTACATTTTATAATTGATAACACTGAAAGAATCGTCATTGAGGAGTCGGGTACCCTTGTAGTCTGTCTTTTGATATGAAAATAAGAAAGCGTGGTCTATATATCGATGAGATGAGGCAGCAGGTACCTATAAGCATAATATTTATTCCATATTTTCGTCATTTCGTATCCAAAAAGGCAGACTGGTCTTTGTGTAATATTTTTCGATAGATCAAGATCTATCTAGAGACTGTTATCCGTCTCCGGACTACGCATCATATTGTACTATATAGATGTAAATATAGAAGCAATAGACACAGAACACTAATTCAGCATTACTCATTTTAATTCTCATAACACTAGTTGAACAAAGATACAAATTAAATGTGAGATAATATGCTGTAATACAGACTAAGGAAGCTTGGCCTGCCAACACTTAAATATAGATGACTGAGAGGTTATATGATTGAAGTGTACAAAATCCTGAATGGATTGTATGACACGGAGGTGACAGACAACATGTTTGAGGTAATAGAAAGTAGCTACACAAGAGGCCATAGCCTGAGAATAAGAAAGGAAAGGGCCAAACTAGATCTATGAAAAAATTAATTTACAAGTCGAGTCAACAATGTATGGAACAGCCTACCAAATGCATTAGTAAACATCGATTCAGTCTTTAAATTTGAGGTAGGACTGGATCTATTCTGGCAAGATCAAGAAATTAAGTATGACTTTACTGCAGACTACAAAATGCCTGGAAGTCATGTGCATCCATGGTATAAGTCAGAGGAAAATGAAGAAGCGGACATATGGGCTGAACAAGCCTAAGTCCACAACAACATCCTAAGACATCCTAAGACAATACACTATAGTATTCTATGGAGATTATACAGTAGATATTTCTGACTCTATTAAATTATTAATTTCAGTCAAATATAGCTGTTATTTTTTCAAAAGGTTTGATAGCAGATGCATAGAAGTTCCAAAAGCAGAAATAGCTCAACTGCCTACAATATTAAATTTTATGCGGCTGAGCTTTTTCTGCCCTCGAACGTTTTCTTTGTCCTGGTTTTTTACCAGCTCTTGGTGAAATGTGTGAAATCTGAAAGTCAACATGTGTTGCCTTTATGGACGTTAAATGACTCTTCTGAAAATGTAAAAATTTCATAAAATGTTTATCTCTCTCATCTTTCGCTTTGGCAGCCCACACTGCGCTTGACACGAGAAATTGCTTGCATGAAGCTGAAAACTTGTAATTTCCCATGCCATGCAGCACTCTTCGAAGTTCATTCATATGTAATTGCATAATTTCTGAAATGGTCTCTACTAATAATGGCAATTTCTGTGGTTTCCACTCAGTATCTAATCTTAGAATATTATTCAAAGATTTGACATTGTTATTTGTCCAAAGATCCTCATAGTCTGTCCCATTTATCATTAGCAAACACACTCCCATATAAGATGTCTGAGTTGGGCATTAAAGTACCTTTCAAGAACTGGATATTTAGCAAAATAGGGTCTCATTTAGTAGTAGTGTCGGTATTAAAATGATACCACCTCCCTCAACTGGCCACCGTTCAGCGATCCATGGCCCCCACCGCCCTCTCAATCCCTGGGGCATAGGTTGTTGAGACGGGGGCTACCACGGATCACTGAATGGCTGCCAGGGAGGTAGTATCATTCCGACACTACTACTACCAGAGTCTGAACGCCCATTTAGAGACAAGCCTCCACAGTGATATACACCACTGATCGCCATCAACCACACCAGAAGGGCCGACCTCTCTCTCTCTCTCTCTCTCTCTCTCTCTCTCTCTCTCTCTCTCTCTCTCTCTCTCTATTCTGTGTAGACTCAGACAAACACGTAGTCTCTGCCAGAGTCGCATCGGCATGATGGGACCACCCATAGGGGCTTCCATCTACCTTGACAATGCTCACCTGGGAGGAGGCTAAAGTGATTAGCACATCTGAACCACAGCAGACTCTGGCATGTTCACATGTTATGCAGAGAATCTGGTGCTGAGCAGGTGTCTCCAGCAGACAACTATGTCCTACCCTCTCCACCCCATAGAAGTGGCAGACAGACTCGATCTCTTCACGTGGGTGAAAGCGATGGTAAATGATTCTCCGCAAGGGGTCGACCCAATGATTGTACTGGTGGTCATCCCGGAAGTGGGCCCACTTGGCATCCAATATCATGGCAGTCTCCGCGCCCTATGTCACTGCTGTAGACGCCAGCACGAGCAGTATGATGAGAATCATGGCTATATATGAAGAGTTAAACTGAACAGAGTGAACCCCTCGAGAAATATCTGTGCCAGATCGAGCCCTGTTCCATCTGGATCGATAGTGATCTTCATCCCCTCAGGGGCAGGGGCTAGTTGCTTCACTCTGCCACCGGCTAAGAAATGTAGTTCTAGGACTATATGAGTCGTTTACGGGCAAGTGAGTCCGACTCGCTGAGGCAGTTTAACAGTACCCTTGACTTTGGAGACATGTGACACACCATCTACCCGTAGGATGCCTTCCTGGAGGTTAACAACTTCTTCTGGTCCATCGAATGGACGACGCAGCAGGAGCTTTCCACCTGTAACCCAGATCCGGGGACCCACCCTCGTCAGGGAGAGACCTTCACCTATGTAGGTGAGGAAGGATGATCCCTGATTGTAGAGCTTTCGAACTGTAACCTTTATGTCAATGACTGCGGGAGGCCTATATAGGGGCAACCATGTTTGTCAGTCACCCCCAGGACCAGCGTGGTACCACACATCATTCTTCTCAAATATGAACTGCAGGTTTTTTGCCAGGGTCAATAACAGGCCATCATGGGCCATCTACGGGGCAGCACTCGAATACGGTTTGACCAGATGAAAGCTGAGGTCGTTATTTAGGGTGTTGATGTCTGCCACCTCTGTATCCGAGAGCTATGTTGCAACCCAGGCGCTCCTTCATCACATCCTTGAGGTCTGTGAGCAGCTCAACCCCATCACCACCAATGGGGTGGAGGGAAAATGCCTTTGAGCTTGCTTCGTATTGTAGGGCGAATGACTTGCCATCGCTCTCGTCTACCTTGGCAGCATCAACTGCGTACACATCTGCCAGGTCAGCAAGATCAGTCGAGTGAGCAAATATGGGTTCCATAGCACGCTATAGGAAGGGTTTAAACAAGACATATAACCATGCCGATTGTCCAACTGCTGCTCTCCGGTGGTTAGAATGTAATCTCACCCTCTCTAGAGGGGAGACGGGTGGCACAGTACCATGTAGAATGGGTCCTCTTCGAGGTGCCCCAGCAGGGCACAACATACATACACGCCGATGCGCTACACCAACCTCCGGGAAGTGCACACAGCAGCTCACTGGTAGAAGTCGGCCGGGATGTGATAGAGTATCTCCCAGGTGCCAACAGCATTCTATGGAAAGCTATCAGTCCTAGCCTGTTCACACCTGTAAATCACCTGTTTGACAGCCCTCCATTAACATATATGCCAACACGGATGGGATATCGGATGCCCATTTAGAGTTTACACTCTTATTACTCATTGACCTGACAACAACATGATATCATACCAGCATTATCTGACCTTATCCAAGATGATGAAGAAAGAGGTTCGCCCCTTCATGACCCCTGCACAGATAAAGGCCTTAAACGAACAGAGGCTCGCACTGCAACAAGAAGGAGTGACTACAGCGGGAGAACTGGTATCAACAGAACACGAGCCTTGCAAGGAGGTGAAGGAACAGTGAAAATTTCTGATACTGGCAGGCCCTCCTGGAGGAGAGTAAGCGGGACGCAGGAGTCTTGACAGGCGACGATGAGCCAGATGTCTTCACAGACGAAGATGAGCCAGGTGTCTTCTCAGACGAGGATGAACCAGATGTCATACAGTGGAAAGATGAGATGGTGCAGAATTGTAAGACCAAGAATGCCATCCAGCGGCGGACCTACTATCTTGGTGATAAGGTGAAGTTCCAGATGTCACATCTCAGAAAGCTACTGGCACCCGACATAGTGCTGGATGACCTCTGTCTAAGAGACTTCTGTCTCGAAACTGGCAAGCTGGTATGCTTCGCCAGGCTCTCCAAAATATACCTTTCTAGGACTCATGAGCAGATTCTGCATGTGATGCAGGTTTAATCTCCATGTATACAATGGCAAAATCAGAGTGGTGGTAGCAACCAGAAATATACCCCTCCCTGACGGCTGCCAAGGGCGGTACCATCCACGGCTGGCGACTCCAGCAGATAGATACCATCAGACAGAATCTCGGCCATGAGGCAGAAAAGTACAGCAGAACGCGCAGGCGATATAAGACATCCTACAACATCCTTGCGCATACAACCACTGCTGCGGGTGCGATTGGAGCCAGTGTTGGGGTGGCAGCTGTGGCCTCTCTCGCCACAGGGGTGGGGGCCATCATCGTCATCCCGCTGGGTGGCGTGATACTAGCCACCACTGTCTTGGCCACAGGCTTAGGGGTGGGGCAGTGGCAGATCACAAGGAGGCTGGAGAAGCATGCTAAGTATGTGGCACTGGCACAGAGTATGCTACGGACACGAGTCTGTCAACAAAGCGCTCGAGGATGGCCAGGTCACCGATGAAGAGCACCACCATATATCTACGGTCCAAGCCCTGTACCACATGGAGAAACCCAAAAGTGCGACAGCAATACCTCAAAGGCTCCAGCGGGCGGGTTGATATGGAGGAGTTAAAAAACGAGATGTTATGGCGAGGTCACCTCACTGGTTTCTGGAGTCGAGATGACTACAAATAGTGTGCTGCTTGTATGGTAGCTTTGAAAACCCCAGTATAGATGGCCTTCCCACTGAACCCCACGACAGTCATCCGGAGCCAACCGCCCTCCTGGGTACACCCTTGACTGGCCTGAGAGGTCTACTGGATGATATACCAGAGCTAACACCGTTCTCCATCACAGTGGATGGACGGTCCCAAACCAGCTTCTCCATCAACCCATGACCTCTGACCAACGGCCCCATCACCATCAAGGATGCGAAGCAAGCTCATACTTGAATGGCTGCTCCAAGCCTCTCATACTGGAATAAGCAGTTGAACTTTGCCGTGTGGTGTGCCATGGCAGGATGTGGAGTAGGTTCCACCCTGCTTCACTCCTATTCTGGTACTCCTGAAGCTGTGCTCATCACCAGCTGTCTCAGATTCCATGTGTTCTTCATGGTGCGACGAATCCTCCATGAGCTGGGTGCAGGCCTCCCTGATACAAACGCCTTTGACCCACAGCTCAACAGTCATAGCGTCTCAGCGGCCAGCAGACTACAGAGAGAGTTCAGCACTCACCCAGACTATTGGTGGCATGGTGGTGACAACAGCGGTCTAGGGGTTATGTACCGTGACCCAAGACGTGACTACTCAGGATTCCCCTATCGAACCCCCCCCCACCCCCCGACGAGTAGGCCGTCGGAAGACAGCGACATTCTTGTTCGATCCAGACTCCGACCCTGGAGTGCTGGAGCAAAATATGCACATCACTGGCTTGCAGCAGGACTATCCATATGTGTGGAAGTACTTTGTCCCACACACCACCTCAGGCCTCACACCAGCAGGGATCGTTCGAATCAACCAGTCCCTGCTACTGCCTCCTTACAGCACAGACCCAGATGTGGCATTCCATAGATGGTGTCAGCGGAGCAGAGGTCCAGGCCATGTTCATCCATCTCGTTGAGGATATGATCATCGTGGCAGACCCCAGTAGTCTTATTGCTAAGCTCCAGCAGGAGTTGCAGAAGGCCCATCGCAAACTTGAATTTGCTATTTTGCCACACCTATGGTTGATTCCGAACAACATGATCGTGAACATCGAGGACCTCCAAGTCAGGAGCTATAACAACATGATAGTCGAGGGGAGTTCCCCCAGTGTCCACTTCGGCTTCAACACTGCCATCAACGCACCTACGCATAGTACGAGCCATACAGTCGTTCCGACCCTGACACTGCAGTCGGTCGACACGGCCGCTCTAGGCGTCCTGACACTGCAGCCAGTCGACACAACACTGCTTCCCGTGGTAGCTCTATGTGTGGTGTCAGGACTAGCTATCATGGCGCTTGGGATCAGCCTACTCCGCCGCTAGCAAATCAGCTATAAGACTATCCTGACTCTCTACAGTAGCAGTGGGGACCATGGTGAGACACTGAACCAGCTTGGCATGCCCTACAGCCCCTCGACCCGCTGCCAACATTCACATCCAAGGGCTGGAGGGTTCGGCAGCGCATCCTTTTTCCAGCTTGTAGTATCGCAGAACCTTGTTCAGCTCTGAGTCCGGCGAGGCCATGGCGGTCTGCAACTGCTGGAACACATCTGACAGATACTCCCGATCCTTGTAGAAACCTTTAGCTCGCAGGAGCTGCTCGACGATACTCCCGCCCATGATACGGTATTTGAGGAAGCAGATCTGTCCCTTGGCAAATCCTAGATAGCGCTTCACAGCTGTCAGCTCCTCTGTCAGCTCAGCACCATAGAGCTGAGTGAGCTCATCTGGTGTCTTCTTCTTGTAGTCCTTCAACTCCCTCCAGAAGACATCATAGTACTTCTCACATAGCGTGAGCCCAGACATGTTTCAGATGTCCCAATAGAGAGATGAATATTCCAGAGTACCAACCCAGCCACCTGGCAGATGCAGACTGGGAAGATCTTATTAGCTCTCTCGACAGGGGACGCAGACATTTAACCGCGTTGTATACTCAGTGCTTAAACAATGACGTCAATGGTACAGATCGTGAAAAAAAACTGCCCGTGAGCAGCTTCAGAAGGTGGAGAACCTGCTGTGAACCAAGACACAGACGTTACTCTGGCAGTCCATGTCACCAGTAACGTGGCGGAGAATGTGGCCATGGTGAAGATGACAGGGGGAAATGAGATTCTTCCTGCTGCCACTGCAGCTGTCCTCGCTACAGTGGTGAGTGGGGTGGCCGGGCACTGTCTCGGAATAACTCACTCCATCCCAAAGATCATCCTCACTGGCCAATCTCCTGTGCCCTTTTTCATTGAAGATGTGCTCAACAGCCTCTTTGCAGCCAACAGTGACCCCTCCTGAATACCTTCTACATGACTAGGTGTCGTGGCTCTCTGAAGTAGTTATTTGCTCCAGACTGGAGTCTATCCATCATCTCTCGCTCTTCCTGGCCATGGAGGCTAAATACGCCACCCCACTTCCTGACCATTAGTAGATCTTTGGGTTCGACCCTCGCCCTGTGGAGAGCTAGAATAAGAGGACTGTTGGTTGGGGCCACAGGTAGGTTGGGTAGTACCTTGCCCTGGGTGCTGTCAAACTTCTGGTAGAGTATCCGAGTCAGGAGTTCTTTTGTACTACGAGCTAGCGCTCCTTCCTCTATGGTGGCCAGTATCTCCGGATCAGATGGAGGTGTGATCTTGGCTTGCTCTTGGATAATGTTGATGTCACGAAGCAGTCCTCGGACCCTGTGACAGTGGGGCAGTGCGCGCCGTCGCTGTGACTGTCGTGCCGACTTGTCCTGCTGCCTATAGACAATCTGCTGAAGAACTTTACCAAACATGGCAGCCATTTAAAACCTCTATATACCCAGACCTTAAACATGCTGCAGTATGTGCCACATCCAGATGGGGCCATTGAACCCACGACATCGCACCACAGAGCAGAGCAACAGCACCGTGGACACCACCTATGTGAACGATGAGTACCGAGTACTAGGTCCGCTGGCTCATGGCTCAACCTTCTATGCAAAGGGAAAGTGGTACTATGCTGTGGGGTGCAATGAGGGGTTCATGGAATTGGAACTACGGGCAGGTGTTGAGAAGCCCGTGGCAGTTCCACTCTTAACCCTCCTCGAGAACACACACGTGAATCAGGCAGCCTCGTAGTACTCATCGAGCCTCTCATCTGCCTCCCCAGTTCGCTAAGGCAAACACGCCCGCATTCAAGATTGCGGAGGCCATGCTATAGACCACAGTTTAAAGCTACTATATAACTGCCCCAGCGACGAATCCCCAGAGCGATGTATGAACCAGAGGCTGATCCAGTCGAGGATATAGATGACGAGGATTATGAGGAGGAATATGATGAGGAGGATGATTATGATGCAGATGACTATGATGTAGCGGAGACCGTGGGTGAGTATGATGATGTAGCAGAGACTGTGCCTGAATCCCGCAAGCTAGTACACAGAGCGAAAGGAATCTATTGCACTTACGTAAAAGGTTCCATCGGTCCGCTGGCAGCAGTTCGGGCTCTGATCACTCTGTTCACAATGAAGGCTGGTGAGATGGTCCGAAAGGTCGCCAACAATGCTTTCCATGAGGTGGAGAAGATTCCTGAAGCCATACCAGCCATGGCCTCAGGAGTAGGTACGCTCTTCGGAGTCACATGCCCTTGGCTACCGTACGTTACCATAGCGCTCACGGCAATCTGGGCCAATGAACATTTAAGCCGTACTATATAAGGATGGTGTCTCTGTACGACCTGGTCAAGTCCCTTAACTTCCGAGGGTTTGTTGATAAACTACTGTTCAGTGAGGATCCAGTAGAGATTAGATGCCAGTATACGGAGGTGTTTGAGGAGGTCTTCAGTGATGGTCGAATGAATGAGGGCCGTCTGTTCGTCTGTTTAGAGTTCACCCAGGCCATGCGTGACAGGACGGGAGTGGACGTCAGTGATGAAATCCGGGAGTTTATCAACCGTCTTTCTTGAGGAACTCTACTATCAGCCTGGTGGATATTACCGTGAGCCCCATCAACTACTCGAGGCTGCACATCGCAAGGGCCACAACTTCACATTGGAGACAGTTAGCCAGTGGCTCAGCCACCAGGCGATGTGGCAGATATACAGACCTCGTCCACGGCATATCAGGCATGCCCATTTCGAGGAAACTTCCAGAACAGAGTTCACCAGGCAGATGTTCTATTCCTTCCACCTGACTCGTTTGGTCGTAAGACTTACAAGTATGCCCTCACCATCGTCGATGTCGCCAGCAGGTACAAGGCAGCAGTACCGCTCACAGACAAGTCAGCTGGCCAGGTGACCCAGGCATTCCAGGGTGTCTATGAGGCTTCAGAAAATCTCCTCCAGTGGCCGGAATTGTTGCAGGTGGATGAGGGTAAGGAGTCCAAAGACTGCAGCCCTCATGTGGAAACACAGTGTGGCAGTTAGGCGAGGCGGGGTAGGGCATCACCGTGCCCAGGCTATCATTGAGCGGTGGAATCAGACACTGGCAGAGAGACTGTTCCCACACCAATACGCCCAGGAAATGGCCGCGCCGAGTGAATGTTTTAGAGTATGGGTGAGAGGGCTGCCTGCTGTGGTGGAGAGATCCAATGCCGAGGTTACTAGGCTAATCGGGAAGAAGCCGGTAGAGGCTATCAGACACTCTGCTGATCACAGCTCTAGAGGAGCAAACAAGGGAGAGGACTGCCTACCACCCGATGCTCTGGTTCGGTACCTGTATGAGCCTGATGAGCTGGAAGGTGGTCGATGGCGTGCAACAGATCCTAACTGGTCGATAGATGTTCACATGCTTGACAGGTATGTAGAGGCGGAGGGGCGGCCTACACTGTACTACCTGGCATGCCAGCACGGAGTGTCTAGGCGACCATTTGTCATAGAAAAGCTTCATCTAGTCCCTGAAGACACACAGCTACCACCCCTAGGGTGCTAACATGATACTCGATGGGCTCGGTATGGACCCCATCTGGCAGCACATGGCGCTTATCATAGTAAGCGGAGAGTCCAAGTTTTTCCGTCACCATACCCTGGTTGTGTATGCGTAGGCCTCAGTTTTTAGCTCTGTCCACCCCGCCATGTAGGGTGCTGTAGAACCTCTGCCAAGGGACCTCATTCTGCCACTCTGACATTCCCTTAGCCGAGCACTTACTTGCGGCTGCGCTTTCCACGTAGTAGCATTTGGAGCAGAGAGCGATGCCACAAGAGCCCTCGAACTCGAGCTTGAACTGTCCCGGAGTCCGTCCAGACCATTTGTCCCAAGGTAGCCAGTCCCGCTTATGAGCCTGGTACTCTGCTCACATCTCAGAGCGAATGACGTCGTCGAGGTTGGAGCCTGCTATAGTGATATACGCAGAGCTAGTGTCCATCTGCAGGTACTCAAAGCTGTCACGAGCTATGTAGCGATCGAAGAAGTCATAGTAGAACTCCAGCATTCGCAGCTTTGCGGGCTCATAAACGGCTATCCCCACCTGGAAGGGCCTTCGAATTGTGATTCTCGGCTTGCGTCTCTGGAGCTCATATGACTCACCGATCTCCTCGAGATCTTCGAACCATGCACTATGCAGGGCCTTGTCTACCACGCATTCATCCTTCATGAAGCTGGTGTTGCTATGACATTCTAGGGCCTCGATGAGCTTCCCGTAGGCACTATTGCCGAGGAGTTTGACGAGATCTGCCAAGAGCACTTTGCTCTTATCTACATCTCCCGAGTGGCGGGCCTCCGTAACATTCTGCATGAACCACTCGAATGGGCGCTTGGCCTCAATGTCTATGGTGCGGTATTCAACAGTGATCTCCAGGCCACGGGTTATATACCACTTGAGGGTCGGGGAATACAGCAGCCGCTTCTTGCCAGAGAGGGCACTGACCAGCTTCTGGCTGGTGGGCTGCTTCCTTCCTGTTCGCCCGAGATATGCCAGCATCTCAGAAGAGATTGCCACTACCAGGATCTCGCGGTTATAGAAGAGAGGAGGCATTTCCTCGAACTTTGCCCACAGAGCCTTGGGGACCTCTATATCCACCTCAGCAAGCCCAAACCAGCTGTCTGCTAGGAGAGCTTCCTTAAAGCTAGCTACCCCACTGGCACGAGACCAATGGCGCACTTTCTCCTTACCACATGGCATCTCTTTGGCCATCATTGACAGGTACAGAGCATTTGCGTCATAGCCAAGTAGACGTTGGCAGACACGCTCACTCTGGCAGATTAGAGTCACTCCGGCCTCATGGTATCTGGTGAACACGATGCTGGGACTGCCAACAACAGCTCCCTTCAGCATCTCGTAGGCTTCCTTGTCCAGTGAATAGAGGCTAACATCTGGCATGTGCTGAGCGGTTACATGTAGGAGGTACTGCAGTGACACACCTGGGAGAGATGCCGCGTCTTTGAGGATGTCAATTTCTCATTCTATGTAGAACTCCCGCATCCGCTCTAGGGCTTCGATGAATGGACTGACGTCCAGGTTGTTGTAGTATCGCAGCCAGTTGGCGAATGTTCGCATTCCATGCCCACTGAATGTCTGGTTACACTGTTCCCACTCTGTTCGTGTCAAGAGGTAGCCACCCTTGAGCTTAGATGTCCATGCTGAGTAGTCAGGAAGCCCTGGATAGTTGAGTTTCTCATGTGTGTCAAACCATTCATACGGGAGCCAGCTCTTCTGCGACTCCTGGGCCAAGGTAGTTCAGCATATCAAGAATCTGTAGCTCAGGTGTTATGAGGAACATGGTCTGACTAGCCTTCTTGGCGACTCACTGTACCTGTACTCTCAGTCAGCTCATCGACAAAGTACTTCTTGATGAGGTTCAGGTCATACCGCACAGGGTTGAACCCCAGTACAGGCACTTGGTCACACCACTCATTGATCAGTCACTGCTGTTGCTTTGGGAGCTTGTCCAGGTCTGTCGGTATGTACTGTGCCCTAACCCTTGTCCGGATTAGAGATGCTCGCCATTGGATCTCCAGCATGAACTCTCTGATCAGTTCTTTGGGGTCAGGATTGCAGAGGTGAGTGGGCTCACTCGTGGCGCCCTCTAAGGAGCAGCCAACTGACACAGAGATAGGGATGTGAGTACTCTCGATCATGAGAGTCTCCGTAGGATGAGTCTTGATACCATCTAGGAGTGCTTCGAAGTCGTAAACTATGAAGTGTGCATATGGGACAGTCCGAACTCGTTTAGGGACGCCTGGGCAGCGTTTTATACAGCACTCCCACTGTACCATAAGCATCCATCCAGCGGCTCTCAGCTTCTCCTCTCTCAGGACTGTCTTGCAGTATCTTTGTTCGGCTTCCTCACCTCGCTGATGTTGTGAACACCCATGCCAGTGACAGCCATGGAACTGGTAAACGGTGTTGGTGGTTGGATCATAACCATCGATCCAACGCTTGCCACCATGCCTACACTCTACATGGTGTATGTGTATGCCTCTGCTTCTCGACTCATACTCGATTCAACGAGTAGCCGCTGAACTGGATGGTTGTGGTGGATAGAAGGCTTTCTCATACGCAGACTGTGGCGCCTCAACCTTCTCGCCAGGACATACGATTGTTGTTTTGCCACCTGTACAGTAATCAGCATGGCGTTGAAGACTGCATGCCTGTGTAAACATCTGCTGACAGTGACTGCAGACTAGTGTATGTGCCAGCTTGGAGATGTTCTTTATGTAGAAGGCATGGTGGTCCCACACTCCGATGGTTATAGTGTCACGGTAATGTGCCGCTTGCCTGATCAAGTGCCAGGTGCCCTCTTCGGTTGATTCATGGCGAATTCCGATCTTTGCGAAGAACTCTACCTTGTCCAGCTGATCCAGTGAGGTCTTGCGGACATCAGGTACTGTCACTGTCTTGCCACAGAACTGTGTGGCAAGCTCTCGTGCAGGGGCTGTACTTCTATCAGCTCTCGCGCCTCGGTGGACTGCTAGACATCTCCAGAGACACATGTTTTCCCTGTAGGTGTCGAGGGCAGTCATACTCTTCTTCTGTCGTAGCCAGTCTGGGAGGGGGCCTGTCCCAAGAAGAGGTTGGCGGTCGATGACAGCCCTGACCTCAACGTTGATTGATCGAACGAAAGCCCACTTTGGTGCTGGGTCGATCGATATTGTCTGTGTCGAGGCGGGCTTGCTCTCTTGCTGCCACCCAGTCATGAGATGCTCCTATCATGTTCGGCCACGGGCTCCATGGAGCATTCTTGTAGAAGAGCATCACCCTACTGTCTTCCATATGACGGATGCGATAGGTATGGGTGTAGCGGAGGAAGAAGGCGTTCTGGACAGTCTGCTGGATCTTTTGCATGATCTGGCCTGTGAGGTCTCCTTCTAGACCTCTGAAGAATGTGCAGCATACTGACCTGTGTCCTCTATCCTCTGTCTCCCTTTCGCCGAGACGCTGGTCGAGAATGTGTTCACCTTCTCATCTTATGCTCCAGGCTAAGTGTTCAGACCTCGGCTCCCTCATCACTCACTTAGTGATCCTGCGCAGGAGAGGTAAGTGCTCCAATGGATGGTCTGCCATCCGCCTCGCTACAGTCTTCGACTCGCAAGCTAGCAGTCACCTCCTCGTCCAACTGACAAAGCTCACGTATCCACTGCACTTTCTTGTGGGGATTCCAAGGATTATCTTTGGTAAGCGTTGGAAACCTTCCTATCTTCATTGCTCGGGAGAGTCGCTTCTGCCACTCCTCGGTACGGACCTGTCAAATCATCTGGAGCAGCTCAGCTTTCTTGGCCTTAGAGTAGCCTCTAAGGCCGAATTGCTTTGCAATAGCGCGAAGCTTTGCAACAGTAATCATGGTGTATATACCTGTGGATGCCTGTCTCTAAATGGGCGTTCAGACTCTATTATGTGTGGCGATCAGTACCTGTGGGTGGTGTATATCCCTGTGGATGCCTGTCTCTAAATGGGCGTTCAGACCCTATTATGTGTGGTGATCAGTACCTGTGGGTGGTGTATATCCCTGTGGATGCCTGTCTCTAAATGGGCATTCAGACCCTATTATGTGTGGCGATCAGTACCTGTGGGTGGTGTATATCGCTGTGGATGCCTGTCTCTAAATGGATGTTCAGACCCTATTATGTATGGCGATCAGTACCTGTACATGGTGTATATCCCTGTGGATGCCTGTCTCTAAATGGGCGTTCGGACACTATTATGTGTGGTGCTGGCGATCAGTACCTGTGGGGGATGCATATCCCTGTGGGTGCCTGTCTCTAAATGGCCGTTCAGATCCTATTATGTGTGGTGCTAGCGATCAGTACCTGTGGGGGGGGGGGGTCCGTTGTGTCAATGTGATAGTGGATGCTTGTCTCTAAATGGGCGTTCAGATGTGTGTGGGGTTGACCATGAGGTGGTGCCCGATGCGACTCTGGCAGAGACTACGTGTTTGTCTGAGCCTACACAGAATAGAGAGAGAGGCCGGCCCTGTGGTTGATGGCGATCAGTGGTGTATATCACTGTGGAGGCTTGTCTCTAAATGGGCGTTCAGCCCCTGGTAGTAGTAGTGTCGGGATGATTCTACCTCCCTGGCAGCCATTCGGTGATCCGTGGTGGCCCCCACAACCTATGCCCAGGGATTGAGAGGGTGGTGGGGGCTCATTTGTCTAAATCGAAATCCAGTTGAGGGAGGTGGGGGCTCATTTGTCTAAATGGAAATCCAGTTGAGGGAGGTGGTATCATTTTACTACTGACACTATTACTCATTTCCTGAATGCGTGTATCAAATATACCCGAATCTTCACTCTTTGCCACGCCAAAATGTCCAAATAATAATTCTGTTATGTGGTGTCTATCCTTTGTTGAACATCAGATTTTATCTTTTAAACAGATTTTAACATTGTCTTTGAGGTGCTTCGTGCATAGATAATGTTGAACATTTGGAAAGCAACTCTTTATTGCTTTGGTCAACACTTTTTCCTCGTCACTACCGAGCTTCACACCTAGGGAATCGACATATGTACCTAAAAGAGCTTTGACATGCGAAAGGAAAAGGTGGTATGTTTATATACACTATCCCAGTGCATAAATATAGGCCCAAACATTATAGGTGAACTTCCCGAGTCCCGTGAAATTACACTTTTATTCTTGTATACTGTGGTAGTAATAAAACACGCGCCAAGTTAGATGTTCTATCAATCCCTATCACGCTACCATTTGCTGATACGAGTACATAATGTCACTTGGTGGTTTGCCCTTGTTACATATAACCTGTTGTACATATGGGTGAGTATTTACTTTAGAAATGACATCTAAATCTTCGTCAGCAAGATTCTGTCTGTGTGGGTAAATAGTGTTCTTCGATTCTGCATATTCATTATCCCTAATTTGTCTTAATGTCGTGGGTCCATCTATAGAATTATTCTTTATCATCTCTTTGTACACTTTACTTGGCTTCCTTTGCCGCATGCTCTAAAATTTGCAGATGTGTCCTCTCATAGCCTTCTGATTGCTTAGAATTCCCATGTGGTACCGCTGTTGTACATGATTTACGTCCACAATATTCAATAATAGCATACACAGATTTGTCACCATGCTGTACGGGCATCTTCTAAAAAATCGTAACACGCTTTTTACAATTGTTATCACCCTTTAACTTAGCATAATATCTATATAACGTGACAATAGACGAAAAATCTAGTTGTGGGTCTAACGGCATCCACATTGCTTTACCGCTTATTCGTCTTTCTGTACAATACAAACCACTTTTCATTGCCACTGACTTCATTTTCCCATTACCTAACACATATTCTGAATTTACAGCCTTTCTTTTTGAGCCATCCAATTCTCCACAATCATCCGGAAAGTCGCGACAATAACCACAATCTCTTTTGTTGATAGTAAGTATTGCTGTTATCAACAATGATGTAGATGTCCTCCTTGTCGCCCCTCGGTACCAGACGTTCACACGAATCCATCTCGGTACCAGACGTTCACACGAATCCATTCTTATAATGATCTGCAACAGTTGCTCCACTGATAGGTATTTACCAGGAGCAGTTAATGGCTTAAGTGGTCCAGTAAATGGAAAGGAATCCATAGCGCAATCGTTGCTGGCATCATCGTCGATGTTGATGTCATCGCTTATAGGCGTATTTTCAGGGGTGAATTCTGGTGGCGACACGAGGTTCCTGTCTACTTTGATCCGCTTTCCTGGTGGTGAGACATCTGAACTTGATGAAGACAACGAAATGCTGTCTGCATTGTTTGATACACGGTTCACAGTAGGTAGCATTGCTGTATGCGACTCAACCATAGGGACAAAATGGGCTGGTTTCCATATGCTGAAAGCTGTGTGTGGTGTAACCGATGTCCACATAATCTGGATTTGTGGTTTGCAAGTCTTAAGCCGTGCACAGAATGTTGTGTTCAAAATATCAATGCAACGGTCGGTGGGTCCATTCACAGATGGATAAGTAGATTGATGTCTCGTTTTACAACACTTGCTGCTGCCAGGAGGGACCATGCTGATGAATACGCTCCATCTTTAGCGCACTCAATAATGACATCGCAGTAGTCTGAAGATATGAAGTGTGTTAGAGTGTTCTCCCATTTGTTTCTGTAGAACTCTTCATGTTCGACCAGTTCTATGCACATACGCATGCAGATCTCGTGAGCATGACATTCGTCTCCTGTAACAAGAAATGATGTCGCATTGAATAAGCAATTTCTGTCACCATTGACCTTAATGGGAATGCGATCTATAATTTCTCCTAGCAGTTTCTCACTAATAGTGTCGCATTCTAACTTGCATGGTTCACCCCAATACGCAAAAGACTTCTCATTATTTCTAAGGATGAGCTTCTCTAAGCTCGGTGCAGATTTCAAAGCATCCACACCACTTGATGCAGCCAGGGAAAGGCGCCGGCAAGAAGCATTAAAAAACTTTCCTCCACGTGAAAATTTCCAACATATGTAATCTGTAGGAATTGTCTCCAACTCATTGAAGTGTGGTGTCGTTCAGGACTCGCAGTTGTAGTGGTTCCATTTATCACAGGTTGCACAGTAAACTGATCCTGTGGTACACGAGCGTCGACATGTGCCACAGGGCCATTTTTGTCTAGCAGAGACTGGTGTAACCCATGCCCGTTTCGGCACTGGAGCATGTTTGATTTACGACCCTGTGAAAATAATAAAACAATGTTATTTTGATTCGATTCATTAACTCTTTCATGGCAAAGCCGACCAAAACCGATCTCTGTACAGAGGGCCCATTTACAGACCAAGAAGATTATTTGTAAAATTTTACCACTGGAATAACTGCCTCGTTAACCGAGCAAGTCATTCCAGTGTTAAAATTTCTTAAACACTCTTCTCTTAGCCTACCGTGAACCATGTCAGCCGATCGTGTAAGCCCAAAGATATATACAGAATGAGACTTATAAAATAGTTCACGATGCAAAATGGTTATGTCAACTAAAAATATATATGTTCATTGATGGATCGTAGTCGCGGTAATTAAATACACATGTTTTACCCAATTGGGTCATTTAGAAATTGATATGTTCTTAGAAGCCATTTTCTGAGTGAAAGATAACAACATTATTTTGCTTTCCAAATTTGTAATTAGCAGGAATAATGAAAGTGGCAGTGAAAATTATCATCTATGGGTGGTTTAGAGCTTGCCCCATTCCCCCCCCCCCAACCTCCCCCACCCCCTACCCACACCCCACCCCCACCCAACCCCTCTAGATCGGACACTGAATTGGGCGATAAATGTAAATTCACAATAACATGATTAAATTATACTTACAAATTTCATGGCGGTGACGACGAGATGAGATGAACACAAAACACGTTGAAAACGTAATAAGATTGACTAAATAATGATAAGATTTTCCCGATGATGTACGCGGAGTGATCGTAGATGATTATACTTTGAAACAACTTTGAAACAAGATAGATCTGGAATCAACTTTGAAACAGAATGATTTTTTGGCCAAAATTTTGCACTTATATATCTTGGTTGAGTAAACTCGATGAAAGTGTAGTGCTTCATTTCCGTATTCGCTATAGGTCTATGTGTGAATAAGCTGTATGCCCATTCGCTTGCATTCTAAACAATGCACAATGATTATATCAATTAGATGCAAACAAGCCGCAAATGAGATCAATGATCAACTGGTATGGTACATTACTTTACTAATCTTTATTGAGAATGTCAAGGTGCGAAAGATTAACGAGCATTCAATACAAATGTGTGAATAATATGCCTATATCCACCTCATAACGCATGTGTGTTCTACAGGTGGAGGAAAAGGGTTTCCAAGCAATCAGTCTATTAGGGGCAGGTGTGCTCTAACTTATAAGGTTAACTTATGGCATCTTTGATAAATTGTTGTCAATTGCTAACGCGGACGTACTTGCCGCTATTGAATTAAATTGCACTGGATCTGTTTGACAAGAGAAGTCTGATTTGTCACTCAAGTAAATTCTGTAATTTGACTGGTATGTCCTTAGAAGCCATTGCTGTCTTAGATAGATAGGGGTTCAAGTCAAATTAATTTCTAAATATTTTACAAATTAAATTTTATATCGTGTAGCTATTAATAATTAATAGCTGTATTACTTATTATCTATCGTTCAAGTGCATTGTGTTGAATATTATGAAACTAATTTGACTGCCTGCTGTTTGAGTATATAAATCCTCACTTTGAGAGTCGGTTTCTTTCAATATATAGATATATCACGGTGAAGTGATACAGGGATAATAAAACTTGTTATTCTAACAACCTTTTAATCTCTCAAAGTCACGCGCCTCGTGATGTTGATCTCATGTCACAGAGAAAGCCGATACTCGACTCCTCATAATCGGATAAGTGACTCCTGACTCACGATAATGGAGTCGGATATGCATTAGATAATTTATCAACATATTTTTTCGTTCCTTGTTATTCTTTGGTCTTCTTTGTCATTATTTATGGTTATTTGTCGTTCTTTATGCGTCTTTGTCGTTCTTTGTGTGTCTTTCGTGTTCTTTGTGGTTCTTTGGTGTTCTTTGTGTTTCTTTGGTGTTCTTCGGCATTCTTTGTGGTTCTTTGGCGTTATTCGTGTTTCCGGTTTGAAGCTATTGCCACAGGTTCGGTCGCATTTGTTGGACGGCAGGAGGCTCTCAGCAACAACCTTGTATATGATGTGTGTGTATTTGTAAGCCTTGATAAGGTCACCACGTAAACGTCGATAAATTAAACTTGGCAGTTTCAGGAATTTCAGGTGGTCTCCATATGGCACATCTTTTAAACCCTGGAATGGTCTTTGTTGCTCAACGTTGAACATTTTCGATGATGTTTATATCTTTTTTTATAGAGATGACCAGACGACGTTTCCATATTCCAAGTGGGGTCGTACTAAGCTTTTGTAGAGTAGACTGAATGTACTTGGATTTAGGAAGTCAAAAGACCTGCGGATCATGCTGACTAATTTATTTGCTTTGTTCGCTGCTGTTTTAGCATGTTGGTTAAACTTTAATGCACTGTCGACATAGACGCCAAGATCTTTCTCGCATGTAGTTTCCTCCAGGGTTATAGCTTCAGATTTTTCTTGCATGGTGTATTTGTGTCTGGCATTTGTTCTACCCAAATGCATAACTTTACATTTTGTAGCATTAAACCTCAGTTGCCAATTGTTGGCTCATTCTTTCAGAAGATTCAGATCGCCCTGGAGGGTGTCGTGGTCTTCCAATGTCGAGATCTTTGAAAACAATTTAGTGTCATCCGCAAACATCTTGATCATATTGCGCGCTTCATTCGGCATATCATTAATGAAACATATGAATAATGTTGGTCCCAAGACACTGCCTTGTAGTATCCCACTGAGTACGGAGGCCCAGTCTGAGTATGAGCCGTTGACCACTACTCTTTGTCTACGGTTACATAGGAATGCCTGTATCCAGTTTAAGACTTCGCCGTGGATGCCATAACTCTTCAGCTTACTCAATAATCTTTGATGTGGAACAATATAAAATGCTTTGGCGAAGTCCAAGTAGATAACATCAAGTGGTACCCCACTGTCGAGTACTTTAGTGCAGTAGTCCAATGTTTCAAGGAGTTGTGTTGTACATGAGCGGCCATTGACAAATCCTTGTTGGCAATCTGACATGATACTTGACATGTGAGTCATCAGCTTCTGTCTGACGAACCACTCCATAGTTTTGCACATGGCTGAAGTTAAACTCATTGGTCTGTAATTACTGGTCAATGCCCTGTTGCCTTTTTTAAAGAGTGTGTGACCTGTCCGTATTTCCAGTTCTGTGGATCTGCTCCTTCTTTGAGTGACATGTTAAATAAGATTGCCAAGGGTTTGGCAATAAATTAGCTGGTCTCCTTTAGAACTCTAGGGTGTAGCTGATCTGGCTCTTGTGATTTTGACACAGAAAGATTTTCAAGCCTCTTTCTGACTTCGTGTTCTTCAATCTTAATCAGGTCGAGTACAGTAGAATATGAGACATTCTTCAGTTGGGGTATGTTACTTGTGTCTTCCCGTGTAAATACACTTGTGAAATATGAGCTTAGCTCACATGCCTTCTCTGCATCAGTCTTGGTTGTTGCACTGTTGTCTAGTTTTAGATCAGCGACACCTGACGTCGTCCTCAGCTTTGATTTAACATAGCTATAGAAGGCTTTGGGGGTGGTTTTGGATTTCTCGGCAATGTCGTTTTCAAAATCTCGCTTTGATTTCTTTACCTCCCACTTTAATTGATTTTGGCATTTCACATATTCTTTGTAGTGTACTTCATCTCTGGTGGCCCTGGATCTATCAAATGTCTTTTGTTTTTCAGTTTTATTTTGATATTACTGGCCATCCATTTGCTACTCGTTTGTTTGTACTGTGGTTCTTGTCGTATTGTCTTTTGAGGAATACATTTATTGACAGATCTAGGAGGTTTGTTTTAATTAGTTCCCATGTTTGTTCTGTATTTTTTTCATGTAATTCTTTGTCCCAGTCTACTTTTTCCATCATGTCTCTCATCCTATCGTAGGACCCTCTGTCGTAGATGAACTCTTTGCACTTGCTTGGGTTATTTTGTTTGTAGCAACTCAATGTGAATAGTACGGTGGTGTGGTGACTTATCCTGAGCAGTGGTAGTTGTTTAATATTGCTCACCATATTTTCTTCATGGATTAGGACAAGGTCCGATATATTTGGTTGTTGGTTACCTCTGTGATGAGTGGGGTCAAGTATGTGCTGGTACAAGAAGCTGTATCTTACTGACTCAAGGAATAGACTTCCTGGGTGGTGTGCATCGGGCGGAGATGTGTTGTTCTTCCAATTTATTTCTGGGTGATTGAAATCGCCCACAACGAGAATGTGGCTATATTCTAGGCATGTGGTTTGCTTGAGGAGATTTCTTAGATGACTGTTGGTTGTAGAGGAACTGTTTGGTGAGCGGTACACACACCCAATCAAAATCTTGTCTTGTGTTCTTTAGCTTGCCTTTTACCCAAATAGACTCATGTGCAGCTTCGGGTTTAACATTGATATCTATGAAGTTTAGGGCTTTCTTGATGTATAGATACACACCTTTGCTGGCATCTGAAACTATGTTGGTAAACAGCTCATAACCGTCCATATTTAGTTCGGATACAGCAACTGGATCTCGGATGTTTTTAGGTAGTACTTCAGACACTGCAATAATATCTGGTGTGTTCATGGGTAAGTACCTGTAGCTCAGTACGTTTGTTCAGTAGAGAATCTGCGTTTGAATATAAGCCAGTTAGGCCAGTATTACAATAATTTTTCAACATATTTATCCTGGAAAACTAACTATTTACACAACTGTCGCCAGGCTGAATTATTCTGCGGACTCGGATCAGGCGCCTATCTTTCGTGATGGTCCATCGAAAGTTCTCCTTTTTTCTCTCCGATTCTTGGTTTTTTATGTCTCTTTCCTTTCTCAGTTCTGCATATTCCTCTTGCTCAAGGTGTGTCATATCCCTTTTGATATATATCGTCCTCATAGTGCTGTTGTTGTTGTGGGCTAATTGTCTGGCATTTCTGAGTATCTCGTTTTTTGTTTCCGCACTGTCTATTGTCACTTGCAGGGGGTCTTGGTTTACTGCTCTCAGTTTTTTTACCCAGTCTTACAGGATTAGTAGTGAAAATGGTCTTTTCTAGGCCAAGATTCCTGTCTACCTCTACAACTGACTTGACATCATCATCTTTTCTTGTTAGTGGGTCCTCCGCTTCACTTTCCGCTACATTAATGTAGATAACATTGCTATTCCTTCTCTCTCTATTATCAAGTTCACTCATGTTGTCTCTCAAAATCTGGCATTTATCTTCTTTCATTATCTCCTTTACTTGACATTTAACACTTTGGCCTGAATTGTTAATGGTATTGATGTTTATATAGGAGCACCGCCCATACTGACAAAGTCACTGCCCAGTCAGGTTCCTGGTCACATATCCGCACCCCATTGTTTCCACAATTATTTGTAACATATTTACAGGCAGTCTAGATAGTGAACCAGAGAGCCACCAACAGCGTCACTGACAGCTGTGACGTAGGTTGGTTAGAACAGGCTGTCAACTATCAAGTTCAAATTCATTTATTTTGACATAAAATGTATAATTTGTAATCACCAAAGGCAGAGCCTATATAGATGGTGGACCCCTACATAAAAGAAAAAAGAAATTTTACATGAAGGACTAATACTATAAAATATATGGCATAATTAGCTCAGGTTTAACTTAGTCCTAAAAGATAAACAAGAGGCATGGACATGGGACAGATAGACAACATATTTACAGATACATAGAGAGGTGTGCTTATCTTGTTAATTAAAATTCATTTGAGTTTTAATTTAGTTTCTTATTATGGTCATGTAGTTCTGATGGTGGTTGTAATCAATGACAATATTGTTGGTGGATTTATGTGGTGAAGATGGCAATAAAGTCATTAGTAATCTGATGATTGCTATTCCGAACATTTAATATCATCATCATCATCATCATCATCATCATCATTATTATTATCATTATTATTATTATTATTATTATTAGGCTTCCAAGAGTGAAGCTCTGGAAGACTAGAGTGATTGTTCCGTTTATTATTATTATTATTATTATTATTATTATTATTATTATTATTATTAGACTTCCAAGAGCGAAGCTCTGAAAGACTAGAGTGATTGTTCCGTTTATTAGGTGGCCAAGCTAGTGCTTGGCCCCCTATTGTTTTTGTTCTGTTTATTTTTATTTTTTTTATTATTCCGTGCTTTTATTTGTTCGTGAATAGCGCGAAGACAAAAATGCCGATGAAATTCAAGCTTTGCATGGCAAGAGGGCCTTATTAGAGCAAACTTTTTATGTGTGAATCAATACGATTTTCAAGAAAGGTTGGTGGCCATCTTGGATTTCCGGAAAACATTCCCGCATTTAAAAAAATCTTCTCCAGAACCACTGAATGGAATGAGCTGAAATTTGGTCAAAAATGCTGATGAAATTCAAGCTTTGCATGGCATGAGGGCCTTATTAGAGCAAACCTTTAACGTGTGAATGGATATGATTTTCTAGAATGGTTGGTGGCCATCTTGGATTTCTCCAGAACCATTAAACGGAATGAGCTGAAATTTGGTCAGAAGCAGCAGAGAGTGGCTCGCTATAAAGTTTGTTCAAGAGAAGCTAAGAGCTTGAAAAACATGGATTTCCGTATGGACCAATCAGCAGCAAGCTTTCTGGCGGCCATGTTGAATTTTTTATTTAATGGATTTTGATGCTCAAATTGGACTTATATATGTTTGTTTGGTCGAGAAATCGAAATCTGGCATTTTCGAATTTGTTCGATCAATGGTTTGGCTGCCATTTTGGATTCGTTTCCCGCCAAATTCCCACCAAATTGGAAATTTAAAACGCCTTCTCCTCGGAAACCTCTGGGTCGATTTCAATTATATTTTGCGGGAAGCATCGTTAGGTAATAGAGATCTGATTTTGTTCAAACAACGCTGGTCGGCCTATTAGGTCGGCGGCCATTTTGGATTTTGTAGTATTTCGGGAAACATTTAAAAATCTTCACCGAAACCACTTGGCGGATTGATTCAAAACTCATAAAATATCATCTAGCGCATTGGCTGAACCAAGTTTGTTCAAGGGTATTTGATTGGCCGAAAACTTGGGTGGTCATCTTGAATGACCTAGGTTTCGTGAAAATGACTTCTTCCCCAAAACAACTGAATGGATTTGGCCGAAATTTGGCTGGTATGATTATGGACAGAGGGGCATTACAGTTTGTTCAAGAGAAATTGATATGTCAAAAATCATGGCCGCCATCGACCAATCAAAATTTAGCATGATTGGTGGCCATTTTGAATTTTTTGAATTTTTTAATTTGTTGAAATTTGAAGCCGAAATTGGTTTTACTTAGTTTTTTGGGTCTTCTGATTCCAAATTTGTCATTTTCAATACTGTCTGACGAACGGTTTGGCGGCCATCTTGGATCGTTTTTCCACCAAAATCGCCAATACTACAATTGGAGAATTGAATTGTCTTCTTCTCAAGAAGAACTGGCCCGATTTCATTTATATTACTTTTACTGCCATTGTTGACACACGATTGTTTGTTTTTCAAATCCACATTCAATGATGGGTAGACTGGTCGGATAAAGAAGATTCCTACTGTAACCTTCTCACATAATTCCATAAAACTGACAGCATTAATCAAACTTGATCAAATATAAGAGGCTATTTATGCTCTAAGCCACCTATAAGAGCTGGCTCAGATAAGGATCTCGTCTTAGCGACCGGGATGCTAGCCGCTTGGCCCCCAGTGCATCGCCGCTTGCGGCTATATTTATTATTTTTATTCTTTAGCCAGCTTTACCAGAATTTCAAAATCCTTATCCGAAACCAGCAAGTCAATCGACCCAAAACTCAAGATCGCTCATCTACTTAGGCACTAGGATCAAAATTGCTAAAAAACAAACATGATAGGCTGCGGGGTTTGATAGCCATCTTGATGACATCATCAAACACAAAATAATCTTCTCTGGAAGTATTGGCGCGATCAAGTTGAAATTCGGAGAATAGAATTAGTCCATGTGGGCGATTGAAGATTGTTAATAAAAAGTTCATATTTAAACAAACATGGCTGCACTGGACCAATCTGATTTGCACATCTCGGCGGCCCTTTGAACTTTTTTATTTGATGGATTTTGATATCGGAAATTGCTATGCATATGTTCGTTGGTATCCTGAATTTGAATTTGTTACTTTTCAAAATGAACGATGATTGGTTTCGCATAATCTTGGATTATTTATCCACTTTTCTGCTCAGTGGTTCCCCAGAACCACTGGGTTTAGAGCAACCAAACTAGTTCCATGTTACCAGATATGGTGTCCACAGTTGGGCTGAGAAAATAAACCATATCCATTAGTAAATAGCTAAGATATTTAGATCTTAAATTTCCTCTTTATTATGTAGCATCAAACAGTTTGGTAGAGGCTTTAATAAAAATGATTTAATGTGACATTTAATTTTCATTTCATATTTGTTTACCACGGGGTAATAAACTGGATTTGCACCTGTAAATGCTCTAGGCAAACAGATTAATGTGATAGGGATTTAATTGTCATTTAATACCAGTTGACCGATTAACCCATCAACTTATGAATGCTGATACAAACCTATCGCTTATTGTAGATGCTAAGGATACCTACAGAATATTTTTTCAAAACAATCTGACAGAAAGTTGTTCCTGGCTATTAACCCTTCTACTGGTGAAATATTAGAGTTGTATTGACCCATATACTGCAGAATGTTAACATTTACTTCATTGATGTTGTACTAATTTCCAGTGTCCATTAAGCATATTGTAAAGAAAATTATTTTCATGCACTTCTAGACCTGTTTATGGCTGAATGGCCAATCACTGATTTACCTATTCACTGCTGAATGGTCAATCATCTACATTATTTTTGTGACCTGTTTTGTGTCTGTATATAGATCTTCTCCTAAGCCACATAGGCGATTGATCAGAAAGACAAGAAATATTATCTAAAGTAGTTCTAGAAACAGAATTTCACCAGAGATCTGGATTCAGCAGGAAGTACAAGAAAAAAGGATCTAGTTCGAGTGCAGTTCTTGGAAGCCGTATATCTGTTCATGGAACAGATCTAGTTATTTTTATTCTTCTTCTGGCACCCATTTCCAGCAAGTAAATTGAACCAAAACTCCGAAACCAGCAAGCAAATTGAATGAAAACTCAAGACTATATGGTTGAGACCACACCTTAAATCAAAATAGCTAAACAGAGCCTGATTGGCTCAGGGGTTGGCGGTCATCTTGATGATATCATAAATCACAAAATAATCTTCTTCCCTGGAACTTCTGAAGTGATCTAGCTAAAATATTATCAGTCGGTGGGGGCGGGGCGGCGATTGAAAATTGTTCACAAAAGGTTGGTTGGTAAAATAATATGGCCACCATGGACCAATCAATTCATGCATTTGGGAAGCCATTTTTTATGGAGAACATTACAATAGATATGTTATTTGACCATCTGCAGAGTGTATGTGAAAATGAACGAGATCCATCTGTAAATGGCGGATTTTAATTTTCCTCTTTATTATATAGTATAAGACAGTTTGCTAGAGGCTCTAATAAAAATGATTAATGTGACATTTAATTGCCATTTTATATCTCGCCTTAGGCAGCAACAGTACCCAGTCAAATTAGTTACAAAATATTCAACAGCTTACCTGTATAGTTTCCAGGAAATTTATAGTTAGGGCATTCGGGGATCGATCAATCCCAACATGATAAAGTGTTGGTGGAGCTTAGATAGATGTGGGAGGGGCATAGCCAAAACTGGAAAGGTCCATTGCATGAGCTCTTAGATACTTGATGCAGACAGCAAGGTCCGATTTTGTCACAATGCCCCATCTACCACATGCATTTTTGAAGAGGTTAAAACAAAAGGAGGTACCCCATACCGGAGGTTATTTTTCATGGAGATTATTTCTCACGGAGATTATTGTACAATGTTATAGGCAGCTCTGAAGTAAAGTGTCTACCCTCCTACCCTATAAGTGATGTATGTGTAATGGACGGACCTGTGTAGCAACATGTGTTAGTAATTTCCGGTATCACTATTCACTACATTTTAAAGAGGCTGCTTCAGATGTCAATAAAAATGTATAGTTATTTCATCTAATATATGTGTTTTTCTACACTAGATTGATCCTTTCTGAGGTATGGCAGCCGTAGTAATTTAACTAGTAGTGATTACTTTGTTTTCTCTTCAATACCTGGAAAGTGATACCGGAGATTATGATTAAATAAACCAAAAATTATCATTTTGGGGGTAAAATTGTACCTTTTGTGGAAAATCTTGAGCTTATGCAAGAAAAGAGTATGGCGCATACCGAGTAGGTAGTTGCATGGCCCATGTGACATGTGGTTTTTTTAATAAAGTAATTCCGAAATATTGATTTGGAAATGGACATGTATTTTTGGTCTTAATTTGACATCATCACTAATGTCTAGTAATGGTCAGTTCAGCAAAATGAAATTTTTTGTAAAATATACAATGTTGATTACATTAGTCAGATTGAACAGCATTATTGTTAATTGCACCATTTTTCATACTCTGAGCCTGCTGACTAAAGCAGCAACATGTTGTAAAATCTTTGTCAGAATTAATCAGCGGACTTTCTGTTTTTAGCTAATAAGTGCATGCATAGGTAGTCCTATATCATATATGCATATTCCAGTGAGAAATATTGTGAAATATGTTCGCAAAGATCAGTCAACCAGCACATGCACGATTGTCTCGGATAGGCATACAGTGAATATAATAATACGCATACCTCCTGATTGACAATGAAATGAACATAATTTTTAGCATATCTGATACTGTATCGATTCCATATATCATATAAGCTTAACTGGTTTTACAGGCGCTTCCAAGCTAACGAAGCAGAAAGCCTGCTGATTATTCTGAAAATTTTTGACAAAGCTATTGCTGCCTTAGTCAGCAACTACTGTCAGTAAAG
Organism: Chaetoderma sp. LZ-2023a; assembly: GCA_034401795.1. Taxonomy (NCBI): domain Eukaryota; kingdom Metazoa; phylum Mollusca; class Caudofoveata; order Chaetodermatida; family Chaetodermatidae; genus Chaetoderma; species Chaetoderma sp. LZ-2023a. Next base: position 175,293,357 of record CM067369.1, on the reverse strand, counting down.
TTGTTTGAAATATCTTCAGTAAGAATTGCTGACTGTCCTGCCTGTTAATTTTGAAAAGAATTTAATTGAAAGTTGTTGCATCAACGATTTTTTAGCCAAATCGATATCAAATCTTTACCTGGTGACAACTGTATTATCAGCTGATTATTTTGACAGCAATTTGACAGAAAGCTATAGGCAGCAAGAGAAAACTTCTTATACAAATATCTGTTTTCACTTGTAGTATAGGAAATATACAACTAGAATTGACCTATGTTATGCATTTACAATGCGCTCACCTTGGAAGCCAGCAGAACAATGACTTTTATTTATGGACAAATTAAACAATAGAAAATACAAATCGTATTCTATTGGTAATAGCTCGGGTACTAAAATATCAATACATACAGGAACGGTTGAGCGAAATGCCCAAATCATGGAAAGGCAAAATATATCATGCTTTTCAAATCGATTTTGAATTAGAATATTATCTACTGAACCTACACGATTACCAAAGACTCGCAATAAGCCACTTCCGAATGACTAATCATTATTTACCAATCAAAGGGAAGGTAAAATGACAGAGGAAAGGACGTGTACCATGTGCACACAAATTGATATAGGCGACGCGTATCACTACATATTCATGTGTGGTTATTTAAAAAAACAAAGACAAGAACTTTTGCCTAGATACGTTTTACACCAGGCCAAACAATCATAAATGTTACCAGCTACTCTCGACACACAAAAGAAAACTGTTAGTAAACTTATATAAGCTAATTAGGGAAGTTACTAAACTTTTTCATGCCAGAACAAAGCCAAGGAATGAGCAACTACATGGGAAATATTTTATAAATGCTTAGAACGACGATGACCCATGACGGCGACGACCCACGACAATGAAGAAAATAACAGGAACCATGATGACGACAACGATAAGAACAGCAACATCAACAATAAAACAATGACAACAAAAACAATGACAACGACGACAACGGCGACGATGACGATGACGACAATAATGGCACAATAGTATAGTTTGTTGCTGTTGTTATTAGTATCATTTATTGATAAATGTCTATAGTGTATCTGCTGGTGCCGCTGCTGCTGCTCCTGCTGCTGCTGTTATTGCAGCTGTTGTTGCAATGGCAGCTCACAGTCTTAGTAGTAATATCGTTTCGGGAGAAGTGGGTGTGGGCATAAGTGTGGTAGGAAAGCATAATCATATGCATCACTAAACCAGCAATCTGATTGGTTCTCTGAACTGCCACCTTTTAGTTGCAAATTAGACCACAACACCTTTGATGCGCTAGCCATCCTCCATCACTTTAGGAGGCGGGAAAGCTTTTAGGGTGTCATCGAAGGGTGCATGTATGGCTTAATGTGCAAATGAGATGGTGTAACATCGCCAGCTTACCGATACCTATCTCTAATTATATCATGCATTTTGTTTCTGCCAAAGTGTACTGCATAGGCGTAGGAACAGGGGAGGGGTGGGCGGTGTGTGGAATAGTTTCTTCCAGGTTTTTCCTCTCCCATAGTGTATCTGCATAGCGCCCCCAACCCCACTCACCCCCACCCCCACCCCGTCCTAAATATTGTCCCACCATTGCTTCAGCACCAACCTCACCCCGCAGGTCCAAGTACATTCTACACCCATGGGTAGGGCATCATCGGAGGAGGGAGTAGGGCTAGATGCTATCAGATGGGATCTCCTGCGGGAGGGAAACCGCTGTGTTCTATGAAGAGTTAAATAAATATTTTATCTACACTTTGCGTTTATGTATGATAAGAGGCTTGAATAAAGCTAGCGCAAATATTTTTGGAACATCTGCCTTCAGGAAAATCTGCATTTAGATGTTTTCTCTGTAGGCCGCTTAAACCCTTAAACGCTAAAACTCTCATCGATATGAAATGCAAATTGACAGTAAATAGTAAAACAGTACCTTTTATGTTCACAATCCATCAGCCCACACACCTGATCAGTGGTGTTGACAGTTAGTATGGGCCTGCCTCATGTCAACCAACCTTGCTGGACCATCAATGACAGTCTGAAAGATGGTTCTAAAACTGTTTGCTCTGAAAAGCCATTTCATACGATCTGAGTGTTACAAGAGCATCTTTACTTTGTTTTAAATTATTGATATCTTCAATTTATTTGCACTTAATGATACTTTGAAATGCGTATGGAACCTAATTCTCCCACTCGACGATCTCGGCCACGATGTGGAATCCGGCCATGTACTGTCATCTAAGCTATCACCCATAGTATCTGATATAAAACATTGGGTTTGGTTCTAACACACAAAACAACCACTTGGCTATACGCCACTGATTGTTACACGCTTTAATTAGTCCCGCAGATAAGGTCGAGAATTGTTCAAATCGTGATAAAAGCATGAAATGTGGCATATAAGTACTTTCATAGCTGTAGAATCATATAAAAGCAAGACCCACTCTGGATCTTTTCCATGAAAGATAATATTAGACATTTAAAAAATAGCACTGTTTTGGCATAATTTTCACGGATGAAATTCGCTTAGACAGCGCTGTACATAGCACAATGTTCTTATACTGTTTCATTAAAACTTACAGGATAACTAATCTCATCTCTTGAAGTATTCAGGTGATCTAATAGGCCCCTCATAAGCTATGCGGGCAATTTTAAGCCTTTTATCATCCGGTCAAAGAAAGATATTCAGGCTTTAGTAGCTACATTTTTACAGCCTATGATGGCTGTCATGATTTACTTTTCAACCAATCAGATAAAGCTAACACAACTCATATGTAAATATATTATACACATACAAGGTATCTCATGTAGCCAACTGATTCAGACTCCTTAAGACATGTGTAGTCTTCTGACGACCTTTTTAAAGAAGCACCATCATTTGACACAAGCAGGTGTTCATTATCAATTTTTGAGAAACCCGATATTTACATATTAAATTTAGTGTGTAGGCTACTTCGACCAGAGGGCAGCATTGTAGTATTTTGCATATGCCAGTATAACATGTTCCAACATATTTTAACATTATTCAACTATCTGTATGTTTACCTTTGAATGACACATCTAATCACATATCTGACACTATTTTACTCTTGATGATGGCAGTTTCCAGCACAATAACACAGAGCTGTACACCGAAGGCTGTGCTTGTAAAACTTACACAAACCGCTGCATGCACAGTAAATTAGTTTATGACACGAGCTTCAAGGCTTAGGTAGGGTGGTTCACACTGGTGTTCATCTGTCGACATTCCAACACCACCTCAATCAGCGAGTCTTGGCAGGACTGGAGTGGGAAACATGGCTTGTCCATAGATATAGCCTGCCTGGAAGGTGGCTCTCTTGATGTGTTCACAAAGCGCAGCGTGGCTAGGGAGGATGTTTTCAATTGTCCTGGAACTTTGTGAGAAAGGTGTTTGACGTTTCATTGACACGGCTCGATGAACACGTACTACTATACATATGTACAACAAGTCTCTCAATTTACCCAATGTACATGTTTGAGACTGTGTGTGGAATTTCTGACATGCTAGAACACAGAGATGTAATGGCTGGAAATGCCTTCCAGGTGTCATATGCTGATTTTTTGCCACATCCACAGACAGCTGATACCGTGTCGCAACCAGTAATGGCATGGTGGAATGGTAAAGCAGCATTGTGCCCAAACTACTGTCAATGATCTACAGGGGTATGTACCTTAAGTCCTTACCCACTCCAAAAGGCAATCCACAATTCTTTCAGACTGAATCGTGTGATGTTGACTACACAGAGAACAACAATATCTGTCTCGACAGTTCTTAACATTACTCGATTATATATATTTTTAGCTTCATGAGCTGCGTGAAGCAGACCCCCCGTATCAGCTTCTTACTGACTCCATGGTAGAAGCCAGTTTTTGTCAATTGCAGTAGCGCCGAGCACATCTTCATTCAAGGTGCTTATTAGTTGCTTGCCTTCTCTAACCAATGATTCAATGGGAGTCGCTGGTAACATAAACAGTTCAGGCTTGTTTTCATCTCGTCGTAGGAAACTCTGCCAATTCGCAGGAAGTGTTCCTTGTCCAACAACTCGCTTACGCATACCATGCCCATACGATTCATGTGTGCTTTGTTTCAGGCTTGTGGTAAGAAATTTGCACCCTACAACGTCAAGGCGCATTACAGATTGTGCTTGTGATACAACATAGGTGATGCAGATATTTTTGGCATAGAATCAATTCTTGACGGATTCCACTACACTTTCTCAAACTCTGTCACTACTCGTGCTGTCACCACTCGTGCTGCCTCTGGTCCTGACACCATCCGCACTGTAGCCCTGCAGGATCTTCAGTTAAACACACAGCACCACCACATGTGGTTGTCATCCAGAACTATTAATGAAAACAAATGCTGAAATTCTATACCATAAAATCGCCCTACTGGAACTGTTGATAAATATCAGGATGTTTCAGTGGTAGGGCCAGCACCCCAGTGCACAGGAACATATCGAGCATAGTTGCATTAATCCATTGAAAAGAACTGGAATAAGTTGGCCAACTGTCTGTACATACAGGGAAAAGTGGCCCTCGCGAAGAGATCGTAGACATTGCATAAGCATAAGTTCCAAATTCAAAACAGTACACCAGAAATTGAACTGTGTGTGTGTGTGCGCGCGCGCGTGCGTGCGTGCGTGCGTGCGTGCGTGCGTGCGTGCGTGCGTGTGTGCTGGTGATTGTTCGCTTCTCCATGTTTCAAAATCATGTCGTTCATTCTCATCTGTGTCTATATGTTACATATGCATCAGTCAGTAGAACATAGAGAGCCCCCGCTGTCACTTGATGAACATAACGAGGTCTATTTATATGTGATGATGTTAGCATTGCATCCGCCTTATCTGAGCTAGTTATGATGGATTGACCTAAGGCAGATGTCTATCCGCTTCTTTCCAACGACATTCCAAGCGTTTTCAAAGCATCCATTTCAATATATAATCCACCCATCATCACAACATACATGTCTCCATAAATACCTGGCATTTGCAATGGCTGTAATCTGACCCGGGTTTATATGTTCAACCACATTCTTTATTACTTTCATCGCATGCAGATTCAGCCCTGCTGAATGTTCCTGTTCATAGAATAATGATAATAGTGTCGGTAGGCTCTGTTTAGGGGTGGGGGTGTGTGTGTGTGTGTGTGTGTGTGCGCGCGCGCGCATTGAATGCTGCCCATGACAAATAGTCCTTATCTCCTTGTCAAGAATCCCTTTCATCTTGATCAACCATTCCATCTCATTCTCCTTCGTTGTTGCAGAAATGTAACGATCAGGTGAGGGTTTAAATGGGCCCATGTGTTTCAGGTACATGCGGAAGTGTCAGAGGGGGAAATCTGTATATCATACCGGATGTTCAGAGATTTTTCTTTGTTTTAGCAATATTTGGATTGATTATAACTACATCACGATCAGTTCCACGGTATTCATGGCATGTGTGTTGAGTCAATGAGATTGCAGTTCCATGGAATGATTTTATGTTGCAGTTCTGGAGTTGGGAGCGTGTTGAACAAACTTGTCTTCAATTTTGAAATGGTAAGTCCCAATCAGTAGAGTCTATAGTCCAGGAGCTAAAGCTAGGTCAGAATCGTGACGTAGCACACCCAGTATTCGGAAGGTCTGACACTTGCTGTGGCTTGGGGGACATGTCCCACACATTTTAAGCCATGTTGTACAAACAAATTGTGGTAGCACTAATTAGTTATCCTGATTTCTTTGCATAGGGGGTCTAGGCTTTGGCTGTATCCACAGTGCACAACGATATAAGCATGATCGTGTCATAACTCAAGACCAGAGCGTATCATACATGCTGAACACTCAGTCAGGAGAAGGGCTTTGACAGCACCAGGTACTGAAAACAGAATTCTTAATTGTGGGGTGTTTGGTAGAAGACCAGTTGTGACCGCGTTCATAGACACTGTCAAGAAGGATTGGTACCAATGTGATAGCTCAATCCAGGAACAGGCATTAGTCATGGATCTTGCATGGGCCATCGTTCGAATGTGTCCAATAAAATTGTTTGCGGTAGATCTTGTACCCATGATGACCACAGAAACACAAACAGTCCCTAGTTGGAGTGGATTTAATGCACTTGTATCATGTGCTAACGCACCTTTTACACAAATCGGTTACTGTCCAATGATTTCCGGATCACCAACTGAATTCAATACGGTGTATACGGTCATGAAACAAGTTCAAAGAATGATGACAACACTAGGACAGAATGACTCGGTCATTACATTCGACGTGGCCATATATGTCAAGGCAAAGGAGATACAGTGGCGATATAAAGAAGAGTTTAGTGACAGGGTGATCAGACTGGGGGGATTCCACATTGCGCTAAACTACTTAGCTGTTATTGGAAAGATGTTTGATGACTCTGGCTTAGAAGATCTCCTCATAGAGGCCAACACATATGGTAGCAGCACGGCTGCTGCTCTACTTAAAGGGAAGTCATATAATCGAGGAGTGAGGGCTCATAAATTGGTAATGGAAGCGCTGCTGCGATTACAATGGCAGTCTTTTTCCAAATGGGTTCAACAAAATGGACAACATGAAGACCACATTACTCTAACAGAATTGGAGAGTCTGGATGAGAAAATTAAGATGTGCCGAAGCAGCATTGACGACTTAGACGCACTGCAAGAAAATTTCAAAGAGGTGTGTATGTACGTGAATAAATTGCAACAGCTGTTCAAATCCTTTAAACTTGAGTCAAGCTCGAAATCACACCTGTTCGCATTTTGGAACTCATATATTCATATGGTAGAGCTGCTGCTTGGATTCATAAGAGCTGAGAGAACTGGAGATTGGCAGGCACACCTATCTGCTACTGCTGCTATGGCGCCATATTTCTACAGCATGGACAGAACCAATTATGCAAGATGGCTGCCAATATATCTTGCGGACATGAAGATGCTTCCAAGTACACATCCGCATGTACATGAACAATTCTTGAATGGAAATCATTCCGTAAGTCGCTCAGACCATCCATTCAATCAAGTGTGGACAGATATGGCCTTACAGCAATCGATTAATTTGGATTCCAAAAAGCGAGGTGGTATTATTGGAATAACACAAAAGCCAGGAGCTCTGGAGAGGTGGTTTTTAACTAGCCACGAGAGGGCAGCCATAACAACGGTCACAAAGCAAATGTGTGGGTTACAAGATAGTCACATGTTTGGAGTACATAAGGAAATGGGGACTAATCGAATGAACAGGGATGAAACCGATGTGCAGAAGATACTTTCGATGTTCTCATCAGATATAATGACCAATCCCTTTAATATTGCGGAAAACGACGACAGCGAGTGTCTTCCGCTTGTAAACATTGCAACTGGCGTGGTATTGCCTAGTGAAATCGCCAAGAGACTTGTTTCCGCCTGTGACATTGGTAAGGAGATTATGGAAAATTTTGTTGAGGAGCGGCTGGACACTAACACGAGAAGCTTTTGGGACACGTTGCCACACTTAAAACTTAAAACATTTGCCAGCCTAGCACAGAAGAAAAAACTCAAAACAAATGATGAAAAAATTCACAATGTGAGATCTGACCGCGAACTATTTGGTCGATTAATTATTGCCGCAAGGTCCAGAGATGTTGATTTAAAACTAGTGATGACGTATGAACTGTCTGCTGTTCCACTATCATTGTCACATACGGATGGAACTCTAAGAAAGAATGTGAAAAGTGTTTTGTTAAGTGAACTAGAAAAGGAAGTAAATGTTGATGGACGGCTTCCACCTGTTGACAAGACAGGCGCAACAGCTTATGTAGTAGATGGCATGGCAATTGTGCAAATGGTTAAAACTGGAGGTACGTCTACATTTGGAGAATTGGCTGATAAATACTGGCACATCTTTACAGTTCCACTGAATCAAGAAGACTGCAACAGAGTAGATATAGTTTTTGACAGATATGATAGACTGGAATCTCTCAAAGCGGAAGAGCGGCTAAAACGTGGGTCATCAACAGCATTGGAAGTAAAGATTGCTGGAGAAAATACTCCCGTTCCAAAGCAATGGGCCAAGTACATCAGCAATCCAAGCAACAAAAGTAACCTGGTTGCATTTCTCAGCAAGCGGTGGCGTGATACTGGTCCAAATATGCTATCTGCCGACAATTGCGTCATTCTTGCTGATGGCTTTAACGATGGAATGGATGTTGTTGTCATTTCAGCGAACAATTCGTCGTATTTGGAAGAAATTCGATCAGATCACGAGGAAGCAGATACGCGTATGATGTTGCACGCGCTACACGCTTCAAAAGACCACATGCGTGTTGTTATACAGTCTCCTGATACAGACGTGGCAGTACTTAGTATATATACGTATCGTTCGCTTCACTGTTCTGAACTATGGTTCCGTATGGGCACAAAGGACAAATTGCGATACATACCAATACATACAGTTGCTCAAGCACTGGGCCCAGCTATCTGTCTGTCTTTGCCTGGGTGTCATTCTCTTACAGGTTGTGATAGCACTAGTGCATTATTTGGAGTCGCTAAGAGAAAAGCATTCAGTCTCTTAAAGTCATCTGAATGTCATCAGCTTAGCTTATCCCAACTTGGCGAACATGTTCACTTATCACCGAATACTGCAATTCTATGTGAGAAATTTGTCTGTGAGTTGTATACCACCAGGGATGTGGGAAAGACAGCTGATGAAACCCGTTATTGGCTCTTTTGTCAAATGAGACAAAAAAATGAAAATCTTCCACCTACATCGAATAGTCTAAAGCATCACACCGAAAGGGCCAATTTTCAAGCTCTTGTTTGGAGACGTTCATTGCAAGCTGTTCAGAATATTCCATCTCCAAATGGACATGGCTGGAGTATAGTGGATGGTCTACTCAAGCCTGTTCTAATGTCAAAGGATCCTGCTCCATTTGGATTAATTGAACTCACATCATGTAGATGTCAAAAGTCTGCCTGCAAAAGAACAGATCTCTGTCAATGCAAGGCTAACAATCTACTCTGCACTGAAGCATGCCTTTGTATGGGAGGTGAAATGTGTGACAATGTTCAGCATACAATTGTCGAAGATGACTCTGACACGGATGAGTAACATTCTCTCATTTGCTCACTTGATAAATATGTCCTGCCAGCTTGTGTAGACATGCACTGCATGTCAGTTAAAAGTTTAATTATGAAAAATGTAGAAAACATGGGCATTGTTGTAGCTAAGGTATTGCTAGTCACAAGAAGACCTAAGTGCCCCAATATGTACAAAGCAACATACGGGTGTCTTAAACGAGGTCGATTATGTATAAATCTGCGATATACGATCACTCCTTTCCATTTTGCTTAAGATTGTATTGATATAACATGCGCCTAAGTTTGTGAAAAATTTACCATTGTGAAAATTGTTTGAGAGCTACATTCAACACCTATTGTAAATGGGCTTCTCACGGGTTAGTGATACCACAATTTTCTTGTACAACATGGCTCAGAATATACCCAAGACATCGGTCTAGCATAATATAGAGGCAAACCTTCTGAATACTGGGTGTGCTACGAAACCATTCTTCTAGACCCCTTTTGAAAATTGGCTCCTGGACTACTACTAGAAATCTGTGTTTCGGATGTTCAGAGATTTTTCTTTGTTTTAGCAATATTTGGATTGATTATAACTACACCACGATCAGTTCCACGGTATTCACGGCATGTGTGTTGGGTCAATGGGATTGGAGTTCCATGGAATGATTTTATGTTGCAGTTCTGGAGTTGGGAGCGTGTTGAACAAACTTGTCTTAAATTTTGAAATGGTAAGTCCCAATCAGTAGAGTCTACTAGAAATCTGTGGCTACTATGATCATGAACTGCCAAATCAATGTATTATGGTAACGATGTTTCTTTATCCGCATTATGGTGGAATTTTGTGGACCCGCTTCTCACATGTTTTACATGATTAAAAATTAATAGTTGTGAAATTGAAAGTGTTGCAGTTCTGCCGAGCTTTTCATGACCAGTTTGCTCAGTGATGTTTGTCCCATCCAGAGCCATGTCAATCAGTGCTAAAAGAGTAGATACATAATGCTGCTGACATTCTGAGTTGATGGATCCATCAAAGGGCTGCTTTTTTGGCAAGCATATCTCTACGCACAATTCGCGCTGTCTTTGCTAACAGCTAATAGCTTCGTCGTCAAACCTGTTTTCAGAAGCAAGCTGTAGTGATGGACCGATTTCTTCATTGAAGCCCAGCAATATCTCCCGACATTGGTGGTGCGCTTTGAGATGAGGTAGTTGCAACAAGAGTCGTTCTTTCAGTCGAGTAGAATTTATCCTCTCTGGAACATTTGCATTTAATTTGCATAATCTTGATGTATAGAGCTTCACTAAATGGGAGAGTTTGAATAAATGAACAACGCCATCTATCATTCTTGTCTCTTTTACATACGATATAAGTTCAGCAACCACGATACCCTTCAATGACGTTTTACTGTCGCTTTCTTGAGAACATCTGTGATTCTGCCTGAAGCAGTTACGGTCCAACTAAGCAATTTGTCTGATACGTAGCTTCGATGCGTCCATGTCAACCATTTACAACTTAGCTAACAGTTTTGTATCTTGAAGTTCTGTGGAATACTACCGCTCTTGTCTGTCTAGGTGTGTAGTAGATGCTTTATGGATATCTACTCCAGGTTCGTCACAAAAGACGCACAATATTACACTAACAGCCTTACGTTCCCCCCCCCCCCCACACACACTCACCCGCCCCCCCCCCCCCACTCCCCCCACCCCGAACAGATAGCGTCTTAACCGGACTACTACCGGTTATAATATCCTCTGATTATTGTTTCAGTGCGCTCTGTATTTTCAACGGGCTGGATTTGTTGAAGCACGATTTATTTCAAGATGTATGATGTTAAAGTCTGTTTAATTCCACTACCATTATCAAGTCGATAATATTGATGTTCATTGGTACGCATCCAAGTTCATTAAATGTTATGGGGCATTTTAGTTAACATATCATATCCTGAACCATAGCTGGTTTGTCTCGTAGATTCATCAGTTAATTCCTGGCATAAAGCACAACCGTTCCAGTCAGTTGTGAGCACTTGGGATGTAGCATCAGTGCTAGAACCGCTAGTGGATGGCTGAGCAAAAACTATCCCACACCGCGTTACCATGGTTTGTACAGTGTTATACAGCAGTTGTTACAATTTTCCTCAATCACCGACGATCTAAAACGCATAAACTAGGGCATCAAAATGGTGATGGAATAAATAATTGAACAAAGGTTATGTGAGATAATTCTCATTACCTAACACATTGTGGACATCGGATTGTCGTACGGGGAGTCATGACCCCGGGGACATCTTATATTTGCAGGATAAGACCCCAGTGACCCAGTGAAATTATTGTATTTGTGAATACCAGATGAGTTAATGAACGGATAACTGGATGCATCAACAGGGGCATCAGTCGATGCGAAACTGACGCGAAACTATAGCCGGAATATTGAGTGAAATTGGATAGAATCGAGAAGGACCTAGGGTTGTGAGTTGATGGTATCTGCCGGTAATTAAAAGATGAAAGTTGTTGCTGTAGCAGCGGCACAACCTTTTATAGTATTCAGCAGAAGTTATGACCAATAGTTTCCAAATATTCAAGCAGGAACGTCGGTAGGGTGCTACGGACAGAGTACGGGTAGCATAAGCTGGATGACTCACAGAAATGACGTAGTGACTGACTTACCGTGGGACCGTGATAACGGTAACCGAGTTTCTGTAAAAGCGACCAACAACACCAGATGCTGGTGAGTCAGGCGGGCCATATGGTCACTACGTCACCGCTACGTCACAGCACCCTTGTAAAATGCAGGCGCAAGCCTAATGAGCAAGGGGCCGGACAAGGACGTGGTAACATCCGGCGCCAGGTAGAGTAGAAAACGAGACGAAAAACTGACAGAGGATGTCCGTCAAGTAAGCCATTAAGCTTGAGATTAGGAATGGTTGCCAAAGCAAAATTCATTATTGAGACCGAAATCCGACAGATCCCATCACTCAAGTACTACTTTGCCAATGTTCAGGTCTATCTTCGGAGTACGCAAATGGCCGGAATGGATTGGTCAAAAGTTTTATAAGAGTAGTAAGCAAAACGAGGCAAAGCGGGGGCTCCAAGGGTGGGGTGTAACAACCCGAACATGACCGTGACATGGCGAAGCAGTACATAAGGGGAACTTTCAGATTTGATCGGGAGTCCGAAAATTATTGCGCTTAGGTAAACCTAGCCTCGAATTCGTATAGTTCTGTGGAACTGGATTTGTCGAAATTCACACAAGTTCTTGGTGAATGGCTGTAAGTAGCCAAGAACAGTATTTGATAAAAGTGATTTAGCGAATCGTGAAAAGCAACTTTTAGAGGGTAGAGTAACCAGTATTCGTATTGTACAAAAGTCAGTACTTCTTTGCTCAAAGTATTTTGGTGGTAGTATAAGCCACTCATAGTTGATAGGGAGATATATCGGTGGTAGTATAAGCCACCCATAATTGATAGTGAAGTATATATAGTAAGGTTAGTAAAATAAAATCATCACTTCGATATCCTCGAAGCAAGAGTTTGAGTTGTTGCATAATTCTGGAAGCGACGGAAGACCACCGTCACGAGCCACCGACTTCTATACCAGTCAGATCAGGCCCAGATACGAACATAAATATCGTGATTCTCATCTACACACGAGGCGAGCTCGTATCGACCACTTTCCTCGTCGGTAAGACCGGTTGTCGCAGCAACCACACATACAGGCCTTACCGCCGTGGGAAGCGAAGCGTTAATAAGTAAGAAGATAGAAAATAGAAAACTTCAGTGGCTCCATCTGCCAGGATTTGTGTGTCCAGGATTGGACAAACTGAAAACCGTGAGTAAAAAGTTGTATGGCCCAAGCACTGAGAGAGCGACCCGCCAACGTAGTATTAAGAGACCTCGCGGACCGGGTGAAGGTTTTTATAGAGATGGCCCAGTCAACAGAGACAACGAGGGTCATCCAACATAGAGAGTATAGCGACAGCACCATAATTAAAATAATGACTGAAATATACTGTCCTGAGCAACCAAGACTAGCAAAGGTTACTATTACATTAGAATATCGCTAGCGAAATGGTAAACCCGCAAGAACCCCCTAGCGTGACCCTGCCTGGCATCGATCGACGTGTCGAGCTACGTCCTGAGACCATGGCGGCCATGCAGGCCATGGGGACGGCGATGGCCGGGGCGATCGTCGAAAGCAGCGACCGCCGAGAAAATGAGCGGGTGTACCGGAAGGAGATCCGGGACACGATCTACCGCATACAACCCTGCGACGGAGTAGTGCCGGTGAGAACCTTCCTCGACGAAACCAGGCGAGCATGGGTCGCTAATGAAGGACGGCTAGAGGGCGTACCAGCCTACATCATCACGCGAGCGGCACGAGGGCAATTGTCCAGGGCCATAGATGGGTTTCTCGTGGGAAAAGTTAGGGAGAATATCACTTTCGAAGAATTCCACGAGTATATAACACTGAACTTCATCTCAGCAAACGAAGGAGAACGGATCAAGTATGATCTGGAGGGTGTACGACAAAGGCGGAACGAAACCATCATAACGTTTAACAGACGTTATAGGAAACTGAGCGCCCGGGCTTACCCTGTCGAGAACATCGACAACAGGAGGACCGTCTTGGGGATTTACCTCAAGGGACTATCTGATCATCGTCTCAGCAAGAGGATTGTCCGCAAGAAGGCCACCACCCTGGCCCGTGCTATTGAGATTGCAGAGGAAGAGGCCACCTGTGACGACCTGCTCCAGGCCATGAAAATCAAAGAACGACAGGAGGAGGGCATGGAGGTAAACGTAGTGGGTGCCGGGGAGGAAAAGGAGATATGGAGCGTGGTTAGCACGCTAAAGAAACAGATTGCTCAACAGAATAGAATGGTTGAGCAATTGTGTGGGCTGGTGAGCGACCTACAGCTAAGAGAGCGGAAGACGGCGACTAGGGCCGCCAAGCCCGAGAAGAGAACCCCACCGCTAGCAAAACCATGTACACCACCATTGCCCCGACCAGTTAGGGCGGGAAAAGACTTACGAAACATCACCTGCTATAACTGTGGCCGGGTAGGCCACTACAAAGACGACTGCCGTCAGGTGATGCAGCCGCGAGAGGAGATCGCCCAGAAGCCCGCCCCGCATCCCAGACAGCCGCCATGAGCACCGCCCGTGACATGCTTTAGTTGCGGGAGAGAAGGACACATGGCCCAGAATTGTTTCGGGGCATACCTGAGTCGGCAGACAACTCCTGCCGCAGTGGTGAAGTGTTTCGGGTGTGGCAAAGACGGCCACTACGTGAGGGACTGCCCATCAAGAGGCCCGCCGCAGGATGGTCCCGCATGGGGCCGGCGCCAGAGTCCACCCGTACGAAGGGCCATCAAGTGACCGCACTCCGAGGACATGGATATCGGCGGCGTCGATCGAAGGCAGCAGGAGAAAAGGATAACACCCCATGACTGTTTGCGTAACCTCCGAAAGGACATGAACAATCGGTTTCGTAATCGGGACGAATATGAAGACCGTGATGGATTCGTATTGACCGGAGGAGGGACGGATGTGCAGGGCCGTTATTCATACGGTGCCGCACAGGACGCATCCTCCCGGGAAAATAGCTACGCCGAAGTTGTTAGTGGCCGAAGGAGCCCGGGAAACGACGATGGAGAGAGCCGTTGGTGAAAGCACCGACCGAGCGGTTCTTAATCCATCTGAAAATGAATGAAAACGGTCCAACGGATCAAGGTGAGTACCTGCATGCCTTAGTGGATACTGGTGCTAGCACATCCTTGATTCGTAAGGATATATGGCGTAGCATGTTGAATGCTAGGCCATTGAAAAGAGCAAGAACGCTCTTAGCTGTAAATGGTTCCCCGGTCAAGTTGTTGGGGGAAACACAAGTAAAATTCGAAAACGCCCGACCCATCCCTAGTACGATTGTGGCCGGAATGAGGCATGAATGTTTACTTGGAGCGGATGCTTTGCACCTGGGAAATGCAAAGATTGACTATCAGGCCAAAATTGTAGTATGGTTTGACCAGATATATCCCTTTAGGTCTCCCTATAGGGAGCAGACAAATTATGTTTATGCAAGTTGTACAGAAACGACCGGATATAAAGATATCGACAAAGTTATGAC
Organism: Chaetoderma sp. LZ-2023a; assembly: GCA_034401795.1. Taxonomy (NCBI): domain Eukaryota; kingdom Metazoa; phylum Mollusca; class Caudofoveata; order Chaetodermatida; family Chaetodermatidae; genus Chaetoderma; species Chaetoderma sp. LZ-2023a. Next base: position 175,278,182 of record CM067369.1, on the reverse strand, counting down.
GGACTTTGCAGATATCTTTGATACGGCTCGTCCAAATACTTTAGGATTGGTTCCCAAAGTCAGATGTACGGTACCAACAGGAGATGCGTATCCTATAAGGCAGAAAGCCTACCGTCTACCGCTAGCCAAGCGATATATAGTCAAGAATCAGGTGGCTGAGATGCTGGCAGCGGGCGTCATAAGACCGTCATCGTCACCTTGGGCGTCGCCCATTACATTAGTGCCCAAGAAGGATGGCGGGACTAGATTTTGTGTCGACTACAGAAAGATGAATTCTGTGTGCAAGAAGGACAGTTATCCATTGCCAAACATAGCCGATATTTTTGATTCGATGCGCGGCGCAACGATGTTTTCGACTATGGACTTGAAGTCTGGCTATTGGCAGATACCAATGGACAGCCAAGACATAGAGAAAACAGCGTTCGTTTGTAGTGAAGGTTTGTTCGACTTTGTTCGGATGCCATTTGGTTTTTGCAACTCAGGTGCCATATTTCAGAGGGCAATGAACGATATTTTCCGAGAATTCGTGGGAAAATATTTTCATGTTTTCGTTGATGATGTAGTCGTATATTAAAAAAACCCGGCTGAACATGCACAGCATTTGCGTACAGTTATGCGTAGGATTCAAGAGTATAATTTGCAAGTTAAGAAGTCGAAATGCGATTTTGCCCAACCATCAGTTGATTTGTTGGGATATCGTATTTCAACACAGGGAGTGGCCCCTCAGGTTCAGAAGGTCAAGGTCATAAGGGAAATGTCACCGCCCCGCGATGTCGGTGAGGTGAGAAGTTTCCTTGGAGCTACAGGTTATTACCGCTCTTGTGTGCAAGGCTATGCCGAAATTGCTAAGCCTTTGATAGAATTGACTAAGAAATATAAACGTTTTGAATGGGGTAAGGAGGAACAGCAAGCATTTAAGAAATTGCAAAACTTGCTGTGTAGTGAGACGGTTCTCACATACCCGAATTTGAATGCTCCATATAGATTGTATACTGATGCGTCTAGCTATGCGATAGGTGCAATACTGGTACAAGTAGATAACAAGGGTATTGAGCGGGTGATTCAGTATGTTAGCTATACTCTTAAAGACAGTCAGTTGAATTGGCCTGTGATAGAAAAGGAAGCTTATGCGATAATATATGCGCTAAAGAAGCTTAGGCCTTATCTATCTGGCGCGCAGTTCACCGTGTATATAGACGACAAACCCCTAAAGAGTTTGTTTGTGGGCGAAGTTAAAAACACGAAGGTGCAGCGCTGGGCAGTACTGATTGCCGAGTACGGATGTAAGATTGAATACATCCAAGGCTCGAAGAATATTCGAGCGGACATGTTGTCCAGGTTACGTCGTCCGGTGGAAGTCGCGACGTTAGATACGGGCGACTTTGTAATACCCGATGTCGACGAGGGAGTGTTACCTCACGTCCCTCTAGAAGCATTCGACGTACCGTATGACGGATTGTGTGCCGAGCAGACCAAAGAATACCCGGAGTTGTTCAAGAACACACCGGAGGAGTATATGGTCAAGAATGGCATTTTGTATTCTTTAGTTACGCCTTCAGCGTTGGACGCTGAGTACCCCAGAATTGTCTTACCTACCCTGTTCCGTGAGAAGGTACTCCGGATGGCTCATGAACGAGCCGGTCACCAAGGTCTGCAGAAGACCATCGGTATAGTCTTTGAGAAAAGACGTGGTTCGTATGATTGAGACATGTACGAAGTGCCAGGTCAACCGACCTGTCACCACCCGACACAGGTATAGTGAGATGCCCATGGCCAATTATCCGAGTCAGATAATTGGGATGGATTTGATCGGTCCACTGTTAGAATCGAATAAGGGTAACGTGTATATCATGACGGTGATCGATCACTGTTCTGCTTGGGCAGAAGCATATCCGATTGCAGCGAAGACATCTCAAAATGTCGAAGAGAAGTTCTTCAACGAGTATGTCGCGCGTCATGGCGTCCCTGAGATTGTAATAACGGATCAAGGTAAAGAATTTTGTTCCAATTCTCTGGAGGAGCGGTTTAAGGAACACGGTATCGACCATAGACGGTCTAGCCCATACCATCCGCAAACCAATGGACGTACAGAGAGATTCAACCGCACTCTTAAGGAGTTGATACAGAAAGGGGTGAACAACGCCTCGCGGGCATGGAAAGATGAGTTGGGTGCGGCTTTAACAGCGTACCGCAGTACTCGTCATTCGACGACGGGGTATACGCCATTTTATTTGACGTATGGGCGATGGGCGAGATTGCCAAAGGCTGTCCCAATCGATGCGTCGCAGGACCTTGGTGAGAGGCTAACGTGTCTCAACAACGCCTTGCTACGTGCTCGTGAAGGAACAGCTCGATCTCGAGAGGTTCACCGGGAACAGGTTAATAAGCGTGCAAACGCTGGTGAATTTAAGGTTGGAGATTCGGTGGTCGTAAAAGCTGAGGAGAGGATGAAGCTGACCTCTCGCAGTGACCCCGAGTATGAGATCTTTAAAATCAATGGACCTGTGGCTCATGTCCGCCACCAAAGGTCTGGTAAAATGCGTGTGCTTAACGTCTGTAAGCTGCGCGTGGTTGATTCGGAAATGTGCTGGGACGAGGTAAGACCACGCCCCGTTCGTAACCCTGCCAAAGGGACGAAAGCCAGCCATCACACAAGGGTGATGTTACCCGAGTCCGAACCAATGGTTACCGACGCTGATACGACACCCAAAGCTCGTAGGAAGCGGCCAGCTTCTGATATGGAGCCAGAGGTGCGTACAGGGAGTAAGAGGGTTGACTGGAAAGAGGTTCAACCTGGTACGAGTCGTGATCGAAACCATGAGTCACGGAGTGACAACATCGAAACTCCTAGGCCTATGGTGATCGACACCCCGGAGGCGGCACCAGAGCCTGCCTCTGAACCAATGGAGACGCTTCCATCGCATCCTTATATGCTGCGCAAGCGCAGGCATACGCCGGATGACGATTTTGACATCAAGCAACTCCGGATGGATATGAAGCGAAAGCGCGGGCATAGGCTGGATGGCGAAGCTAGTGATAAGCGACTCCGCATTGGTGTAATAGACCCCGCCCTACGTGATGACGTGCTATACGCTGATTTCATCAGTCGTATAAATGCTGTTATTCGGCGGCACAACCGCCAGTAGTGTGTATTGTATCGCTATACTATAACATCGCGAATAGCTAGTGCATAAGGTATAATAACGATTGAAGCTAAATTCGTTCGCACGATACAAAAATGTATTCGTTTCAATTGTGTATAATGGCGTTGTGGTTTAGCGTGGTATTGGGTATGTGTAAAGACTCGAGTATACACCGCCTACCGAATGGCGTCATGATAACCAAACCGGAGGTTGTGTCGGTAATACGGGCCGAATGGACAGTGATAGTATCCATCGACCATCCTTACCTACCCGCGGAGTTCCTGGGACGGTTGGCCCAAATGGCCAGTCTCGCCGCTAGCATGGGTACCAAAACATCGTTTTTGAGTGGGAACGATATATACAGATTACAACATCGAATACGGGGGGTAAGGAAGATGGCAAGCCAAACACAGCAAACAATGAGTAGTCGAAATGGCGCTAGGCAGAAGCGAGGGTTATTTAACTTTGTGGGCGACATCGCATCATTGCTGTTCGGTACCGCTACATCTGGGGATATAAACGCCATACGAGATGTGGTAAAGAGGGCGATGACGAAGATGAACAAAGTGGTGCATTTTACCAACCAGTTGACGTCGCACGTCAAATTAGCTTTCCGAGATATTGGTATGAACACGGACCATATTAACGAGTTAGGCGACAACTTGGCCACTGCTACGGGCAACATGAGCCGAGCGCTCAGGCAGCAGGGGATTCGATTGTTGGAACTCTATGTGCTGGTATGGTTAGGACATGTTATAGACTCGGCTGAACATGTGGTCTACGACTACCAGAAGGCAGCCGAACGGTTCCATAGGCAAACGGCATCCTTGGAGTTGGGTCGTCTAACGGAAGAACTTTTTGGTCCCGATGATCTGACGTCCGTGGCAAAACAGGTTAGTGCGGAATACAGGCTGGTGAAACCGTATCAGTGGTATTACAGAAATGTAGTGGTATATCCATTGTGGCGGGACGTGTTGAAGCTCCATTATGTGGCGACACTACCGTTAATTGACGGAGGACAATATATCGAATATGGACTACACTCATGGCCTGAACCACTGGCCAAGACAGGGTACTACATGCAAGTGATGCTGGCCCGTACCAGCATTGGTCTAGATACCAAGACTGGGTGGTACTTTACCACATCGGAGTGTCGTGGCGCTGACCATAGGGTGTGCCAGGGACAACTACGTGTCGACAAGACCCACGTGCCCTGTATTGTGAGTGTATTGACAAATGCGACTGATAGCAACTGTAATATTCAACTAACGAAGTCGAACGTAACCACTAGTAAATTATTTGCCAATGGGAAAATCGGAGTAGTGTTGCAAACGTTCGGCGAGACGGTGGCAATCCATTGCGCCGGACGACTGATGGACCGGTGTAGGGTGAGTAATGGTGTGTATGCATTGATGTCTGGAGAATGCGGGTATAGTGGGGGGGGGGGGGGGGGCTGGCGATTTGAGCCTGTAGCGTCTTATAGTCGGACGTACACTCGAATAGGCCTAGCCATTGAAATGCCCCACTTGGATGTGTCCGGCGTTCTAAATCGGTCCATGATAGTTGACCATTTAAAGCTACAACCGTGGAACCATTTACAAAAGTCTAAGTACGTGCCGCTAGCACCGTTATCCATGATCGACCCAGTGATGGTCGATGGCATTGGGGTACATTCTTTCGTATCATATTCAACGGGTTCCTTCGTAGTTGTAATAGTGATTGTGCTTATATTATATAAATGTGGCGTGTTGTCACGCATGTGGAATGCGCTTAAATGCAAGCCACGTGCGGCCCATAGTAGTGAACCGCATACTGCAATTCACGTCAGCGCACCGACTAGTCAGGCCCAGCAGCCCCGGAGACCTGCAGCTCTACCGGAGCCGCTGCGGATGGTAGCCGGGTCGTCGCCTAGTGCTACTGCACGGACTGAGATCGACCCGACGGCTACCGACTGGATTGAGATGGCAGAATACATCAACATTGACAATCCTAACACAAACAGGGACTATATAGAGATATCGTCAACGTGACGTTGGTGTGAACTTTATATGCTGTTAATGGAACACTATTTGGTGATTATTTTATTACTTGATATAGGACCTATTGGATGACCAGTAATGATTATTTGCACTGTAGGATTAAGATTGTGTTTATCGTTTAATGTCTATTGTTTGCGTCGCCTTTATTGTTAAGTTACGCGTGAGACGGGTTACGTCCACGGTTTAATGATGCTATTAATATGTTTCCGATTACCCGGACATGTATGTTTGTATGATTATTGGCTATATACTAATGACTGCTACTAACGTATTTCCGAGTATTCCGCTACTCGGACAAGTATGTGTGTATAGCATATCGAGCTGTAACGTGGGCTAGGGGATTGTTGGTAGTTTCGGCGATTTCAGGTGGTATCCGTTCGGAGCTACTGGTATAGGTTTGGGTTGTTGATAGGGCACAACGAGTTAGTTGACACTCTCTTAGGGCCTTAAGAGAGATGGTCAATTAACTTTGGTTGCGGGGCGTATGTGGATATCGGATTGTCGTACGGGGAGTCATGACCCCGGGGACATCTTATATTTGCAGGATAAGACCGCAGTGACCCAGTGAAAGTATTGTATTTGTGAATACCAGATGAGTTAATGAACGGATAACTGGATGCATCAACAGGGGCATCAGTCGATGCGAAACTGACGCGAAACTATAGCCGAAATATTGAGTGAAATTGGATAGAATCGAGAAGGACCTAGGGTTGTGAGTTGATGGTATCTGCCGGTAATTAAAAGATGAAAGTTGTTGCTGTAGCAGCGGCACAACCTTTTATAGTATTCAGCAGAAGTTATGACCAATAGTTTCCAAATATTCAAGCAGGAACGTCAGTAGGGTGCTACGGACAGAGTACGGGTAGCATAAGCTGGATGACTCACAGAAATGACGTAGTGACCGACTTACCGTGGGACCGTGATAACGGTAACCGAGTTTCTGTAAAAGCGACCAACAACACCAGATGCTGGCGAGTCAGGCGGGCCATATGGTGACTACGTCACCGCTACGTCACAGCACCCTTGTAAAATGCAGGCGCAAGCCTAATGAGCAAGGGGCCGGACAAGGACGTGGTAACGTCCGGCGCCAGGTAGAGTAGAAAACGAGACGAAAAACTGACAGAGGACGTCCGTCAAGTAAGCCATTAAGCTTGAGATTAGGAATGGTTGCCAAAGCAAAATCCATTATTGAGACCGAAATCCAACAGATCCCATCACTCAAGTACTACTTTGCCAATGTTCAGGTCTATCTTCGGAGTACGCAAATGGCCGGAATGGATTGGTCAAAAGTTTTATAAGAGTAGTAAGCAAAACGAGGCAAAGCGGGGGGGGGGGGGGGGGGGGGGGGCTCCAAGGGTGGGGTGTAACAACCCGAACATGACCGTGACATGGCGAAGCAGTACATAAGGGGAACTTTCAGATTTGATCGGGAGTCCGAAAATTATTGCGCTTAGGTAAACCTAGCCTCGAATTCGTATAGTTCTGTGGAACTGGATTTGTCGAAATTCACACAAGTTCTTGGTGAATGGCTGTAAGTAGCCAAGAACAGTATTTGATAAAAGTGATTTAGCGAATCGTGAAAAGCAACTTTTAGAGGGTAGAGTAACCAGTATTCGTATTGTACAAAAGTCAGTACTTCTTTGCTCAAAGTATTTTGGTGGTAGTATAAGCCACTCATAGTTGATAGGGAGATATATCGGTGGTAGTATAAGCCACCCATAATTGATAGTGAAGTATATATAGTAAGGTTAGTAAAATAAAGTCATCACTTCGATATCCTCGAAGCAAGAGTTTGAGTTGTTGCATAATTCTGGAAGCGACGGAAGACCACCGTCACGAACCACCGACTTCTATACCAGTCAGATCAGGCCCAGATACGAACATAAATATCGTGATTCTCATCTACACACGAGGCGAGCTCGTATCGACCACTTTCCTCGTCGGTAAGACCGGTTGTCGCAGCAACCACACATACAGGCCTTACCGCCGTGGGAAGCGAAGCGTTAATAAGTAAGAAGATAGAAAAAAGAAAACTTCAACATGTATACGCATTATTTAGTAAAATCATTTTAAACATGTTTGAGCAAGTTCAAAATAATATTTAGTGAGTGAGGATTATAACTGTGATATATTTAACTTGTAAATTAGTATATCGTATATCGTGTTTAATCTATGCTCGTCCTTATATTGAAGATAACACGCACAAATTCGTGCAATAACTATGTCGTTCGTATTTGTACATCTTCAAGGCCAAAAGTTAATCCTATTAGAACCAATAAAATAGTCAGCGAGCTCGTTTCGTATTAACATACGCTATTTAGATGAAAGAAATGCGCTTACGTAATCAGTAAGTAGAATATCTGTTATCCAGATGAGCGTCATAGACTTTAGGCCTCTAGTTAATTGGGTTGCGTGACCTTGACCTTTTGACTCAAAAATGGTCACACGTCCTTGTAATCCCGCACGCTACCTTCCACCCAAGTATGATATGAACTAGGTTATATATTTTGACTACAAATACAACTTGGAAATGTACAGTTCGTCACGTCCTTGTTAATTGTCGTTCATTTCCAGCAATGTAACATTTGTTTTTCACAAATTAATTCCTCCGATCTCATACAAGATATCAAATAGGTCGTGCTTTTATTTGACTCTGCATACAATAAGGTACAAATGTGCCAATTTTGGTGCTTTTATCACAATGTGAACAATTCCGCTAAAATCTGGTGCTTTTTATCCGCTGGACTAAATTGCGACATATGCATGTCAAAATATTGCCAGCCAGCCAGCCAGCCAGACAGACAGACCAGCTGCACATCGTAAATAAGAACTGTCATCAAATATTTTTATCAGGGATTTTTGTAGACAAGATCAAGACCTATTCCAACGATTCTACCAGAAGCATTTTTTCACATTTAAAACCATAGTGACAAGTGATTAGCGTGCGTGCGTGAATGTGTTAGGCATATGACGGATACTTAAATCAATGTAATTGTGGCAGAACTATCACCTATTGGATGGCCATGCAAAATAATGGCGTCCTAAGAAATCAGTACGACGCGCTATAGTTGCGATGCAGGCAGCTTTGTCAGAAATGTAAAAGAAAATTGACGGACTGACAGACTGACTGACTAACCAACCAACAGACATATCATACTCCGAACTAAAAACGTAAACCTTTACAAAACGAAAAGGATATTCATGATTAATTCACGACCTGCGAGCGTTTGACCTCGACCAAACATACAAACCACATGCACAATTTTAGAACACAATATCAATGTCAATGCCTCATAGAAGACATCCTTAGCTCTCCCAATGTTGCACGCCACCAGAAAATAGTTTCAATGGACAATAATTCAGATTAACTCTGGACTCGTTGAATATTTTGAAAACAATTTAACTGAAAGTTGTTGGTGGCAAGAATTGCCACCACCAACTTTCAGTCAAATGGTTTTAAAAATATTCAGCATATCCAGAGTTAACCCATATGGATAACGTAGTCCGCAAACATTCAGCAGCCAGACATTTAACGATGGTTGACCAAGAGAGGTGGATTTGATGCAAAATCGGTGAGTGGCGTGCTTATGAATTAGTCTCCATCATAACATACCTTTAGTCAATAAATTGGATCGATATGTTAGCCTTATAAAGACCACTCCTTTAGTGTTCCATCAGCTGACGCGTGTTTAGATTTGAATATCAGCGTCAGTTATCACATCCTCAGTCTGTTGTCACCGTGAAACTTTGTTATAATCTTATCAACGGTACGCAAATGATGACAACAACTAGCCGTACTAGCATCGCATATTGCCTTTTGCAAGCAGAACTATTGGCCGTGCACAGACCTAATTAACGCGTAAAAATATCTGGCAGATTATGTGACGGCATTTTATGTTTAATCGATCAACGGTTACTAAGGAGAATTTTAGCTCCGTGTTCAAAGCTGGTTTTAGTTTCAAAGCTGCGTGCAAAGGCAACACCAGTGGCTGTGGAAGTATATATATATATATATATATATATATATATATATATATATATATATATATATACTTCCACAGCCACTGGTGTTGCCTTTGTATATATATACTTTTACTGTAGGAATGGTATTAGGAAACCCTCATGTTGAGATTGGGGCGGGGGTTTGAGCGGTATGTCAACCTCCAGTTCACTTGCTCTTGTTGTTATAGGCCACATGTTAGGTTTTCTGCATTGGACGTGTCCAAAGATTGGTAACTATATCAATATTGCCATAAATTGATTTATTGCATTGAACCGTTTGATAAATAAACATAATGCCGGTTTATTTTTTATGGTAGTGGTCATCGATCGTTTTTCCGGTAAAAGCGATCGACCACCTTAATCAGTAACAACTATGTGATCGCTCTTTCAAGTACACGGTTGTTGGTAATAGAATATGCCTTTTCTAGCCACAAACTAGTGGTTCTTTAAGCCAGGTAGTAGAAATTGACAACGTATTTGACCACTTTAACACTCAAGATGGCGAAAACCCGACTTGAGGAATGTCTAGTGGCAGACCAAGAGAAAACTGCAATAGCTAGTAGAAGTGAGGCGAGCTGGACGCGTTCTTCACACCTTTTTCTTTTGTTCATTCCCTTGTTCTCTCCTTTGTTATTTTGACATCTTCTTTCCTTTCATCTCCGCCGCCTTTTGAAAAGATGTAAAAAAAAGCATCCTGCTCTCCTCCAGTTCTGATTGGATGTTAGCGGTAGAGGGTGACCATAAACCCCTCCCCCTCATTAAATCATGTGTCTCCTGGCATCCAATGAGGTGAGCTTAAGGGTAATTAGCATAACGATTGACACGGGTTAATGTGGGTAATTAAGGATGATTGATAGGCCACATGTCTGGACTCGTAAGGCAGGGATTTCTTTTTACAAATGTAGGCTTTGGAGATATTAATTTTTAATGTGCGGGAGGGTGTGCAGGGTATATTTTAAATAGGGTTAAATAATGTTTTTAAAAAGGCTCAATGTGTGAATATAACATAATTTACTCGAGTCAAACCCTTCCTCCCCACCCCACCCCACCACCCTATAACTGTGTATCGCTCTCCACACATTTCTAACTGATAATAATAAAGCAGAACATTACTTACTCTCCCACGATGAAGGGCACGATAGTAATCTTCTACGGTATGGGTTAGTAATATATACGCCGTACAAAAGGGACATCTTGACCGCCCCCAACCCACCCTATGACTATGTATCACCCTTAACATATTTCTAACTGATAATAATAAAGCAGAAGATTAATTACTCCACCATCCCCCCCACCCCCACTCCACCCCCCCCCCCTCCCCCCTCGATGAAGAGTATGCTAATAATCTTCTACATTACGGGTTAGCGTATTATACACTGTACAAAAACGACAGCTCAACCACCCCCACACATCCGTTTCCCCATCCCACCCGCATGATTTTCCAATTTGCTCATGCTCAAACCCACATACCCCCAGGTTATGCTTGACACCCCCAACCTACCCCAATCCGAAAGCACCCCTCAACTTTCCCACCCCAGCTATCATAAAATTAGATCCTAGGGATACCCTGAAAGGTATATGGTTTAGTATGATAGTCATTAAAAATTATCCATGTTTTGTAAGTAAATCCGAAATGTTTCTCAATATCCTTACTCATAATTCTAACGATAGTATTAGGATACTGAGCGAACATTCAGAGATTATGATCACTGACAAGAGTATCAAACCCAAACCCCTTATTCCTGTAATTTAAATTTAAGCCCTTAATTTTACAGACATTCTTGATATCCCCATCTGTCCGTCTAGCTGTCTGTACACATAACTCTTCAGGCCAGTACTGACAAACTCTGTTATTTCACTGCGAGAATGAACTTTGTCCATGAAATAACCATGTCTGTCATGGTAAATGGTGATTAGGTGAGGTTTATCACGTTTTTAAACATACACGATAGAATCTGTAGCATGATAAATGCACCTCGAGCCTACAGCTACTAGACTTTGCAGCAAGTGAACCCTGGCATGACTCATGACAAACGCATCGATCACAACATTGGTGCGATTATCTGCTGGCACGAATCGGTTCAACTCACGATAGCGCATTAACAGAGTGCTGTCGTTACATACACTGATATCTTTGTCAGAAATTGTTCTATCCATCAGGAACTTAAACATGGCACTATATGAATTGACATATTCATGCTTAGGGTAGGGGTTGAGCATGAAAGAATTCAGCACCTGTTTTGCCAGGGTTCTAAGGCCCTTATTTGGAATGATCAAAGATTTATATAATTTAATCCCTTCAAATTCCCTTGAAAAGTGTATCAGTACGAAACTCCACAGACTTCCATACACTGTGTAGAGCATGCTCGTTATGGCTATGAGTACATTTAGTACTCTGCAAATTGTGAGTGCATTTACAACACAATGGAAAGAACAAACATTCGTTACATCTGTATGGGAGGACAGGAAAGAATAAATCTTTAGGAGCAAACAGATATACTTTATCAGGTGGAAGTAAGACTCTACCTCCTCTACAAGTTTAAAATCTCTAATGATTACTTCCGGTTCACCTAGAGGGTACTCGCGGGTCTTACAAACGTACGGATATAATGAAGTGATATCCACATATTCTTTATACTCATTTGCTGCAGCCTGGTGATGCAAATGTATGACACCATAGAGGGCATCATGCATGGTAAGCAGTTCATGATACATTCTACCATCCATAAAAGCATTAATACTAGGGTCGCTAAGGCTCTGTGCCTTAAAATAGCAACCCCACATTTCAAATACCTTCAAACCCATACGTCTAAGCTCGCTAGATTTAGAAAGCATCTTCTGATACACTTCTTCTAAAGTTAAATCAGGCTAAAAATGACTTGGTAGTCATACACTTACTAGGCAGACATTTCGGACATGCATGTACATAACAGCCATCGTACTCAAAGTACTTGTCCATGTTGGGGCAGTAACTGTCCAGTGATCAGTTAAGTGTTTCGGGTTTGCCACCAGTTAGAGCATGTTTAATGAACACATTCTTAGAATGAGCCAGGTAATCTAGCCATTTACACGCTTCTAAGGAGTAACATTTCTTGTTACATAAGTTAATGTACCCTGTAACAGGTGGAGCTGCTCGCTTATGATCATTTAAGTAGTTGGCCCTAAATACCTTATTACATAATAAAGCTAACATCATAGATGACACGAAAGGTGGCATCCCGGTTTCACAGATGAACATCTCACGAAACTTACTGCAAGCCATCTGTAAAACATCTACGCCAGACATGCAGTAAAGTTTCAAGGCATCACTAAAATTGAAAACACTGTCTTTCACAGCATCATACCATGCATCAAATTCCCTATGCGGCGACACCGACATACTGTCTGCGCCATAAGCATCAATCGCTGGGTACGCTCCTACTTAATCAAAGTATATGTTACTGTCTAGAAGATATGGAAAAAATCCTTTCTCATTAGGTAGATTGAATATTGCAGGTAGTTGATGTAGTTGAAACGGAAGAAACGCTAGACTGTCCTTAAAAAGAATGTCGCTAACATTCAAATACGCCACTTTATTACCATTCCTTATTATGTTGGACGGTTTAGGTTCTGTGTTTCTAAAGAGCCACTCTAACACTAGATGCAAGTCAAAACCATGGCTATTATGAGCTATAGCGATGTAGTCACAAAAATGTAGAACATTAGTCTTATGCTTACCCTCCAGCTCAGATTTTATAGCTAACAACCATTGCATGAAAGCAGTTAGAGCATTAGCACCTTCGAGGATAACCTCTCTTCGATGTTCACCACATTCTAGGCAATGCTCGTTATGAGGTTTGCCAATGCATACTGAGCAAGCTATCTAAGTGATGACATAAATAACCTCATGGCGCTTTGTTACTTGATTCATTTCAAAATCATAAAAGATGAAACATTGAGGGATGGACGATAAGTCATTATTTATGTTTTAGGGTCGCGTGCCTTATGTTTTGCGGCTAAGCTCATATGTTCTTAGTTATAACTCTGCATATGACACACGTGGTCTCGTAAATCAATTTCTGTCTTGCAACTAGTACATTTCCCCTGCCCACAATAATGTTTAGAGCGAGAATCAACATCTAGAAGGTTGCCAAAATCCCTGCAAAACTTACACATAGTGCACACTCCAAAGTTGACGTGATTGTTATAGGAACCCTCGCTCTTAAACCATTTGCTACAAGCTTTGCAATAGTGATGAGCGATCTGCTTGCCCGGTCGAGCCGCTTGACATAAACAACAGCATTTTATGCAAGAGTGTTGATTGCATTGAGCATAAGCTATGTCACAATCGTTGCAGAAATAACTGCAACCTTTCAAAGCCTTAATGCTGGTTACGTATGCGCGATAATCATTATACAGATATAGGGGCAGAATTTGAACGCAATTATCCACACCTCTGTATATGCAGTGTTTATCCTCTGCCTTGCTGCACACTCTTAGCAAAATGCCATACGGGGCGAAAATGTCTTGGAATGCATTCCAAGTATTGGGTCTGCATGCTATGTCAGTAAACATAACTGCCTGAGTGTGCAATTCTCGAGCTTTCATCCATTGATGATGATTATCACATAAGACACAACTAGCTAGGAGTTTAGCTTGCCTTCTAATCTGTATACGCTCAGCCTTCGATGCTGATGAATCTAGATAACATAGCCAGATTGCTATACATCGGGCCGTACACATATTATCTAGATTTCTAACAGTGATACAGCTTTTTTTCAACTTGGCTTCGAACTCCAAATCATCAAGATATAATTTGGCAAGATTATTATTCCACGGCTTGGTAATGGACCTTTCCATTTTTCGCTATGCCCCACCCATCTGTAGCTAAGCTCCACCCATACCTCGCTGGTGTTGGGATCGATCGATCTCTGAACATCCTGACTATCAATTTCTAGAAAAACTATACAGGGTAAGCTGTTGAATATTTGAAACTAATTTGCCTCAGTGCTGTTGCTGCAGCAGCAGCGTCCAGTCAAATTAGTTTCAAAATATTCAACAGCATGTGCATTAAATAGTAGAGAGATACCTACAATTGGTATAGCATGTCAGACTATTAAGAGTTAAAGATGGGCCTAATAGACTCATTTATGATGTAATGATTATGACATCATGCTACACGCCGCTTACCTGAGTATGACATCATGTTCCTTTCAAAATAGTCAGCAATATTCATTAATGTTGTTGCCCATGTCTATGTATACAACAAACAAACCCCTGTTGAGTAAAAATTAAATAAGATTTTTAAAATTAAATTGGGAACATATAGATGGACGTATGTTAAACTACTAATTGTGAGTTTTATCCACAATTTTGTTTTGAAATGGAAACTGTTTGGAGGCTTAAGAAAATTGGTATGGAAATTGATAAAGTAATTATGGACAATGTCTGGAATTTCATTCTGCAGGTCTATGAATCCTGATCACTATGTAGCATTTAGAATGCCTATTTACTGGCCAAGAGAAGACTGTTTTTGAAAATTGACCACTGGAATAGCTGGATAAGTTGATAAGCAAGCCACTCAATTAATCTTGTGATGATTTCTAAAAGATACTATTGTTGGGCTGAAAAAATGTATGTTCAGTGAGCAAAATCTTAGATTTTCTTGACCAATTTTGGCCATTAAAGGGTTAAGTTGACTAATCCTGACCAGTAATCCATTTAACACTCAAGCCAGCAAAGACTGCTTTTGCAGGGATCTTGAGAAATGTTCATTTGCAAACCACGGACTGGCAAGGAGGCTAATTTTGAAATTTTACTACTGGAATGACTGGCTCGATAACTGAGCCAGTCATTCCAGTGGTAAATTTGTCAAAAAATCATCTCTTCATCTGCAAATTGGCATTTTCTATGAGAAAATCAAAATATTCTTGAACAAATTTGAGCATTAATATAAAGTATTAAACTAAAAAAAGTCTTGGCTCTCTAATTATGTATTATGCTATGGCTGGATTATGTAAGATGACAAATAGAGTTAATATTGGATGTGCTTTGAACAACTCAGTCATGATTTAATATTGTACCCTTATTATATGGGTGGCCGTCCAATTTCATGCTATGAAATGATAATTATAGATTATGCTGTAATGTTTGTACACAGATCTTTGAACAGTTTGCGGATCTCATTCAAGAACCTTCACTATCCAAAATACTAATTGGCACATGTCAAAGCATTATTTAGCTATATGGGCAGCGCTCTCTACCATAATCTATAAGGCGCCATTGCTAGCACTGGATCTAACTACTGAATCGGATTAATTTGTAATTTTACTATTAGAGTCCTTCTAACAACTTTCAGACAAACCATTTTTCTGATTTAAATGGTATTAATAATTTATTCAAGAGTAAATATTATGCAATAGAATGTGTGTGCATGTATGATGTGTGCATGAAAAACGACTGTTTTTACCAGAACAATATGATACGAGGGTGATATATAATACATTATATCATACATTGCTGAGATGTGATCAAGCATGGAAATAAGCACTAATAAGGTAATCCAAATGGAACTACACCTGGCACACAGTATGACTTAATAAACACATACTCCAATTGAAAGCGGAAATATAGAACTCAATGTGATGTAATAAACACCTAATCAAATGGAACACAAAACATCGGTCACAGTATGGCTTAACACACAGTAATCCAATTGGAAGCGGAACATAAGACCCGATGGTGACGTAGTAAACATGTAATCCAATTTATGACAATAGAGATCCTACAATCCTCACGAAGATGTGGCACTGTGTGATGGTTCTCCAACTCAGTGGCTTTTAGGTACAGGTAAATGTTACTGTTTCTTATAGACAGGTGAAATATTATTTGTTCGCAAACACGAGGGTTTCTAATAGACAGGTGAAATGTTACTGGTTCGAAATGCAGTGGTCCATAAATACAGGTGAAATGTTACTGGTTCACAAACATGGTGGTTCTAATAGACAGGTGAAAAGTTACTGGTTCACAAACGTGGTGGTTCTTATAGACAGGTGGAATGTTACTGGCTCACGCACAGGTTGGTTCTAAGAGACAGGTGAAATGTTACTGGTTCAAAAACACAGTGGTTCTAATATGCAGGTGAAATGTTCCTGATTCATGAACAGGCTTGTTTTAAAAGACAGGTGAAATGTTACTGATTCACAAACACGATGGTTCTTATATAGCAACAGTTCTCATCGTATAAAGGATAAAACACTTCATTTGTCATCCTAACATTTAAATCACTTTTCCTTCCAGTTATAGTTCAGTTGACTTCATACAACATAGTCTTCTCCACAGGCCTGCTGGCCGACCAACTTATATCCCTATCTCTACATCCTCACTGTAGCTCATGCTCACATCAACTCGCCTCAGATCTCCTTTATAGTTCCTTTTCCCCTCCCATATGAGGGGTACCAGCAGTTTTGACAAAGTAGAATGACTTGCAAATGCCACACCACTCTTATTTCCCAAAAGCCAAGATAAGTTGCATGCGACATTAGTTAATATATGGATAATGGTGATAATGTGTGGGTTAAAATAATAATATTGTTAAAGTGTTAAGTTGTGTCATTGATTACGTCAATACTTGGATCTGGGGTGCCAGGCATTTATGGCTGAGAAGGGTTAAAACCTTTGCAATAATTTAGTTCAGTATTAGAAGCGTGGAAATTTAGACATGTACATGTACAGAAATTATCGGTGTCAGATTGGTTTATTTCCACACGAATAAAGTTGCCATGTGTCGGGTTTAATCCCTGGCTCATAGCCAGTTACTGAAATTACATACTGCAATCGGTGATTAGGAAGACATAAAAATTATCTATGCATGATACAGGCCCGATACTCCGTGCAGCCAAAACAGACTTTCAGATAGAATAGCCATGTGTTAGACTAATCAGACAGTATGTTGTTATAGATGACACAAAAGCTGGATGGCATTAATAGGGAAAAGCAACACGAATTCCCAAAACTACGGATAGAAAACTAAGCTAGTATATACAATGGGCTACATATATCCGTAGACAAAATGCCATTCAAAAGAGCATCCTTCATTGAATGAGGAAATGTAGTAACATTGTATTCAGGGTGCAAATCGAAATTTGTTAAGGTTTAAAAAACTGGTTCAAATGTTGACATTTTAACTTGGTATTGAATGTTGTTGGCCCATGTTGGATATTGGTTTTGGACAGTTTTGGCTTACTGGTTGTAGAACCTATGTACTGCTGAAACAAGACTGTTACTGTATCATGACTACCGACATTCCAGATAGATTGGCCTCATCATGATTGAAGTTGTCAACAACATCCATGGTAAAACTCCCTATGTCAAAGTGGGGTCGAAATGGAACGGTATCAGTGCTGCTCGCTACAGTGAATGATGACATATTTTTATAATGCCACATGAGCTCATCTATAGTGCATGGAGGAGTTTTCCATGCACATGGTTTTGCTAGTGGTTTACCAGTATGGCACATTGAAAACTAGGTCAACTCATCCATCCCTTCATCCATATGACTATTTATTCTCTACAGCTTTGTTTGGACCGTAGTTTCAAGACTTGTGCATATGATCATGAAACTTGGTATGTGCAGAGAGAAAGTGTGCAGGTATTAAAACTAGGGTAGTCTGGTCATGTGTAGGCTTTCCCTGCGAGATATGCCTTTGGTGAGTATTCATCAGTTTACTTATATGCATTGCGAGCTCAGCCATGTCAGCTGACTAAGCAATAGCGATCACACACAATCTGGCACCCAGTCATCTGTTCATCCAACATAAACAAGTGGCACATTTTCCTATTTCTGGATGGATTGAAACAAACATTGTGCCAAAATGGTCATATTAACATCTAATTTATGCATTGCGAAAATGAAGCTGATTTAATCTCAAACATCAGAGTTAACACCCTTTGAGATTTTCCGCAGTATGGGATACAGTGGGGAAAGATTTCTTCAGTGCACTTCATATTTAGAGCTATTAAGTCGTAACTTTGTGGATGGACACAGCAGAAATGTAGCCCATCTGGTCTGAAATGCTAGATGTGGTCTTATCACATCTGTCCATCCATTGCCCCTCAACATTTGCCTTAATATGCTAGTTATTTCTTAATCAATGATATGATTTTAACCAAATTTGGGTCAATGGATTTTATTGTGCTATAGGTCACCTTTTCGGTGGTCATCTTGAATTTCCAAAACTTATCGGGAAATCACTAAAGAATGCATGCTCCTGGTCAGTCTGATCTAGGTTCCAGATAACATAGGTCAATGGTCAAATTTGCCATTGGAATCAATGGTAGATTATTGCCAGCATGTTCACCCATCTTTTGTGCAATTTATACCAAATCGTGTCACAATGTCCATATATGCATCTATTATTTGCATTATCCAAAGGGGCTGATTCGATGACAAATAGCAGAGTTATGCCACATGCAACTTTTCTGCAATATTGTACCAATGTGAGAAGATATTAACTAAGTGGCACATTCCATCATATGTATAGTTATTGAGTAACTTGATGGCTGAACATGCTTTTAAACTTAGTGGCAGGGTTACAAGTAAAGCATACTATATTCCCAGTATTTTTCTAATTTCTTTTACTGTTCCTATATTTGGGTAAAAACTTTCTATATTTCCTAGTGCATTATCCATCATAATATAGGAAACAGAATACCATGCTTCTCAGAATATCTCATTATCAAATCTTCCATGGGGAATGATCATCTGCTGTGGAAAGGATCCCTTCCCAAACCCTCCTGTATATTGGATCAACTGTATAATAGAATATTATACAGAAAGTGTTGTCAACAAATTTGAGTCAGAGATTGTCTCTTGGTGTGTCTTAAGAACCCTTTTCATTTTGGAACAAAAGGTCAAAGTCAAAGATATCCCAATTAAGATACATTATTTTATCTGAAAACAAAGAAAAATTGTTTCCCTGGATAACTTTACAATGAGTTGTGTTACACATTGTTGTTATACGAAATACAGAATATGGTACATGCATATTTCATGATGTTAATAACTGTTGTGTTAACTAATATGGCTTCACCATAATAGTACAATATAGTTTAATCTTTTAATGGCCAAGTCAGCCTTTGCCATTTGCAATCTGAGCGAAGACCTTAAAGAATTTGTTGATTGAAGTCAGTCATGCCACTGATAAATTTGAAAAAGTATTACTGTACAGCTCGGTAATAACTTAACATGTTTCCAAAACAAAATAAAGTGTACTGTTTAATATTTTGAACATAACTGGATTGGAGGTAATGCAATGAGTTATGTTTCTTACTCAACAGCTTAGGCACTTACATATCTCAAAATAAAATTTCTCCTGCTTATATTTATGTATAGAGTGCATATATTTGGTAGAAGCAATAATCAATGTACACTGCTAATTTACTCACCAATCGCATGTTGAATTTTAATGTATTTCCTATTATTAGAGATTATTTTAAGAGAGAAAGATTACTAGGGTTGTTTCCAATTAAATTACTTAACTCCATGTTTCACCATTTGTTCATGGATTAAAGCAAATTTTAAGCTATGTCAATTTCAATCTGCCAATATGAACATAGGCTATGAGTCTCTTAGAGATTTGTTTGGCCATTTCTGATTGAGTTTTTGTTTCTTGGTTATTTTTAAAAATTTATTTTTAATGAAGAAATATTTTCATTTCAACATCCAGGTGAACATTATGGTCATTGATCCATTTATTATTTATAGTATACAAACATTTTGAAATTATGTTGACTGGCAGATGTTGCTCCCTAAAGACAAAATATTCATGAGTTTAATATCCCTTGTTGTCACTCATCCAATTCTACATCATTATAAACGTCATAATGGCTGGTAAGCATTGATATAATATTATGCTATATAACTTCATGTAAAACTGGTATTTCGAATAGTTAGAACATATTATTATCATAATATTTAATCTAGAAACAGTATCTGAACATTTATCTAAATGTATAATTGTTGTATAATTTATGAACGACCTTGATTTAAACATTTAAGTTATCCTTTAACTCACCAATTGTTAATTTTTCTTTAGGAATCCTGTAAAAGACACAATAGTATATATTTTGCAAATTAAGTTACTCTAAGTTGTTTCTCTCCAAGAAAGCAGCCGTCTTCAATACTTTAAGAAATGTACTCCAAATTCGCCCTTATATGAGGGAGTAGCCAGGTTCTAAATGTTAGTTGAGCATCGTTCATCGAGTTGATTGTCTGGATGGATATTAGTAACACTCAGATTGTGTACTCAATCTAGTTCCTTGAATTATAGCAGAGCAGTAAGTATACATGTATCCAATATAGATTGAATTGGTTTTTGCAAAGGAAACATACAAATATTCTGCAAAAATATTTCAAACAAAAATGAAGAACCAGCCAATAAAATGCTGGTTGATTGACAAAATCGGTGGGCAACATCGTCGTGTCGT